>CM065595.1:91648718-92255366 GCA_033119425.1 Bufotes viridis
GGCCACGCCCTCTCCCGGCACCAGAGGGTCCACTAACACCACCACGACCGCGTCCGCATCCCTTACTAGATGTTTTCATCATTGCTACCGTTCACCAAGCACCACAATAAGAACAAAAATATTTGGCCCAACGTATTGATTTCAAATTCAGGCCTTTTTTTTACAGGCACCTAACACTATCTGCCTATTAATTTTTTTACCGTATTACACTAATCCAGGCACAGCAGTAACCACAGATTTAGGGGAATATCAATTTTAGGCCTAGTATTTAGGCCCTGGATGAAAGGTATCCTTTTATGGACAGATTTAAACTTGGAGATGAACAGTAGCATGTGAAAAAATATGTAGGATTATGCCTTCAGCAATTGTATTTAAAAACTTTACTTAATATACCCTTTAACGGACAAAAAATACAATGGGAGATGCACGGTAGCGTGTGAAGTTATTGAGGATGACCCTCTCAGCACTTGTATATACACCTTGAGTGTAAAATACCCTTTTACGGACAGATTAACATTTGGCCTGCAACAGCTGGAACACCAAATTCAGCGTATTGCTATATTGGCAAGTGAATTTCACCCCAGAACAAAATATATCCTTTGCCAGGCACTATTATACATTGCCAGCCACTGCATGCGACACCAGATTTACGGTATTGCTATTTTGGCAATTTAATTTCACCCCAGAAAATTATCTATCCTTTGCCTGACACTATTAAACTTGCAGCCTCTTTACTCACACCCTCTCCATTCCTTACTCCTTCCATCTCATCCCAAAATCCTTTTGGCGCCTTGCCGAGTTAAATCTAGGTTCCTTATCCAAAGCGACCATCAGTATTTAACACTCTTCTTTTTCTCCTCTGTTTCTTACACTATTAAACTTGGCCAGCCACTGCTGGGACACCATATTTAGGGGATTGCTATTTTGGCAATTGAATTTAACCCAGAACAAAATATATGTTTTGCCGGACACTATTATACTTTGCCAGCCACTGCTGGGACAACAGATTTATGGTATTGCTATTTTGGCAATTGAATTTCAACCCAGAACAAAATATATCCTTTGCAGGTCACTATGAAACTTGGCTAGCCACAGCAGAAACCACTGATTTATGGTATTGCTATTTTGGCAATTGAATTTCACCCCAGAAAAAAATATATCCTTTGCAGGACACTATGAAACTTGGCCAGCCACAGCTGAAACCACCGATTTATGGTATTGCTATTTTGGCAATTGAATTTCACCCCAGAACAAAAAATACCCTGTCACAGATAATCTATCCTTTGCCAGACAGCAGACAGTATTACACTTGGCTAGCCAACGCTGGAACACCAGATTTAGGGGATTGGTATTTTGGCAATTGAATTTAACCCCTTAATTAAATATAGAAATTGCTATACTGAGTTTCTAGGGGTGACAATAAGCACAGCCAATCCACTGATGTAGGATATAGCAAAAAAAAAAAACTAGTATTGATGGATTGATGGACTTGGTGGCAGCTTTTTCTGGTGCACCATAATTCACAAAATGGCAGCCGATCACCCCAGAAAAAAGTGACAGAAAAACGTTATTTGCAGCCTAAAAACCAATGAGCAATTAACTAGCAAAAGTTAATTAGCAGTGAAGATGCTGCACTTGGCCAATCACAGCCATGCCATTAGTAGCCATGGCTGTAATGGCTTCTTAGGGCAAGAAGTAAAACGCTAGTTGATTGGCTGCTGTGCAGCCTTTCAGAAAGCGGGAATAAATCGCCGAACAACAGACCCAAACCCAAACTTTTTTGAAAATCTTCGGGTCCGGGTCCCGAACACCCCAAAATTCGGTACGAACTCGAACTGTTCGCTCAACACTACTTGTGGACGCTGAGGTTTTCCGCAGCCTGATGTCGGCTGCCATCCCTCGGTATGCAGTCCCCAGCCGCCACTATTTTTCACGGTGTGCCGTGCCTGCCTTACACCAGCATGTGTCGCAGAACATCACCTGTGCCTTGACCAACGCACTTACTGGGAAAGTCCACCTCACCACGGACACATGGACAAGTGCTGGTGGCCAGGGACGCTACATTTCTCTGCCCGCACACTGGGTGAATGTTGTGGAGGCTGGGAATGAGTCGTTCCCTGGGATGGAACAGGTGCTACCCACGCCCAGGACTGCGGGCCTTATGTCCATCAGGGTCTCCGCCAGCAGCTATGTTACTGGCCCCACTTCTCCTCCTCCGCCACCTCCTCCTCCACTTCAACCTCCAACAGCAGTCAGCCATCAGTCTCTAGCTGGAAGCAGTGTAACACTGCTGTGGGTAAGTGTCAACAGTCCATGCTGAAGGTGATCTGCTTAGGGGACAAACAGCACACCACTGCAGAGCTATGTCAGAGTATAAGGGATCAGACCAAGCTGTGGCTCTCCCCATTCAAACTTCAACCAGGCATGGTTGTGTCTGACAATGGCTGTATGTTGGTGGGGGCTTTGGAGCTTGAAAACCTGACACACATCCCATGCCTAGCTTATGTCTTAAACTTAGTGGTTCAGCGGTTTATAAAAACCTACCGCAATTTGGTAGAGCTACTAGTGAAGGAGCGCCGCGTGTGTGCCCATTTCCGCAAGTCATCCACAGCTTCAGCCGGTCTGTCAACGCTGCAGCAGCGCTTGCAGCTTCCAGCTCACAGACTGTTGTGCGACGTGAGCACGCGCTGAAACTCTACATTCTACTTGTTGGCCAGGCTTTGTGAGCAGCAGAGGGCAGTTGTAGAATACCAGCTGCAACATGGTTGCCGTTTTTCCAATCAACTGCCACTATTCACAAGCGAGGAGTGGGCATTGATGTCAGACCTTTGTTAAGTTTTTCAAAAACTTTGATGAATCCACACAGATGGTTAGTGGTGATAACGCTATTATCAGCGTAACCATCTCACTGCTGTGTCTACTCAAAAGATCGCTGCTTACAACTAAGGATGAAGCTCTGAATGTGGCAGATGAGGAAATTGGGGAGAACATTACACCGGGTGATAGCCAGACCACCCACAGTTCGTCTTCTCGGCGGAAATTGGGCCATGAAGAGGAGGAGCTGGAAACAGTTGCTTCTGCTACCAAGGGTAGTACCCATTTAACTTTAATTCTATCTGTTCAGCATGGATGGGCAGAAGAGGAGGATAAGGGGATGGAGAGTCATCCTGATGTTGACATCGACGTCTTGCCTGTTGGTACTCTGGCACACATGGCTGACTTCATGTTAGGATGCCTTTCCCGCGACCCTCGCGTTATACGAATTTTAGATAACTCAGATTACTATGTGTTCACCTTTCTCGACCACCACTACAAAGAGAACTTCTCATCTCTCATTCCTATGGTGGAGAGGACAAGTAAAACGGTGCAATACCAGAAGGTACTTGTTGAACGATTGCTCCAAATTTTCCATCTGACAACGCGGCCGGCAGAGTCCGTACTTCCTTAGGGAACCGAAGAAAGGAGACAAGGGGTATGCACAGCAGTTCCAACAAAGGCATGGCAACACTCTCCAAGGCATGGGACACCTTCATGACATCCCGCCAACAACCTCACCCGCAGCCTAGTGGCACAAAGAGGAAAAAGTTTTGAAAGATGGTGAAGGAATACATCACAGACCGTGTCAGCGTCCAAAATGATCCCTCAGTGCCTTACAACTACTGGGTGTCCAAGCTGGTCACGTGGCACGAACTTGCGCTCTACGCCTAGGAGGTGCTGGCCTGCCCTGCTGCCAGCATTTTGTCTGAGCGTGTATTTAGTGCTGCTGGTGGCATTATAACTGATAAGCATATCCGGCCGTCCACTGACAATGCTGACAGGTTGACTCAGATAAAAATGAACAAGGCCTGGATTGCCCCTGACTTCTCAACTCCTCCAGAGGAGAGCAGAGCTGATGAACATAAAGGCAGTTTCAATGTATTGCTTAAAATGTACTCAGTCTACTGTAATGTATTCCCATGCACATTTTCCACCACAAAAAAGTGTATATGGTTGAATCTTGTTTTATCCTCCTCCTCACCAGGACTGTATATATTCCCTTAACTACAATTTTTAAAGAGGGTCAGCTCACCAGCAGGCCCTCAACCATAATATTTTAGAGGGTTAGCTCACCAGCAGGCCCTCAACCATAATGTTTTAGATAGTCAGCTCACCAGCAGGCCATCAACCATAATGTTTTAGGACTCTTCTGGTAATCTCTGGAGTGGGATGCCTTTGGCTGTTGACCCCCCTCGTGACACTCTGTAGGTAAATCTGAAAGGAGTCAGGGTGCTCTCTGAGTTGCTTCCCTCTGGAGGCTTCTGCTGCAGGAGGGGGACAATTCCCACCACTGCTCCATCTTTCATATCTTCTCCCTTATCTAGACTAGACTGGAATAAACTAGAACTGCAATCCCTCCCTTTGGTAGGAAACAGGACTAGCCCACTCTGCTTAACAGAGAGGTGAATGGAATGGTAAGTTCCATTCTATCTAAAGATCTCTCTGCCATACACGCTGCCACCTGCTCATGAACCAGGCTTATTACATGTACAAAATAGTTTCATAGCAACATTATCAATGCACAATGACAAAGGACCTGAAATCCATACACAGATGGCATAACATTGTAACATAGTATATAAGACTGAAAAAAGACATTTGTCCATCCAGTTTGGCCTGTTTCCTACAAGTTGATCCAGAAGAAGGCAAAAAAAAACTGAGGCAGAAGCCAATTTTCCCCACTTAAGGGGAAAAAATTCCTTCCTGACTCCAATCAGGCAAACAGAATAACTCCCTGGATCAATGACCCATCTCTAGTAGCTATAGCCTGTAATGTTATTAAACTCCAGAAATACATCCAGGCCCCTCTTGAATTCCTTTATTGTACTCACCATCACCACCTCCTCAGGCAGAAAGTGCCATAGTCTCACTGCTCTTACCATAAAGAAATCTCTTCTATGATTGTGTAAAAACCTTCTTTCCTCCAGACGCAGAGGATGTCCCCTCGTCACAGTCACAGTCCTGGGGATAAATAAATGATGGGAGAGATCTCTGTACTGACCCCTGATATACAGTTGTGTTCAAAATTATTCAACCCCCACTGAAATTGAGTGTTTTGGCCAGTTTGACATTGATTTTGATCATTTCAGTCATCTTGTTTACAATTAAGTCAAAGAGGCACTTGTAAGTCAGACAAATATAACATAACATTTATAATGAAATAACCACAAATGTCTTTTCTGTGCTCACATCATTATCAGTTTTATTCAACCCCCAAGTGACATTCAATCTTAGTGCTTAGTACAACATCCTTTTCCAGTTATAACAGCTTTTAAACGTGAAGCATAGCTTGACACAAGTATCTTGCAGTGATCTATGGGCAAAAGCCTCCAGTTCAGTCACATTCTTAGGCTTGCGTGCTGCAACTGCTTTCTTTAAGTCCCACCAGAGGTTCTCAATCGGATTTATGTCTGGTGACTGTGATGGCCACTTCAAAATGTTCCAGCCTTTAATCTGCAACCATGCTCTAGTGGACTTGGAGGTATGCTTGGGATCATTGTCCTGTTGAAAGGTCCAACATCTCCCAAGCCTCAGGTTTGTGACGGACTGCATCACATTTTCATCCAAAATCTTCTGGTACTGAAGAGAATTCATGGTACCTTGCACACGCTGAAGCTTCCCTGTACCTGTAGAAGCAAAACAGCCCCAAAGCATGATTGACCCCCACGCCATGCTTTACAGTAGGCAAGGTGTTCTTTTCTTCATAGGCCTTGTTCTTCCTCCTACAAACATAGCGTTGATCCATGGGCCCAAACAGTTCTAATTTTGTTTCATCAGTCCACAGAACACTATCCCAAAACTTTTGTGGTTTGTCCACATGACTTTTGGCATACTGCAGTCGACTCTTCTTATTCTTTGGAGACAGCAAGGGGGTGTGCCTGGGAGTTCTGGCATGGAGGCCTTCATTACGCAGTGTGCACCTTATTGTCTGAGCTGAAACTTCAGTACTCGCATCTGACAAATCTTTTTTCAGTTCCTCAGCAGTCACACGGGGACTTTTCTCCACTTTGCGCTTCAGGTAGCGCACAGCAGTTGAAGTCAGCATCTTCTTTCTGCCACGACCAGGTAGCATTTCAACAGTGCCCTTTGCCTTGAATTTGCGAATGATGCTTCCTATGGTGTCTCTTGCTATGTTTAACATCTTTGCCATCTTCTTATAGCCATTGCCCTTGAACAAAACTGTATTTATACATAGATATTAGATCTCCCCTCAGTCGTCTTTTTTCTAAGGTGAATAACCCTAATTTTTATAACCTTTCAGGGTACTGTAGTTGCCCCATTCAAGTTATTACTTTAGTTGCCCTTATGGTTAGCAATTAAAGACTGTAGCAGGGTCCAGAAATGGTAACACCACTCTGGGGTATTATACATGCTGCATAAAAAAAATGCCAAAAAAAACATAATTCCCATAGGCGTTGATCTAACATCTGGAGTGGGCATAAGATGCAAGTAAGGAAAAATTGTAAACCTGAAACACTCCAGTCTTTAATTTATTTTTATTTTTTTTTGTGGCAGTTTTTATGCAGTCTTTTCAGCCAGAACCAAAGCCAAATATAAGAGCCCATTTACACAACCGTATTTTTGTTATGCATCCGATCCGCATTTTTATTTTTTGGTGAATTGCACACAGACCCACTCATTTTTTATGGGTCCGCAAAAAAAAAAAAACTACAGCACACTGTGTAAATCTGCAAAAAGGATAGAACATGTCCTGTTCTTGTCTGTTTTGCGGACAAGAATTGGCATTGTTACAATACGTCTGCGAAAAAACTGATGCAATACGGACGTCACATGGACGACATCCATATTTTTTGCGGATCCGCGTTTTGCAGACAGCAACATACATGCAGTCATTTGAATGCACTCTTAAGTTAGGCCCCATGCACACAACCGTGTCAGTTTTGCGGTCCGCAAACCATGGATCCGTGTTTCTGCATTACTGTCCATTGTGCTTCCACATGCATTCTGATTCTCTGCAAAATTTGGCCATATTATTTCCGTTTGTCTTCTGCTTTTTTTTTGTGTACCGCAAAAAAATACGTAGAGAGGAAAATGTCACAATTTTAGCACCAACTGGTAACACTCATAGGAAGGTCACGTGACCATTTTCAGCGTAGAGAGCTTTGTTAGATTCCTCTGCTTGGCTGGCATTTGTTTCTGGAGTTTTCTTCGCGATCAACATGTCTCAAATCTCTGTGGATGAGGTCCTCGTGTACTGGCTTCTTTCTTGGTGATTTGGCCACCTATGCTGGAAAAAGAACCGAGGTGGGAGAGGAGGAGGTCCTAGGTTCATCACATTGTCTCCTACTGGTCCAGGAAGGGCCACGTTCACAAACTGTAAACCGACCTACGGTAGGACCATAGGACCAACATTCCACAACTGTTCTTGTATGTGGGTGCCTACATTTGATCTCCTGACAGTGTCTTTGTGCTCTGCCCGCACCTTCCAGGACACCACCATGAAGCGTAGCATTTCACCAGAGGAAATTTTCATCTTTACTCTTAGGTAAGAACTTGAACCCTTTTACCTTTTGTTGCATTCTTATCTTGTTTGGACACTTTTCCCCCATGTTGACAATACCTTTTTTTCTCTGATTTTTGGAATTCAGTGCAGTTTCCAAACTGCATCAAGGTGATGGATAACAAACACATCCTCGTCAAGAAGCCGCCTCACTCATTGTCCCAGTACTTCTATTATAAGATACATTTTTCTGTGGTTCTGTTGGCTGTGGCTGACAATAACTACATGTTTAAAATAGTGGATATCGGTGCGTATGGAGCACATCTGATGTCCACATATTTTATGCTTCTAGAACGGGTATGCATACATGACCTGCCTCTCCATCAGAATGGGGTAATGGGGACCCCCATTTTTGGAATCAGTGGGTGTCCCAGCAGTCAGACCTCCACCAACTTTTAGTATTAACCCAACAATTCTAGGTCACGGAGACTTGGCCTTTGTGTTGCCTGCAATACAAAAACCAATACAGACCATCAGGTGACAAATCCATCACAGAACAAAATTGGCAATCTAATGATTGCCAGGTATAGTCACCTAGGGCAGCGAACGGCAAACTGCGTCTCTCCAGCTGTTGCAAACTACAACTCCCAGCATGCCCAGTCTGGCTACAGCTATCAGCCTACAGCAGGGCATGGTGGCAGTTGTAGTTTTACAACAGCTGGAGAGCCGCAGTTTGCCCATCCCTGACCTAGGGTGACAAAAAAGAAGTGAAAAAAAGTTTTAAAAAATGCAAAAAAATATAAAACTTCCAGTTCAGTTGATTTTCCTCAAAATCGAAATAATTAAACAATAAAAAAATTATAGGCATTGTTGCATTCTAAAACACCTGTGCTATTAAAATGTAACAATATTAATCTCAAATGGTGCAACAACAAAAAATCAAAATGAGGTTTACCATTTTTTTGGCACTTTACCTCCCCAAAAATGTATTAAAATTGATCAAAAAGTCATACAGACTTCAAAATGGTATAGAATGCCCACAAAGAATGAGCCCTCATACAGCTCCATACACATAATTACAAAAAGTTATATGGCAATGAAAATAAAATAAAAAATAATTTCAAGCTTTTTTTATTTTTTTTCAGTATTAAAATGCAAGAAAAACTATACAAGTGTGGCATCATAATCAGACATATCTGGAAAATGAACTTAACAGGTCAATTTTACTTCATAGGGAATGCCGTAAAAAATCCTTCCATAAAACTGGCAGAATTGTGTTTTTCCAATCCGCCCCATTTGGAACTTCTTTCCAGCTCCCCACTACATTATATGCAATATTAAATAGTGCCATTAAAAAGTACAATTTGGGGGTGTGACCTGGGCGGCAAGCAAGATGAAAGCGTGAGGAGTGAGCTCCGCCGTCCTGCTACACTACAGGAGCTACATTTGCACCAGGGAGACATCTCATGGGGAAGACCCTGACTCACAAAAGACTCAGACATTTGTGGCCTGCTGGTGTCGGGGCTCTGGTGTCCCATCCTCCCATTGCGGCCTACCACCGCCGACTCCAGCCTGCACCGACCTCGAGGTAGGACCCGGCAGACAGCGCCGACTGCCACACGCTCCTTCAGCTGCGCCCGATCTGGCATTCCGATCGCTCCTTTCTCCCCTTGCCGAGGAGTTTGTGGTCGGCCCCTGCTCCCCCGCCAAGCTGCCATTGAGAGAGCCGCACAGGTGGCCTAATAGTAACAGCCCCTCTGCGGCCCATGCCGCCTAAAATGGCGCCCAAGCGCTCTAGCTCTCAGGCCACACCATCACAACGCAGGAGAGATGAGGATCATCCACTGGAGGAGGCCACAGTCGGGGACCCTCACAGCCTCCTGATATTCAAGGGGGGACCCCACTAATTGGGAATTCATGTCTGATAATGTGGAAGACAGTGATGAGGGTTTCCTGCCTCACTCACAGGATTCCTTGGCCCTGCACAAATCATTACAACAGCTTCAAACTAAAGAGGACTTTAAGGCCCTTGTACCCGAGGTGAGGAACACCTGTAAAGCGGAAATATCTCTGAGGCATGATTTTAAGCAAATTGTAATGAGGGTTGACTCTTGAAACAGAGCATGACGCCACTCGAAACTATATATATATTGGACGCCTACAATCTGTTATAACATGCTATTCCCAGGCTGTCAGGGAGAACACCAGTGGACACTTGGAGGACCTGGACAACAGGGGCCGCATAAACAATATTAGAGTTCGTGGTTTGCCAGAGTCATATAAAGAGGAAAATCTTTGTGAGCTTCTGAATGACTTATTTAATTCCATCCTGGGGTCCCAACCTCCACAAATCATTAAGCTGGACCGCGCCCACAGGGCCTTGAGGTCCAAGAACTCTTCTACGCAGCCTCATTATGTTATATGCTGTGTTCATGATTTTCAGCTCAAGGAGTCTATCATGTCTAAAGCTCGTGCACTCAGAACCGTTGTCTTCGGTGGTACGCCTGTACAACTTTACCAAGATCTCTCCTGGGTAACCCTCCAAAAGCGTAGAGCACTACAACCTCTTTTGTCTTCGCTACGAGACAGGAAAATAATATAACAATATAGCAATAACAAATGACAAAACAATATGTTATTGCTATATTGCTATATTATTTATCATATTCACACTATTGCCATTATGTGTAGGATGTCTATTGTGGTACTTGTGGTCCGCTGCGGGCATCCTCCACCATATGCATTTTTGCTGAAGATCGCCATTAGCAACGGGCCACAAGTGCAGGATCTGCTCCCCTGTATATATATGCACAACTGCATTTTTGGGTTGAGCACATCCTGCTTCATGCCACCTTCAGTTGGTTTGTGTATATATAATTGTTTGGAGGTGTATAAACTCCCATGTAAATGTAGCCTGTTTTCCATCCACAGGCTATATTTAGGTGCACCTGTGAGGCCTGGGCCATATCAGCCAGTCTTGGGTGGGGCTCACAGCCTTCTCCCTCCTCCCATTGCAGTCATGGTTCCATGCTGGAGGTAACTGAGGAGTCTGCTGCGAGTCGACCTAATACATTCCTGTAATTTTGCCCACTGGCCCCTGGTATTGCCCATATGGCACAGGTAGGTGAGTGTTAGGTCCCGAGCTACTTGAGAGACCTTGGCGTGGTGCTCGGACTTAAGACATGTCCTCCACTGTAGGACATGTTGACTAACCCCTCAATTTTAACATCAGTTTGAGGGCTTAGTAAGACCACAGTGTGCACCTGTTTTGTCATTTGTTATTGCTATATTGTTATATTATTTCTCACATCCACACTATTGCCATTTTGTGTAGGATGTCTATTGTGACACTTGTGGTCCGCTGCGGGCATCCTCCACCGTATGCATTTTTGCTGGGGATCGCCATTAGCAACGGGCCACAAGTTCAGGATCTGCTCCCCTGTATATATATGCACAACTGTATTTTTGGGTTGAGCACATCCTGCTTCATGCCACCTTTTAGTTGGTTTGAGACAGGAAAATACCCTACAGATGGGGATACCCCTTTGCTCTTGTCGCCAACAAAAACGGCAAATCTGCTTCTTTGAGATCCTACGTGGACTTGCCCTCCTTCTGCTCAGCTTTAGATGTTCCCGTTCCACCGATGGATGAATGGGAGATTCCTCCTCCTCCTCCTGCTCTTCCACCTCTTTGGAGCCCGGTCCACCACAAGAGGCATCGTGTTTCCCCTCATGAGGACTCGCCCGGCCGCAAGTCTAGAGATGCTCCTACCTGAACTGTCGGTTCTGGAGATTGTACTTCATAGCTGTCTCCTGTATTTCACTTTTGCCATAGGGGACGGTTTCTGTTTATCCCCCGCACGGCTGTAATGAGTAGCTCTTATATTTACTTTGTTCTTTCTGTTGCAAAATTCACTCATTGTTTTAGCTATTGTTCTGCTTCTCATTTTGTGCTTGTGCCCTGCCCCTTTCCCCTTTCTTGCAAGGCCTGCTCAGCCATGTCTCCATTTTGGGGATTTATCTTTTTGCCCCCTTCCTCTTCCCTGTTCCCCCTGGGATAGGGGAGAAGAGACAGGGAGTAGTTGAGGTCATTAGGTTGTACCTGTCGCACCCCATCTGGACTTTTTTATCCAATGATTCCTTTTATTGTTCCCGGTATGTTGTCTTCTGTGTCCCCCCTTTTTCCTAGTGTTTTTCCACCCCCATTCCTTTCTGAGTTCGAATACTGTATACTAACTAATTTCTTGCGTAGGCTTAGAAATGGATCTTCTGGCTGCCTTGTCCCCGGGGAGATTACAAGCGGAGTCCCACTAACAAGCGCAAGGTCACATTACATTTTACTATTATGATTAAATATGTGTCTCTAAATGTTAAAGGCCTGAACTCCAATGCCAAGCGGAGATTGGCCTTAACGGAATGTCGTGCTCAAGGAGCTGATGTAGTTTTTCTACAAGAGGCTCATTTTGATGCTAGCGGTTCCTTTAAATTTTCAGCTTGGCATTATCCTAAGGTATACTCGGCGACCTCAAGTAGGAAGGTGGTAGGTGTGGCTTTCCTTAGGTCAGCGACTTGCCCCATACAGGTTGAATCATATGTTTCAGACCCGCAAGGCAGGTATATTATCCTTCAGGTCTAGATACCTTCCAGCAGCATTGCTGGTGGGAGGTAATTTCAATGTCTGCTTCTTGGAATCCCTTGATAGACTATCTGTGAAGGGGATTGCACCTCCACGGGAGCAACATAGACTCTCACGTTTGTTTAGACGCCTGATTAGGCGGTTTGCATTATACGATTTGTGGCGTATAAACTACCCTACATCCAGGACGTATACCTTTTATTTGTATCCTCACAGTACACATACACGTATTGATTACTTTTTTGGTAATGTCCCTATTCTTAGAATGTTGGACACTGCAGAGGTAGTTCACATTTCATGGTCGGACCACGCCCCGATCTCAGTTTATCGTCGCTCTACACATGTACACACCAGGGTCTGCCACTGGTGTCTGAATGACACCCTTCTTACCAGGCAGATTACTAGGCAAGAGCTCCATGATAAACTATCTGAATACTTTCAGAGTAACCAGCCTTCAGCCCCGTCTATCTCCACCCTTTGGGAAGCTCACAAAGCGGTTTTCCGGGGTGTTGTATAGCGCTTAGCTCTAAACTTAAACGTGACCGTATTTTGCAATATGAGGTTGTTATGAGCCAATTGAAGGCCTTGAAGGAGCAGCTACAGTCCCACAGCTCGCATCATCTGTTGAGACGCATTGTTATCCTACATGCTAGATAATAAGACTTGACCTTTGCTAAGACTGAAAAGTTGCTTCTGTACTCCCGTCAGCGTTTCTACGCATGGGGCAACAAGCCACATACTCTTTTGGCACGTCAACTGAGGGACTCAACCGCTCAAAGTGCTCCAACTGCCATGCATAAACCGGATGGGGATGTAACCTATGACCCTGCAGCCATCTCTGACCTCTTTCACAAATACTACAAGTCCTTGTATTCCCTACCTCAGCAGCTACCCTCAGATTCAACAGAATGACAAGAGTTGTTCTCTTCTTTTTTGACTAACTGTCAGCTCCCCAGGTTATCGACAGATGCATTGGCTTCTCTTAACGCCCAGATTACTGCTGAAGAAATCCAGGGAGTGATTGCAAAACTGCCAAACCCCAGGTCCTGATGGCTTTCCATATCTCTACTATAAAAGGTACTTGCCTATTCTCCTTCCTCACATAATTGAGCTATTTAACTCCTTCTTGCAGGGTTCGCCAATTCCGCCCTCTATGTTACAGTCGTACATCACTCTTTCGTCTAAAGCCGCCAGGGACCCCCTGAAATGTTTCAAATAACGGCCCATAGCCCTCCTTAACTCAGATTTGAAAATTTTCACTAAACTTTTAGCAAACAGGCTAGCTTTTTGGTTACCATCTTCGATCCACAAGGACCAGGTGGGTTTTGTATTGAATAGGCAGGGAGGGGACAACACGAGGAGAACTATTGACTTAATAGAGGTTGTCAACAGACAGGGACACCAGGCACTATTCCTGGGCCTTGATGCTGAGAAGGCCTTTGATCGCCTGAGTTGGCCGTTTATGTTTTCGGCCCTTCACCATTTTGGTTTCAGGGGCCCATTTCTTATTGCCCTTTATTCTCAGCCTACTGCTATTATTAAGATGACTCATGCACATTTTAACACAATACGTATACAAAATGGCACAAGGCAGGGTTGTCCGCTATTCCCCCTCCTTTTTGTACTCTGCATTGAGCCCTTGGCGGCTGCCATTAGAGCACATCCTGATATTCATGGTGTGACAGTAAATCAGGTGGATTTTAAACTCTCCCTCTGCTGATGACATTCTCCTCACGTTGACAGACCCTCATGTCACCCTGCCCAACTTGTTTCAGCTTTTGGAGAGTTATGGTCGGCTTTCGGGCTATAAAATCAACAGTCAAAAACAGAGGTTTTACCGTTAACTATTCCCATGAATCAATTAGATATATTGTGCACTAATTTTCGATTTAGATGGAATGATAAAACTTTGAAATACAGTACTTAGGGGTACATCTAACTAAATCCTATGCTTCCCTATATACTCATAACTTTCCCTCCTTATTTTTTTATGAAAAAATGGATGCCTATGCCTCTCTCCCTGTTTGGTCGCATAGCGGCGGTCAAAATGTCCATACTGCCGAAATTGCTATATGCACTGGAGACCCTTCCAGTTCCTATCCCTAGTGGGGAGTTGAGGTCTTTGCAGTCTTCAATTCTTCGTTTTATCTGGAATGGCAAGAGACAAAGAATTTCCTGTAGCACCCTAACCGCCCTTAAATCACAGTGAGGCCTAGGGGTTCCAGATGTCACTAAATATTACTGGGCGACACACCTGAGGCATATCCCAGCCTGGTCCTCTCTCTTTGATTATTCTAGGTGGATGGAGCTAGAGAAGCTATGGATTGCCCCAGTTCACCCAAACACACTCTTATGGTCTCCACTCCCTCCCAACCAGATACCACAATTGCTGGGTCTTATGTCCCTTACCTATAGTGTCTGGAAGACATGCGTGCAGAAATTCCCATTAGTGTCGACAAAATCTGCCATAGTACCTTTCCTCTTTAATCCCCTGTTCCCGTCGGGTATGCAGGCTTCTTTTTTTAGGCCTTGGTTCTCCCTTAAGCTATTCGGGTTTGTAGACATAGTAGATTACAGGCCATTTGATACTCTTAAGGAAAGGTATTGCTTGCCGAAATCTTCTAGATACCAGCATTTACAATTACAACACCTGTTCAGGTCATTATATAAAGATACACAGGTTTCCAACCCAACAATGTTTGAAAAGATATGTAAATTGACGGACTCCACGAAGGAACTTATATCTGAGATATATATTCTTCTTTCTTTCCCACCCCCTTCTACGGTCATTCGACACACATACATGACTAAATGGGAGATGTACCTGGAGAGGGAAATACCCACGTCGGAATGGAATCTTATATGGCAGCGTGCAGAGTTAACTTCGACTTGTGCCACCCATAGGGAAAATTCATACAAATTCTTGATGTTGTGGTGCCACACCCCCCAGCTACTTAGACACCTTAATCCTGCTCTATCAGATAGGCGCTCGAGGTGTGGACTGGATAGAGGAACACTCTTCCACAATTTTTGGGATTATCTTCCCACTTTGGAGGGATGTTCGGCACCTACTGACGCAACTTCTAGGGGTTAGGTTTCCTATGAATCCATACCTATTTCTGCTGAACATACCCCCCATACCACTAAAGAAAACTGTCCTTCGCTTAGTGTTATATGCTTTGACGGCAGCCAGACGCCTCATAGCTAGCTATTAGAAAAGGCAAGATAGGCCTACCCGGGCGGAACTTATCTCTAGTATCACGGAGGTCAGACTTATGGAGCAGCTCACTCCAAATATTGATAACCGGGCTGAGAAATTTGAACAAATTTGGCAGCCTTGGGATACATATAATGATACCATTGCCTCAACCCCATCCTGATCCCCCCTGAAGATATGTCGCCTTGTGTATCTAGTGTAAGGAAAGACCGGCACTCACTTGATCTTCGTATTCTTATGATGCTTTTATTAGTCACATATAGGATTCTGTGACGCGTGCGTTTCGGCTCACATTCTGAGCCTTCCTCAAACAGGTATCCAATCAAATTGCCTTGTGTATCTAGTCTTGTCTTTGTTCGTCTCCCCCCATTGACTGAACTTAGTGTTTTTTTGTCTTATTGTTCTAAAACACCAATAATCTTGTAAATATACGGCTGCAGTGAACCGTATCTTCTTTCTTTGAGATTTATAATGCAGTTTGAGTGTTTATGTAGAACTTGTACTTCTATACTTGATATCCTTTGTGTAACTCTGATGCAAAAATTTTGGAAACTTTGTCACTTTTGTATGTTTATTACTTTGATAAAAAAACTTAATAATCAGACAATTATAAAAAAAAAGTACAATTTGTCCCACAAAAAACAAGCCATCATAAGGCTATGTGAATGGAAAATTAAAAAGTTATGGCTCTGTGAAGGCAGTAAGTGAAAAACAAAATTTGAGGGGTGCAGTTTTTAAAATTGGGTCATTTATGGGTGGTTTCTATTATGTAAGTATCTCGAAACTTCAGAACCTAATTGATCCAAATTGAAGTCGGTTTTGAAAACCTTCAAAAAAAATTTAAAAACTGCTTTTAAAACTCTGAGCGGTCTAGTGTCCTAACAAATAGAGATGAGCGAACACCCGGATGTTCGGGTTCGAGAAGTTTGGCCGAACTTCCTGAAAATGTTCGGGTTCGGGATCCGAACTCGACCCGAACTTTATCCCGAACCCGAACCCCATTGAAGTCAATAGGGACCCGAACTATTAGGCACTAAAAAGGCTGTAAAATAGTCCTGGAAAGGGCTAGAGGGCTGCAAAAGGCAGCAAAATGTAGGTAAATGCCCTGAAAACAAATGTGGATAGGGAAATGAATTAAAATAAAATAAAATAAATAAAAATTAACCAATATCAATTGGAGAGAGGTCCCATACTTGGGACACCAGATTTAGGGTATTGCTATTTTGGCAATTGAATTTCACCCCAGAACAAAATATATGTTTTGGCGGACACTATTATACTTTGCAAACCACTACTGGAACACCAGATTTAGGGTATTGCTATTTTGGCAATTGAATTTCACCCCAGAACAAAATATACCCTTTTACGGCAGATTAACACTTGGGACACCAGATTTAGAGTTTTGCTATTTTGGCAATTGAATTATACCCCGGAACAAAATATACCCTTTTACGGACAGATTAACGCTTGGCCTGCAACAGCTAGGGCACCATATTCAGGGTATTGCTATTTTGGCAATTGAATTTCACCCCAGAACAAAATATATGTTTTGGCGGACACTATTATACTTTGCAAGCCACTACTGGAACACCAGATTCAGGGTATTGCTATATTGGCAAGTGAATTTCACCCCTGAACAAAATATATGTTTTGGCAGACACTATTATACTTTGCAAGCCACTACTGGAACACCAGATTCAGGTTATTGCTATTTTGGCAATTGAATTTCACCCAAGAACAAAATATATGTTTTGGCGGACAGTATTATACTTTGCCAGCCAGTGCTGGGACACCAGATTTAGGGGATTGCTATTTTGGCAATTGAATTTCACCACAGAAAATAATCTATCCTTTGCCAGACAGCAGACAGTATTATACTTGGCTATCCAAAGCTGGAACACCAGATTTAGGGGATTGGTATTTTGGCAATTGTATTTAACATCTTAATAAAATATAGAAATTGCTATCCTGAGTTTCTAGGGGTGACAGTAAGCACAGCCAAGCCCCTGATGTAGGATATAGCAAAAAAAAAAAAAATAGTATTGATGGATTATTGGACTTGGTGGCAGCTTGTTCTGGTGCACCACAAGTCACAAAATGTCCGCCGATCACCCCAGAAAAAAAAGTGACAGAAAAACGCTCTGTGCAGCCTACAAACCAGTGAGCAATTAACCAGCAGAAGTTGAATCATTCACAGCTGTAGATCGATCACTTCATTAGTTGCTAATGCTGACTTTTCCCTGCCTAATCTCGCCCTCTACCTACACTAATCAGAGCAGTGTGACGTGCAGCGCTACGTGACTCCAGCTTAAATAGAGGCTTGGTCACATGCTGCACTTGGCCAATCACGGCCATGCCATTAGTAGGCATGGCTGTGATGGGCTCTTAGGGCAAGAAGTAAAACACTAGCTGATTGGCTGCTGTGCAGCCCTTCAGAAAGCGGGAAGAAATCGCTGAACAACGGAACCGAACCCGAACTTTTTTGAAAATGTTCGGATCCGTGTCCTGAACACCCCAAACACCACAAACCCGAACTATGCTCGAACTGTTCGCTTAACACTACTAACAAATAAAAAGATATTTACAAAATGATTCCATCATAAAGTAGACATATAGTTAATGTTAATTAATAAATACTTTCTGAGGTATCAGTGTCTGTTTTTTCAGGATTTTTTATTAGTAATGGGAAAATATATTGACCCAAATGTACCACTAAAATGAAGTACATGTCAAAATAAAGAAATCTCAGAACTGGTTGGATAAGAAAAATATTCCACATAAAGTGACACATCAGATTTGCAAAATTAAGCTAGGTCCTTAACCGCCTGCCGACCGCCTAACGCAGGGCTGCGTCCAGGCGGCGGCAGGCTTGTTCCTCCTTGACGCGGCGGCCCATCATCTCGCGAGAGGTGAGATTTGCTGTGTAATTATACTGCAGCCTGCCAGCGATGATCAATCGCTGGCAGGCTGTAGATGTAAAATAAAAAGCATCAGAGGTATATCAGACGCTGTTTTGTTAACAGCGTCTGATATACCTGCTACCTGGTCCTCTGGTGGTCCCATTCGCTGGGATCAACCACCAGAGGACCAGGTAGCTATGTAAAGTAGCCCCAAGCACCACACTACCCCCCCCCCCCGTCACTTGTTAACCCCCGCAAAACACAGACAACGGCAATGTGCTTTCAGCATTTTGCAGATCCGCACATTGCCAGAACTATATAGAAAATGCCTTTTCTTGTCCGCAATTGCGGACAAGAATAGGACATGTTCTATATTTTTGCGGAACGAAAGTGCAGACCCGGAAGTGCTGATCCGCAATTCCAGATCCGAGCGGGACAAAGTCTGTCCCCATAGAAATAAATGGGTCCGCATTTCCATTCCGCAAACAGAATTGCGGACGTGTGAATGGGGCATAAGGGTCCCTTATCACTGCCAGTTAGTTAGCTACTTGTTAGGTAGTTAGCGCCCAGCCCACCGCACCGCAGTTACTGATTTTGGCAGAGATTTTTTCATCCACATTGATTGATGCGAATTAAAAAATCTGTGCCGTTGTTTTTTTTTTTTTTTCAGCCAGAGGCTGAACGGAAAAAAATCTCATTACCCGTATGCTCAATATAAGGAGAATAGCAGAAACTCCTAATGCTGGCCATACGTGTAATGATTGCGGAGACCCTCAAATGGCAGGGCAGTACAAATACCTCACATGTGACCACAATTTAGAAAGAAGACACCCCAAGGTATTCCATGAGAGACTTGTCACAAGTTAGTGGAATATGAGACTTTGTAAAGAAAAAAAAAATCAATTTCAGCTAACGTGTGCCAAATTTTTTTTTTTCTGTGAACTCGCCATGCCCCTCTCGGAATACCTTGGGGTATCTTCTTCCCAAAATGGAGTCACATGTGGGGGATTTATACTGCCCTGGCATTTTAGGGGTCCTAAAGTGTGAGAATCCAAATGCGTAAAAATGCCCTGTGAAATCCTAAAGGTACTCATGGGAATTTGGGCCCCTTTGCGCATCTTGGCTGCAAAAAAGTGGCACTCGTGTGGTATCGCCGTACAAATGAGAAGTAGGGCAATGAGTTTTGGGTGTATTTTTATATATACCCATACTTTGTGTGAGAAATATCGCTGTAAACAACAACTTTTTAAATTTTTTAATACAAAGTTGTCAATTTACAGAGATATTTCTCTCACCCAACATGGGTATATGTAAAAATACACCCCAAAACACATTCCACTTCTTCTCCTGAGTACGGTGATACCACATGAGTGACACTTTGTTGCAGCCTGGGTGCGCAAAGGGGCCCAAATTCCAATGAGTACCTTTAGGTTTTACATGGCTGCTCACAATTTAGCCCCACCCAAAATGCCAGAACAGTACAAACACCCCACAAATGACCCCATTTTGGAAAGAAGACACCCCAAGGTATATGTTGAGGGGCATAGTGAGTCCATGAAAAATTTAACTTTTTGTCACAAGTTAGCGGAAAGTTAGACTTTGTGAGAAAAAACAATAAAAAAATCAATTTCCGCTAACTTGTGCCAAAAAAAAAGTTCTATGAACTCGCCATGCCCCTCACGTAATACCTTGGGGTGTCTTCTTTCCAAAATAAGGTCACATGTGGGGTATTTATACTGCCCTGGCATTTTAGGGGCCCTAAAGCGTGAGAAGAAAAATGCGTAAAAATGCCCTCCTAAAAAGGTACTCATTGGAATTTGTGCCCCTTTTTGCACATCTTGGCTTCAAAAAAGTGTCACACATGTGGTATCGACGTACTCAGGAGAAGTAAGGCAATGTGTTTTGGGGTGTATTTATACCCATGCTGGGTGTGAGAAATATCTTTGTAAATGACAACTTTTAAAAAAAAAATTATACAAAGTTGTCAATTTACAGAGATATTTCTCT
The DNA here is from genome assembly GCA_033119425.1 of Bufotes viridis. Taxonomy (NCBI): domain Eukaryota; kingdom Metazoa; phylum Chordata; class Amphibia; order Anura; family Bufonidae; genus Bufotes; species Bufotes viridis. The sequence goes on from CM065595.1 coordinate 91,668,976, forward strand.
CACCCAACATGGGTATATGTAAAAATACACCCCAAAACAGATTGCCCTACTTCTCCTGAGTACGGCGATACCATATGAGTGACACTTTTTTGCAGCCTGGGTTCGCAAAGGGGCCCAAATTCCAACAAGTATCTTTAGGTTTTACAGGGATGCTCACAATTTAGCCCCACCCCAAGGTATTCACTGAGGGGCATAGTGAGTCCGTGGGAGATTTTTTTTTTTTTGCCAGAAGTTAGCAGAAATGGAAACTTTATTTATTTTTTTTCCTCAGAAAGTGTCATTTTCCGCTAACTTGTGAAAAAAAACTGAAATCATACATGAACTCACCATGCCCCTCCGTGAATACTTTGGGGTGTCTTCTTTCTAAAATGGTGTCATTTGGGGGGTATTTATACTATCCTGGCATTCTAGCACCTGAAGAAACATGACAGGTGCTCAGAAAGTCAGAGCTGCTTCAAAATGCGGAAAATCACTTTTTTGCACCATAGTTTGTAAACACTATAACTTTTACCCAAACCAATAAATATACACTTATTGCATTTTTTTTATCAAAGACATGTAGAACAATAAATTTAGAGAAAAATTTATATAGAAATGTAGTTTTTTTTTAAAAAAAATACAAGTGAAAAATGTCATTTTTGATTAATAGCAAAAAAAGTAAAAATGTCAGCAACAATGAAATACCACCAAATGAAAGCTCTATTAGTGAGAAGAAAAGGAGGTAAAATTCATTTGGGTGGTAAGTTGTATGACGGTGAAAGTATTGTAGTGCAGAATGGTAAAAAGTGGCCTGGTCATTAAGGGTGTTTAAGCTAGAGGGGCTGAAGTGGTTAAAAACGTTGTCTCATCTTACCGTTACTAAGGCAAGATAAGACACAGTTCCAATGTTCTACAGACCGGGAAACAGCAGAGTGCTCCGGAGCTCTGCTGTTTCACTAGCCCTAACCCTGGGTTCACACCAGAGCGTTTCTGAGACGCGCGCTTTATGCGTGTATTACAGCGCGTTTTTGCAAATAGGAAACGCGCGTCATATGCGCGTTCGTGACTCTGGAGACCAATTGAAAAAGGCATATCTACACTTTAACGCGTGTTAAACGTGCGTTTTACGCGTGTTACCATTGAAGTCTATGGGTGCAAACGCGCGACAAAACGCCCCAAAGAAGCTCAAGAACTTCTTTGAGCGTAGGGCGTTTTACAGCGCATTCAAACGCGCTGTAAAACGCTCAGCGGAGAACCATGCCCATAGGGAAACATGAGTTTTCTCCTGTTGAGCGTGCTCACATCTATAAAACCATACAATTTGGATTATTTGTCTGAAGACTTTCTCTAAAGTCCACTAACTACACAGCAAATTGTACTTTACCCAAGAGCAACCAGACTTAATCAGCTTTACAAAATTACAATTTCAGCCTTGTATCCTCCAGATGCTGATTTGACACCACAGAGTACACAGAAAAGAACGAAAAAAGACTAATTTCCCTAACTTAACCGTCAAACATGATAAACATCAGGACCTCTCAAAGCTGAGTAAAACATTGATGTCTGAAGACCCCACGGTGTTAAGAAAATCAATTAAAAGGAACAGATAAATATGCAGACAGGTTTGCTCATTATACATCAATGCTGCTAGTTCCCCTTTGGTCCAGCAAAGAGCAGCCTCCGAAAAATGAACTGCTCATCTCTAACTCAGGGGTAATAAGTAGAGAAGAAAAAGACAAGTAATTCCTAGCAACACAATAGCTTTTCATCTGCAGCTCTTCAGAAAGTTTTCTCATGTAATATCCACACATGAGCAGCTCCAGCAGGAGAGTATAATTTGCTGAGGTAGAGGAAGCAGTGTCTGCCATTGTTTGTTGATATACCAGGAGCGTTTGACCTTGTCAGTCATGCTTTGCTTCTTCAGAAATTGAATGTTGTGAATTTTTTTCCTGCTTCACTGTCATATTCCCAAACCTCCTGACCTGTTTATTTCAAGCGTCAAAGCGACTTCTAATAATTAGATTTACCATGTAACTCTTTCACAACCACAGTTATTTATTTGTCACTGATTTTTTAAACTATTAGATACAATCAGCTTATATGTTTTATTTCTTTTTGTTGTTTAACCCCTTCCTGACCAGCACCGTAATAGTACGGCGCAGCAGGACGTGACTTTCCGCCTAGAACCATAGTATTACGGCACGCTGATTTGGCGTGTGCAGGAGCTGCACCCGCCCGATCGCCCACAGGCGACCGGCTTAAAAATTGAAAACAAAAGAAAAAAAAAACACAAATATAAGGTATCACCGCATCCGATAAACACCATAAAAAAATAAAAACTCCACCTCGTCCCGCAAAAAATGAGCCCCTACATAAGAAAATCGCTCAAAAAATAAAACAACTATAACTCTCAGAACATGGAGACACTAAAACATCATTTTTTTGTTTCTAATATGCTATTATTGTGTTAAAGTAAAATATATAAAAAAAGTATACATATTATCGCTGCATCCGTAACAACCAGCTCTATAAAAATATCACATGATGACCTAACCCCTCAGGTGAACACCATAAAAAATAAAAACTGTATAAAAAAAGGCATTTTTATCAACTTACAAATCAAAAAGACTTACGCCCCGCAAAATAGTACCAATCAAACCATCACCTCATCCCACAAAATAGAGACCCTACCTAAGACAATCAGTAAAACAAAAAACAAAAAAGATTGGCACACTATCACATACGGAACGGCACGGAATACGTCTCAATAAAAGTTTAATATCAACCATACATTGTAACTAAAATGGTAAAAAATACACATAACAAAAGTAAATAAAATAAATTAACACTCCCAATGAATGCAGTGATTAAGATAACATCTATCAATGTTAATTGATTATATGACTCCTAGTGCAACTAGCATGTGTTAGCTATGAAAACTGCAGTTCATCAAACAAGTCACTATAATCATTGCATTGTACTATGTGGATATTTTATAACCATATTGCTGTTCAAACCGACACACTCCGATTATGTGATACAACGATAGTGCCACATGCGCTATTTAGTAACACGATTTTTTGCAACATACTAAGGAAGGATCCAATATATCTGTGGACACTCACAGCGGTTTTCCATAGCTAACACGTGCTGGTGTCACGGTGGGGAGTGGGGAAAAGCCCCCACCGTGCAATGTCCGCGGCTGCTACGCCTGAAAGCAGGGAATAGGGAGCAGCTCACCTACTGAAGCATCTCTTATACTCGCCCTGGCGTCCCTGTATTGCTGTAGGATGGTGAGAGGGCAGAGACCACCTGCTCATCCAAGACAACGGATGAGCAGGCGTCTCCAGAGACCCCACAGCAGCCGGGATCCGCAAGACGGGTAAGTAACAGAGAAAACCAAATCCACATAGCCCACAGGATCTCCCCCATGTGGACACCAGATGCATGGGGGAGATCCTGGCAGGGCAGCACACCATCTGGTTTAAGCTATACCCCTCTGGGTAAGCAAGCCCCTTCCGGAGCACACACTGAAACACATACCTCCACGCAAACCCACACCAAAACATACACCAGGTGGGGGAAGGGCAAGCAGATGCACACAGGAGGGGAAACCATATACAACAAGCAATATGAACAATCAATATAACAAATAAGGGTGGCTCACACAGACAATACAGGGGAAACAACCAGCAACCTCCAGCACATGCTCACACCATGGCTGGAGACAAACAAACTGACCTCAGGCTCCAACACACCAACATATAAAGAGGCATGAGGTCACACCCACCAAACCCAGCACACACATTAACCCTGTGCACACCAACCAGGAGAAGTGCACACATATAAAAATGTGTCAAACATGCCACACCACATGTTGCCATCAGGAACCGCACGTAGGGCGACCAGGTATCAACCCCCACATGCGATAACCAGAAACAAAGCCGCTGGCAACAGCATGCCAGGACACCACACTACGGGGAAAACAAACACGCATGCCCAAATCAACCGTGTTGACAGCGTCAACCGCACATAAGGCTACCACGTAACAGCCCACACGTGCGGCAACCAGAAACCACGCCGCTGGCAACCACATGCGGCGCAACGAGTCATGACCAAGCCCATGGTCATGACAGCTAGTTGCACTAGGAGTCATATAATCAATTAACATTGATAGACATAATCTGAATCACTGCATTCATTGGGAGTATTCATTTATTTTATTTACTTTTGTTATGTGTATTTTTTACCATTTGAAGGGTGAATCAATTTAGATCTGAGCACCTGCCATGTATGTGAGGTTGGTGAGCTATTTCCATCAGTCTAAAAAACAAAAAAGCTATGGCTCTTATGACATTATCATCATTTTTTTGGTTTAAAAAATGCTATTATTGTGTAAAACTTAAATAAATAAGAAAAAGTACACATATTTTGTATTTCCACGTCCGTAAAGATCTGCTCTATAAAAATATCACAGGACCTAACCCCTCAGGTGAACGCTGGAAAAATAAATAAATAAAAACTGCCAAAATTACCAATTTTTTGATCACCTTGCCACATAAAGTGTAATAATGAATGATCATATGTACCCAAAAATGGTACCAATAAAAATCTTAACTCTTCCTGCAAAAAATTAGCCCCTGTACAAGACGATCGGCAGAAAAATAAAAAAATAAGGCGTTCAGAAAATAGAGACACAAAAACATATATTTTTTTCAAAAATGTTTTATTATGTAAAACTGAAACAAAAAAACAAAGAAAGTAGACATATTTGATATGATTACGTCTGTAACAACCTGCTCTAAAAAAATAGCACATGATATAACCAGTCAGATGAATGCTGTAAAAAATAAAAACTGTGCCAAAACAGCCATTTTTTGGTTACCTTGACGCAGAAAAAATGGAATATAGAGCAATTAAAAATGATATGTTAGCGTGTACACCAAGATTTTGGAAGGGCACTCCGTATTTGTAATATGCTGTATGAAAATAAAAAACTTGTATCAATACACATACAATTTAATTCTAATAATCACAAAATACCATGATAAAATAACATAAAATGACATAGATAGCATTAAAACCTGGATATTTGACTGTTCGCAACAATAGTTAATAGTAGTTGTCCACAATCAATGGTGGTTATGATGGAAAGTCCTCGCTATATATCCTTTGTTCATCCAATAATAAAGGCTTCGACCAATACTTGTAGTGTCTGATAATCTCGTTATTGGATAAGACTTCTTGATATTGGATAAAATTGTCCAGTACTCACTATTAGGATGATCGGAGCGGCCGTGGCGTCCCACGTTTAATCTCCGTACTACGCGCTCTTTGGTAGTAGCCCTCTTTGGTAGTAGCGCTGGATCTCGCGAGAGGATCTGCATTGTAACCAGCGGGTTCACGTACGCTGGCAATTACAATATTTATAGAGATGTCTCTCTGTAGCTGACTGCCGGCAGTAGTTTTCAGGGGTATTGGTACGCACCTCAATATTGTCAGACGCGTTTCGGGACTGTTAGTACGTCCTGTCCCTTCCTCAGTAAAAATGATATGTACCCAAAATAGTACCAATAAAACTGGCACCTTGGGGGGCGTGGCTTCGACATGGCAGAGTAAAGATGCTTCTACAGCGAGCTCCTGGATCCCCGGCAGCTAGCTAATCAGTGCCCGACAGCGCTCTACCCGCTCCTCCATGGCCATGACTAGGGGCAAAAGATCAAGGAGCCAGCCGGCAGTACCACTGGAACAATCAATCGGGCGATTCTTGCGCCCTGGGCCGGCGGAGCTTCCAGCTGCTGACACATCCAAGATGGTGGTGCCGCACCGGAGCTTAGGCCTACAGCACCGCCGTTCCTCCCTGCTACCGACCTCCGTAATCTTGCCTCCCCACCGCATGTGATCACGCAGATCCCGGCAAAACATGGTGCGCAGCACAGCCAGGTACCACCCTCTCCCCACATGGTAGCTGAAACCCCTTTTCTCAGTCAGGGGATGCCTGCCATATTCGCCACCTCACCACTTCAGTCGAGGGAGAGAATGCGTCCCTCACCTCCACCTTCTACCATAGATCGCACGATGGCAGAGTTATGGGGGATGGTAAAGGCCCTCCCCACAAAAGCAGACCTGGAATCCCAGATAACACGAATACAGGCCAAACAGACCCAGGCCTTACAGGCAGTACAGACGTCGGTCCAGGCGGTTCAGGATAGAGTCTCTACACTTGAACAACAGTTTGCGGCCTCAGCCTCTCAATTGTCCTCCATCACGGAAACTTTATCCTCTCATACTTCTCAGCTAAAGGACTTCTCTCTTCACTTGGATGATGTAGAAAATAGAGGCCGCCGTAACAACCTCAAAATTAGGAACCTACCTGAAACGGTTACTACTGCCCAGCTATACGACACCGTGGTGTCCATCTTTAACAAAATTCTGGACAAGCCTCAACACAACGAAATAGAACTGGATCGAGTTCACAGAGCTCTAGGCGCCAGTGCATGTAACATGGATAGGCCACGAGACGTAATATGCCACGTGCATTTTTACAAGGTATAGGAGGACATTCTGCGCAAGGCGTAGGAGAAACAGGAGATCCGCTTTGAAGATTCGCCTGTGACGGTGCTACCTGACGTCTCCCGTCTGACCCTATACAGGCGACGCCTTGTTCGTCCGCTACTGGAAGCTATCAAACAAGCGGGAGCTACCTACCGCTGGGGCCACCCCTTCCACATTATCATACGCAAAATGGGGGACCAAACCTTCTCGGTTCGTACGCCAGATGATCTACCAGAGGCCTTCACGTTCCTGGATATACCGTCCATTGCAGTGCCATACTGGACTGTCCCGCCTTTGCTACTAACCCAGACCTCTCGTGAAGGGGCCCCCCCGACGCTATCAACAACCCCTTCCGCAGCGTCCATCACCCAGGCATCCGAATAGCTTTTGGAGCCGTCGCCGCCAGTTGCCCTCGAGACCTCCCTGCACCCCACTTCGCTGAGGACTCAGTACTACTTCCATGTGTGGGACACCCCCCGTCACTTGACCCCACTGGACTGGGGCCATCGTATTCTACCTCTGCTACATCAGTTTGCCTTCTCGGGTTACCTTCCACCAATCAGTGAATGGCTGCTTCTGCTTCTCTCTCTCATTTCTGGTGCACACCATCGTAATGTTTTTAGGGGACCTCGGGAAGCTCCGACCTTGTCCTGTTGTTCCTTTCTTCATTTCTGTGCCCAGTTGTTCCACCTGGCCCACTAGGGTACTGTGTTTTTGGTCCTTCTGGCTGATTCCACCGGAACGACCATCTCACAGTTCGTTCGCGTTGACGCATTGGATAGTACTTTTGTTACGTTTTGCATTTTTCTTATTGTGTCCCTATCCATCCCACCCTACCTTTCATCTTTTCTTCTACCACTCTCCCCCTTTCTTTTTCCTCTTTCTCTGTCTTTTTGACTACTTGGTCTCCTGACCTGTCTCCCAGAGTCTGCTCCTGATTGTATACTCGACTTCAGTTTTACCTTGCATGATATTCTCTTTACCTCTCTTAACGTACAGGGCCTGAACATCCCAGAGAAGAGGTCCTCCCTCCTCAGGCTACTATGGCAGAAAAGAGCCCACGTCGCCTTCATACAGGAGACTCACTTCCGCTCAAATGCCATTCAGTCCCTCACTGACCGACGATTCCCTCATGTCTACCACAGCACCTCCCCTGACTCAAAGACGAAGGGAGTCGCTATCTTGATCACCGACACTGTTCCCTGGGAACTAGCTGAGGTTCGCACTGATGGAGCGGGTCGTTACATTTTTGCAAAAGGTAAGCTGGCGGGAAGCTCTGTCACTCTAGCCACCTTGTATGCCCCCAACTCACGGCAGGCCCACTTCCTAGATCAGACCCTAACTGACTTGGAGGAATTTGCAGATAGGATTGTAATACTGGGGGGCGACTTTAATTTTCCAGTTGATCCAAATGTGGACTCTTCCAGGGGCCAATCATACCTTCCCCGCTCTTCACAATCCAAGATACGGGACCTATTCTTCACCCATCGCCTGATTGACACGTGGCGCGCCCTGAACCTATCCTCCAGGGTCTACACTTTTTACTCCACCCCCCCATAACACATACTCTAGACTGAATTACTTCTTTGTACCACATGCCCAGCTGGAGTTACTGTCGGGGGCCCATATTGACACAATAGCCTTCTTTAACCATGCCCTCATTTCCATGTCCCTCACAGTCCCCACTTTCCAATCGAGAGCTTGGCACTGGCGCCTCAATACCTCCCTGCTCTAAGACACTCAAGTTCTAGCGGAGATCCGAAAGGATCTTACAGATTACTTTACCCATAATGTCTCTGCATCGAGCGACCCTCTGACCGTTTGGAAGGCTCATAGGTGCGTTATTAGGGGCTCATTTATTAAATTGGGGACACGACTTAAAAAGGAGAGAGCGGCAACCCTCACTTCCCTGGTCACCAAACTCCATTGTCTCGAACAGCGTCACAAAACCTCCCAGATAGACCCCTTAGGGACTGAAATTCGTTCGCTGCGGGAACAGATCCGCTCCTTATGTATGACAATAGCCAAATCGGCCATAGTTCGGTGCCGTAGGCATTACTACGAACACAGAAATAAACCGGGCAGGACCCTAGCGAGAGCAGGGGCAGATGAGGAGGCGTTCGTATGTCCCCTTCCTAAGTGACCAAGCAGGCCGCAGGGTAACATTGCCCTCACAATTAGGTCATATTACAACGCTCTACATAACCTAGAACTAGCTGAAGGTGATCGCGAGACGCACAGGTCTGCGATCTACGCATACATTTCTTCCTCGGGTATGCCAAGGCTTTCATCGGAAGCAATCGAAGGCCTTGAGCAACCGCTATCGGAATATGAGGTAATGTTCGCCATCAAAAACTCCCATTCGGGGACTGCACCTGGTCCCGACGGGCTTCCCCTCTCATATTATAGAACTTTTGCGGACCTTCTCACCCCTCAGTTTCTAACAGCATATAACTCATTTAACACGCCTCGTACTGTTCCGAGAGACACCCTCAGGTCCCATATAACAGTTATCCCGAAAGAGGGAAAAGATCTTGCCCAATGCCAAAGCTACCGACCGATATCTTTGATTAACGTCGATTTGAAGATCTTCTCCAAAATTTTAGCTACCCGCCTAGCTCCCGATCTACAACATCTTATTCACCTGGATCAAACTGGCTTTATGCCTATGAGAGAAGCACGCGACAACACTACCAGAGCCATTAACTTAATCTATAATGCGATGTCCTCTAAATTGCCCATGTTGCTGCTTTCCACTGATGCGAATAAAGCATTTAACCGAGTTAATTGGGTTTTCATGTTTGCGACACTGAAACCTATTGGTCTGGGAGATACTATGATAGCTCGAATACTCAATCTGTACTCCAACCCCACAGCCTTAGTTCAGGTTAACGGTCAATTCTCGGCACCCTTTCCTATCGGTAATGGAACCTGACAGGGTTGCCCCTTATCTCCATTGATCTTTATTTTATGCATAGAACCTCTGCTGGGTCATATCAGGTCAAACCCGGATATCACAGGCCCACCAATTCAAGGTACCCAACACAAGCTAGCCGCATTTGCGGATGATTTACTCTTTTTCATTACTAATCTCCGTATCTCCATCCCTAACCTACTTCGGGTCCTTAGAACATACACCCACCTTTCGAACTATAAAAAAAACTTTCAAAAATCCGAAGCGCTCAACATCACAGTCCCCCCCGACGGTTGTCAAAGATCTCACTGAGGGCTTCCCGTTTAAATGGGCCAGAACATCGCTGAAATATCTGGGGGTACAGTTAACAGCTACCATCCCAGACATGTACCAAGCCAATTATCATCCGCTACTCAGACAAATTAAACAGGACTTAGATAAATGGCATCGGGCACCTTTTCGTGGTTTGGTAGAATTTCAATTTTTAAGATGAACTTATTACCCAGAATTCTCTACTTCTTTCAGGCGGCACCCATTCACATCCCACGTTTATTCTTTCATACTCTATTGAAAATGCTCACCCAATTCATATGGGCTGGAAAATCTCCTAGGATTGCACGCTCTACACTATTCCGCCCGGAACACAGTGGGGGCCTGGGACTACCGGATTTTGTAGCCTACCATAGGGCATCCCACCTGACACGCATAATCGATTGGTGTCGTCACTACACGCACAAACAATAGGTCCAGATTAAGCAGTCATTCATCCCTACTCCATTACCATATTCCCCTACAAGCTCGCCTCCACCCTACCATTGGCCCGACTTTATGTTCCTTTACATCCGTAGCGGAAAAGCAGGGCATTTCTCCCTCTCCTTCACCGATGCACCCTATCTTGGGCAACTCTCAATTTCCACCTGGGCTCGATCCAGGCGGATTTCATACCTTGATTGCAGGTAATGTTTTCCGGGCACATCACTTCATGACCGCGGACAACTGGACACTCCCTACTCAGATTTAGGTCAACGACAACCCCTCGACCTTGTCACACTGCACAGAATATGATAGAGAGAGACCGGCACTCGCGCTGTAAATTTCAAGATGCAGCAATTTATTGTCACATATTAAATCATAGTGACGCGTTTCAGCACAAAAAGTGCTTTCATCAGACTATTATGTCATCAGACTAATAGTCTGATGAAAGCACTTTTTGTGCTGAAACGCGTCACTATGATTTAATTTGTGACAATAAATTGCTGCATCTTGAAATTTACAGCGCGAGTGCCGGTCTCTCTCTATCATATTGTCTATGGGAACGCCTACCCGCTGACACGTGCACCGCCAAACTTCTACAGCAGTGCCGACCATTCATAGATACAGACTGCACAGGATATATCCCGCTGTTTCCCCTCTTTGCTGGCGATGCGGTATGGCGAATGGGACTCTTCTACATATATTCTGGGTGTGCCCAGTTCTCTCTGCATTCTGGGAGAAAGTCTGGCAGATCACATCCGCCTCCTTCCTGCTCCGTCAGTGCGACCGCTCAACAGCGACTTATAAGAAATCTGTGGTGCGACATTTGGTTAACGTGGCTAGAGCATGCATCCCCATACTGTGGAGACAGACCTCTGCTCCCACTGTGGCGATGTGGATAGACAAAATCCAGGAAATTCTGAGGATGGAGGACCTTACCGCTACTTTAAGAAACTCGGAGAAAACCCTTTCATAAAATATGGCGGGGCTGGTTGGCGTTTCAGGAGACCCAGGAGTTCAAACTACTGCTATCTCGGTAAGGTGATATCTCACTGTTTTAGTTGGGATAGCGATACCTCCTTTTCACTCCTTTCCTCTTTTTTCCTTCTTCTCCTGCTTTTCTCTTTTCTGATATCTCTCCCTTCCCCTTCCTTCCCCTACCCATGTATTGCCTTAAGATTATTGTGTATTCTCTCTCTGGGATAGTTTCCATGAGATCCCAAGAGAGATAATATTTGTCAGTCTCTCTTGTATAGGCTCAGCCATTTGATCTTTATCGTGTCAGAGGATATCCTGATCACTTAAATTACGAGTCCTTCTGATGTTTTAACTATGTCAAGGACTGGCCTGATATAGTTTGATTGAACTAAGATGCTATATGTTCTGACTTGTGATTATATACGTGTTACATGCCTACCTGGGCTGTGCCTCGGGACTCTCTTCTATTGCACTATTGTTAAATTGTTTAAACAAAAATCTTTAAAATAAAGAATAAAAAAAAAAAAACTGGCACCTTATCCCCTATTTTCCAAAATAGGGTCACTTTTTAGGAGCTTCTACTGTAAGGGTGCATCAGAGGGGCTTTAAATGGGACATGCCATCTAGAGATGGCCCGAACTATCCGCCGGCGAACAGTTCCCGGCGAACATAGCTTGTTCGCATTCGCCTCAACGGGCGAACATATGCGATGTTCGGTCCGCCCCCTATACATCATCATTGAGCAAACTTTGACCCTGTACCTCAGAGTCAGCAGACACATTCCAGCCAATCAGCAGCATACCCTTCCTCCCAGACCCTCCCACCTCCTGCACAGCATCCATTTTAGATTCATTCTGAAGCTGCAGTCTTAGTGAGAGGAGGGAGAGTGTAGTTGCTGCTGATTTAATTGGGAAATCGATAGCTAGGCTAGTGAATTCAGTGTCCACTCCAGTCCTGAAAGACTCATCTGATCTCTGCTGTAAGGACAGCGTCCTTACAGCACCCCAAAAAGCCCTTTTTAGGGGTGCAACATTAGTCTGCTTTTTTTTTCCCTTTATATACATATTGCAGTTGCCTGGCCTGCCTGTGTGTGAGGAGCTGCAGGCCCACAGACTGTAGTGTGCCCACTGCCAGTGCCCACCCCTGTCATCCCGTGTGGCACAGGACTTTGCATCAAAAAAAGGCACTTAATTTTTACACTTTAATCTAAGGTTAGTTGCCTGCCAGTGTGTGTCAGGCTGACTTCCACTGACTGTAGTGTGCCCACTGCCAGTGCCCACCATTCATACCGGCTGGCACAGGACTTTACATAAAAAAGGCATTTAATTTTTACACTTTAGTGTAATTTCAGCTGCTTGCCTGCTGCTAGTGTGTGTCAGGCCGACTTCAACTGACTGTAGTGTGCCCACTGCCAGTGCCCACCCCTGTCATCCCGTGTGGCACAGTACTTTGCATCAAAAAAAGGCATTTAATTTTTACACTTTAGTGTAATTTCAGTTGCTTGCCTGCTGCTAGTGTGTGTCAGGCCCACTTCCACTGACTGTAGTGTGCCCACTGCCAGTGCCAACCACTGATACCGGGTGGCACAGTAGCTTGCCGATAAATAAGGCATTTAATTTTTAGACAGTAGTCTAAATTCAGTTGCTTGCCTACTGCCAGTGTGTGTCCGGCCCTTTTCCACTGACTGTAGTGTGCCCACTGCCAGTGCCAACCACTGATACCGGGTGGCACAGTAGCTTGCCGATAAATAAGGCATTTAAATTTTAGACAGTAGTCTAAATTCAGTTGCTTGCCTGCTGCCAGTGTGTGTCAGGCCCTCTTCCACTGACTGTAGTGTGCCCACTGCCAGTGCCAACCACTGATACCGGGTGGCACAGTAGCTTGCCGATAAATAAGGCATTTAATTTTTAGACAGTAGTCTAAATTCAGATGCTTGCCTGCTGCCAGTGTGTGTCAGGCCCTCTTTCACAGACTGTAGTGTGCCCACTGCCAGTGCCAAGCACTGATACCGGGTGGCACAGTAGCTTGCCGATAAATAAGGCATTTAATTTTTAGACAGTAGTCTAAATTCAGTTGCTTGCCTGCTGCCAGTGTGTGTCAGGCCCTCTTCCACTGACTGTAGTGTGCCCACTGCCAGTGCCAACCACTGATACCGGGTGGCACAGTAGCTTGCCGATAAATAAGGCATTTCATTTTTAGACAGTAGTCTAAATTCAGTTGCTTGCCTGCTGCCAGTGTGTGTCAGGCCCTCTTCCACTGACTGTAGTGTGCCCACTAAGTAGGTTAAAAGATGGCCACACAATACATCTCAAACTAACAGAAAAACAAAAAAGGGGCTCATTCCAGAAATAGGAATGAAGGAAGTTCTTTGCGCACATTTTTGATCAAAAGTATGTCGGGCCCAAATGCCACTTCACGGCGACTTCCGCACAGTATCTGTAGTGTTAGGGACCCATGTGCGGAAATCGCCGTGAAGTGGCATTTGGGCCCGACATACTTTTGATCAAAAATGTGCGCAAAGAACTTCCTTCATTCCTATTTCTGGAATGAGCCCCTTTTGTTTTTCTGTTAGTTTGAGATGTATTGTGTGGCCATCTTTTAACCTACTTAATTTGCCTTATGGTCATGCACTTCTGAGTGTAGAAATATAGGTGCTTAGTCTGAACTTTGTCTTATAGTATATTGAGGGTGGCGCCTCTTTTGGACTGAGACCCGCCCAAGTTCCTGGGACTTCTCAGCACAAAAGCAATTTAGCTGGTTCCTACAGTGCCCTGAAAATAAGGAGACTGGTAAGTCCATGAGAGGCAGTATCTGTAGTGTTAGGGACCCATGTGCGGAAGTCGCCGTGAAGTGGCATTTGGGCCCGACATACTTTTGATCAAAAATGTGCGCAAAGAACTTCCTTCATTCCTATTTCTGGAATGAGCCCTTTTTTGTTTTTCTGTTAGTTTGAGATGTATTGTGTGGCCATCTTTTAACCTACTTAATTTGCCTTATGGTCATGCACTTCTGAGTGTAGAAATATAGGTGCTTAGTCTGAACTTTGTCTTATAGTATATTGAGGGTGGCGCCTCTTTTGGACTGAGACCCGCCCAAGTTCCTGGGACTTCTCAGCACAAAAGCAATTTAGCTGGTTCCTACAGTGCCCTGAAAATAAGGAGACTGGTAAGTCCATGAGAGGCAGTATCTGTAGTGTTAGGGACCCATGTGCGGAAGTCGCCGTGAAGTGGCATTTGGGCCCGACATACTTTTGATCAAAAATGTGCGCAAAGAACTTCCTTCATTCCTATTTCTGGAATGAGCCCCTTTTTTGTTTTTCTGTTAGTTTGAGATGTATTGTGTGGCCATCTTTTAACCTACTTAATTTGCCTTATGGTCATGCACTTCAGAGTGTAGAAATATAGGTGCTTAGTCTGAACTTTGTCTTATAGTATATTGAGGGTGGCGCCTCTTTTGGACTGAGACCCGCCCAAGTTCCTGGGACTTCTCAGCACAAAAGCAATTTAGCTGGTTCCTACAGTGCCCTGAAAATAAGGAGACTGGTAAGTCCATGAGAGGCAGTATCTGTAGTGTTAGGGACCCATGTGCGGAAGTCGCCGTGAAGTGGCATTTGGGCCCGACATACTTTTGATCAAAAATGTGCGCAAAGAACTTCCTTCATTCCTATTTCTGGAATGAGCCCCTTTTTTGTTTTTCTGTTAGTTTGAGATGTATTGTGTGGCCATCTTTTAACCTACTTAATTTGCCTTATGGTCATGCACTTCTGAGTGTAGAAATATAGGTGCTTAGTCTGAACTTTGTCTTGTAGTGTGCCCACTGCCAGTGCCAACCACTGATACCGTGTGGCACAGTAGCTTGCCGATAAATAAGGCATTTAATTTTTAGACAGTAGTCTAAATTCAGTTGCTTGCCTGCTGCCAGTGTGTGTCAGGCCCGCTTCCACTGACTGTAGTGTGCCCACTGCCAGTGCCAACCACTGATACCGGGTGGCACAGTAGCTTGCCGATAAATAAGGCATTTAATTTTTAGACAGTAGTCTAAATTCAGTTGCTTGCCTGCTGCCAGTGTGTGTCAGGCCCGCTTCCACTGACTGTAGTGTGCCCACTGCCAGTGCCAACCACTGATACCGGGTGGCACAGTAGCTTGCCGATAAATAAGGCATTTAATTTTTAGACAGTAGTCTAATTTCAGTTGCTTGCCTGCTGCCAGTGTGTGTCAGGCCCACTTCCACAGACTGTAGTGTGCCCACTGCCAGTGCCAACCACTCATACCGGGTGGCACAGTACCTAGCACGCGTAGTACCACTTATCTAAAAAAAATGACAGGCAGAGGCAGGCCACACCGCAGGGGCCGTCGTGGTCGTGGTGCTGTGATTTCCACTGTCCCTGGAATAATGCCCAGTTTTCAGAGGCCACGTACTCCTGAACCCGAAAAATTCTGAGGACGTAGTTGACTGGCTTAGACAGGACACCCAATCTTCAACAGCTTCCGCTAAGAACCTTGACGCACCATCCTCCTCCAGCTCAGCTTCGGTCACCTGCTCTCAAGTTACCACGCACCCGCCCGCCGCCACCACCACCACTACCACCACAGCCACCACAGCCGCTTCACTTGATCCGTCAGAGGAGTTATTTACACATCAGTTGGATGCAATTAGTGATGCGCAACCATTATTGCCAGATGATGTAGATTACAGGGATATGTCTCAGTCAGGCAGGATTACACACATGGACGTACAGTGTGATGATGATGATGATGATGTTGTACCCGCTGCTGCTTCCTTTGCTGAGGTGTCAGATACAAGTGAAGCGGTTGATGATGACGATGTGTCCACGGATGCCACGTGGGTGCCTGCTCGAAGAGAAGAAGAGGGGGAAAGTTCTGAAGGGGAGACAGAGAGAATGAGGAGACGAGTTGGAAGCAGGGGAGGTCGTCGCAAGGAGTTAGTGGCACAGTCAGACAGCATGTATCGGCACCTGGGGTCAGCCAGACAGCACGCCAGTCAACGCATGCTGTTGCCACCACCAGAATGCCGTCATTGCAAAGCTCAGCAGTGTGGCATTTTTTTGTGTGTCTGCCTCTGATAAAAGCAATGCCATTTGCAACCTGTGCCAAAAGAAACTGAGTCGTGGGAAGTCCAACACCCACCTTGGTACAACTGCTTTGTGAAGGCACATGATCTCACATCACAAACGCCTATGGGATCAACACATGAGTACAAGCAGCACACAAACTCAAAGCCACCATGCTCCTCCTGGTCCAGCATCTTTAGCCACGTCAACCACTGCTGTCCTCCCTGCCCCCTCTCAACCACCCGCCACTCCATCTCTCACCTTCAGCAGTTCCTGCTCATCTGCCCACAGTCAGGTGTCTGTCAAGGACATGTTTGAGCATAGGAAGCCAATGTCACAAAGTCACCCCCTTGCCCGGCGACTGACAGCTGGCTTGACGGAACTCTTAGCCCGCCAGCTTTTACCATACCAGCTGGTAGAGTCTGAGGCCTTCAAAAAATTTGTTGCTATTGGGACACCACAGTGGAAGGTACCCGGACGAAATTTTTTTCAAAAAAGGCAATCCCAAACCTCTACCATGTCATTGAAAAGGAAGTCATGGCATCTCTGGCATACAGTGTTGGGGCAAGGGTCCATCTGACCACTGATACCTGGTCGGCAAAGCACGGTCAGGGCAGGTATATCACGTATACTGCGCATTGGGTCAACCTGCTGACGGCTGACAAGCATGGAATGCGTGGCTCCGCAGCGGAGTTGGTGACACCAACACGACTTGCAGGCAGACCTACTGCCACCTCCTCTACTCCTACTCCATCCTCTTCAATATCCTCCTCGGCTGAGTCCTCTTCTGCTGCGGCGTCTGGCGGCACATCAACTGATTCCCCCCAGCTCCCCAGGGGCTATTCCACATCCCGGATACGACAGTGTCACGCTATCTTGGGGTTGACTTGCCTGAAAGCAGAGAGCTACACAGGACCAGCACTCCTGTCCGCCCTGAACGCACAGGTGGATCAGTGGCTGACCCCGCACCAACTGGAGATCGGCAAAGTGGTGTGTGACAATGGAAGCAATCTGTTGGCGGCATTACATTTGGGCAAGTTGTCACATGTGCCGTGCATGGCACATGTGTTGAATCTCATCGTACAACGTTTTGTGTCTAAGTACCCGGGCTTACAGGACGTCCTCAAGCAGGCCAGGAAGGTGTGTGGCCATTTCAGGCGTTGCTACACGGCCATGGCGCACTTTTCCGATATTCAGCGGCGAAACAACATGCCAGTGAGGCGCTTGATATGCGACAGCCCGACACGTTGGAATTCAACACTCCTAATGTTCGACCGCCTGCTCCAAAAAGAAAAAGCCGTCAACGAGTATTTGTATGACCGGGGTGCTAGGACAGCCTCTGCGGAGCTGGGAATCTCTTTGCCACGTTACTGGACACTCATGCGCAATGCCTGTAGGCTCATGCGTCCTTTTGAGGAGGTGACAAACCTAGTCAGTCGCACCGAAGGCACCATCAGCGACCTCATCCCATTTGTTTTCTTCCTGGAGCGTGCCCTGCGAAGAGTTCTGGATCAGGCTGTAGATGAGCGTGAAGAGGAAGAGGAAGAGTTGTGGTCACCATCACCACCAGAAACAGCCTTGTCATCATCGCTTTCCGGACCTTCAGCAATGCTGGAAGAGGAGTATGAGGAAGAGGAGTCAGAGGAGGAATGTGGCGGCTTTGAGGAGGAGGAAGACCAACCACAGCAGGCACCCCAGGGTGCTCGTTGTTGTCACCTATCTGGGACCCATGGTGTTGTACGTGGCTGGGGGGGAAGAACAGACCGTCAATGACATCAGTGAGGACGAGGAACGGGAAATGAGTAGCTCTGCATCCAACCTTGTTCAAATGGGGTCTTTCATGCTGTCATGTCTGTTGAGGGACCCACGTATAAAACGGATAAAGGAGAACGATCTGTACTGGGTGGCCACGCTACTAGACCCCCGGTATAAGCAGAAAGTGGCAGAAATGTTACCAAATTACCGAAATTCGGAAAGGATGCAGCAGTTCAAAACCAAACTAAAAAATATGCTTTACACCGCTTATAAGGGGGATGTCACAGCACAACGGGAATCTAACAGGGGAAGAGGTGAGTGTAATCCTCCTCCTACTACGGCGGCAAGGACTGGACGATTTACAGATGTGTTGTTGATGGAGGACATGCGGAGCTTTTTCAGTCCTACTCATCGCCACAGCCCTTCGGGATCCAGCCTTAGAGAACGACTCGACCGACAGGTTGCAGACTACCTCGCCTTAACAGCAGATATCGACACTCTGAGGAGCAATGAACCCCTTCACTACTGGGTGTGCAGGCTTGACCTGTGGCCTGAGCTATCCCAGTTCGCGATAGAACTTCTGGCCTGCCCTGCTTCAAGTGTCCTGTCAGAAAGGACCTTCAGTGCAGCAGGAGGCATTGTCACTGACAAGAGAAGTCGCCTCGGTCAAAAAAGTGTTGATTACCTCACCTTCATAAAGATGAATGAGGCATGGATCCCGAAGGGACTGACAGTGGTGGATACGTTTGACTAACAAAAGGCCTGATTACATGCCTTGGCCTCAAAATGGTCCCCACGTTGCTGTATTTAATGTCTGCATACCGGATGACTTTCGTGAATTCTCCACCACCAACTAGGGTTCAAGCCGCAATGTTTTAGTCACTTTTCTCCCTGGAAAACATATTTTTTTCCGGCCGCTGCTACAATAGCGGCTGCAACAGTGCCATTATTTTTCAGGCATGCGTACATGCCTAATTTTTCTGTCCTATGGTGCAGCACTGTGGCTGCAAAAACAAACCAAAAAAAAAAGGCACATACAAGTGTCAATTCCTTCGTGATCGTTACCTTGTTGTGGTGAAGGGGCTTGCGTATCACAATGAAGCAATCATCATCACCTCTATAAGTGTGTTGGCAATGTTGCCACACCCCAGATGATAAGGCCGTTGCTTCATTATGGTCAGACCAAAAGCGATCGGACGGCTGGATAATATTTCATAGAAAAAACATTAATTTACCTTTTTTTTTATATGTTGTATGGGTTTTTAATACATAAAATAAAAAATCATAATAAAGTCTCTTAATAGTTTATTAGAAATGATGCAGGCAATTTAAAAAATCCCCATCAATTCCAATACAAAGCAAGTACAGTGCTCAGAACTAAATTATTTCATGATGTCGTAATGGTTCGCTAATTCGACAATGGTTAATCAATTCGACCGGATAGGGTCCGTAACAGGGATTAAACTGATAGGAATAGTACTAGTTAAGACACCACTCATATAGGGTGTCACAGCACATTGCTCTGTGCCCCAATTTGGGAGTAAGAGGACCGACCAAGCTACTTTTTCTATCTCCCGGTTCCTGAAATGAATTCAGCTTAGTGTATGAGAGTTTGGTCTGTCACTGTGAAGGCAGTCGAAGGTACTCGGCCTAAATTTTTTTTCACAAAAGGCAATCCCTGATATGGGACGTAACAGGGATTAAATTGATGAGAATAATACTACAGAAAATACCACTCATATCGGGTGTGACAGTAAATTGCACGGCGCAGACGCAGTGACCGTGGTTTAAAACAGAGTGGAGGGAGCCAGCGTTTTTTTAACCATCTCCCCGTTTGAAAAATCTATTTAATAAATGGCCCCCAGATTGGGGAGTCGGGGACGTTAGAGGGATTAAACTGATGAGAATAGTACTACAGAAAATACCACTCATATCGGGTGTGACAGTAAATTGCACGGCGCAGACGCAGTGACCGTGGTTTAAAACAGAGTGGAGGGAGCCAGCGTTTTTTTTAACCATCTCCCCATTCGAAAAATCTATTTAATAAATGGCCCCCAGATTGGGGAGACGGGGACGTTAGAGGGATTAAACTGATGAGAATAGTACTACAGAAAATACCACTCATATCGGGTGTGACAGTAAATTGCACGGCGCAGACGAAGTGACCGTGGTTTAAAACAGAGTGGAGGGAGCCAGCGTTTTTTTAACCATCTCCCCGTTCGAAAAATCTATTCAATAAATGGCCCCCAGATTGGGGACGTTAGAGGGATTAAACTGATGAGAATAGTACTACAGAAAATACCACTCATATCGGGTTTGACAGTAAATTGCACGGCGCAGACGCAGTGACCGTGGTTTAAAACAGAGTGGAGGGAGCCAGCGTTTTTTTAACCATCTCCCCGTTCGAAAAATCTATTCAATAAATGGCCCCCAGATTGGGGACGTTAGAGGGATTAAACTGATGAGAATAGTACTACAGAAAATACCACTCATATCGGGTGTGACGGTAAATTGCACGGCGCAGATGCAGTCACCGTGGTTAAAAACAGAGTGGAGGGAGCCAGCGTTTTTTTAACCATCTCCCCGTTCGAAAAATCTATTCAATAAATGGCCCCCAGATTGGTGACGTTAGAGGGATTAAACTGATGAGAATAGTACTACAGAAAATACCACTCATATCGGGTGTGACAGTAAATTGCACGGCGCAGACGCAGTGACCGTGGTTTAAAACAGAGTGGAGGGAGCCAGCGTTTTTAACCATCTCCCGTTCGAAAAATCTATTCAATAAATGGCCCCCAGATTGGGGACGTTAGAGGGATTAAACTGATGAGAATAGTACTACAGAAAATACCACTCATATCGGGTGTGACAGTAAATTGCACGGCGCAGATGCAGTCACCGTGGTTTAAAACAGAGTGGAGGAGCCAGCGTTTTTTAACCATCTCCCGTTCGAAAAATCTATTCAATAAATGGCCCCCAGATTGGTGACGTTAGAGGGATTAAACTGATGAGAATAGTACTACAGAAAATACCACTCATATCGGGTGTGACAGTAAATTGCACGGCGCAGACGCAGTGACCGTGGTTTAAAACAGAGTGGAGGGAGCCAGCGTTTTTTAACCATCTCCCGTTCGAAAAATCTATTCAATAAATGGCCCCCAGATTGGGGACGTTAGAGGGATTAAACTGATGAGAATAGTACTACAGAAAATACCACTCATATCGGGTGTGACAGTAAATTGCACGGCGCAGACGCAGTGACCGTGGTTTAAAACAGAGTGGAGGGAGCCAGCGTTTTTTTAACCATCTCCCCGTTCGAAAAATCTATTCAATAAATGGCCCCCAGATTGGGGATGTTAGAGGGATTAAACTGAAGAGAATAGTACTACAGAAAATTATACTCATATCGGGTGTGACAGTAAATTGCACGGCGCAGACGCAGTCACAGTGGATAAAAACAAAGGGGAGGGAGCCAGAGTTTTTTAACCATCTCACCGTTCGAAAAATCAATTCAATTCATCTTTTGGGGACCCTTGGTGTTGTACGTGGCTGGGTGGAGGAAGAAACCTTCAATGACATCACCGGGACGTGGCTAGCTTGGTATCCAACCTTGTGCAAATGGGGAGTTTGCGGTTGTGCAAATGAACTGTTTGCGGTGCATTAAAAGGGGAGTTTGGTCTGTCAATGTCAGTGAAGCGGGCGTAACCCTTACACTACCTGATCGATACAACATCATATCTGATCGTATACACACACTGGATGTTTTAAAGCACGTTATTCCAAACAATTTAGGAATGTTAGTTGATTTATGCCCTTTATGGATTAAAACCCGACTCTGCGTCCACTACGTAATTTTCCATGGGAGTTTTGCCATAGATCCCCCTCCGGCATGCCACAGTCCAGGTGTTAGACCCCTTGAAACAACTTTCTCATCACTATTGTGGCCAGAAAGAGTCCCTGTGGGTTTTAAAATTCGCCTGCCAATTGAAGTCTATGGCGGTTCGCCCGGTTCGCCCGTTCGCGAACATTTGCGGAAGTTCGCGTTCGTTGTTCGCGAACTGAAAATTTTATGTTCTCAACATCACTAATGCCATCTAAAAACCAGTCCAGCAAAATGTGCCTTCCAAAAACCATATGGCGTTCCTTTCCTTCTGCACCCTGCCGTGTGCCCTTACATCAGTTTATGACCACATTTCAGGTGTTTTTGTAAACCGCAGAATCAGGGTAATAAATATTGAGTTTTGTTTGGCTGTTAACCCTCGATGTGTTAAAGAAAAAAATTTAATAAAAAGGAAAAAAGTGAAATTTTTTAATTTCATCTCCATTTTCCTTTCTTGTGGAACACCTAAGGTGTTAACACAGTTTGTAAAATCAATATTGATTAGCATGAGGGGTGTAGTTTCTACAATGGGGTCATTTATGGGGGTTTCCACTATGTAAGCCCCACTAAGTGACTTCAGACCTGAACTGGTCCTTATAAAGTGGGTTTTGGAAATTCTCTTAAACATTTTAAGAATTGCTTAAAAAATTCTAAGCCTTCTAATGTCCTATAAAAATAAAATGACATTTAAAAAATGATTCCAACATAAAGTAGACATATGAGGAATATTAAGTAATAAATATTTTATGAGGTATCTGTTTTAAAAGCAGAGAAATAGACATTTTTTAAATAGCGAATTTTTCTAACTTTTAAGTAAATTTGTGATTTTTTTCATAAATAAATGGTGAAATATATTGACTCAAATTTATAACTATCATGAAGTACAACGTGGCTTGTATAAATAAAAGTGTTCCAAATTTTTACCACATAAAGTGACACCTGTCAGATTTGCAAATTATGGCCTAGGCATGAAGGTGAAAACTGTCCCGGAGTTGAAAGGGTTAAAGTGACAAAATACTTTTTATTTTCTCAATATGACTTAACATAGCAAGGCCGCTAGGGATGAATGAATATCAACCCGAAAAGTTTCTTTGTGTCCTATTCGATCAAATAAATGTGCCCCCTATCGAATGTGCCCCAATAGTCCTGAAAAGTTGTTTCACAGTAACAGCAGCATATATGTCTATGGGTAAATTAAAAATAGTTCCTTTTTGGTGGCAGATGACTTCTCTGCCTTCTGCACTATAAAATGGAGTTTGCCATTTTGAATGATTTGCGGGGGACGAATCCCAAAAGGATTCTCGTAACCAGAGTCTTTGGAGAAATTTCTAATGAATTTGAGCATATGCTACCACCTCAGCTAGTTGGTCAAGAAATAAGGAAAAGAACAAACAGCAGGTGGTAGTACACAGATACATTTTATTGAATAACTCAATGGCTACACAAAATTTTTAATTCCATGCAATTGCAACAGTATTCAAGTCCAGGTACAACCCCTTAAAGCAGTGCTTCTCAATTATTTTCTGTAATGCCCCCCCTAGGAAGAAGAAAACATTTCGCGCCCCCGCGACTGTAAATAGTATCATCTGTCTATAAAATTGTTATAAGTACACCAATTTCCCCACAGGTGAGGGCCATTAACCCCCCCCCCCCCAAATCATGTGCAGGCTCCATTAACCCCCCCTCCCCCCAAATCATGTGCAGGCTCCATTACCCCCCCCCCCCCAAATCATGTGCAGGCTCCATTAACCCCCAAATCATGTGCAGGCTCCATTAACCCCCCAAATCATGTGCAGGCTCCATTAACCCCCAAATCATGTGCAGGCTCCATTAACCCCCAAATCATGTGCAGGCTCCATTAACCCCCTCCCCCAAATCATGTGCAGGCTCCATTAACCCCCCCAAATCATGTGCAGGCTCCATTAACCCCCTTCCCCCAAATCATGTGCAGGCTCCATTAACCCCCCCAAATCATGTGCAGGCTTTATTAACCCCCAAATCATGCACAGACTACATTAACCCCCCCAAATCATGTGCAGGCTACATTAACCCCTCCCCCAAATCATGTGCAGGCTCTCTCTCCCCCTCAATAGAGTCCAGGGTCCCCCCACCCAATATTTACCTCCCTGGAAGCGCTGGATGCAGGCCTCTTCTGGCCTGTGTCCTGCTCGCTACTCGTGCCTCCTGAACCGCTCTGATAGGCTGCCGGCACAAGGCCCGCAGCCTATCAGAGGAGCAGGGGAGGGAGACGCCTCTCCCTCCCCTGCCGCACAGCACAGCGATCTGTATCGCTGTCTAGAGGACGGCGATACAGATCACTATGGAGATGAACGCTTCCACAGTGGAAGCGTTTATCTCCTGTCACCTGGAGCCCCCCTTTACGGCGCGCCCCACTATTAGAGAAACGCTGCCTTAAAGTAACTAATAGAGATGAGCGAGCACCAAAGTATTCGGGTGTTCAGGCCGAGCACATAGCTATGTTCGTGTGCTCGGCCAAGCATCCAAGTATAATGGAAGTCAATAGAAGACAACCAGGCACCCCCTGGTCTGAAGAGGGGAGGGTGCCTGGTCCATTGGAAAAGGTCTGAAAGTGACAGAAACACCAACGGACCAAAGGATCGGGAACAGCATGGGGACAAAGTCTGGATGCATCTTGGACTCCCAGGTCGCTGCTGGGAACCATGTTGTCCTAGTTGTACGCCACTTTTACAGACTGACAAAAATATGCCCAAACATTAGGAAACATTCTTTCCTATATATTCAATAGTATATAAAGTGCAAGTGCTGCCAAAAATGCCAAGCAAGAGGCACTTCGAAACAGCCTGTATATCACATGAAGGAGGTCCCCATTCACATTGTGGTAAAATTGTTCATGTAGTGGGACTCTACACTCATAAAGCCTATGCACTAAGTGAAACGGCTGCCAAAGATTACACGGAACTGGCACTACAATACACCCTATATTACACACAAAGAAGGGCATCATACACACCCTTCAAACATTATGATTGGTTCCCTGCTGGTGACCCACATTTGGAGCAAGGGCCTGCTGGTGACCCTCTAAAACATTATGGGCGAGGGCCTGCTGCTGAGCTGACCCTCTAAAACATTAGGTGTGAGGGGCTGCTGTTGAGCTGACCCTGTAAAACATTATGGTTGAGGGCCTGCTGGTGAGCTGACCCTCTAAAACATTATGGTTGAGGGCCTGCTGGTGAGCTGACCCTATAAAACATTATGGTTGAGGGCTTGCTGCTGAGCTGACCCTGTAAAACATTATGGTGGAGGGCCTGCTAGTGAGCTGACCCTGTAATACATTATGGTTGAGGGCCTGCTGGTGAGCTGACTCTCTTTAAAAATTGTAGTGGAGGGAATATATACAATCTGGAGGAGGAGAAGGAGAAAACAAGATTCAACCATATACACTTTTTTGTGGTGGAAAAGGTGCATCGTAATACACTACAGTAGACTGAGTACATTATAAACAATACATTGAAATTGCCTTTATGTTCATCATCAGCTCAGCTCTCCTCTGGAGGAGTTGAGAAGTCAGGGGAAATCCAGGCCTTGTTAATTTTTACCTGAGTCAACCTGTCAGCATTGTCAGTGGACAAGCGGATACGCTTATCAGTTATAATGCCACCAGCAGCACTAAATACACGCTCAGACAAAATGTTGGCAGCAGGGCAGGCCAGCACCTCCAAGGCGTAGAGCGGAAGTTCGTGCCACGTGTCCAGCTTGGACACCCAGTAGTTGTAAGGCACTGAGGGATCATTTAGAACTCTGACACGGTCTGTGATGAATTCCTTCACCATCTTCCAAACCTTTTCCCTCCTTGTGCCACTAGGCCGCGCTTCAGGGTGAGGTTGCTGGAGGGGTGTCATGAAAGTGTCCCATGCCTTGGAGAGTGTTGCCCTGCCTTTGTTGGAATTGCTGTTTTCCCCTTGTTTCCCTTCCTCAGTTGCCTAAGGAAGTACGGACTCTGCCGGCCGAGTTGTCAGATGGAAAATTTGGGAGCAGTCTCTCAACAAGTACCTTCTGGTATTGCACCGTTTTACTCGTTCTCTCCACCACAGGAAAGAGAAGAGATGAGAAGTTCTCTTTGTAGCTGGGGTCGAGAAGGGTGAACACCCAGTAATCTGTGTTATCTAAAATGCGTATAACGCAAGGGTTGCAGGAAAGGCAGCCTAACATGAAGTCAGCCATGTGTGCCAGAGTACCAACAGGCAAGACGTCGATGTCAACATCAGGATGACTCTCAATCCCCTCATCCTCCTCCTCCTCTTCTCCCCATCCACACTGAACAGATGGAATTAAAGTTCCATGGGTACTAGCCTCTGTAGCAGAGGCAAGTGTCTCCAGCTCCTCCTTCTCCTCTTCATGGCCCAATTCGCGCTGAGAAGACAGACTGTGGTTGGTCTGGCTATCACCCTCTGTAATCTTCTCCCCCATTTCCTCATCTGCCACATTCAGAGCGTTCCTTAATTGTGAGCAGCGATTGTTTGAGTAGACACAGCAGTGGGATGTTTAAGTTGATAATAGCTTTATCGCCATTAACCATCTGTGTGGATTCATCAAAGTTTTTTAAAACTTCACAGAGGTCTGACATCAATGCCCACTCCTCGCTTGTGAATAGTGGCAGTTGACTGTAAAGGCGACGACCATATTGCAACTGGTATTCCACAACTGCCCTCTGCTGCACACAAAGCCTGGCCAACATGTAGAACATAGAGTTCCTGTGTGTGCTCACATCGCTCAACAGTCGGTGAGCTGGAAGCCGCAAGCGCTGCTGCAGCGTTGATAGACTGGCTGAAACTGTGGACGACTTGCAGAAATCAGCACTCACGTGGCGTGCCTTCACTAGTAACTCTTGCAAATTGGGGAAGGTTTCAAAAAACCAATGAACCACTAAGTTTAAGATGTGGGCTAGGCATTGGATGTTTGTCAGGTTGCCGAGCTCCAAAGCCAACACCAAGTTAGGGCCATTGTCAGACACAACCATACCTTGTTGTAGGTTGAGTGGTGAGAG
The DNA here is from genome assembly GCA_033119425.1 of Bufotes viridis. Lineage (NCBI taxonomy): Eukaryota > Metazoa > Chordata > Amphibia > Anura > Bufonidae > Bufotes > Bufotes viridis. The sequence goes on from CM065595.1 coordinate 91,695,888, forward strand.
CGACAGCTTGGTCTGGTCCCTTATACCCTGCCACAGCTCTGCGGTGGTGTGCTGTTTGTCCCCTAAGCAGATCAGCTTCAGCACGGCCTGCACTGCTACACTGCTTCCAGCTAGCGACTGATGTTGGAGGTGGAAGTGGAGGAGGAGGTGGGGGAGGAGGAGAAGTGGGGGTTGGAGCCAGTAACATAGCTGCTGGCGGAGATCCTGATGGACATAGGGCCCGCAATCCTGGGCGTGGATAGCACCTGTGCCATCCCAGGGTACGACTAACTCCCGGCCTCCACAACATTCACCCAGTGTGCGGTCAGGGAAATGTAGCATCCCTGGCCACCAGCATTTGTCCATGTGTCCGTGGTGAGGTGGACCTTCCCAGTAAGTGCGTTGGTCAGGGCATGGTGATGTTCTGGGACACATGCTGGTGTAAGGAGGAAATGGCACACCGTGAAAAATAGTGGTGGCTGGGGACTGCATACCAAGGGACAGCCGCCGACATCAGGCTGTTGAAGGCCTTAGTGTCCACAAGCCTAAATGGCAACATTTCAAGTGCCAGTAATTTTGAAAGTTGCGCATTTAGTGCTATGGCCTGTGGGTGGGTGGGTGTATATTTGCGCTTGCGTTCAAATGCCTGTGTTATCTACATTTGGAATCTGCGCTGGGACAGGGAAGTAGATGTTGTTGCTGACAGTTCATGCGAAAGTCCAGGTGCAGGGCGAGGGGCATCCGGGCCTGCGCCTTCGATAGGGGATTCGCCAGCAGTGCGTAACACAGGGGAAGAGGAGGCAGTGGTGTGACCCGCAGACCCAGATTGTGGACCCAGGCGTTCGGCCCACTTATTAGGATGCTTGGATGCCATGTGGTGGATCATGCTGGTGGTGGTGAGGTTGCTAGTGTTCACACCCCGCCTCATTTTGGTACGGCACAGGTTGCAAATTACCACTCTTTTGTTGTCTGCACTTTCCTCAAAAAAGCGCCATACTGTGGAACACCTACCCCTTGCAAGGTAGATTTACGCATGGGGGTGCTCGGTGTAATGAGTGCAGGCCTGTTTGGTGTGGGCCGACGTCTACCTTTCGCAATCCCACTGCCTCTTCCAGACTGTTGCGGTGCTACGGATCCCTTCCCCTCTGTACTGCTGTCAACGCTCGGCTTTTCACCTTCCCATGGGTCAGTGACCTCATCGTCCACCACCTCCTCTTCCACTTCCTCACTCTGCTCATCCTCCTGACTTGACCTAACCACAACCTCAGTGATTGACAACTGTGACTCATCATCATCCACCTCTTGAACGAATGATTGCCATTCACCACCGTCATCTTCTTGAGACTGTGAAGGCTCAAGAGGTTGGGAATCAGGGCACAATTTCTCAGGTACCTCTTCAAGCGTGCTTGGCGAGAGAGCCAAACCAAGTACTGGCAATGAAAAGAGGTCATGTAAATATCCGTGTATGGGATCACTTGTTTGGCCAGACTTGACATGATGGGAGGAAGTAGGATCAGAGTGAGGATTCGGTTGTCCAGACTCTTGGCTACAGAGACAGGACTTGTATTTTCATATTAACCACATCAGCCCCCCTAGCTTAAACACCCTTAATGACCAGGCCACTTTTTACAATTCTGCACTACACTACTTTCACCATTTATTGCTCGGTCATACAACTTACCACCCAAATGAATTTTACCTCCTTTTCTTCTCACTAATAGAGCTTTCATTTGGTGATATTTCATTGTTGCTGACATTTTTACTTTTTTTGCTATTAATAAAAATTTAACGACATTTTTGAAAAAAAATGACATTTTTCACTTTCTGTTGTAAAATTTAAAAAAAAAACTACATTTCTATATAAATTTTTCTCTAAATGTATTGTTCTACATGTCTTTGATAAAAAAAAATCCAATAAGTGTATATTTATTGGTTTGGGTAAACGCTATAGCGTTTACAAACTATGGTGCAAAAAAGTGAATTTCGGCATTTTGAAGCAGCTTTGACTTTCTGAGCACCTGTCATGTTTCTTCAGGTGCTAGAATGTCAGGAAAGTATAAATACCCCCCAAATGACACCATTTTAGAAAGAAGACACCCCAAAGTATTCGCGGAGGGGCATGGTGAGTTCATGTATCATTTCATTTTTTTTCACAAGTTAGCGGAAAATGACACTTTCTGAGGAAAAAAATAATAATAATAAAGTTTCCATTTCTGCTAACTTCTGGCAAAAAAAAAAAAAAAATCTCAGACGGGCTCATTATGCCCCTCAGTGAATACCTTGGGGTGTCTACTTTCCGAAATGGGGTCATTTGTGGGGTGTGTTTACTGTTCTGGCATTTTGGGCAGGGCTAAATTGTGAGCAGCCATGTAAAGCTAAAGGTACTCGTTGGAATTTGGGCCCTTAGCACTCAGGCTGCAAAAAGTGTCACTTATGTGGTATCGCCGTACTCAGGAGAAGTAGGGCAATGTGTTTTGGGGTGTATTTTTACATATACCCATGTTGAGTGAGAGAAATATCTCTGTAAACTGACAACTTTGTATAACATTTTTAAAAATTGTCGTTTACAGAGATATTTCACACCCAGCAGAGGTATATATAAAATACACCCAAAACACATTGCCCTACTCTCCTGAGTACGGCGATACCACATGAGTGACACTTTTTGCAGCCTGGGTGCAAAGGGCCCTAAAACCAATGAGTACCTTTAGATTTCACAGGGCATTTTTACGCATTTGGATTCCAGACTTCTTCTCAAGCTTTAGGGGCCCCTAAAATGCCAGGACAGTATAAATACCTCACATGTGACCCCATTTTAGAAAAAGACACCCCAAGGTATTCCGTGAGGGTATGGTGAGTTCATGTAAAATTTTATTTTTGTCACAAGTTAGTGGAATATGAGACTTTGTAAAAACTAAATAAAAAAATATATATATCTCAATTTCCGCTTACTTGTGCCAAAAAAAAAATTCTGTGAACTCGCCATGCCCCTCACGGAATACCTTGGGGTGTCTTCTTTCCAAAATGGGGTCACTTGTGGGGTATTTATACTGCCCTGGCATTTTAGGGAACCTAAAGCGTGAGAATCCAAATGCGTAAAAATGCCCTGTGAAATCCTAATGGTACTCATTGGTTTTAGGGCCCCCTTACGCATCTTGGCTGCAAAAAGTGTCACTCGTGTGGTATCGCCGTACTCAGGAGAAGTAGGGCAATGTGTTTTGGGGTGTATTTTTATATATACCCATACTGTGTGTGAGAAATATCGCTGTAAACGACAACTTTTTAAATTTTTTTATACAAAGTTGTCAGTTTACAGAGATATTTCTCTCACCCAACATGGGTATATGTAAAAATACACCCCAAAACACATTGCCCTACTTCTCCTGAGTACGGCAATACCACATGTGTGGCACTTTTTTGCAGCCAAGATGCGCAAAGGGGCCCAAATTCCCATGAGTACCTTTTAGGAGGGCATTTTTCTTCTCATGCTTTAGGGCCCCTAAAATGCCAGGGCAGTATAAATACCCCACATGTGACCCCATTTTGGAAAGAAGACAGCCCACGGTATTCCATGAGGGGCATGACGAGTTCATAGAAAAAAAAATTTTTAGCACAAGTTAGTGGAAATTGATTTTTTATTGTTTTTTCTCACAAAGTCTCCCTTTCCGCTAACTTTTGACAAAAAGTTTAATTTTTCATGGACTCACTATGCCCCTCAGCGAATACCTTGGGGTGTCTTCTTTCCAAAATGGGGTCACATGTGGGGTATTTATACTGCCCTGGCATTTTAGGGGCCCTAAAGCGTGAGAAGAAAAATGCGTAAAAATGCCCTCCTAAAAGTTACTCATTGGAATTTGGGCCCCTTTGCGCATCTTGGCTGCAAAAAAGTGTCACTCGTGTGGTATCGCCGTACTCAAGAGAAGTAGGGCAATGTGTTTTGGGGTGTATTTTTACATATACCCATGCTGGGTGAGAGAAATATCTCTGTAAATTGCCAACTTTGAATAAAAATTTTTTAAAAGTTGTCATTTACAGAGATATTTATCACACACAGTATGGGTATATATAAAAATACACCCCAAAACACATTGCCCTACTTCTCCTGAGTTCGACGATACCACATAAGTGACACTTTTTTGCAGCCAAGATGCGCAAAGGGGCCCTAAAACCAATGTACCTTTAGGATTTCACAGGGCATTTTTAAGCATTTGGATTCTCACGCTTTAGGACCCCTAAAATGCCAGGGCAATGTAAATACCCCACAAGTAACCCCATTGTGGACAGAAGACACCCCAAGGTATTTCGTGAGGGGTATGGCAAGTTCACAGAATTTTTTTTTTTTTGGCACAAGTTAGCGGAAATTGATTTTTATTTTTATTTTTTCTAAGTCTCATATTCCACTAACTTGTGACAAAAAATAAAATTTTGCATAAACTCGCCATACCCCTCACGGAATACCTTGGGGTGTCTTCTTTCTAAAATGGGGTCACATGTGAGGTTTTTGAACTGCCCTGGCATTTTAGGGGTCTCCGCAATCATTACACGTATGGTCAGCATTAGGAGTTTCTGCGATTCTCCTTATATTGAGCAGACGGGTAATGAGATTTTTTTTTTCCGTTCAGCCTCTGGGCTAAAAAAAAAAAAAATGAACGGCACAGATTTTTTCATTCGCATCGATCAATGTGGATGAAAAAATCTCTGCCAAAATCAGTGACTGCGGTGCGGTGGGCTGGGCGCTAGCTACCTAACAAGTAGCTAACTAACTGGCGGTGATAAGGGACCCTTATGCCCCATTCACACGTCCGCAATTCTGTTTCGGAACAGGATTGCGGACCCATTCATTTCTATGGGGACAGACTTTGTCCCGCTCGGATCCGGAATTACGGATCCGCGCTTCCGGGTCTGCACTTCCGTTCCGCAAAAATATAGAACATGTCCTATTCTTGACAAGAAAAAGCATTTTCTATATAGTTCTGGCAATGTGCGGATCTGCAAAATGCAGAAAGCACATTGCCGGTGTCCGTGTTTTGAGGATCTTTGGATCCGTGGATCAGATCCGCGGATCCACGGATCCGCAAAACACATATGGACGTCTGAATGGAGCCTTACAAGGGGTTTGATCAATGACAGGGGGGTGATCAGGGGGTCTAGATTGGGTGATCAAGGGGTTAGTTGGTGGGGGTGTTAGTGTAGTGTTTGGTGCAACTTTACATAGTTACCTGGTCCTCTGGTGGTCGATCCCAGCAAATGGGACCACCAGAGGACCAGGTAGCAGGTATATCAGACGCTGTTCACAAAACAGCGTCTGATATACTTGTTTGATGCGATTTATATCGCATCTACAGCCTGCCAGCGATTGATCATCGCTGGCAGGCTGTAGTCCAACTCTTGAGACGCGCGACGTGCATATTCCTGTTTCCCAGGGAACTTTGCACTTCGGATTGCTGTGTTGAGACTCTTAAGTGAGGCTCCGCTGTGTTTTTTGTAGCTGGTCTCCCTGAAATCAGCTATTGTTGTGTTTGAGTAGTCTCCGAGGCATTGCTCCCGGTTAGCCAGAATCCTACTCCACACTGATGAGGGGCAACACCCCGAAACAGCTGTCTGTGGATGGATACCTAGCTTAGGTTTTCCCTGTCACATCCTTAAAGCTTGTAAAAAAGCGGGATCTTGACATAGGGGCCACTTAATATGGTGGATTTGGTGATCTCTGTAATGGAGACACCCCTTTGCTTGGTTTTCCTTCCTTTGAGGGATATCTGGCTTTCATTGTGTTGTAGACCCATAACTGGGGCTCTACATTTATTTTGCATATTCCTGTTTCCCAGGGAACTTTGCACTTCGGATTGCTGTGTTGAGACTCTTAAGTGAGGCTCCCTGTGTTTTTGTAGCTGGTCTCCCTGAAATCAGCTATTGTTGTGTTTGAGTAGTCTCCGAGGCATTGCTCCCGGTTAGCCAGAATCCTACTCCACACTGATGAGGGGCAACACCCCGAAACAGCTGTCTGTGGATGGATACCTAGCTTAGGTTTTCCCTGTCACATCCTTAAAGCTTGTAAAAAAGCGGGATCTTGACATAGGGGCCACTTAATATGGTGGATTTGGTGATCTCTGTAATGGAGACACCCCTTTGCTTGGTTTTCCTTCCTTTGAGGGATATCTGGCTTTCATTGTGTTGTAGGCCCATAACTGGGGCTCTACATTTATTTTGCATATTCCTGTTTCCCAGGGAACTTTGCACTTCGGATTGCTGTGTTGAGACTCTTAAGTGAGGCTCCCCTGTGTTTTTTGTAGCTGGTCTCCCTGAAATCAGCTATTGTTGTGTTTGAGTAGTCTCCGAGGCATTGCTCCCGGTTAGCCAGAATCCTACTCCACACTGATGAGGGGCAACACCCCGAAACAGCTGTCTGTGGATGGATACCTAGCTTAGGTTTTCCCTGTCACATCCTTAAAGCTTGTAAAAAAGCGGGATCTTGACATAGGGGCCACTTAATATGGTGGTATTGGTGATCTCTGTAATAGACACCCCCCTTTGCTTGGTTTTCCTTCCTTTGAGGGATATCTGGCTTTCATTGTGTTGTAGACCCATAACTGGGGCTCCACATTTATTTTGCATATTTTTTAATTCTTGTGGAATGCCTAAGGGGATAACACAGTTTGTACTTACCTGCACCTTTATTGGCTCCTTAAAACCCGCAAAACGTGCGGGTCAGAGACTCGAGCATTTCGTTCAAGCACATGCGGTACTCGGCTGAGTACCGCCATGTGCCGAGCATAGTGATGCTCGAGCCGAACCGGTACTCGGCCGAGCATGCCCGCTCATCACCAGTAACTAATACTCCACGTTTTTTCGTGGAGTCAATATTTTTAATAATATCCCCTTTACTTACATCTCTTCTTAAATAAACAAGGTCGGGTGTTACATATGTCCCTATGGCACTCTATATACAATTCCCTATGTACTGCAGTGATATATATTCCCCATCTACTTACGACTACAGTTGTTAATAAAATTTAATTTTTGCCAGCCAGGTCCCTTTTTCCCATTCTTCACATGGGAGACTTTAATAACCTTTTTCTCCATACTAAATTTCCTGGCATATCTGGAAGAGGTGGTAAAATGCTCCAAAATATTGCATTGCTAGACCTAGCATTGCATTGCTAGATTCTCCTGGCACTCTTGTAGATCATGGATCCATGTCGAGGATCGACTTAGTTCTAGCTAATGGCAGTATGGCCAACCTTATGTCTGCCATTCAATACCTCTCATGCCACCTGATCATACTCCAATATATGTAACAGTTCACTATGTTCCTGTTGTTGCCAGGGGTTCAGTTTCCTATCATAATGCCCGCATAATCCATACACAGAAATGAATACAGATTGCCCCTCCCCAAGATACAAAGGTATATCATACCACACAGGATAATGGTAAGGAATCCCTAGTATGCAAAGGCAAAAAAGAGTAAAATACCCTCAATTCTATAGAGTGATCCCAGGCTGAAAACTATAGAAAAAACATAATAATGCAACTCCAAAAATACGGTCTATAATACATGCATAAAAATAATAGTAATACTGACCAAGTAAGGAGGAGAGTCCCAACCCAATGCACTTAGCTTCTTCTGGGAATATGTCATACTAACCAAAAAACAATAGGCAATGTTAATTGACTTCAATGGTTTTCAATTTAGTTCTGCTACATTTATAGGACCCTAGCACTGCGAGGTACAAGTGCTAACCACTGAGCCACTGTGCTGCCCATTAAAAAGAATGTATAGAAACCTGAAGGTCTTTCAATTGAAGAAATGTTAAATTAAAACATTTGTTATAAATAGTCTCATGTCACCTGCGGTGGGCGATGGAGGATAGATGTCATGTTGCATGGCAGCCAATAAAAAGAATGGCTTTTCATGTAATGCACAACAGAAGCGGTGACAACTGGCTGGTACAGTGGTGTAAATAGCTGAGGTCCCCCTCTCTAAAATGTCAGTAAGACAACTTCTTAACCCATTCCCAGAGCCATAACTTTTTTATTTTTCCATACACATAGCTGTATGAAGGATTGTTTTTTGCGGGACAAGTTTTACTTTCCAATACCACCATTTAATATTGCATAGGATGTACTGGGAAATGGGGGAAAAAAATGTAATTCTGCCGCAGTTTTTTTTTTTACGGCGTTAACTATGTTATGCAAGCGGGTGTGGACCCACTGCGCCACTGATTGGGTATACTCCGGAGGGGCGTAACTAAGCAGCTACCTGGTATTCACTAGATCCCCTGGTGGTGGGGATAGACTTGGGCCATACGGTAGCTGCCAGGTGCCACTCCAGAGTAGTCCCCAAGTCAGTGGCAGCTGACCAGGGGGTCAGAATACTCGGTGCGAGCACCAAGGGGACTTACAAGGCCTGGAGGTAACGGATCAGGACAGGCGACAACAAACAAAGTCTGTAAACAAGATCCGAGGTCAGGGGCAGGCGGCAAAGCAGGCAAAGTCCATAAATGAAGTCCGGGGTCAGAGGCAGGCGGCAATCAGGCGAAGTCCAGGAGTATAAATACCTGCTGCAATGCAGCCATAGGCTGCAGAGACAGAGGGCGTGTATGTGTTGCCTCATAGATGCAGAGAGACACACCCAGCAGTGATGCAAGTCTCCAGCAGAAAGTAAACGCTTGCATGGAATGTATGTAGCAGAGCTAAGCCAGTTGCAGCCCATGTTTGTCCTCAGTGTGGCAGGAGGAAAAAGAAGGAGCCCGGCGCTGCTAGCCTAACAAACTAAGCGGTAAAATTGACTTGTGCTCTTCATTCTCCAGCTCAGTACAAATCCGGTGATACCACATGTGCATAGTCTTTTTTTCCACTTTAATACTGAAAAAAAAAAACTTTAGAAAAATGTATTTTTTTTCTTTTCATCGCCATTAGAGATGAGCGAATCGAAGCTGACAAAGTGGAATTCGTTACAAATTTCAGGATAAATTCAATTAGCAACAAATGCGAATTTCCTCTCTCTTTGTGGTAACAAATCGCAATTTTTTATAAAATGGCGGCTAAAATGGCGGCTGCGCGTGTGAGGACATAGGGTAAGGAACTCTGGGAAGGCAGGATGACCCATAATGCCATGCATGCAGCCAATCACAAGCCAGCCAGCTGTGTGATTTCACAGCCGTATAAATATGGTGACCATCTTGGATTCAGACATTTTCCAGTGTTCTGAGTGCAGGGACAGATGTGAGAAGGTGCTAGGGACAGCAATAGGAAAAACCTCATTGTGAAAAAAAAAAAAACTAAAAAGGTGCAGGGAAAGGATGGAGAGGAATAATTTCACAGCCTCTGCAGGGAGAGGTCAGAAGGCAATCAAAACAGTGCCAGAAAAGCGATTTACAAGTGCAGTGAAAGATTATTTGGGGATCAAAATAGCCATTATATAGCTCTGTCATTCCAGCAATTTGTTCTTGTTATTGGGGTGCAAGTGCAATGTTAAAAATCCTTTAGTGGTCTATATCAGTACAAAGAGAAAAAAATATATAAACTTTACTATTGCAGTTATTTGTGGAAAAAAAGCGTTTAGTGGCCTATTTCAGAACAAAAAAAAAATATATATATATATATACGCATTTCACTTCTGCAGTTTTATGTGGTGAAAACGATTAGTGGCTTTCTCAATACAGAAAGAAAAATATCTACTTACTTCACTGTTGCAGTTATTTGTGATGAAGGCGTTTAGTGGCTTTTTCAGTATAGAAAGAGAAATATGTATGCATTTCATTGTTGAAGTTATTTGTGGTGAAAGCATTTAATCACATAAATTACTGAAAAAAGGTGCACCAGAAGGATAAGCAACTGACAACACTGACTAATCCCTCAAGCTGATGTTAAAAGCTGAGACTTTCGCCAATATCTTCCTGTCAGGAACATATCGGAGCCCCTTCATGCACCACATCAAGGTTTCTCAGCATGGCATGGGGTCCTACTACTAGACTATCTATGGTGTGTGAACAGGGTCTGAAAGGTGCTGAGATCCAGCTCACAGCCCCAGTCCCACTCACCTGCACTGCAGGACCAACAATGCAATGGGAGACAAATGAGGCTGCAAGCCACACCCACAACAGACCATGTGACACAGGTTCCCAGGTGCAGCAGAATGTTACCAGCCATACGCAATGGCACATTCAATACATATAAAGAAAAATCACTGATATAAACGTGGCCTAAATGGGAGGAACTGCTCAAACCCCAAACACTGCTGCGTGTTTCTAACTGGGGGAGCAGCTCCTCCGCATGTGGTTCGCATCAAGCGGCTATCTCCAGCAAACCACATGCGGAGGAGCTGCTACCCCAGTGAAAAACACGCAACAGTGTTTGGGGTTTGAGCAGTTCCTTTGGCCACGTTTATTTAAGTGATTTTTGCTTTATATGTATTGAATGTGCCAATGCGTATGGATGGTAACATTCTGCTGCACCTGGGAGCCTGTGTCACATGGTCTGTTGTGGGTGTGGCTTGCAGCCTCAATTGTCTACCATTGCATTGTTTGTCCTGCAGTGCAGGTGAGTGGGAGTGGGACTGTGAGCTGGATCTCAGCACCAGTGGAGAAAGCGTTTAGTGGCTGATTTCAGTACAAAAATAAAAATATATACTCATTTCACTGTTGAAGTTATTTGTGGTGAAAGCATTTAGTGGCCTATTTCAGTACAAAAAGAAAAATATATACTCATTTCACTGTTGCAGTTATTTGTGGAGAAACCGTTTAGTGGCCTAATTCAGTACAAAAAGAAAAATATGTACGCATTTCGCTGTTGCAGTTATTTGTGGAGAAAGCATTTAGTGGCCTATTTCAGTACAGAAAGAAAAATACATATGCACTTTACTGTTGCAGTTATTTGTGGTGAAAGCGTTTAGTGGCCTAATTCAGTACAAAAAGAAAAATATGTACGCATTTCACTGTTGCAGTTATTTGTGGTGAAAGCATTTAATCACATACAGTTGTGTTCAAAATTATTCAACCCCCAATGCTGTAAAGGGTTTTAGGGAATTTAGTGAACATTTGTAATTGTGTTCAGAATGAAATCTTACAAGGACTTTTTAAAGAACCAAATGCAACTAAAATGACATCAATTGTTTTTGAAATACAGTATTAAATGTTTTTTTTTGTGATTTCATCATTGACACAATTATTCAACCCCTTAAAGACTACCACTCTTAAGAACAGAGGTTCATTCAAGTGTTTTCAATCAGGTAATGAAAACACCTGTGGATGTCAAGGAGCAGCAATCAAGCCTAATAAGCACCAATTAGGCAGATGTAAAATGACTGTGATACTCAGCTCCTTCTAGACATTTACTGGTGTGTTTACAAACATGGTGAAGTCAAGAGAATAGTCCAGGAAGACAAGAGAAGAGGTGATTTCTCTTCACAGGAAGGGCAATGGCTATAAGAAGATTGCAAAGATGTTAAACATACCAAGAGACACCATAGGAAGCATCATTCGCAAATTCAAGGCAAAGGGCACTGTTGAAACGCTACCTGGTCGTGGCAGAAAGAAGATGCTGACTTCGACTGCTGCGTGCTACCTGAAGCGCAAAGTGGAGAAAAGTCCCCTTGTGACTGTTGAGGAACTGAAAAAAGATTTGTCAGATGCGGGTACTGAAGTTTCAGCTCAGACAATAAGGCGCACACTGCGTAATGAAGGCCTCCATGCCAGAACTCCCAGGCGCACCCCCTTGCTGTCTCCAAAAAAATAAGAAGAGTCGACTGCAGTATGTCAAAAGTCATGTGGACAAACCACAAAAGCTTTGGGATAGTGTTCTGTGAACTGATGAAACAAAATTAGAACTCTTTGGGCCCATGGATCAACGCTATGTTTGGAGAAGGAAGAACAAGACCTATGAAGAAAAGAACACCTTGCCTACTGTGAAGCATGGCGGGGGGGGGGGGGTCAATCATGCTTTGGGGATGTTTTGCTTCTACAGGTACAGGGAAGCTTCAGCATGTGCAAGGTACCATGAATTCTCTTCAGTACCAGGAGATATTGGATGAAAATGTGATGCAGTCCGTCACAAACCTGAGGCTTGGGAGACGTTGGACCCTTCAAGAGGACAATGATCCCAAGCATACCTCCAAGTCCACTAGAGCATGGTTGCAGATTAAAGGCTGGAACATTTTGAAGTGGCCATCGCACTCACCAGACTTAAATCCGATTGAGAACCTCTGGTGGGACTTAAAGAAAGCAGTTGCAGGACGTAAGCCTAAGAATGTGACTGAACTGGAGGCTTTTGCCCATGAAGAATGGGCGAAGATACCCGTAGATCGCTGCAAGATCGTGTCAAGCTATGCTTTACGTTTAAAAGCTGTTATAACTGGAAAAGGATGTTGTACTAAGTACTAAGATTGAATGTCACTTGGGGGTTGAATAAAACTGATAATGATGTGAGCACAGAAAATACATTTGTGGTTATTTCATTATAAATGTTATGTTATATTTGTCTGACTTACAAGTGCCTCTTTGATTTAATTGTAAACATGACTGAAATTATCAAAATCAATGTCAAACTGACCAAAACACTCAATTTCAGTGGGGGTTGAATCATTTTTAACACAACTGTAAACCACAAGGTGGTGCACCACAAGTATAAGCAACTGACAACACTGACTAATCCCTCAAGCTGATGTTAAAAGCTGAGACTTTCGCCAATATCTTCCTGTCAGGAACATATCGGAGACCCTTCATGCACCACATCAAGGTTTCTCAGCATGGCATGGGGTCCTACTACTAGACTATCTATGGTGTGTGAACAGGGTCTGGAAGGTGCTGAGATCTAGCTCAAAGCCCCAGTCCCACTCACCTGCACTGCAGGACCGACAATGCAATGGGAGACAAATGAGGCTGCAAGCCACACCCACAACAGACCATGTGACACAGGTTCCCAGGTGCAGCTGAATGTTACCAGAGGAGCAGCTCCTCCGCATGTGGTTCGCAGCAAGCAGCTATCCCCGACAAATCACATGCGGAGGAGCTGCTCCCCCAGTTAGAAACACGCAAAAGTGTTTGGGGTTTGAGCAGTTCCTCCCATTTAGGCCACGTTTATTTAAGTGATTTTTGCTTTATATGTATTGAATGTGCCAATGCGTATGGCTGGTAACATTTTGCTGCACCTGGGAGCCTGTCTCACATGGTCGGTTGTGGGTTTAGCTTGCAGCATCATTTGTCTCCCATTGCATTGCTGGTCCTGCAGTGCAGGTGAGTGGAAGTGGGACTGTGAGCTGGATCTTAGCACCTGTGGAGAAAGCGTTTAGTGGCGTATTTTAGTACAAAAATAAAAATATATATTAATTTCACTGTTGAAGTTATTTGTGGTGAAAGCGTTCAGTGGCCTATTTCAGTACAGAAAGGAAAATATATACGCACTTCACTGTTGCAGTTATTTGTGGTGAAAGCGTTTAGTGGCCTATTTCAGTACAAAAATAAAAATATATACTCATTTCACTGTTGCAGTTATTTGTGGTGAAAGCATTTAGTGGCCTATTTCAGTACAAAAATAAAAATATATATGCACTTCACTGTTGCAGTTATTTGTGGTGAAAGCATTTAGTGGCCTATCTCAGTACAAAAATAAAAATATATACTCATTTCACTGTTGCAGTTATTTGTGGTGAAAGCGTTTAGTGGCCTATTTCAGTACAAAAATAAAAATATATAAGCACTTCACTGTTGCAGTTATATATGGTGAAAGCGTTTAGTGGCCTATTTCAGTACAGAAGGAAAAATATATACGCACTTCAATGTTGCAGTTATTTGTGGTGAAAGCGTTTAGTGGCCTATTTGTCTCGACCCTTGGTGAGGTCTTGACTCGATGGCTTCGCATGCTGTTGCTAGCGGCAAGGTTTCGTGGCGCCGCATGTGTGGGCCGTGTCATGGTAGCCTCACGTGCGGTTGCCGCTGGCAACATGGTGGTTTTGCATGTGAGACACTTTCCCTTTAATTTGTTAGTTCCCCATTTTGGTTTACACGGGGTTAATGGTGTGTGCTAGGTGAGCTGGGTGTGGCCTCATGGCTCTTTATATTTTGGTGTGGTTGAGCCTGAGATCAGTTTGCATGTTATTCTGCTTGGTGTAGGAGCTCTGCTCCTTGGCTGTGGGTCTCCCTATCTGTGTGAGCCACCCTTGGTTGGCATACTGTCAAGGTAGGGAGTGGGAGAAACCCCCCACCATACAATGTCCCCGGCTACTAGGCCAGGATGCAGGGAACAGGGAGCTGGCTACCTCCTATTGTGTTACTATAGCTGCTCCTAGACTCCTGACTGTATGTGCAGCCTTCTATGGTAAGGAGACCCATACCCTTGAACCTGGAGCCCTGGCATCCCTGTAGGCCGTGTCTAGTTTGTGGTCAGCTGCTGGGCCTCTGGAGACACCTTTTCATCCGTGGTGTAGGATGAATAGGTGGTCTCTGCCCTATCATCATCCTTCAGGGCAATACAGGGATGCCAGGGCTCCAGGTTTGAGGGTATGGGCCTCCTTACCATAGAAGGCGGCTCATATAGTCAGGAGTCTAGGGGCAGCTATAGGGACGCAATAGGAGGTGACTAGCTCCCTGTTCCCAGCATCCTGACCTAGTAGCTGGGGACATTGTACGGTGGGGGGTTTCCCACTGTTGCAGTTATTTGTGGTTACAGCATTTGGTGGCCAGTTACAGTACAGAAAGAAAAATATACTGTATTCTCATTTCACTGTTGCAGTTATTTGTGGTGAAAGCGTTTAGTGGCCTATTTTAGTACAAAAATAAAAATATATTCTCATTTTACTTCTGCAGTTATATGTGTTGAAAGCGTTGAATGCGTTTAGTGGCCTATTTCAGTACAAAAAGAAGAAAATATTAGTTGCTTTTAGGGGAGTTTAAATTTGCTTTAAACTTATTTAGTTCAGCTAAAAGTATGTCAGACAAAGAAGTGCCAGGCCATGCACAAAGGAGTGGCAGAGGCCGAAATGTTTCTGGAGTAGGCAGAGGTAACAGGAGAGTAAGGGGGTGTGGCAGCAGGAGTCTCAGCGAGAAGCCTGTTCTCCTAGTGTCATCTAGCGGTCGTGTTTTGACCAGCAACCCAGTGGTTCTTGATTGGTTAACTCGATAATTCACTTCATCCCAAGTGACATCAGAAACCCCCAGCCAATAGTCGGTCAGTTTGTCAGACACAACCCTTAGTTGGCTTGGCTCAGGAGTAGGCCCTGTGCCCTCACCTGTCCTCAACCTACCTCTGTCCTTTGCTGTTCCCTCAATCACAGAAGTATTGTATGCGGTGGGCTCAGCTCCACTATACAGCAAGAACGAGCTACTAGCGGACAGTCAGCAGCTACTGCCCAGCCAAGATCTGGACGAGACATCCGCTGCTTCCTCCGCTAGGTGGGCAAGTAGTGATTAGGAGAGTGGCGTGGGAGGTAGTGTTGTGAGCGGTCAGAGACTGTTAAAACCCAGAGATCGTTGAGGAGGACATCAGTGATGCGCAGACACTACTCGATGATGATGAAGCTGATCACACTTGGGAGCCAGGTGCAGAAGGGGCTTCATCATCATCAGGAAAAGAGGGTGGCAGCTTGCCCATGAGGCAGCGGCTGTGCCAGCAGGGTGGTAGCATGGCTGAGAGTCAGCAGGGTGGCAGCAGTGGGAGGTCGGGAGCCAAACGTGCCCGGGGTAGACCACTTGCTTCACAGCAGCATACCTGCACGGATAGTGGTGGTGCAGGGGTTAATGGAGGCAGCGGCGGTAGCAGTCAGTCAGTGCGGACTGTTGGGGGAAAAAATCACCTACTCGGCAGTGTGGCAGTTTTTTGTTAAGCTGCCGGAGGAGAATGTGTAGAATCTGTGGGCAGAAGGTGAAGCGTGGCCAGGGTGCCAATGTTGGCACTACGGCCCTGCGTCAACATATGCAGCGTTGCCATACATTGGCCTGGGAGAACCAGTGGCTCCGATGTGGTGGTCCAGCCTGCCGCAGCAACCGCTGTGTCACCCAGTGGCACATACCCAGTTTCAGGCAGTCAAGGCTCTACCACCTCAGCTGAAGGGAGCTGTCTGTCATTCCCATCTTCTGCTGGTCCAGATGCTCCTGCCCCTCTTACTCCTCATCAGTCATTCCGTCAGCAATCTATCATCAAAACGATTGCTTCACGTTTGCCAAGAGACAGCAATATGCGTGCAATCATCCAACGGCGCAGAAGCTGAATGTGCTCCTGTCCAAGTTGCTAGTGCTGCAGTCCCTCCCTTTCCAAGTGGTGGACTCTGCACCTTTCAGAGAACTGATAGCTTGTGCCGAGCCGATGTGGAGAGTCCCAAGCCATCATTTCTGATCTGTCAGAAGGAAGGAAAAATGAGACGCACAACAGATCCGTTTTGTGTTGTAGCTGTAAGGCCCCTTTCACACGGGCGAGTTTTCGGCGCGGGTGCAATGCGTGAGGTGGATGCATTGCACCCGCACTGAATCCGGACCCATTCATTTCTATGGGGCTGTGCACATGAGCGGTGATTTTCACGCATCACTTGTACGTTACGTGAAAATCGCAGCATGCTCCAGTTTCTGCGTTTTTCACGCAACGCAGGCCCCATAGAAGTGAATGGGGCTGCGGGAAAATCGCAAGCATCCGCAAGCAAGTGCGGATGCAGTGCGATTTTCCCACATGGTTGCTAAGAGTCGGGACCCGTTCTTTATTATTTTCCCTTATAAAATGGTTATAAGGGAAAATAATAGAATTCTCAATATAGAATGCTTTGTAGAATGTGGATTAAGGGGTTAAAAATAAAAAACTTAACTCACCTTAGCTACTTGATCATGTAGTTTGCAATCTCTCTTCTCTCTTCAAGCATTAGCTGCAGTCTAAAGGACCTGTGATTACGTCACATCACATGGTCCAATCACATGGTCCATCACGGACCATGTGATTGGACCATGTGATGTGACATCATCACAGGTCCTTTAGAGCTGACTAAATAACTAGTGTGAACTCAGCCGTACAGGTCAATGAAACCATCAGGAATAATGTACTTAACTATGCATTGGCCCAATATTCTACTATAGAGTGAAAGAGCGCTCTCCATTTACACCGTCTGCTGATTCCACATAGATTGATAGAGAACCTCTTCTGTTACACTCTGATACAAGTAGTGGGCCCATGACAGAGTGTAGAGAGTGTCAGCAGTAAGTTGTTTATGTCACTGTTTATTTTTCCCTTCTTCTGATCCATCAGAATAACAACCCCCCCAAAAAAATGGATCCTGTCTTTTGAGCAACTGATCAGTGATTGACCAGTATTGGTAAGGCAAAAAAAATCAGGAGTGGGTCCAAAACAAAGATGACATCTGATGGCAATATTTGCATGTCTTCTATGTTTTGGACCCACTTCTGCTTTTGGCTTCCAAATCATGAGCAAATCCTGATGCAAAATACTGACCTTGTGATAGAAGCCTCATGCTCAAGTTGCATGAGTTTTAGTTTTGGTTATTTGCCTCTGAAATCGGTTTTATTCATATGGAAAAGAAGTCCTGCATGCAGGACTTTAATGGCCTCTATTACAAAGTCAGTATTTAGTCAGTTTTTTGCATCAGTATTTCATCAGTATTGGTCAAACAAAAAAAAACAGGAGTGGGTCCAAAACAGAGATAACATGTGATGGAAATATTTGCATGTCTTCTGTGTTTTGGACCCACTCTTTCTTTTGCCTTCCATGTGATAGAGGCCTTATGAATGCTCCAAAGACAGAATCTGTAGTGCTTTTCAATTTTCGGTTCTTCTGACAGATCAGGAGAAGGGTAAAATATATGGCGATGTCAACAAGGCCAAACAGGAACACCAGTGGCCCCGTCAAAGAGTGGTGAGTTTGGCAACCGTGCGAGAAGTCAACTTAGTGGCCCCATCACAGAGTGGGGACGATGGCAACAGCAAGAGGAGTGAACATACAGGCCCAGTCACAGAGTGGTGAGGATGGCAAGAGCATAAGGAGTCAAAATAGTGACCCCGTCACAGAGTGGGGAGGATGGCAACAGCATTAGGAGTCAAAATAGTGGCCCAGTCACAGAGTGGGGAGGGTGGCAACTGCATCAGGAGTCAATATAGTGGCCCAGTCACAGAGTGGGGAGGTGGTGGGCAACAGCAGTGGAAGTAACAGCACAAGATAGTGGCTGTAGGAGAAGATGGCAGCAGAGGCAGCAGTGTGTGTGACATCAGGGGGGTGGCAGCATATTAGTACACATTTTGATCAAAAAGCATAAGCCCACTCACCACGACAAGGTTGCCTCTTCGAGTGGGAAACTAATCTAAATTTGGCGAGCCACTGCGTGGTGACCACCGGCACCACAGCATTGCACCAGCAGATGTCGGGACTCAGCAGCCAAACAGCACCCCTGCTGTTTGGCAATGCCAGCCTGGCACTGGGCCCCACCAACCCAACCAGCACAGCACCACAGCAACAATGGCCGCCACGCAGCACCACCTTGTAGTGGTGAGTGAGATTATGCTTTTTGATCAAAATGTGTACTAATGCCTAATGTAAGAATGCAACATAGGGGCCTGTATACTAATTATGATGCTGAGAAGCGATGTTAATTATGCTGAGAAGCAGTTATTAGATCAAAGCATAGCATGAGGAGGTGTGATCCAGGTTCATTCTTGTTTTTGGATATTTTATAGTTCCTTTCCTTTTTTTGCACTCTGGTAGTAGCACTCCTCCCATTCAACCAAGGTGATTTTAATTAGTAGGAGACTGCATAAGGGTTCACAAATTCCTACCAACTCTCAGTTGGAGTCCCTGAGAGCTTTGACAACTGTTCACATGGTACGGTGCTGCATGATAGTCATTGTTGCTGTGGTAATGTGCTGGTGGGGGCCAGTGCCAGGGTGGCATTGCCAAACAGCAGGGGTGTTGTTTGGCTGCTAAGTCTGCTGGTGTGGTGCTGTGACACCGGTGGGTGCCATGCAGTGCCGCGTCAAATTTAGAGTAGGTTCCCACTCGAGGAGGCAACCTTTTCGTGGTGAGTGGGCTTATGCTTTTTGATCAAAATGTGTGCTAATGCCTCATGTAAGCATGTCACATAGCGGTCTGTATACTAAGTTTGATGCTGAGAAGCGATGTTAATTATGCTGAGAAGCAGTTATTAGATCAAAGCATAGCATGAGGAGGTGTGATCCAGGTTCATTCTTGTTTTTGGATATGTTATAGCTTCATACGCCGGTGCTGCTGTGAACTGTACCAGACCAACAGGCTCAAACACTGGCCAACCATCTGCTCAACATACATGTGCAGGGCTAGTACAGCCTTTTTGGAGAAGTAGTGAAGGCTTGGGACTTTTCACCTTGGCTCGGCTCAACCCATCAGTTCTCAGAGTCAACAACATGGTAATGGAGGGACTGTTGTACCCGCAACTTGGCCGGGAACATGTCCAGCTTTTGTGCCGTTGGATAAGTGCACGCATTCTGTTGTCTTTTTGCAATCACCTCAGTGTTTGATTGCTGCCAAAACTTTATTTTACTTTACCACAACTAGCACCCATCAGTTGGCAACTTGTACAGAATAATGTAATTTGCTCCCTTATTCTGTACAGAAATCACTATATCCCAGTTCAGTGCTGCCACCTGCTTGTCTGAACTGGGATATACTATGGACCTGGAAGCCTAATACAGGCTCTGACTCATTATTAGAACAGGGAGCTTCCTCCAGTCTCTGCCAGGGAAAGCAAGCCTTACCTGGAAGCACGTGATTCTGGGTTTTAGCCTTCTCAGACGTCGTGATAACATCTGACCACGACATCTGAGGGGTTAAATGTCGACCGTCAAACGGTAAGGCACCTTGCAATATGTCTGTTACTGGACTCTAAGCAGACAAGTTCACTACAACTGGCTTCTGTGTGGAGATGATCCCAAGCAGACCAAAGGATAACAAAACTAAAATGAAAAATGTGTATTAACGACAAAGCCACAAGACAACCATTTTACGAATTTAAAGGGGTTGTGTGGTCATAGAAATTTATACAGACATAATTACCGTATGCTATTACAAAGGTTTTTTTTTATTATGTTATCACATTACTGCTGCTGCATGTGTTTTATCGAACTTGAACAACATCTATAAAATGCGATACTATATAAGCAACATAAATAAATTCTATATACATTTGTAGATGCAACTAGGAGGAGAACGTGAAAGAAATATACCTAATGCATCTAAATATTATACACGTAGCATATTATTATATACTTTGGGTTCTCAGCACATTGACAGTCACACAGTCAAAGGCATTTATATTAAAAATGTACCTTTCAGAGGAGATTCCTAAAACATTTTCAT
This sequence comes from Bufotes viridis, assembly GCA_033119425.1. Classification (NCBI taxonomy): domain Eukaryota; kingdom Metazoa; phylum Chordata; class Amphibia; order Anura; family Bufonidae; genus Bufotes; species Bufotes viridis. The sequence continues at coordinate 91,716,177 of CM065595.1, forward strand.
ATTTCATCATATACTAGAAATAAAGGAAAAAAGAGCAGACACAGCAGTTTTGATTAAGACATAGATGAAATAGGCTGTTTGGCATCGCAAACAGTTTTATGGGATCACGAAGACAGCTCGGACATGTTAAAATATGTCCTACCATTCATGGCTCTCTTTGTTGCAGACGCAGAGAATAGCAGAGATAAAACCTTTTCTATAAATAAGAACATTTTCATTGTCGCATGTGGGCTGGTTCAGGCTGACAGTTCTGTGACAGCGAGAAGTGACGGAGAAACAATTTCATTTAGGCCACTTTAAAAACAGTCCCGCAGGATCTCAGAGATGAAAATACCTCCGTTGGGAACTGCCTGAAATGACTGTCCATATATCAATGTGATCTTTAAAACCATGGAGATACAGAGCATTGGCGAGCTGCTGGTTCACAAGAAGCATTGCTGAGAGGAGTCAAAAGCCTGTCTCTGAATTGCTTCTTAGGTCTCAGAGGATTCAGGCATTGAAGATGGAAGTGTTTAAAGAAAGAAAGAAATGAGAACACCAAATACATACATTAAAGCAAATAATCAGCCATATATGTATATATTTATATGAGCTGACAGTTATGTGGGTGCACTTATGTAGTCGTGGGTTACATTTCCTCTTGGCTTTTGGTGTGTTTCATTGCTTTTATTACCTGGATTGTATATGAGGATACTGTGGTCTTCTACAGAAGAATGCATTAGCGCTTTCCTTTGACAATGCAACCAGTGTAATAAATGTTGGAAAGGAGACATGGACTTGAAATGCAATAATAGCATGGACTTAGTTGTGCAATTCTTTAAAGAGCAGCATCATATACATGTGAGATTTGAAGCACTGATGTGAGTTTTGGAGATCTGATATAACTAATCTAAAGAGACTAAATAATCATTTGTGTTCATTGATTGCTGCTATAATTACATAAAAACAAAATGACGTAAGTCACACTCTACTGAACAATCCTGCAGCAGAAAAAAAAAACATATGGATTTGTAGGCTCTTTCAAAGGGGTGAAACAAAATAACCTACCCAAAAGTTAATACTTTAGAAGTTCTCAAGTCTTACTGAAAGTATGAAAAGTCTTCACACAGGAATCAGAATCTTCTCTCATTGACTAAAGTGACTGTTGCCCTCATGGAATAGGTATATACACCCTCAATGTAATCACTTTTAGGTTCCATAGCAGGAAACATTAAACCACAAGGAGTTATTGCATTACCCCAGAATAGGGTACTTTCAAATAGTTTCTAGTTGTATAATGTTCTGATATATTGCTTAACCCAGTATAGCTCTGGTTGGATAATGTAGGTTTAACCATCCTGACTCTGGCTCTGTAGGAAGCTAGGAGCTCATTCAGTAAGTCAGTGTCTAGCTGAGGATGTGATAAAAGCTACAAGCGCTCATTCCTCAGAAGACATTCATCCCAGAAAATCACTATCTCTGAGAGATCCACAGAGAGAAAACCATTGCTACTTTACATTACTCCAGAGAGAGAAAGAACTAGAAGGTCCAAAATCTGTACGGCCAAGCATTGGGGTTAGTCATTAAGGTATTTGCTGTTTAAGGCTGATAGACATTTTACAGCAGTGAAAGAGTAATTGCTAATACACTCTTCTGCACTTGATTTTGGACCCCTCAGTGGGGATTTACAGATGTTTGCAAGAACCTTATTGCTCACCTTAGATTTTTCAGAGAGAGAGACTTTGGAAAGATAGAGAGCAGGAGTACTACAATCTCCATCTTTTTGTATATTCATACATTGCTGTCTGGGAAGATTTGCATTGTGAATTGTTTGGAACTGTGTGATAGCGTTGGATGTACTACAACTCCCATTCTGCACGTAGTAAAAAGAGTCTTGTCTATTTTCTACACCTGGCCTTGTTACTGACTCTAGCACCATTCGCTCCATCCTTGCATGTGTACACTCATAACACCATGGGCACCCCAACTACCATAAGGCAGGAGCCCCAGCATCAGGGTGTGCCCTCAGAGAACTAGTGGGTTCTTCTGTTACTGCCCAGTCCTAAGGAGCATCGGTGTGAGGATTGCCACTGTGGATAACTATTGCAGCCATGGCACTACCACTCCCATCTTTTACTCTGCTTCTCTGGGGATTGCGGTGCTATGAAGTGATTTTCTGTTATTCTGAATGTAATCTGGTCATATAAATCCAAAGTATTGTCACATTTTTACTGTGTTCTGTTTCTTATCCTCCTCTATGGCAGGACTACCACATAAAGTTGACAGCGCTATTTTCTGCTTAATATTTAAAAATTGCAAGCAATTGTGTTCTCAGTATAATTTAAGCTAAAACAATATGTAGTTCTCCTGTACAGCCATGTCTTGACCTGTATCAATGACAGGCTTAGCTGACAAAGTAGTCACTAATACCCCCATAAAACAGTGAGTCACCACAACACATAAAATTTTGTGAAAACTACAAAGTAATATGACCAAAAACTATGTACAAAAATGTCAAATTATTTAGCCAATTAATGCACAAAAGATCACTACTATGACATTAAAATTACAAGTAGATCAACAATGGGGGCCAAAACAGAAATACACAACATGGTCCTCATAGCAGCAATCCTATCCTGTATAAAGGGTGTTCTTAAGGAGTTTAAGCGACATGGTAAGTAGTAAACCATATAATTTTCTCAAGAAAAGTATACAAACATTAATGATAATGTGGCAAACAGTTCATAGTAGAACCCAATTTATGCTCAAAAATGTGAGAGGGATTTCCTCTATCAGATAATAGTGCTGCTTAGTAGCCTCCAAGTGTATTGCTGCAAATCGACTTCGACAGATGGGATTATAGATATGTACTCTATGCATTATAAAGCTAACAAATGTGTGTATTATTAGTTATGACGTGATTAAAGTATATTATAAAAGTACCGTATACCGTTTCTGGCTATGAGACGCAGCAGACCATAAGATGCACCTAGAATTTGGAGGAGGAAAATACGAAAAAAAATAAAATGTCATCAGCGCTCAGATCAGACCCCCATTCTTCATCAGACCTCAGATTAGACCCCCAATTTTTATCAGACCTCAGATCATAGCCCCAAGCTCCATCGTCCTTATATCAGACCCTCAAACCTCCATCAGCCTCAGATCATCCCCCATCAGCCTCATATCAGGCTCTATAAGCCTATATTAGTCCCCATCAGCCTGAGATTAGATCCCATCAGCTGCAGATCGGACCCCATTAACCTTAGATCAGACGCCCATCTGACTAAAGATCAGACGTTAAAAAAAAATTTAAATAAACTTATGCTTGAAATGGACGACACTGCTACTCACTGTTCTCTGGTCTTCATCTGGCCTGCGCTGCACTGTGACCTGATATCACACAGCGACAGACCATAGTGCATGCCTACTTGCAATATGTCCTTACGCTGTATGCCGTCACTACACAGTAAAAATACCGAACTATAAATAAAAACCTGAAATCCTTCATATGGAGCGACAAAAAACCCAGAATTGCTTTTAAAGTTATTACCAAGCACCATAAAAAAGGAGGCTTGGGAGTCCCCCATATAAAGAATTACTACTTCTCTGCTATACTAGATCAACTGTCTCATTGGAGGTTTGATAACCCCAACAAATTTGGGGTCCAAATAGAAAAGAGCCTATGTGGGCAGATCTCTATGCGATCTAGACTACTAACAAACATCTGGGGTTTTTCTCCTCCTCCTCCGCCAATTGAGGTAGTGAAGGTGTCTGACAACACTTGGAAATGGTTCCCCAAACAGAAAAAAGGAAAACTGGTGTGTCCCTTAACGAATTCCCCTTTGGAATTTTTACAAGACCACCTCCCAAGCATCTCATTGATGGGCTGAAAAGACCTGGGTATTACCAGCCTCCAGAATCTTTTCACAAATTTGAGAAAATTAGGGAATTCATAAACAAACACAAAATATCCGATAGAACTTGCTTGAGGAACATGGATACAACTTCAAGGGTATTTAATAAAACTAGAGGAATCTCTATATTCTATAATGAGCTGATAGAAACACAAGACACGACTACAAACACATTTATGGAAAAATGGAAAGAAGACTTACACCTTGAAATTGAACTACCTGACTGGCACAGTCTATTTTCCAATATCTACAAACACGTTAGTAGTGTCACTCACAGAGAAGCTTTGATTAAGACCTATCTAAGATGGTATTATACACCTAGTAGGCTACATTTGATGAACCCAAACACTTCAAACAGGTGTTGAAGACAATGTGGAAGGAAGGGCACTTTGCTTCACACCGTATGGGAATGTGATGCTATTAGACCTCTCTGGTCTGCAACAGAGACAATACTAAAGTCTATACTGGGCTACCAAATAGATCTATCCCCACAATTGGCATTGCTTCTTGTAGGTCTGGATGACTTCCCGGCTGAACATAGATCTATGATAGCTCATATGGTCTTGGCTACTAAACTAACAATAACCAGACACTGGAAATCCAGTGACAAACCGCATATACAGGAAGTTTTGCGCTCTATCAACATAACTTGTACATATGAGAAAATAGTTGCATACATCCAAAGCAAGGTACCTTCCTTCAAATTCAGATGGAATAGTTGGATGGACAGCACTTTCTACACACCTCAACCTTGAGAACTTAAGGAGGATACATTTTGTTTTTCTTTTGTTCTAACATTTCTGCAACACATATAATCCAATAGGATACAAACTACACTGGAAATGTATGGAATATTTAGCATTCTGCTTTTATATGTTAATAAAGGCCTAATGCCATTTTCTACTCATATTTTCTGCTGCTAATTTCTTATCACAAAAATGCGACTTGCCTACCAGTGAAGCAAATGTTCAGAGATGATCACGATACCTAGATATGTTGTAGGAATATGTTTACTTGTTCTTTATAATTCCACATTGTTAATAAGGACTACACCTATCAGTGAGGCAACTGTATAGATAGCAATCTTTATACAAACAATGAAAACTTATAATTATTTTACTTTCCCTCAACTTGTAATTGATGATGAAATTTTCTTTTTATTTTCTGTTATCATGTTAAGATAACAAATTGCATCATATATAATTGTAAAATCAATAAAAAGATTGTTGCAAGAAAATACATACCTGTTCAGCTGAGGCAAGCCTGTGTGTGGCGCAATTGGGAGAGATGGCTGTCAACCAACAACTATTAAAGGTGTATGTGTGCGTAAGGAAGGCCTCCTTAATAAATAAATATGAAAAACTGGGCAGGTTTACACAACCTGTTATTGATCTGCAAAAGATCATTCCACCTTTTTATGAACGATTTCTGTAACAGAGCATATACCAGAAAGGCAGACAATAGCAGATATCTGGACCTTGATTGTTAATGTCCCCTTATCCCATTCACCTTGAGTGAACTGTAAAATATCCCAAAGAGACTGTTTTTATTCTGCCAACTGTTCGTTAGGTATCACCTCTCAAGGTAGCAATGGGCCAGACATATTCCATGTTTGTACTTGTACCAAGACTACTGTACTGCAGACTCCCAGAATTGGCCCATCTATCTATACCTCTGTATAAATGTTAATATGAAGTGTACAGGATGGAAATGTCTGTGTCAAAACCTGTTGCATTAAAAACCCTTTTCAGATTAAAGAAAATTTAGCATTTCATTTGGAAATCAAGGTCCCAGAGTCTGGAGGAATAGTGGAGAGGCACACAATCTAACTTGCTTTTGGTCCAGTGTGAAGTTTCTACAGTCAGTGATGGCTTGGAGAGCCATGTCATTTGCTGGTGTTGGTCCCCTGTATTATATCAAGTCCATTGTCAAAGCAGTCGTCTACCAGAAAATTTGACAAGCTTTATGGAGATGCTGATTTCATTTCCCAGCAGGACTTGGCACCTGCCCATACTGCCAAAAGTACCAATACCTGGTTTAATAACCACAGTATCACTGTGCTTGATTGGCCAGCAAACTCGCCTGATCTAAACCCCATAGAGAATCTACAGGGTATTGTCAAGAGGAAGATGAGAGACACCAGACCCAACAATGCAGATGAGCTGAAGGCCGCTATCAAAGCAACCTGGACTTCCATAAAACCTCAGCAGTGCCACAGGCTGATCGTCTCCATGCCACGACACATTGATGCATTAATACATAAAAAAGGAGTCCACACTAAGTATTGAGTGCATATACTGAACATACTTTTCAGTAGACTAGATTTTCTATATTAAAACTCATTTTTTTAATTGGTCTTATATAATATTCAAATTTTCTAAACTACAGACTTTTGGGTTTTCATTAGCTATAAACCATAATCATCAACATTAAAGGAAATAAACACTTGAAATAGATCACTCTGTGTGTAATGAAACTATAGAATATATGAGTTTCACTATTGGAATTGAATTAATTAAATAAATTAACTTTTTGATGATATTCTAATTTATTGATATGCACCTGTATAATCAAGTGATCAAGGTTTCTGCAATGCCACAAGCTTCCAACCTCACACACTAGATGGCAGTAAGGCCTCTTGCAAATGACCGTATGCTCTCCGAGACATACGGTCCGTGAGCGGGCCATATGTCCCGCAGCGGCATTGATCATGCGCACGGGAGCGCACAGCATCATAGATTACAATGATGCTGTGCACGTCAGGCCGCCCGCGGGACTATTGTCCTGCACTCATATGATCATATAAGTGTGGGACAATAGCCCTGCGGGCAGCCTGAAATGCACAGCATCATTGTAATCTATGATTCTGTGCGCTCCCATGCGCACAATCAATGCCGCTCCAGGACATATGGCCCGCTCACGGAAGGTATGTCTCAGAGGGCATCCGGTTCTTGCAATAGGCCTAAATCTGAGGCTAAAGATAGAGACATTCAAGATTGTAGCAAATCATCCCATAAGACATTATCCACCTGATTCCAGAGGCTGGCTCATTTCTGTAATATATCTGTTGTATATCTGTAGAGTTCCAAATGGCTAAATCTATCTACTTTAGGTGGTGTCCACCATTCTTCCAACTTCCACAGTACTACCTGCAGCTGCATCCTTCTTATAATGACAACTGGTATTTGACAGCAGTCCCAAACAAGAAAGTAGTGATAATGAAATCATCGAGGCAAGGTTTTAACTTTATATTTTACCAATGTTAAAGGGGTTCTCCAGGAATAAAAAAATTCAAATACTTAAAGGGGTATTCTCATCTCAGACAATGGGGGCATATACAGTTGTGTTCAAAATTATTCAACCCTCAGTGAAATTGAGTGTTTTGGCCAGTTTGACATTGATTTTGATCATTTCAGTCATCTTGTTTACAATTAAATCAAAGAGGAACTTGTAAGTCAGACAAATATAACATAACATTTATAATGAAATAACCACAAATGTCGTTTCCGTGCTCACATCATTATCAGTTTTATTCAACCCCCAAGTGACATTCAATCTTAGTACTTAGTACAACATCCTTTTCCAGTTATAACAGCTTTTAATCGTGAAGCATAGCTTGACACAAGTGTCTTGCAGCGTTCTACGGGTATCTTCGCCCATTCTTCATGGGCAAAAGCCTCCAGTTCAGTCACATTCTTAGGCTTGCGCGCTGCAACTGCTTTCTTTAAGTCCCACCAGAGGTTCTCAATCAGATTTAAGTCTGGTGACTGCGATGGCCACTTCAAAATGTTCCATCCTTTAATCTGCAACCATGATCTAGTGGACTTGGAGGTATGCTTGGGATCATTGTCCTGTTGAAAGGTCCAACGTCTCCCAAGCCTCAGGTTTGTGACGGACTGCATCACATTTTCATCCAATATCTCCTGGTACTGAAGAGAATTCATGGTACCTTGCACACGCTGAAGCTTCCCTGTACCTGTAGAAGCAAAACAGCCCAAAGCATGATTGACCCCCCGCCATGCTTCACAGTAGGCAGGGTGTTCTTTTCTTCATAGGCCTCCTCCAAACATAGCGTTGATCCATGGGCCCAAACAGTTCTAATTTTGTTTCATCAGTCCACAGAACACTATCCCAAAACTTTTGTGGTTTGTCCACATGACTTTTGGCATACTGCAGTCAACTCTTCTTATTCTTTGGAGACAGCAAGGGGGTGTTCTGGCATGGAGGCCTTCATTACGCAGTGTGCGCCTTATTGTTTGAGCTGAAACTTCAGTACCCGCATCTGACAAATCTTTTTTCAGTTCCTCAGCAGTCACACGGGGACTTTTCTCCACTTTGCGCTTCAGGTAGCACACAGCAGTCGAGATCAGCATCTTCTTTCTGCCACGACCAGGTAGCGTTTCAACAGTGCCTTTTGCCTTGAATTTTCGAATAATGCTTTCCATGGTGTCTCTTGGTATGTTTAACATCTTTGCAATCTTCTTATAGCCATTGCCCTTCCTGTGAAGAGAAATCACCTCTTCTCTTGTCTTCCTGGACCATTCTCTTGACTTCACCATGTTTGTAAACCCACCAGTAAATGTCTAGAAGGAGCTGAGTATCACAGTCATTTAAATCTGCCTAATTGGTGCTTATTATGCTTGATTGCTGCTCCTTGACATCCACAGGTGTTTTCAATACCTGATCGAAAACACCTGAATGAACCTCTGTTCTTAAGAGTGGTAGTCTTTAAGGGGTTGAATAATTGTGTCAATGATGAAATCACAAAAAAAACATTTAATACTGTATTACAAAAACAATTGATGTCATTTTAGTTGCATTTGGTTCTTTAAAAAGTCCTTGTAAGATTTCATTCTGAACACAATTACAAATGTACACTAAATTCCCTAAAACCCTTTACAGCATTGGGGGTTGAATAATTTTGAACACAACTGTAGCTCGGATATGTACCCATTGTCTAATAGGGTGTCTAACCACCTCTGGGACCTGCACCTACAACTAGAACGGAGCCGGAAGAGCAGTGGCTGGAGGATCCCGGATTTCCCGGGGTCCGTCCACCACCAACCGTTGCTCCCTGCTGCTCCCATAGAAGTGAATAATAGCACGCCATGCAGGCGGGGCCCCTGCACCCAGTCATTTCTATGGGGCAGATGAAAATAGCTGAGCCAGCTCTCGGCTATTTTTGGCGGCCCCATAGAAATGAATGGAGGGCGGCCGCACATTTTCAGTGCGCCCTTCGTTCATTTCCCTGCTCCGTTCTCATTGTAGGGGCGGGTCCCAGAGGTGGGACCCACACCTGTCAGACAATTGGGGCATGTCCTAGCGATATGCCCCCATTGTCTGAGATGGCAAAACCCCTTTAAATATTATGTTATAATAAATATATTTACAAATGCCTTTCATTACTTCATTTGCTTGTTGCAATAGTTGCATCTCTGAGGAGTTAAATGAAGATAGATAACTGAAGTATGTTTATTTTTGTGTGATGTGGTTCACATTTTGCAACATGCTTGTTACTGTCTGTTCATCCTTGATAACAGATATACGCCATGTGCAATTTAAACCACAGCTGCTAGTATCTGTGCACCACAAGATGAGCAAGATTGGTTTTAGCTACTAAATCTGGGACAGGAAAATGCAGATTGTACATCCATTAAAATGACCTCACTAGTGTATATAATGCACACCGCATTATGATCAAAACCAGCATTTCACAATAACTTTTAACCATCAGGGGTTTCAGTTTTATTTGGGACCTACAGCCACAGAGAGATAAGCCGGGGTCTACTGGCAGATGAAAAGAAAATCTAAAAATATTGTCCTTGAATCTTGTAAATCCTCAGCAAAATGTGATCTCCAGATTGCTGTTTGCTCACCAGATTAAGTGAAACCAGAATAAGCTTATACTCAAGAAAAGGCTAAATGTGCTTATCTAGCTGCCGAATGTACAACAAAGTCAACACTAGGCATTGTCTTTAGAATTCAGAGGTAAAGCAGGTGAATGGACAGACATACTCGTTAACAGGCCCTGGGCTTAAAAATGGCCGGTTCTGTCTACTGCAGTGTATGTAAGCATTGCTTATGTCAACCAAAGTTCAACTGCTAATCTAAGGAAAATCATACAAGGTGCACAAGCCTGTGTGGTGTTTATTGCTGGATAGATCAAATCAAAAGGCATATTCGTGTCACATTAAATAGGATGCTAAGGAGCCAAAAGACACATATGATTCTGCAGTTTGAAGACAACCTGAATGTTTAACCACTGTGGAGATCACTGACATGTAAGAATAGGGATTTATATTTAATGTCTCTGCTGTATAGTTTAAAGGAAAAGCAAAAATCTTTTGGGGTTTCAAATTTGGGGTTTTAGTTATGTGGTCCTTAAAGTGAATCACGGGATAGGGGATAACTATCTGATCGGTGGAGCCCCGTACCCCCTGTAGTCCCCCTGAACTGAGCGGTCGGGCAGGCTTGCGGACGCTCCATTCATCTCTACGGGAATTCCAGAGACAGCCACTCCATTCCCTTCAGAGAGGCTGCAGGGTATATAGGGCCCCCATTCTCATGATCATTAGAGGTCTCAGCGGTAGGACCCCCATCGATTAGATAGTTATAGGATAGTTATAGAGTATAGGGGATAACGTCTAACAACCAGAATTCCCCTTTAACATAAACCAATCTGTCTGCCTGTAGTCACCACCAGAGAGAGATTAGGAGTTTACTGCATACAGTGCACTGCATACAGTGTTGTTATTGATTTTAACCTCTTCCTGCTCTAAATCGTACATTTACATCACAATGGGAAAGTACTGGCCTGCTGTAGCTAGGTTGAAGTTAGCTCTCACCCAGGCAATTTAACTGTAACCATGGCATCTAAGGGGTTTGACTGAAGCTTCCATATCCCCTTGTGACACGATTGAGGGGTGCTGATGCTTGCTATTGGAGCTGGGAAGCCTAACAATGGCTCTCATATTACCACTATTAGTGCCTAATAGGCTGCCTGTTAGAATTTAAAGAGTAACTAAACTTTTATAATAATTTTTAATATGTTGTCCCTAATTCCCTAAAAAAAAAAATTCTAATATGCAATTCTCTTAGCTTAGCAGAGCAGGCAGAAGCAGGAGCCTGTTCCACTCAGCTACTTCTGGCAAAGTACATGGGTACAGGATACCAGTGTTGGACTGGGGTGAATAGAGCCCACCACTAAAATTTATTTAGGGGGCCCACCTACGGATAAATTCAAATATTACCTGCTCAAACAGATGCAAGATGCAGATTATTGAATAAGGGATCCCTGCAGAACCTTTGAAAAGGTAGGCCCTGGGGAAAAGAGTATAATATCCAGGATTCCATTATGATGTCACAATGTATGGTAAGAAGATGATAGTGTCCAGCATTCCATTATGATGTCACAATGTGTGGTAAGAAGATGATAGTATCCAGGATTCCAATATGAAGTCACAATATATTGCCAGCAGATAATAGTATTCAGGATTCCATTATGATGTCACATTGTATTGTCAGCAGGTGATTATATCCAGGATTCCATTATGATGACACAATGTATGGTCTGGTCAGCATATGATAATATTCAGGATTCCATTATGATTTCAATTCCATTATGATGTCACAATGTAAAGTCAGCAGATGATAGTATCCAGGATTTCATTATGATGTCACAATACATGGTCAGCAATTAATAGTATTCCGGATTCCATTATGACATCACACTGTATGGTCAGCAGATGAAAGTATCCAGGATTCTATTATGAGGTTACAATGTACGGTCAGCAGATGATGGTATCAAGGATCTATTATGATGTCACAATGTATTGTCAGCAGATGATAATATCCAGGATTTCATTATGATGTCACAATACATGGTCAGCAAATAATAGTATTCAGGATTCCATTATGACATCACACTGTATGGTCAGCAGATGAAAGTATCCAGGATTCTATTATGAGGTTACAATGTACGGTCAGCAGATGATGGTATCAAGGATCTATTATGATGTCACAATGTATTGTCAGCAGATGATAATATCCAAGATTCCATTATGATGTCACAATCGATGGTCAGCAGATGATGGTATCCGGGATTCGATTATGATGTCACAACAATGTATTGTGAGCGGATGATAGTATCCAGTATTCTATTATAATGTCACAATGTATGGTCAGCAGATGATGGTATCAAGGATTCCATTATGATGTGATGATGTATTGTTGGCAGATAATAATATCCAAGATTCCATTATGATGTCACAATCTATAGTCAGAAAAGATAGTATTCCGGATTCCATTATGATGTAACAATGTATTGTCAGCGGATGATAGTATCTTGTATTCCATTATGATGTCACAATGAATGGTCATTAGATAATAGTATCCAGGACTCCATTATGATGTCACAATGTATTGCAAGCAGATGTTTGTATCCTGGATTTCATTATGATGTCACAAAGTATTGTCAGCAAATGATAGTATGTAGGATTCCATTATGATGTCACAATGGATGGTCAGCAGATGATAGTAGTATCCAGAATTCCATTATGATGTCACAATATACGGTCAACAGATGATGGTATCCAATAATCCATTATAACGTCACAATGTATAGTCAGCAGATGATATTTTCCAGGATTCCATTATGATGTCCCTATATATGGTCAGCAGGTGAAAGTATCAAGGATTACATTATGATGTCCCAATGTAAAGTCAGCAGATGATAATGTCCAGGATTCCATTATGATGTCACAATGTATGTTCAGCAGATAATAGTATCCAGGATTCCATTATGTCACAATGTATTGTTAGCGGATGGTAGTATCCAGGATTCCATTTTGATGTCACCATATGTAGTCAACAGATGATAGTATCCAGGATTCCATTATGAAGTCACAATGTATTGTCAGCAGGTAAAGGTATCCAGGATTCCATTATCATGTCACAGTGTATGGTCAGCAGGTGATGGAATTCCAGCATTCCATTATGATGTCACAATGTAAAGTCAGAGGATGATAGTATCCAGGATTCCATTATGATGTCACAATATATTGTCAGCAGGTGATGTTATCCAGGATTTCATTATCATGTCACAATGTATAGTCAGCAGATTATAATTTGGAGGATTGCATTTTGATGTCACAATCATTGGCGTACCACCAACAGCGGCAGACCACGCAACTGCTACGGGGAGGACATAAGCTCCGCCCCCTACAATGTCTGCTATATGGCTCTTCTTCCATCTCAAGTCCCTATTTGAGGTGTGGGTAGGCCCTGCTTCTCCTGTGCTCAGGCCCCCTTCCCCTCTTCCTTTACATAAAATTTTGTTGTGTGCGCTGCAGCACTGGAAACAGTCCACGGACCGGTTGCCATGTCTTCAGCCAGGTGAGCATGTCAATCACTCTCCTCTGTCTGCTGGGTGCTGCACTGGCCAATCAGCCTTTAGCAGTGCTAGCCTCCTGCTGCTGATTGGCCAGTGTATCGCAGCAGCAGAATGACCTGAGTGGGCGGGACATGCTCCATGCCTGGCTCAGTCAGCCGTCGGACTCCAGCCCCCACAGACACAGTGAGTAACTAATAGGCTGCAAGCTCATGACCTGGTGGTGATGGAGGAGGGGGACAGCAGCAGGGACCAGGCTTTATTTGAGTGAGGGGAGGCACACTGTTCTCCATGTAAGTGTCAGCAGCAGCAAGCAGACTTCACAGAGTTCATGTTGCTGCTGATGCATATCATAGAGAGAACAGTGTGCCCAAGGATCCCCCCTTCCCCACATTGCTTATTTCTGCTTATATAGAGGATATTGTGTGCCCTAGGCAGCCCGGGTCTGCTTGGGGTACACACTGTCCTCAATATATAGTATATATATAGTATATATGTATGTGTTTGGGTCTATATTTATCTGTGCATGTGTGTGTATATGTATCTGTATAAATGTATGTATATATGTAGATATATATCTATATATGCATTTATGTCCATATATATATATATATATATATATATATATATATATATATATATATAAAATGTGTGTCTTTATGTGTATAGGTACTTATTGTCTATGCATGTATTTGTCTCACTCTCTTTCTTTCTCTCTCTGTCTATATACAGTATATATAAACTTTTTTTTTTTTTTGAGGAAATATGTTGGGGATCATTTTTATTGTATGCGTGTGTGTATGTGTCTGTTCCTCTGTGTCTGTCTGTCCCTGTGTGTGTGTCTGTTCCTCTGTGTCTGTTTGTCTCTGTGTGTGCACGTCTGTCAATGTCTATGCGTCTGTCCCTGTGTGTGTGTCTGTCCCTGTGTGTACGGCTGTCCCTGTGTATGCGTCTATCCCTGTGTATGCATCTGTCCCTGTGTGCGTGTCTGTCCCTGTGTGTGCGTCTGTCCCACTGTGTGTGTCACCATCACTATACCCACAGTGTTCCTATGTCTTGACACAGCTGCATCAGGATGTTTTGTGTGGGGCAAGAAGAAGATGGAAGGCAGCGCCGCCAGCATGGAGCCCATGGGAGAGACACAGGGAGGCACACTAAGCAAGCACTAACACTACCACATGATTTACACTAGTGTTCTCTGTGGTTTTACATAGGACTGCAGGTGACACTACCACATTATCAGCACTAGTGTTATCTGTGGTTTTACATATGACTGCAGGTAACACTACTACATTTTCGGTAATCAGAGAGCTATCACTGTGTTATTTGTAGTGTTACATAGAACTGTAGATAAAACCTTTATGGAATATCCACAGGAGTCCCATGGATTCAGATACCACAGGGTTTGGTTCCTACTGCATTTCCTTTGCCTCAAAACTGTCCTGTGCACTTCATTCTCTGAGTTAGTACAAATACGTACGAACGTATGTATAAATTTCTTTATAGGCAATTGGGGGGGGGGCAGGGGAGGGGCCAGGACATGAGGTGAGATGGGCCAGGGGTGGGTACTGGGCAGGGTTAGGGGGCCTAATTCAGATTCTTGCTATGAGGCCCAGTGATTTCTATGTACGCCCCTGGTCACAATGTATGGTAGCAGATGATAGTATCAAGGATTCCATTATGATGTCACAATGTACGGTCAGCAGATGACGGTATACAGGATTCCATTAAAATGTCCCAATGTAGAGTCAGCAGATGATAATGTCCAGGATTCCATTATAATGTCACAATGTATGTTCAGCAGATAATAATATCCAGGATTCCAATACAATGTATTATCAATGGATGGTAGTATTCACGATTCCATTATGATGTCACAATGTATTGTCAGCAGGTAAAGGTATCCAGGATTCCGTTACGATGTCACAGTGTATGGTCAGCAGGTGATGGTATTCCAGCATTCCATTTTGATGTCACAATGTAAAGTCAGAGGATGATAGTATCCAGGATTCCAGTATGATGTCACACTGTATGGTCAGCAGGTGATGGTATTCCATCATTCCATTATGATGTCACAATGTATGGTCAGCAGATGCTAGTATCCAGGATTCCATTATGATGTCACAGTGTATGGTCAGCAGATGCTAGTATCCCGAATTCCGTTATGATGTCACAATGTATGGTCAGCAGATGGTTATATCCAGGAATCCATCATATCGTCACAATCAATAGTCAGCAGATGATGGTATCCCGGATTCCATTATGATGTGATGATGTAATGTCGGCAGATAATAGTATCCAGGATTCCATTATGAAGTCACAATCTATAGTCAGCAAGTGATAGTATCAAGGATTCCATTATGATCTCAAAATGTATTGTCAGCAGGGGATGTTATCCAGGATTCCATTCTGATGTCACAATGTATGTTCAGCAGATGATAATGTCCTGGATTCCATTATGATGTCACAATATATTGTCAGCGAATTATAGTATCCAGAATACCATTATGGTGTCACAATCGATGGTCAGAAGAGGGTAGTATCATGGATTCTATTATGATGTCACAATGTATTGTCAGCATATGATGGAATCCAGGATTCTATTATGATGTCACAATGTGTGGTCAGCAGATGATGGTATCCAGGATTCCATTTTGATGTCACAATATATAGTGAGCAGATGATAATGTAATGGAATCGATTATGATGTCACAATGTATGGTCAGCAGGTGATGGTATCCAGGATCTCAATTTGATATGGGAATGTATGGTCAGTAGGTGATGGTTTCCATGATTCCATTACGATGTCACAATCAATGGTCAGCAGATGATAGTATGCAGGATTCCATTATGATGTGATGATGTAATGTCGGCAGATAATAGTATCCAGGATTCCATTATGATGTCACAATCTATAGTCAGCAAGTGATAGCAGATGCTAGTATACCGGATTCCATTATGATGTCACAATGTATGGTCAGCAGGGGATGTTATCCAGGAATCCAATCTGATGTCACAATGTAAAGTTAGCAGATGATAATGTCCTGGATTTCATTATGATGTCACAATGTATTGTCAGCGAATGATAGTATCCAGAATAACATTATGGTGTCACAATCGATGGTCAGCAGATAATAGTATCATGGATTCCATTATGATATCACAATTAGAGTTGAGAGAACACCTGGATGTTCGGGTTCGAGAAGTTCGGCCGAACTTCACGAAAATGTTCAGGTTCGGGATCCGAACTTGACCCCGAACCCGAACCCTATTGAAGTCAATGGGGATCTGAACTTTTGGGCACTAAAATGGCTGTAAAATAGCCCGGGAAAGGGCTAGAGGGCTGCAAAAGGCAGCAAAATGTATGTAAATCCTGTACAAACAAATGTGGATAGGGAAATGATGCAAAATAAAATAAATAAAAATTAACCAATATCAATTGGCAACTTGGAGGAGGAAGTGGAATAGGAGGTTGGGGTGGTGTCAGGTGGGAATGCTATGGGAGTTGAAGTTCTCCTCACAGCCAAAAAGGATTCATGTCTGCCTGCAGTGCCACAGGCCTCATTCACAGACTCAGGGCCATGGCAAACATGCATGGGAGTTGAAGTTCACATCACAGCCAAGAGGGATTCATGTCTGCCAGCAGTGTGACAGGCCTCACTCACAGACTCAGGCCAATGGCAACCATACATGGGAGTTGAAGTTTTCATCACAGCCAAGAAGGAATCATGTCTGCCTTCAGGGCCACAGGCCTTATTCAAACATTCAGGCCCACGGGACCAACAAAGAGGAGAGGTAAAATCACGCCAAGAACATATTGATTTCACCCAGCCACAGGCCTCATTCACAGATTCAAATCCATGGCACCCACAAAGAGGAGAGTTACAATCATGCCAAATCAGTACTGTTTTTACCCAGCAGTGCCACAGGCCTCATTTACTAATTCAGGAGGACCATGGCACTCGCAAAGAGGAGAGCGGTCCCGTAACAAAAACACAGGCCTTAGGTCAACCTGCAATGGAACAGGCCATTATCATTTATGTAGGCCCCAGACACCCAGACAGAGGGGAGGTCATTTGACAGTAAAAATAGTTTAATGTCTCCCACCAAGACAGCAAGCAATTAAACGAAATATAGGCCCCTGACACTAACACAATGGGGCGGTCATTTGACAGTAAAAAGAGTTTAATGTCTCCCACCAATGCAGCAAGCGATTAAATGAAATATAGGCCCCTGACACCCACACAATGTAGAGGTCATTTGACAGTATAAAGAGTTTAATATCTCCCACCAATGTAGCAAACAATAAAATGAAATATAGGCCCCTGACAACCAGACAATGGGGCGGTCATTTGACAGTAAAAAGAGGTTAATGCCTCCCACCAATACAGCAGGCGATGAAACAAAATATAGGCCTCTGACAATCAGGCAAAGTAGAGGTCATTTTACAGTATAAAGAGTTTAATATCTCCCACCAATGTAGCAAACCATGAAATGAAATATACAACCCTGACAACCAGACAATGTAGAGGTTATTTGACAGTATAAAGAGGAAAATGTCAGCCAACAAAGCAACAAATGATTAAACAACATATAGGCCCCTGACACCCACACAATAGGGCAGTCATTTGACAGTAAAAAGAGTTAAATGTCTCCCACCAAGACAGCAAGCAAGAAAACGAAATAAGGGTCCTGACACCCACACAATGGGGCGGTCATTTGACAGTAAAAATAGTTTAATATTTCCCACCAAGACAACAAATGATTAAACGACATATAAGCCCCTGACACCCATACAATGGGGCAGTCATTTGACAGTAAAAATAGTTCAATGTCTCTCACCAAGACAGCAAGCAAGTAAACGAAATATAGGCTCCTGACACCCACACAATGGGGCAGTAATTTGACAGTAAAAAGAGTTTAATCTCTCCCACCAAGACAACAAATGATTAAACGACATATAGAACCCTGACACCAACACAATGGGGCAGTCATTTGACAGTAAAATGAGTTAAATGTCTCCCACCAAGACAGCAAGCAATTAAACGAAATATAGGCCCCTGACACCCAGACAGAGTAGAGGTCATTCGACATCAAAAAGAGGATAATGTCACCCAGCAAAGCAACAGGCGATTATCTGAAATGTAGGACACTGGCACCCAGACTGAGGAGAAAGGTCCCATAGCAGCAAAAGAGGCATCATGTTACCCACCATTGGAACAGGCCACTTTCAGTAATTTAAGCATCTGTAATGATGCCCCCTGCCGTGCTAAATATACGTTCAGACAATGCACTGGCCACAGGGCAGGCCAGCAACTCCAAGGCATAAAAGGCTAGCTATGGCCATGTGGACAATTTGGAGACCCAGATGTTGAATGGGGCTGAACCATCAGTCAGTACGTGGAGGCGTGTGCACACGTACTGTTCCACCATGTTGTTGAAATGCTGCCTCCTATTAACACGTTCCCTATCAGCTAGTGGTGCAGTTAATTGTGGCGCAGTGACAAAACTTTTCCACATCTCGGACATGCTAACCCTGCCTTCAGAGGAGCTGGCCGTGACACAGCTGCGTTGGCGACCTCTTGCCTCTCCTCTGCCTTTTGCCATGTGCTTCCACTTGTCCCCCCGTGTCAGTTGGGAATGCTCTCAGGAGCGCGTCTACCAGCGTGCGCTTGTACTCGCGAATTTTCCTATCACCCTCCAGTGCGGGAATTAAGGTGGGCACGCACCAGTGATGGGCCCGAGCTGCATTGGGTGCCACCCCGCTGAGAACATGCTTCATCCTCATCCTCCTGCTCCTCATCCTTGTCCTCCTCGTCCTCCAGTGGAGGGCCCTGGCTGGCCAAATTTGTACCTGGCCTCTGCTGTTTCAAAAGACCTCCCTCTGAGCCACTTCTAAAAGACTGGCCTGAAAGTGCTAAAAATGACCCCTCATCCTCCTCCTCCTCCTCCTGGGCCACCTCCTCTTCCATCATCGCCATAAGTGTTTTCTCAAGGAGATATAGAAGTGGTATCGTAACGCTGATAACGGCGTCATCACCACTGGCAATGTTGATGGAGTACTCTAAACAGCGCAACAGGGCACACAGGTCTCGCATGGAGGCCCGGTCATTGGTGGTGAAGTGGTGCTGTTCCGCAGTGTGACTCACCCTTGCCTGCTGCCGGTGAAACTCCAATATGGCCTGCTGCTTCTGTCTCTTCAGCATGTGCAAGGTGGAGTTCCACCTGGTGGGCACGTCGCATATGAGGCGGTGAGCCTGAAGGCCGAAGTTACGCTGTAGCGCAGACAGGCGAGCAGTGGCCGGATGAGAACGCCGGAAGCGTGCACAGACAGCCCGCACTTTATGCAGCAGCTCTGACATGTGGGGGTAGTTGTGAATGAATTTCTGCACCACCAAATTCAGCACATGCGGCAGGCAAGGGATGTGCGTCAAACTGGCTAGTCCCAGAACTGCAACGAGATTTCGCCCATTATCGCACACCACCAGGCCGGACTTGAGGCTCACCGGCAGCAACCACACGTCGGTCTGTTGTTCTATACTCTGCCACAACTCCTGCGCGGCATGGTGCCTGTCCCACAAACACATGAGTTTCAGAACGGCCTGCTGACGTTTACCCCGGGCTGTGCTGAAGTTGGTGGTGGAGGTCTGTGGCTGACCGGATGAGCAGGTGTAAGAAGAGGAGGAGGAAGCCGAGTAGGAAGAGGAGGCAACAGGAGGCAAACAATGATGCCCTGCGAACCTTGGCGGCGGAAGGACGTGAGCCAAACAGCTCTCCGCCTGGGGCCCAGCCACCAATACATTTACCCAGTGTGCAGTTAGGGAGATATAGCATCCCTGGCCGTGCTTAATGGTCCACGTATCTGTGGTTAGGTGGACCTTGCCACAGATGGCATTGCGCAGTGCACACTTGATTTTATCCGATACTTGGTTGTGCAGGGAAGGCACGGCTCTCTTGGAGAAGTAATGGTAGCTGGGAATGACATACTGTGGGACAGCCACCGCCATCAGCTGTTTGAAGCTGTCTGTGTCCACCAGCCTGAATGACAGCATTTCAAAGGCCAGTAGTTTAGAAATGCTGGCATTCAGGGCCAGGGATTGAGAGTGGCTAGGTGGGAATTTACGCTTTCTCTCCAAGGTTTGTGAGATGGAGAGCTGAACGCTGCCGTGTGACATGGTGGAGATGCTTGGTGACGCAGGTGGTGGTGTTGGTGGTACATCCTCTTTTTGCTAGGCGGCAGGTGCCAACGTTCCTCCAGAGGCGGAGGAAGAGACCGAGGCAGCAGCAGAAGATGGAGCAGGAGGGGCCTGAGCCCTTTGTTGGTTTTGAAGGTGCTTACTCCACTGCAGACCGTGTCTTGCATGTAGATGCCTGGTCATGCAGGTTGTGCTAAGGTTCAGAACGTTAATGCCTCGATTCAGGCTCTGATGGCACAGCGTGCAAACCACTCAGGTCATGTCGTCAGCACATTGTTTAAAGAAGTGCCATGCCAGGGAACTCCTTGAAGCTGCCTTTGGTGTGCTCAATCCCTCGTGGCGTTGGCCAGTAGCAGGTGAACTCTCTTGGTGACGGCTGTTTTGTTTTTGCACCCTGCTCCCTCTTTTGCTACACTGTTGGCTCGGTCTCACCACTGCCTCTTCCTCTGAACTATGAAAGTCTAGGACTTTCTGAACTATGTGGGGTCTAGGACCTTATCGTTCCCTGCATCGTCTTCCACACATTCTTCCTCCCTGACCTCCTGTTCGGTCTGCACACTGCAAAAAGACGCAGCAGTTGGTACCTGTGTTCCGTCATCATCAGAGGCGTGCTGACTCTGTTGAGATGGTATTCCCATGTCCTCATCAGGAAACATAAGTGGTTGTGCGTCAGTGCATTCTATGTCATCGCTGTGGAATGGTTAGGTGGATGCCCTTGGGAAACCCTGCCAGCAGATTCTTCAAACAGCATAAGAGACTGCTGCATAACTTGAGGCTCAGACAGGTTCCCTGATATGCATGGGGGTGATGTGACAGACTGATGGGCTTGGTTCTCAGGCGCCACCTGTGCGCTTTCTGCAGAATACTGGGTGGGAGATAATGTGAACCTACTGGATCCACTGTCGGCCACCCAATCGACAAGCTCCTGTTCTTGCTCAAGCCTTACCAACCTTAGAACTGCATTAGGCCCGACCAAATATCGCTGTAGATGCTGGCGGCTACTGGAACCTGAGGTAGTTGGCTCACTAGGACGTGTAGCTGAACGGCCAAGTCCTCTCCCAGCACCAGAGGGTCCACTAACACCACTACGACCATGTCCGCATCCTTTATTAGATGTTTTCCTCATTGTTACCGTAAACCACAATAAGGAAAAACTTATTTGGCCCAATGTATAGAGTTCAAATTAAGGCCTTTATTTACAAGCACCTAACACTATCTAGCTATCTATCTATGTAACTTATTACACTAATACAGGCACAGCAGAAACCACAGATTTAGGAGAATATCAATTTTAGGCCTAGTATTTAGGCCCTGGCTAAAAGATATCCTTTTACGGACAGAATTACACTTGGAGATGCACAATAGCGTGTGCAAATATAGAGGATTACGTTTTCAGGCCTTGTATTTAGACAATTAGTGTAATATACCCTTTTGCGGACAGAAATACACTTGGAGATGCACAATAGCGTGTGCAAATATAGAGGATTACGCTTTCAGCACTTGTATTTAGACCTTAAGTGTAATATACCCTTTCACGGACAGAAATACACTTAGAGATGCACAGTAACTTGTGCAAATATAGAGGATTTATTTTTCAGGCCTTGCTGAATGTAATATAAACTTTTACGGACAGAATTACACTTGGAGAGGAACAGCGGAAAGCACAGATGTTTAAAATTTCTATTTCAGGGATTTTATTTAACAACAGAAAAATTTTTTTATTCTTTGACGGACAGTATTAAAATTAGCCAGCCACAGCTGGAACACCAGATTTAGAGGATTGGTATTTAGGCAAATGAATTTAACCCAGAATAAAAATCTATCCTTTGACGGACAGTATTAAAGGATAACTGTCACATTTAGACCCAAATTTCAGTTTTCATATATGTAGTTACTAATATGATAATATTCCTGAATCAATAACTATTAGACTTACTTACCCCTTATTTAATAAGATTCAGCCCTTAGCAACCAGTCTGCATAAAACTGCAATTTCACTATTCTGTTAAAATGGCTGCCCTCAGCCCTGAGGCTAATCCATAGGACACCTGCAGTGAAGTTAGTGAAGACCAGCTCTGTATACGGGGGTCTTGCAGTGAAGTTCCCAGGTCTGGCTGAAGCCTGTAGTTCTCCTACAAGCTCTCCTCTTATCAGATAAGGCTGTCATTTATACACTGAGCAGCCCCATATCTTCTCTGAGCTGTATATTCTCCAGAACTGCTAAGGGAGTGTCTGCCAAGCACAGACATGTGGAGAAGTTCACACACACAGCCCAGCACTGTTATCTCCTGTCAGGAAGAACCTGGCTTTTTATACATTCCCTTACAATGCTGACTCACTATCAGTTCCCAGTGCACGCAGCGTGCTCCGTCCTCTATCTGGTAGACGGAAGGGGCATAGCAACATGATTTTATCTCAGGTAAATATAGCCAATACTGGGGACTTTTAGGTGGCTTTTAGGGGTTATTTATTTAAGAATCAGAAATTAAAACAGGGCCAATAAGGTAATATTAATCACCAGAATCCAATAGTAAAAAAAAAAAAAATTTGACAGTTATACTTTAAACTTAGCCAGCCACAGCTGGAACACCAGATTTAGGGAAATGTTATTTTGGATATCGAATTTCACCCCACAAAAAAATCTATCCTTTGACGGACAGTATTACACTTGGCCAGCCACAGCTGGAACCCCAGATTTAGTGAATTGTTATTTTGGCAATTAAATTTCACCCCAGAAAAAAATTCTATCCTTTGACGTACAGTATTAAAGTTAGCCAGCCACAGCTGGAACACCAGATTTAAGGGATTGTTATTTTGGCAATTGAATTTCAACCCAGAAAAAAAATCTATCCTTTGACGCACAGTATTAAACTTAGCCAACCAGAGCTGGAACCCCAGATTTAGGGGATTGTTATTTTGGCAATTGAATTTCACCCCAGAAAAAAATCTATCCTTTGACGTTCAGTATTAAACTTAGCCAGCCACAGCTGGAACACCAGATTTAGGGGATTGTTATTTTGGCAACTGAATTTCAATGCATAAATAAAATCTATACTTTGACGCACAATATTGCACTTGCCCAGCAACAGCGAAAAACCGCTGATATAGGGGATTGTTATTTTGGCAATTGAATTTCACCCCAGAAAAAAATGTATCCTTTGACAGACAGTATTACACTTGGCCAGCCACAGCTGGAACACCAGATTTAAGGGATTGTTATTTTGGCAATTAAATTTCACCCCAGAAAATAATCTATCCTTTGACAGACAGTTTTTCACTTGGCCAGCCACAACTGGAACCCCAGATTTAGGGGACTGGTATTTTGGCAATTAAATTTTACCCCACAAAAAAAAACTATCCTTTGACGGACAGTATTAAACTTAGCCAGCCACAGCTGGAACACCAGATTTAGGGGATTGATATTCTGGCAATTAAATTTCACCCCAGAAAAAAATCTATCCTTTGACAGACAGTTTTACACTTGGCCAGCCACAGCGGGAACCTCCGATTTAGGAGATTGTTATTTTGGCAATTGAATTTAACCCCACAAAAAAAGCTATCCTTTGAGGGACAGTATTAAACTTAGCCAGCCACAGCTGGAACACCAGATTTAGGGGATTGGTGTTTTGGCAATTGAATTTCACCCCACAAAAAAATCTTTCTTTGACGGACAGTATTATACTTAGCCAGCTACAGCTGGAACACCAGATTAAGGGGATTGTTATTTTGGCAATGGAATTTCACCCCACAAAAAAAATCTATCCTTTGACAGACAGTATTGCACTTGGCCAGCCACAGCTGGAACACCAGATTTAGGGGATTGTTATTTTGGCAATTGAATTTCACCCCACAAAAAAAATCTATCCTTTGACAGACAGTATTGCAATTGGACAGCCACAGATGGAACACCATATTTAGGGGATTGTTATTTTGGCAATTGAATTTCACCCCAGAAAAAAATCTATCCTTTGACGTACAGTATTAAATTTAGCCAGCCACAGCTGGAACACCAGATTTAGGGGATTGTTATTTTGGCAACTGAATTTCAACGCATAAATAAAATCTATCCTTTGACGCACAATATTGCACTTGCCCAGCAACAGCGAAAAACCGCTGATTTAGGGGATTGTTATTTTGGCAATTGAATTTCACCCCAGAAAAAAATGTATCCTTTGACATAAGTATTACACTTGGCCAGCCACAGCTGGAACCCCAGATTTAGGGATTGTTATTTTAGCAATTAAATATCACCCCATAAAAATCTATCCTTTGATAGAGATGGCCCGAACTATCCGCCGGCGAACAGTTCCCGCCGAACATAAGCTTGTTCGCGTTCGCCTCTGCCGGGCGAACATATGCGATGTTCGGTCCGCCCCCTATACATCATCATTGAGCAAACTTTGACCCTGTACCTCACAGTCAGCAGACACATTCCAGCCAATCAGCAGCATACCCTCCCTCCCAGACCCTCCCACCTCCTGCACAGCATCCATTTTAGATTCATTCTGAAGCTGCAGTCTTAGTGAGAGGGAGGGAGAGTGTAGTTGCTGCTGATTTAATTGGGAAATTGATAGCTAGGCTAGTGAATTCAGTGTCCACTCCAGTCCTGAAAGACTCATCTGATCTCTGCTGTAAGGACAGCGTCCTGACAGCACCCCAAAAAGCCCTTTTTAGGGCTGCAACATTAGTCTGCTTTTTTTTCCCTTTATATACATATTGCAGTTGCCTGGCCTGCCTGTGTGTGAGGAGCTGCAGGCCCACAGACTGTAGTGTGCCCACTGCCAGTGCCCACCCCTGTCATTCCGTGTGGTACAGGACTTTGCATCAAAAAAGGCATTTAATTTTTACACTTTAATCTAAGGTTAGTTGCCTGCCAGTGTGTGTCAGGCTGACTTCCACTGACTGTAGTGTGCCCACTGCCAGTGTCCACCACTCATACCGGCTGGCACAGGACTTTGCATAAAAAAGGCATTTAATTTTTACACTTTAGTGTAATTTCAGCTGCTTGCCTGCTGCTAGTGTGTGTCAGGCCGACTTCAGCTGACTGTAGTGTGCCCACTGCCAGTGCCCACCCCTGTCATCCCGTGTGGCACAGGACTTTGCTTAAAAAAGGCACTTAATTTTTACACTTTAATCTAAGGTTAGTTGCCTGCCAGTGTGTGTCAGGCTGACTTCCACTGACTGTAGTGTGCCCACTGCCAGTGTCCACCACTCATACCGGCTGGCACAGGACTTTGCATAAAAAAGGCATTTAATTTTTACACTTTAGTGTAATTTCAGCTGCTTGCCTGCTGCTAGTGTGTGTCAGGCCGACTTCAGCTGACTGTAGTGTGCCCACTGCCAGTGCCCACCCCTGTCATCCCGTGTGGCACAGGACTTTGCTTAAAAAAAGGCATTTAATTTTTACACTTTAATCTAAGGTTAGTTGCCTGCCAGTGTGTGTCAGGCTGACTTCCACTGACTGTAGTGTGCCCACTGCCAGTGCTCCACCACTCATACCGGCTGGCACAGGAGCTTTGCCGATAAATAAGGCATTTAATTTTTACACTGTAGTGTAATTTCAGCTGCTTGCCTGCTGCTAGTGTGTGTCAGGCCGACTTCCACTGACTGTAGTGTGCCCACTGCCAGTGCCCACCCACTGATCATCCGGTGTGGCACAGTAGCTTTGCGATCAAAAAAGGCATTTAATTTTTACACTGTAGTCTAATTTCAGTTGCTTGCCTGCTGCCAGTGTGTGTCAGGCCCTCTTCCACTGACTGTAGTGTGCCCACTGCCAGTGCCAGCCACTGATACCGGGTGGCACAGTAGCTTGCCGATAAATAAGGCATTTAATTTTTAGACAGTAGTCTAAATTCAGTTGCTTGCCTGCTGCCAGTGTGTGTCAGGCCCTCTTCCACTGACTGTAGTGTGCCCACTGCCAGTGCCAACCACTGATACCGGGTGGCACAGTAGCTTGCCGATAAATAAGGCATTTAATTTTTAGACAGTAGTCTAAATTCAGTTGCTTGCCTGCTGCCAGTGTGTGTCAGGCCCACTTCCACAGACTGTAGTGTGCCCACTGCCAGTGCCAACCACTCATACCGGGTGGCACAGTACCTAGCAGCGTAGTACCACTTATCTAAAAAAAATGACAGGCAGAGGCAGGCCACCCCGCAGGGGCCGTCGTGGTCGTGGTGCTGTGATTTCCACTGTCCCTGGAATAATGCCCAGTTTTCAGAGGCCACGTACCTGAACCCGAAAAATTCAGAGGGCGTAGTTGACTGGCTTAGACAGGACACCCAATCTTCAACAGCTTCCGCTAAGAACCTTGGCGCACCATCCTCCTCCAGCTCAGCTTCGGTCACCTGCTCTCAAGTTACCACGCACCCGCCCGTCGCCACCACCACCACTACCACCACAGCCACCACAGCCGCTTCACTTGATCCGTCAGAGGAGTTATTTACACATCAGTTGGATGCAATTAGTGATGCGCAACCATTGTGCCAGATGATGTAGATTACGGGGATATGTCTCAGTCAGGCAGGATTACACACATGGGCGTACAGTGTGATGATGATGATGATGATGTTGTACCCGCTGCTGCTTCCTTTGCTGAGGTGTCAGATACAAGTGAAGCGGTTGATGATGACGATGTGTCCACGGATGCCACGTGGGTGCCTGCTCGAAGAGAAGAAGAGGGGAAAGTTCTGAAGGGAGACAGAGAGAATGAGGAGACGAGTTGGAAGCAGGGGAGGTCGTCGCAAGGAGTTAGTGGCACAGTCAGACAGCATGTATCGGCACCTGGGGTCAGCCAGACAGCACGCCAGTCAACGCATGCTGTTGCCACCACTAGAATGCCGTCATTGCAAAGCTCAGCAGTGTGGCATTTTTTGTGTGTCTGCCTCTGATAAAAGCAATGCCATTTGCAACCTGTGCCAAAAGAAACTGAGTCGTGGGAAGTCCAACACCCACCTTGGTACAACTGCTTTGCGAAGGCACATGATCTCACATCACAAGCGCCTATGGGATCAACACATGAGTACAAGCAGCACACAAACTCAAAGCCACCATGCTCCTCCTGGTCCAGCATCTTCAGCCACGTCAACCACTGCTGTCCTCCCTGCCCCCTCTCAACCACCCGCCACTCCATCTCTCACCTTCAGCAGTTCCTGCTCATCTGCCCACAGTCAGGTGTCTGTCAAGGACATGTTTGAGCATAAGAAGCCAATGTCACAAAGTCACCCCCTTGCCCGGCGACTGACAGCTGGCTTGACGGAACTCTTAGCCCGCCAGCTTTTACCATACCAGCTGGTAGAGTCTGAGGCCTTCAAAAAATTTGTCGCTATTGGGACACCACAGTGGAAGGTACCCGGACGAAATTTTTTTCAAAAAGGCAATCCCAAACCTCTACCATGTCATTGAAAAGGAAGTCATGGCATCTCTGGCATACAGTGTTGGGGCAAGGGTCCATCTGACCACTGATACCTGGTCTGCAAAGCACGGTCAGGGCAGGTATATCACGTATACTGCGCATTGGGTCAACCTGCTGACGGCTGACAAGCATGGAATGCGTGGCTCCGCAGCGGAGTTGGTGACACCACCACGACTTGCAGGCAGACCTACTGCCACCTCCTCTACTCCTACTCCATCCTCTTCAATATCCTCCTCGGCTGAGTCCTCTTCTGCTGCGGCGTCTGGCTGCACATCAACTGATTCCCCCAGCTCCCCAGGGGCTATTCCACATCCCGGATACGACAGTGTCACGCTATCTTGGGGTTGACTTGCCTGAAAGCAGAGAGCCACACAGGACCAGCACTCCTGTCCGCCCTGAGCGCACAGGTGGATCAGTGGCTGACCCCGCACCAACTGGAGATCGGCAAAGTGGTGTGTGACAATGGAAGCAATCTGTTGGCGGCATTAAATTTGGGCAAGTTGTCACATGTGCCGTGCATGGCACATGTGTTGAATCTCATCGTACAACGTTTTGTGTCTAAGTACCCAGGCTTACAGGACGTCCTCAAGCAGGCCAGGAAGGTGTGTGGCCATTTCAGGCGTTCCTACACGGCCATGGCGCACTTTTCCGATATTCAGCGGCGAAACAACATGCCAGTGAGGGCGCTTGATATGCGACAGCCCGACACGTTGGAATTCAACACTCCTAATGTTCGACCGCCTGCTCCAACAAGAAAAAGCCGTCAACGAGTATTTGTATGACCGGGGTGCTAGGACAGCCTCTGCGGAGCTGGGAATCTTTTGCCACGTTACTGGACACTCATGCGCAATGCCTGTAGGCTTATGCGTCCTTTTGAGGAGGTGACAAACCTAGTCAGTCGCACCGAAGGCACCATCAGCGACCTCATCCCATTTGTTTTCTTCCTGGAGCGTGCCCTGCGAAGAGTTCTGGATCAGGCTGTAGATGAGCGTGAAGAGGAAGAGGAAGAGTTGTGGTCACCATCACCACCAGAAACAGCCTTGTCATCATCGCTTGCCGGACCTGCAGCAACGCTGGAAGAGGAGTATGAGGAAGAGGAGTCAGAGGAGGAATGTGGCGGCTTTGAGGAGGAGGAAGACCAACCACAGCAGGCACCCCAGGGTGCTCGTTGTTGTCACCTATCTGGGACCCATGGTGTTGTGCGTGGCTGGGGGAAGAACAGACCGTCAATGACATCAGTGAGGGCGAGGACGGGAAATGAGTAGCTCTGCATCCAACCTTGTTCAAATGGGGTCTTTCATGCTGTCATGTCTGTTGAGGGACCCACGTATAAAAGGATAAAGGAGAACGATCTGTACTGGGTGGCCACGCTACTAGACCCCGGTATAAGCAGAAAGTGGCAGAAATGTTGCCAAATTACCGAAAGTCGGAAAGGATGCAGCAGTTCAAAACCAAACTAAAAAATATGCTTTACACAGCTTATAAGGGGATGTCACAGCACAACGGGAATCTAACAGGGGAAGAGGTGAGTGTAATCCTCCTCCTACCACGGCGGCAAGGACTGGACGATTTACAGATGTGTTGTTGATGGAGGACATGCGGAGCTTTTTCAGTCCTACTCATCGCCACAGCCCTTCGGGATCCAGCCTTAGAGAACGACTCGACCGACAGGTAGCAGACTACCTCGCCTTAACAGCAGATATCGACACTCTGAGGAGCAATGAACCCCTTCACTACTGGGTGTGCAGGCTTGACCTGTGGCCTGAGCTATCCCAGTTTGCGATAGAACTTCTGGCCTGCCCTGCTTCAAGTGTCCTGTCAGAAAGGACCTTCAGTGCAGCAGGAGGCATTGTCACTGACAAGAGAAGTCGCCTCGGTCAAAAAGTGTTGATTACCTCACCTTCATAAAGATGAATGAGGCATGGATCCCGAAGGGACTGACAGTGGGGGATACGTTTGACTAACAAAAGGCCTGATTACATGCCTTGGCCTCAAAATGGTCCCCACGCTGCTGTATTTAATGTCTGCATACCGGATGACTTTCGTGAATTCTCCACCACCAACTAGGGTTCAAGCCGCAATGTTTTAGTCACTTTTCTGCCTGGAAAACATAAATTTTCCGGCCGCTGCTACAATAGCGGCTGCAACAGTGCCATTATTTTTCAGGCATGTGTACATGCCTAATTTTTCTGTCCTATGGTGCAGCACTGTGGCTGCAAAAACAAACCAAAAAAAAAGGCACATACAAGTGTCAATTCCCCTTCGTGATCGTTACCTTGTTGTGGTGAAGGGGCTTGCGTATCACAATGAAGCAATCATCATCACCTCTATAAGTGTGTTGGCAATGTTGCCACACCCCAGATGATAAGGCCGTTGCTTCATTATGGTCAGACCAAAAGCGATCGGGTGGCCACGCTACTAGACCCCGGTATAAGCAGAAAGTGGCAGAAATGTTACCAAATTACCGAAAGTCGGAAAGGATGCAGCAGTTCAAAACCAAACTAAAAAATATGCTTTACACAGCTTATAAGGGGGATGTCAATGGGGGATTCGACAATGGTTAATCAATTCGACCGGATAGGGTCCGTAACAGGGATTAAACTGATAGCAATAGTACTAGTTAAGACACCACTCATATAGGGTGTCACAGCACATTGCTCTGTGCACGCGCAGTGCCCCAATTTGGGAGTAAGAGGACCGACCAAGCTGCTTTTCCATCTCCCGGTTCCTGAAATCAATTCAGTTTAGTGTATGAGAGTTTGGTCTGTCACTGTGAAGGCAGTCGAAGGTACCCGGCCTAAATTTTTTTTTCACAAAGGCAATCCCTGATATGGGACGTAACAGGGATTAAACTGATGAGAATAATACTACAGAAAATACCACTCATATCAGTGGAGGGAGCCAGCGTTTTTAACCATCTCCCCATTCAAAAAATCTATTTAATAAATGGCCCCCAGATTGGGGAGTCGGGGACGTTAGAGGATTAAACTGATGAGAATAGTACTACAGAAAATACCACTCATATCGGGTGTGACAGTAAATTGCACGGCGCAGGCGCAGTGACCGTGGTTTAAAACAGAGTGGAGGGAGCCAGCGTTTTTTAACCATCTCCCCGTTCGAAAAATCTATTCAATAAATGGCCCCCAGATTGGGGGCGTTAGAGGATTAAACTGATGAGAATAGTACTACAGAAAATACCACTCATATCGGGTGTGACAGTAAATTGCACGGCGCAGGCGCAGTCACCGTGGTTTAAAACAGAGTGGAGAGGAGCCAGCGTTTTTTAACCATCTCCCCGTTCGAAAAATCTATTCAATAAATGGCCCCCAGATTGGGGACGTTAGAGGGATTAAACTGATGAGAATAGTACTACAGAAAATACCACTCATATCGGGTGTGACAGTAAATTGCACGGCGCAGACGCAGTTGTAACAGGGTTAAACTCAGACCTCCCAACAGCACAAAAACATAAGGCTGTCACTAGAGGGAGCTCTAACATGATTACACTGGTTGAGGAGAGTTAGGGCCTGATACTCATATTAAAGCTGGACATCAACTGAGCTACATGCTTGTGTCTCTCCTCTGTTAAAACAGGTTAGTGTTATAACTATAGATGGAATATAATTGTTGTTATGTTAACCTATAAGGTTATCTATTTTCTCTTCTGTATATTATTACAAGTGATATTAAAGCTGGACATCAACTGAGCTACATGCTTGTGTCTCTCCTCTGTTAAAACAGACGCTGTCGGCTGCATCGTGACACTAGTCTGCACTACCACCACGAACGCGGGTAACATTTGGGGGCTCGTCCGGGATATGTAATTATCGTGCAAGACAGTCACAGAGTGAGAAGGCTGCCATTACAGTGAAGGGAGAGAGGGAAGGCTTCAAGCAAGCTACACAGGATCTAAGATGGCTGACGCAGCATCAGTGAAGAAGCTGCAGTGGCAGATCCAGAAGCTGCTGCACACATTGTCTGAGGATCAGTTGCACTCACTTGCTGTACAGATTCAGGGAGATGCTGGAAAAGAAGTTCCCCAAGCTACAGGTTCAAGTGAGCAGGAGATCTGTGAGTACATCCTGGGACATTTACAGGGAGAAGCAGTGTGCAGCATGGAGGACAGTGGGAAGGCATATCTGCTTCAGATAAAAGAACTGGCTGAGTCCTTGCTAGAAGAAAGACACTCTGACACTCCACATGAAAGTGTGAACAGAGAGCACAGCACAATTCACACAAAGGACAGGACAGGGCAAATGGCAGAAAGTGGGTTTACATTAAAGGACTTAGCAGCTTACCTGCCAAGAAAGGAGTTTAAAATTTATGGTGGGCAAATTTCAGACTGGGACTCTGAACTTACATATAGCAGTGTATGTAGACAGATTGATGAAGGAATACAAGAAAGATACTCAGAGTCAGAAATCATCAGAACTGTGCTGAAAACTGTGAAACCAGGAACTTTTAAGGAGATGCTGGTAAACAAGGAGGATCTTTCTGTGGCAGAGCTTAAAGGTTTCTGCGCTCACATCTTCAGGACAGGAGCGGCACGGACTTGTTTCAGGAACTGATGAACGCTAAACAGCATGATAAAGAAACTCCGCAGCAGTTTGTGTATAGAATTATGGGACTAAAACAGAAAGTTTTGTGGTCTTCTCAACAAGTTGGTGCTGCAATTACTTATGACAAGAATTTGGTACAAGGAGTGTTTCTTCACACGTTATATCAGGGGTTAAGTGAGAGATATAGTGACATTAGAAGAGAGATTAAGCCATATATTTCTGACTTATCTACAGGTGATGATGTGCTGCTAGAAATAGTTACCAAGCTAGCCAGAATAGAAGCAGAGAGGCAAGCCAGATTAAGTGGCAGATCCAAGCTGACTACTACCAATGTCATCCAGACACAGGATGTAAGAGAATCCATACACCAGGCTGGTGACAATCAACCCTCTCTGGTAGAGTTGACAACACAAGTTGCTGCTCTCACAAAGAATGTACAATTGCTGCTACAGGCAGGGGTAATACAAAAGAATGAACATGGGCCGGTGAAGGTAGTGAATGACAGTGTTAAACCCAAGACTGTGCCTAAATGTAAGCAATGTGTGCATGAGGGGAGAGAAAAATGTTGGCATTGTTTTAAATGTGGTCAGGAAGGTCACAGTGCACGTGGCTGCATGAAACAGAAAAGGTTCTCGGGAAACGAGGAATGGTCACAGGGGAGGGACAACCAGTGACCAGTTCTCAAGACAAGTCCCAGACAGTCACAAAACTTAGTGAAATGCCCCTCCAACCAAAGAGTGGGGACAGGAGAAAAGTAGCCAGACTGATAGGGAATAAATGCTTGCTTACTTGCAGTTTGGGAGGTGTGTCCACAAAAGCACTTGTTGACACAGGGTCCCAAATCAGTATTGTGGCTGCAAGCTGGATAAAACAATACCAGCAGCACGCTACAGTACAGCCTATTGGAAAATTGTTAGGAGAAAATGAATGCTTAACAATTAAAGCGGCAAATGGGTCTGTTATTCCTTATGATGGATGGGTTGAGCTTGAACTAAAAATTGAGAATAATAGAGAAAAGGTAACTATGGTTGTACCCATGTTAGTTAGCCAACATTGCCCCTTTACCCCAATTATAGGGTTTAATGCAATTGAAGAATTGATTAAAGAAAATGCTGACAGTGGTAACTCTGATCAAAGTAGTGTCACCATACTATTAAGTGAGGCATTACATGTAAGAAAATGTAAAGCAAATGCTTTGGTGGGTCTGGTATTGTCACCCATGAGTAAAGATAATGAGTTGGTACGTAGCATATATACAGGTAGTCAAAGCATTAGGGTCATGAAAGGGAAATCATGTGAGATTCTGTGTAATGTTGGTTCCTGGCCTGGCGAGGAAACAGTGCTGTTTGAGCCACTATTGCCCAGTCAATGTCTTGAGGGTCTGGAAACATTCCCTACACTTGTGAAGATACACAGGGGACGAACAAAACAGATAAAGATTCCCGTTCAGAACACCACTAAACATACTGTATACATTCAACCAAGGACTGTGTTAGGCATGATCTACCCAATTATGGAAGAGATCCCTGTGGATGAGATTAAATCTGCAAAACAAGCGACACAGAAAAAAATAGGAATACAATATCCATGATGCAAGCAAATGCCCAAAGCTTACAAGGCGAGAAATGGAATCCGCCCGTAGATCTACAGCATCTCACTGAAGAGCAGCAGACACTTGCTAGGCAGATGTTGTGGGAGGAGGCTGACATTTTTGCAAAAGAGGAGGAAGACATTGGGTGTATTCCTAATCTGAATCTGCAGATCAATTTAACAGACAAGATACCAGTTCAGAAGTCCTACAATTCCATACCAAAACCCTTATATCAGGAAGTAAAAGATTATATACAGAAGCTAATGAAGAGGGGGTGGATACGCAAGTCAAAATCATCTTACTCCTCACCTGTGGTATGTGTACGGAAAAAAGATGGCAGCTTGAGACTGTGCATTGACTTCAGAGAATTAAATAAGAAGACTGTACCTGATAGGCATCCCCTACCACGATCTCAAGATCTCCTAGATAATCTGAGTGGATTCTCATGGTTCTCTATTTTGGATCAGGGAAGTGCTTACCATCAAGGGTTTATCTCCAAAGAATCAAGGCACATGACAGCATTCAGTACACCATGGGGGCTACATGAATGGGTGAGGATCCTTTTGGCTTGATGAATGCCCCAGCAGCATTCCAAAGGTGTATGGAAGAGACCCTGGAAGGTCTGAGAGATGAATGTTGTTCACCCTATCTTGATGACGTTCTGTGTTATTCTAAGACTTTTCCAGAACATATTGAAAGTCTAAGAAAGATTTTTCAGAGAATGCGTGCATATGGGATTAAGTTGAGACCAAATAAGTGTGAACTTTTCAAAAGAGAAGTGAGGTTCCTAGGAAGACTTGTGTCAGGCAATGGGATTCGACTGGACCCAAAAGATACAGAAGCAATTCAAGCAGTCAGAGAGAAAACACCAAAGACAGTGGGAGATGTGAGAAAACTACTGGGGTTCTTGAGTTATTACCGCTGTTTTATACAAAACTTCTCCCGAATTGCGAAACCTCTATATGACTTGCTTCAGACAAAGAAAGAATCCAAGAAAGCAAGTAGAAACAATTTAGCGAAGGAGAGGCTGCATGTAAAGGCAGGAAGAACACAACAGTTACCCTCAGGAACCTCAGTTCAATGGACAGCAAAGCATCAGGAAACTGTTGACAAGATAATAGCGTTGCTAACCAGACCCCCAATTCTTGCTTATCCGGACTTTAACCTGCCATTTATTTTGCATACTGACGCATCACAGGACGGGTTGGGTGCAGTGCTGTACCAACATCAGGAGAATAAACTACGTATTATTGGGTTTGGTTCACGGACACTAACACCCACCGAGAAAAATTATCACCTACACTCAGGTAAACTGGAATTCTTAGCCTTGAAGTGGGCCATTTGTGATAAGTTCCGGGACTATCTGTACTATGCTTCCACTTTCACTGTTTTTACCGACAATAACCCCCTGACCTATGTCCTCAGCTCAGCAAGACTAAATAGCGTGGGACACCGATGGGTAGGGGAGTTAGCTGATTTCTGTTTTGATATTAAATATCGCCCAGGGAAGAAAAATGCAGATGCTGATACTCTGTCAAGGATGCCATTGAATACGGCCGAAGATGAAGATGAATTTACAAAGGTGATTCCATCACAGACTATCTCTGCTATATGGAAAGGAAGCAATGCAAGGGTTGATGAAGCAGATCTTTGGGCCATGTCACTAGCCCTAGAACCAGAAGTTGAAGAAAAATTTCGAGCTATTGATCCTCAGGAAATTATTACAAAGGATAAGCTCAGAACTGCTCAGTCAGAAGACAAAGCTATTCGAGTGGTGATGGATCTAAAACTGAAGAAGGACGTACCCTCAAAGGAAGACAAAACGGACCTGGGAAGGAGAGGGAAACAACTCATACATGATTGGGGCAAACTGAGTGTGAAAGATGACATTTTACGACGACAGAACAAAATAGTGGTTCCAGAGAAACTAACCCCAATAGTGTTGAAACATTTACACAATGACATGGGCCACTGTGGAGCAGAAAAAGTGATGCAGCTTGCAAGAGAAAGATTTTACTGGCCTTTCATGCAGAAAGAGATAACAGATTATGTCACTAAAAGATGTAGCTGCCTCAAACAGAAGCATCCAACAGTACCAGACCGGGCACCTCTGGGTGCTATTAAAACAAGTGCTCCCTTTGAACTTGTCTCAGTAGATTTCCTTCACCTGGAGAAGAGCAGAGGTGGCTATGAATACATACTGGTAGTCATGGACCATTTCACCCGTTTTGCCCAGGCATATGCTACTCGCAACAAAGCGGGAAAAACAGCTGCAGAGAAGATTTTTGACAATTTCATCCCTGTATTTGGATATCCTGAAAAATTACATCACGATCAAGGCAAGGAATTTGAGAACCACCTCTTTAGAAGGTTGAGACAGTTGTCAGGAATAGCCCATTCCAGGACTACACCGTACCACCCACAAGGCAACCCAGTTGAGAGACTGAACAGAACACTTTTGCAAATGCTCCGGACGTTAGAAGAAGAAAAGAAAACTCAGTGGAAAGAGTATCTCCCACACATAGTCCATGCATATAACTGTACCAGGCATGATGCAACTGGCTACGCCCTCACTACCTGCTATATGGTAGGACACCTCGTCTACCAATAGATCTGATATTTGACCTGGATAATGAAAAGGAGCAGCTTCACCTCAAGACTATGCTGAGAAATGGGCCTTGAAAATGAAGGAAGCTTATAGAATTGCATCTGAGACCAGCCAAAAGTCATCTCAAAAGGGGAAAAGTACTATGACAGGCATGTCAAAGGAGTCGCTCTTCAGTCTGGTGACCGTGTTCTTGTAAGAAATTTGTCAGAGCGGGGAGGGCCAGGGAAACTCCGCACCTACTGGGAAAAAGATGTATACAGGGTAGTTGAACAGATAGGGCCAGAACATATTTATAAAGTTGAATCAGAGAAAGGCAATAAACCAACAAGAGTGATTCATCGCAATTTGTTGCTTCCTGTCAGAGATTTGCCTCTGGAAAACAAACCAAAAAATCAGGGAAGAGGATTCACACCAGACCAGTAGCTAGACCTGAAGTAAACAGCAATGCAGAAAGCACAGACTCAGATTCCTCAGATGAAGGGTATTATTACTGTCCTGAACTGTTTCAATACAGTGAGCAAGGTATCACTCCTCAACTACGAGCTGAGGCTGAAGAATTTCATCCTAGGGATCGCAATGCCTCACAACAACAGCGGAAACATCACAGCATGCTTGAGGAAAATGTTCAAGACCTGCCTATAGAACTTGCAGAAGAACAACTGGAAAGCCATCGCTCATTAGATGAGGAAGTCCAGGACTTGCCCATAGACTTTACAGAAGGGTCTGTAGCACCATCCTCACAACAAGTAGATTCCCGGTGTGACAAGGATGCAGTTATACCAAATGTCCTTGAAGAACAGAGACATGACAGTCCTCCACGACAATCAGACTATTCCCAGAGAACAAGAAAACCAAAGAAGATATTCACATATGAGACCCTGGGAAAACCCTCTTTTCAAAAGTGGAATGTTCATGCAGATATGATCGAACAGCACTGTGATTCCCCAGAGATAGAGGGGCCCATCTATATACCCTCATGTTCATACTTTTGCCAGCAACATATGCCGATTGCGATGATCTGAACTATGATTGATTCCATGCATAAATGTCAGGAGACACTTATTTAAAAAACAGGGGAGTGTGTAACAGGGTTAAACTCAGACCTCCCAACAGCACAAAAACATAAGGCTGTCACTAGAGGGAGCTCTAACATGATTACACTGGTTGAGGAGAGTTAGGGCCTGATACTCATATTAAAGCTGGACATCAACTGAGCTACATGCTTGTGTCTCTCCTCTGTTAAAACAGGTTAGTGTTATAACTATAGATGGAATATAATTGTTGTTATGTTAACCTATAAGGTTATCTATTTTCTCTTCTGTATATTATTACAAGTGATATTAAAGCTGGACATCAACTGAGCTACATGCTTGTGTCTCTCCTCTGTTAAAACAGACGCTGTCGGCTGCATCGTGACACTAGTCTGCACTACCACCACGAACGCGGGTAACACAGTCACCGTGGTTTAAAACAGAGTGGAGGGAGCCAGCGTTTTTTTAACCATCTCCCCGTTCGAAAAATCTATTCAATAAATGGCCCCCAGATTGGGGACGTTAGAGGGATTAAACTGATGAGAATAGTACTACAGAAAATACCACTCATATCGGGTGTGACAGTAAATTGCACGGCGCAGACGCAGTCACCGTGGTTTAAAACAGAGTGGAGGGAGCCAGCGTTTTTTTAACCATCTCCCCGTTCGAAAAATCTATTCAATAAATGGCCCCCAGATTGGGGACGTTAGAGGATTAAACTGATGAGAATAGTACTACAGAAAATACCACTCATATCGGGTGTGACAGTAAATTGCACGGAGCAGGCGCAGTCACCGTGGTTTAAAACAGAGTGGAGGGAGCCAGCGTTTTTTTAACCATCTCCCCGTTCGAAAAATCTATTCAATAAATGGCCCCCAGATTGGGGACGTTAGAGGGATTAAACTGATGAGAATAGTACTACAGAAAATACCACTCATATCGGGTGTGACAGTAAATTGCACGGCGCAGACGCAGTGACCGTGGTTTAAAACAGAGTGGAGGGAGCTAGCGTTTTTAACCATCTCCCCGTTCGAAAAATCTATTCAATAAATGGCCCCCAGATTGGGGACGTTAGAGGGATTAAACTGATGAGAATAGTACTACAGAAAATACCACTCATATCGGGTGTGACAGTAAATTGCACGGCGCAGACGCAGTTACCGTGGTTTAAAACAGAGTGGAGGGAGCCAGCGTTTTTAACCATCTCCCGTTCGAAAAATCTATTCAATAAATGGCCCCCAGATTGGGGACGTTAGAGGATTAAACTGATGAGAATAGTACTACAGAAAATACAACTCATATCGGGTGTGACAGTAAATTGCACGGCGCAGACGCAGTCACCGTGGTTTAAAACAGAGTGGAGGGAGCCAGCGTTTTTTAACCATCTCCCCGTTCGAAAAATCTATTCAATAAATGGCCCCAGATTAGGGACGTTAGAGGATTAAACTGATGAGAATAGTACTACAGAAAATACCACTCATATCGGGTGTGACAGTAAATTGCACGGCGCAGACGCAGTCACCGTGGTTTAAAACAGAGTGGAGGGAGCCAACGTTTTTGAAACCATCTACCCGTTCGAAAAATCTATTCAATAAATGTCCCCCAGATTGGGGACGTTAGAGGGATTAAACTGATGAGAATAGTACTACAGAAAATACCACTCATATCGGGTGTGACAGTAAATTGCACGGCGCAGACGCAGTGACCGTGGATTAAAACAGAGTGGAGGGAGCCAGCGTTTTTTTAACCATCTCCCCGTTCGAAAAATCTATTCAATAAATGGCCCCCAGATTGGGGACGTTAGAGGGATTAAACTGATGAGAATAGTACTACCGAAAATACAACTCATATCGGGTGTGACAGTAAATTGCACGGCGCAGACGCAGTCACCGTGGTTTAAAACAGAGTGGAGGGAGCCAGCGTTTTTTAACCATCTCCCGTTCGAAAAATCTATTCAATAAATGGCCCCAGATTGGGGACGTTAGAGGGATTAAACTGATGAGAATAGTACTACAGAAAATACCACTCATATCGGGTGTGACAGTAAATTGCACGGCGCAGACGCAGTCACCGTGGTTTAAAACAGAGTGGAGGGAGCCAGCGTTTTTTTAACCATCTCCCCGTTCGAAAAATCTATTCAATAAATGGCCCCCAGATTAGGGAGGTTAGAGGGATTAAACTGATGAGAATAGTACTACAGAAAATACCACTCATATCGGGTGTGACAGTAAATTGCACGGCGCAGACGCAGTCACCGTGGTTTAAAACAGAGTGGAGGGAGCCAACGTTTTTGAAACCATCTACCCGTTCGAAAAATCTATTCAATAAATGGCCCCCAGATTGGGGACGTTAGAGGGATTAAACTGATGAGAATAGTACTACAGAAAATACCACTCATATCGGGTGTGACAGTAAATTGCACGGCGCAGACGCAGTGACCGTGGATTAAAACAGAGTGGAGGGAGCCAGCGTTTTTAACCATCTCCCGTTCGAAAAATCTATTCAATAAATGGCCCCTAGATTGGGGACGTTAGAGGATTAAACTGATGAGAATAGTACTACAGAAAATACCACTCATATCGGGTGTGACAGTAAATTGCACGGCGCAGACGCAGTCACCGTGGTTTAAAACAGAGTGGAGGGAGCCAGCGTTTTTAACCATCTCACCGTTCGAAAAATCAATTCAATTCATCTTTTGGGGACCCTTGGTGTTGTACGTGGCTGGGTGGAGGAAGCAACCTTCAATGACATCACCGGGACGTGGCTAGCTTGGTATCCAACCTTGTGCAAATGGGGAGTTTGTGGTTGTGCAAATGAACTGTTTGCGGTGCATTAAAAGGGGAGTTTGGTCTGTCAATGTCAGTGAAGCGGGCGTAACCCTTACACTACCTGATCGATACAACATCATACCTGATCGTATACACACACTGGATGTTTTAAAGCACGTTATTCCAAACAATTTAGGAATGTTAGTTGATTTATGCCCTTTATGGATTAAAACCCGACTCTGCGTCCACTACGTAATTTTCCATGGGAGTTTTGCCATAGATCCCCCTCCGGCATGCCACAGTCCAGGTGTTAGACCCCTTGAAATAACTTTCTCATCACTATTGTGGCCAGAAAGAGTCCCTGTGGGTTTTAAAATTCGCCTGCCAATTGAAGTCTATGGCGGTTTGCCCGGTTCGCCCGTTCACGAACATTTGCGGAAGTTCGCGTTCGCTGTTCGCGAACTGAAAATTTTATGTTCGCGACATCACTATCCTTTGACGGACAGAATTAAACTTAGCCAGCCACAGCTGGAACACCAGATTTAGGGGATTGGTATTTTGGCAAATGAATTTCACCCCAGAATAAAAATCTATCCTGTGACGGACAGTATTAAACTGAGCCAGCAACAGCTGGAACACCAGATTTAGGGGATTGGTATTTTGGCAGTTGAATTTAACCCCAGAAATAAAATATATCCTTTGACAGACAGTTTTACACTTGGCCAGCCACAGCTGGAACCCCAGATTTAGGGAAATGTTATTTTGGCAATCGAATTTCACCCCAGAAGAAAATCTATCCTTTTACGCCCTGTATTACAACTCGCCAGCAACAGCTAAAACGACGGATTTAGTGGATTGGTATTTTAGCAATTGAATTTCACCCCAGAAATAAAATCTATCCTTTAACAGCCAGTTTTACAGTTGGCCAGCCACAGCTGCAAACCCAGATTTAGGGGATTGTTATTTTGGTAATTAAATTTCTCCCCAGAAAAAAATATCTATCCTTTGACGTACAGTATTATACTTAGCCAGCCACAGCTAAACTTAGCCAGCCACAGCTGGAACACCTGATTTAGGGGATTGGTATTTTGGCAATCGAATTGCACCCCAGAATAAAAATCTATCCTTTGACGGACAGTATTAAACTTAGCCAGACACTGCTGTAACACCAGATTTAGGGGATTGGTATTTTGGCAATTGAATTTCACCACAGAAATAAAATCTATCCTTTGACAGACAGTTTTACACTTGGCCAGCCACAGCTGGAACCCCAGGTTTAGGGGATTGTTATTTTGGTAATTAAATTTCTCCCCAGAAAAAAATATCTATCCTTTGACGTACAGTATTATACTTAGCCAGCCACAGCTAAAACCACGGATTTCGGGGATTGTTATTTTGGTCATTGAATTTCACCTCAGAAAAAAATCTATCCTTTGACAGACAGTTTTTCACTTGGCCAGCCTCTGCTGGAAACCCAGATTTAGGGGATTGTTATTTTGGAAATTGAATTAAACCCCAGAAATAAAATCTATCCTTTTACGCACTGTATTACACTTGGCCAGCAACAGCAAAAACCACGGATTTAGGGGATTGGTATTTTGGCAATTGAATTTCACCCCAGCAAAAAATCTATCCTTTGACAGACAGTTTTACACTTGGCCAGCCACAGCTGGAACACCAGATTTAGGGGATTGGTATTTTGGAAATTGAATTTAACCCCAGAAAATAATCTATCCTTTGACGGACAGTTTTAAACTTAGCCAGCCACAGCTGGAACCCTAGATTTAGGGGATTGGTATTTTGGCAAATGAATTTCACCCCACAAAAAAATCTATCCTTTGACGGACAGAATTACACTTGGCCAGCCACAGCTGGAACACCAGATTTAGGGGATTGTTATTTTGACAATTGAATTTCACCCCAGAAAAAAAATCTATCCTTTGACGTACTGTATTAAACTTAGCCAGCCACAGCTGGAACACCAGATTTAGGGGATTGTTATTTTGGCAATTGAATGTCACCTCATAAAAAAATCTATCCTTTGACGGACAGTATTAAACTTAGCCAGCCACAGCTGGAACGCAAGGTTTAGGGGATTGGTATTTTGGCAATTGATTTTCACCCAAGAAAAATATCTATCCATTAACTGACAGTACTAAACTTAGCAAGCCACAGCTGGAACACCAGATTTAGGGGATTGGTATTTTGGCAATTGAATTTCACTAAGAAATAAAATCGATCCTTTTGCGCACAGTATTATACATGGCCAGCAACGATTTAGGGGATTGTTATTTTGGCAATTGATTTTCACTCTAGAAAAAAAAATATCCTTTGACGGACAGTATTAAACTTAGCCAGCCAAAGCTGGAATACCGGATTTAGAGGATTGTTATTTTGGCAATTAAATTTCACCCCACAAAAAAATCTATCCTTTGACAGACAGTATTACACTTGGCCAGTCACAGCTGGAACCCCAGATTTAGAGGATTGGTATTTTGGCAATTGAATTTCACCCCAGAAAAAAAATCTATCCTGTTACGTACAGTATTCAACTTAGCCAGCCACAGCTGGAACACCAGATTTAGGGGATTGTTATTTTGGCAATTAAATTTCACCCAAGAAATAATCTATCCGTTGATGCACAGTATTACACTTGGCCAGCAACAGCTAAATCCACAGATTTAGGGGATTGGTATTTTGGCAATTGAATTTCACCCCTGAAAAAAAATCTATCGTTTGAAAGACAGTGTTACACTTGGCCAGCAGCAGCTGGAACCTCAGATTTAGGGGATAGTTATATTGGCATTTGAATTTCAACCCATAAAAAAATCTATCCTTTGACGGACAGTATTAAACTGAGCCAGCCACAGCTGGAACACCAAATTTAGGGCATTGGTATTTTGGCAATTGAATTTTACTCCGAAAATAAAATCTATCCTCTTACGCACTATATTACACTTGGCCAGCAACAGCTAAAACCAAGGATTTAGGGGATTGGTATTTTGGCAATTTAATTTTACCCCAGAAAAAAATCTATCCTTTGACAGACAGTTTTTCACTTGGCCAGCCACAGCTGAAACCCCAGATTTAGTGGATTGTTATTTTGGCAATTAGAATTCACCCCACAAAAAAATCTATCCTTTGACAGACAGTATTGCACTTGGCCAGCCACAGCTGGAACTCCATATTTAGAGGATTGGTATTTTGGCAATTGAATTTGACTGCATAAAAAAATCTATTCTTTGAATGACAGTATTAAACTTACCCAGCCACAGCTGGAACACCATATTTTGGGGATTGTATTTTGGCAATTGAATTTCACCCCACAAAAAAATCTATCCTTTGACAGACAGTATTGCACTTGGCCAGCCACAGCTGGAACTCCATATTTAGAGGATTGGTATTTTGGCAATTGAATTTGACTGCATAAAAAAATCTATTCTTTGAATGACAGTATTAAACTTACCCAGCCACAGCTGGAACACCAGATTTAGGGGATTGTTATTTTGGCAATTATATGTCACCCCAGAAATAATCTATCCTTTGATGCACAGTATTACACTTGGCCAGCAACAGCTAAATCCACAGATTTAGGGGATTGGTATTTTGGCAATTGAATTTCACCGCAGAAAAAAATCTATCCTTTGAAAGACAGTGTTACACTTGGCCAGCAGCAGCTGGAACCCCAGATTTAGGGGATAGTTATTTTAGC
Organism: Bufotes viridis; assembly: GCA_033119425.1. Lineage (NCBI taxonomy): Eukaryota > Metazoa > Chordata > Amphibia > Anura > Bufonidae > Bufotes > Bufotes viridis. The sequence goes on from CM065595.1 coordinate 91,760,334, forward strand.
ATTTGGATTTCACCCCAGAAAAAAATCAATCCTTTGACGGACAGTATTAAACTTAGCCAGCCACAGCTGGAAAAACAGATTTAGGGGATTGGTATTTTGGCAATTGAATTTCACCCCACAAAAAAATCTATCCCTTGACGGACAGCATTACACTTGGCCAGACACAGCTGGAACCATAGATTTAGAGGATTGTTATTTTGGCAATTAAATTTCACCCCAGAAAAAAATCTATCCTTTGACAGAGAGTATTACACTTGGCCAGCCACAGCTGGAACCCCCGATTTAGGAGATTGTTTTTTTGGCAATTGAATTTAACCCCACAAAAAAGGCTACCCTTTGAGGGACAGTATTAAACTTATCCAGCCACAGCTGGAACACCAGATTTAGGGGATTGGTGTTTTGGCAATTGAATTTCACCCCACAAAAAAATCTTTCTTTGACGGACAGTATTATACTTAGCCAGCTACAGCTGGAACACCAGATTAAGGGGATTGGTATTTTGGCAATTACATTTCACCGCAGAAAAAAATCTATCCATTGACTGACAGTATTACACTTGGCCAACCACAGCTGGAACACCAGATTTATGGAATTGTTATTTTGGCAATTGAATTTCACCCCAGAAAAAAATCTATACTTTGACGCACAGTATTACACTTAGCCAGCCACAGCTGGAACACCAGATTTAGAGGATTGGTATTTTGGCAAATGAATTTCACCCCACAAAAAAATCGATCCTTTGACAGACAGAATTACACTTGGCCAGCCAAAGCTGGAACACCAGATTTAGGGGATTGTTATTTTGGCAATTGAATTTTACCCCAGAAAAAAAATCTATCCTTTGAGGTACTGTATTACACTTAGCCAGCGACAGCTGGAACACTAGATTTAGGGGATTGTTATTTGGGCAAATGAATTTCCCCCCAGAAAAAAATCTATCATTTAACACGAAGTATTAAACTTAGCCAGCCACTGCTGGAACACCAGATTTAGGGGATTGGTATTTTGACAATTGAATTTCACCCAAGAAAAAAAATCTATCCTTTTGCGCACTGTATTATACTTGGCCAGCAAAAGCTAAAACCACCGATTTAGGGGATTGTTATTTTGGCAATTGATTTTCACCCTAGAAATAAAGATCTATCCTTTGACGGACAGTATTGAACTTAGCCAGCCAAAGCTGGAATACCGGATTTAGAGGATTTTTATTTTGGCAATTGAATTTCACCCCACAAAAAAATCTATCCTTTGACAGACAGTATTACACTTGGCCAGCCACAGCTGGAACCCCAGATTTTGGGGATTGTTATTTTGGCAATTGAATTTCACCCCAGAAAAAAAATCTATCCTTTGAAGTACAGTATTAAACTTAGCCAGCCACAGCTGGAACACCAGATTTAGGGGATTGTTATTTTGGCAATTGAATTTAACCCCAGAAATAATCTATCATTTGATGCACTGTATTACACTTGGCCAGCAACAGCTAAAACCACAGATTTAGGGAATTGGTATTTTGGCAATTGAATTTCACCTCAAAAAAAAATCTATACTTTGAAGTACAGTATTAAACTTAGCCAGTCACAGCTGGAACACCAGCTTTAGGGGATTGGTATTTTGGCAATTAGATTTCACCCCAGAAAAAAATCTATCCTTTGACGGATAGTATTACACTTGGCCAGCCACAGCTGGAACCCCAGATTTAGGAGATTGTTATTTTGGCAATTGAATTTAACCCCACAAAAAAAGCTATCCTTTGAGGGACAGTATTAAACTTAGCCAGCTACAGCTGGAACACCAGAGTAAGGGGATTGTTATTTTGGCAATGGAATTTCACCCCACAAAAAAATCTATCCTTTGACAGACAGTATTGCACTTGGCCAGCCACAGCTGGGACACCAGATTTAGGGGCTTGTTATTTTGGCAATTGAATTTCACCCCAGAAAAAAAATCTATCCTTTGAAGTACAGTATTAAACTTAGCCAGCCACAGCTGGGACACCAGATTTAGGGGATTGTTATTTTGGCAATTGAATTTAACCCCAGAAATAATCTATCCTTTGATGCACAGTATTACACTTGGCCAGCAACAGCTAAAACCACAGATTTAGGGGATTGGTATTTTGGCAATGACATTTCACCCCAGAAAAAAATCTATCCATTGACTTACCCTTGGCCAGCCACAGCTGGAACACCAGATTTATGGAATCGTTATTCTGGCAATTGAATTTCACCTCAGAAAAAAATGTATCCTTTTAATTACAGTATTAAACTTAGCCAGCCACAGCTGGAACACCAGATTTAGGGGATTGTTATTTTGGCAATTGAATTTCACCCCAGAAAAAATCTATCCTTTGAAGTACAGTATTAAACTTGAGCCAGTCACCAGCTGGAACCCACAGATTTAGGAGATTGTTATTTTGGCAATTGAATTTAACCCCACAAAAAAAGCTATCCTTTGAGGGACAGTATTAAACTTAGCCAGCTACAGCTGGAACACCAGAGTAAGGGGATTGTTATTTTGGCAATGGAATTTCACCCCACAAAAAAATCTATCCTTTGACAAACAGTATTGCACTTGGCCAGCCACAGCTGGAACACCAGATTTAGGGGATTGTTATTTTGGCAATTGAATTTCACCCCAGAAAAAAAATCTATCCTTTGAAGTACAGTATTAAACTTAGCCAGCCACAGCTGGGACACCAGATTTAGGGGATTGTTATTTTGGCAATTGAATTTAACCCCAGAAATAATCTATCCTTTGATGCACAGTATTACACTTGGCCAGCAACAGCTAAAACCACAGATTTAGGGGATTGGTATTTTCGCAATGACATTTCGCCCCAGAAAAAAATCTATCCATTGACTGACCGTATTACCCTTGGCCAGCCACAGCTGGAACACTAGATTTATGGAATCGTTATTTTGGCAATTGAATTTCACCCCAGAAAAAAAATCTATCCTTTTAATTACAGTATTAATCTTAGCCAGCCACAGCTGGAATACCAGATTTAGGGGATTGTTATTTTGGCAATTGAATTTCACCCCAGAAAAAAACCTATACTTTGACGCACTGTATTACACTTGGCCAGCAACAGCTAAAACCGTGGATTTAGGGGATTAGTATTTTGGAAATTGAATGTCACCCCAGAAAATAATCAATCCTTTGACAGACAGTTTTACACTTGGCCAGCCACAGCTGGAACCCCTGATTTAGGGGATTGGTATTTTGGCAATTGATTTTCACCCCAGAAAAAAATCTATCCTTTAACAGACAGTTTTACACTTGGCCAGCCACAGCTGGAACCCCAGATTTTGGTGATTGTTATTTTGGCAATTGAATTTCACCCCATAAAAAAATCAATCCTTTGACGGACTGTATTAAACTGAGCCAGTCACAGCTGGAACCCCAGATTTAGGAGATTGTTATTTTGGCAAATGAATTTAACATCACAAAAAAATCCATCCTTTGACGGACAGAATTACACTTGGCCAGCCAAAGCTGGAACACCAGATTTAGGGGATTGTTATTTGGGCAATTGAATTTCCCCCCAGAAAAAAATCTATCATTTAACACGAAGTATTACACTTAGCCAACCACAGCTGGAACACCAGATTTAGGGTATTGTTATTTTGGCAATTGAATTTCACCCCATAAAAAAATCTATCTATTAACTGACAGTATTAAACTTAGCCAGCCACTGCTGGAACACCATATTTAGGGGATTGGTATTTTGGCAATTGAATTTCATCCAAGAAATAAAATCTATCCTTTTGCGCACTGTATTATACTTGGCCAGCAAAAGCTAAAACCACCGATTTAGGGGATTGTTATTTTGGCAATTGATCTATCCTTTGACGGACAGTATTGAACTTAGCCAGCCAAAGCTGGAATACCGGATTTAGAGGATTTTTATTTTGGCAATTAAATTTCACCCCACAAAAAATCTATCCTTTGACAGACAGTATTACACTTGGCCAGCCACAGCTGGATCCCCAGATTTTGGGGATTGTTATTTTGGCAATTGAATTTCATCCAAGAAAAAAAAATCTATCCTTTGAAGTACAGTATTAAACTTAGCCAGCCACAGCTGGATACCAGATTTAGGGGATTGTTATTTTGGCAATTGAATTTAACCCCAGAAATAATCTATCCTTTGATGCACAGTATTACACTTGGCCAGCAACAGCTAAAACCACAGATTTAGGGGATTGGTATTTTGGCAATTGAATTTCACCCCACAAAAAAATTTATCCTTTGACGGATAGTATTACATTTGGCCAGCCACAGCTGGAACCCCAGATTTAGGAGATTGTTATTTTGGCAATTGAATTTAACCCCACAAAAAAAGCTATCCTTTGAGGGACAGTATTAAACTTAGCCAGCTACAGCTGGAACACCAGAGTAAGGGGATTGTTATTTTGGCAATGGAATTTCACCCCACAAAAAAAATCTATCCTTTGACAGACAGTATTGCACTTGGCCAGCCACAGCTGGAACACCAGATTTAGGGGATTGTTCTTTTGGCAATTGAATTTCACCCCAGAAAAAAATCTATCCTTTGACATACAGTATTAAACTTAGCCAGCCATAGCTGGAACACCAGATTTAGGGTATTGGTATTTTGGCAATTACATTTCACCGCAGAAAAAAATCTATCCATTGACTGACAGTATTACACTTGGCCAACCACAGCTGGAACACCAGATTTATGGAATTGTTATTTTGGCAATTGAATTTCACCCCAGAAAAAAATCTATACTTTGACGCACAGTATTACACTTAGCCAGCCACAGCTGGAACACCAGATTTAGGGGATTGTTATTTTGGCAATTGAATTAAACCCCAGAAATAAAATCTATCCTTTTACGCACTGTATTACTCTTGGCCAGCAACAGCTAAAATCATGCATTTAGTGGATTAGGATTTTGGCAATTGAATTTCACCCCAGAAAAAAATCTATCCTTTGACAGACAGAATTACACTTGGCCAGCCAAAGCTTGAATACCAGATTTAGGGGATTGTTATTTGGGCAATTGAATTTACCCCCAGAAAAAAAATCTATCATTTAACGCACAGTATCACACTTAGCCAACCACAGCTGGAACACCAGATTTAGGGAATTGTTATTTTGGCAATTGAATTTCACCCAAGAAAAATATCTATCCATTAACTGACAGTATTAAACTTAGCCAGCCACTGCTGGAACACCAGATTTAGGGGATTGGTATTTTGGCAATTGAATTTCATCCAAGAAATAAAATCTATCCTTTTACGCACTGTATTATACTTGGCCAGCAACAGCTAAAACCACCGATTTAGGGGATTGTTATTTTGGCAATTGATTTTCACCCTAGAAATAAAGATCTATCCTTTGACGGACAGTATTAAACTTAGCCAGCCAAAGCTGGAATACCGAATTTAGAGGATTTTTATTTTGGCAATTGAATTTCACCCCACAAAAAATCTATCCTTTGACAGACAGTATTACACTTGGCCAGCCACAGCTGGAACCCTAGATTTAGGAGATTGTTATTTTGGCAATTGAATTTGACCCCAGAAAAAAAATCTATCCTTTGAAGTACAGTATTAAACTTAGCCAGCCACAGCTGGAACACCAGATTTAGGGGATTGTTATTTTGGCAATTGAATTTAACCCCAGAAATAATCTATCCTTTGATGCACAGTATTACACTTGGCCAGCAACAGCTAAAACCACAGATTTAGGGGATTGGTATTTTGGCAATTGATTTTCACCCTCAGAAATAAAGATCTATCCTTTGACAGACAGTATTAAACTTAGCCAGCCAAAGATGGAATACCGAATTCAGAGGATTTTTATTTTGGCAATTGAATTTCACCCCACAAAAAATCTATCCTTTGACAGACAGTATTACACTTGGCCAGCCACAGCTGGAACCCCAGATTTAGGGGATTGTTATTTTGGCAATTGAATTTCACCCCAGAAAAAAAATCTATCCTTTGAAGTACAGTATTAAACTTAGCCAGCCACAGCTGGAACACCAGATTTAGGGGATTGTTATTTTGGCAATTGAATTTAACCCCAGAAATAATCTATCCTTTGATGCACAGTATTACACTTGGCCAGCAACAGCTAAAACCACAGATTTAGGGGATTGGTATTTTGCAATGACATTTCACCCCAGAAAAAAATCTATCCATTGACTGACAGTATTAACCTTGGCCAGCCACAGCTGGAACACCAGATTTATGGAATCGTTATTCTGGCAATTGAATTTCACCTCAGAAAAAAATGTATCCTTTTAATTACAGTATTAAACTTAGCCAGCCACAGCTGGAACACCAGATTTAGGGGATTGTTATTTTGGCAATTGAATTTCACCCCAGAAAAAAAATCTATCCTTTGAAGTACAGTATTAAACTTAGCCAGCCACAGCTGGAACACCAGATTTAGGGATTGTTATTTTGGCAATTGAATTTAACCCCAGAAATAATCTATCCTTTGATGCACAGTATTACACTTGGCCAGCAACAGCTAAAACCACAGATTTAGGGGATTGGTATTTTGGCAATTGATTTTCACCCTAGAAATAAAGATCTATCCTTTGACGGACAGTATTGAACTTAGCCAGCCAAAGATGGAATACCGAATTTAGAGGATTTTTATTTTGGCAATTGAATTTCACCCCACAAAAAATCTATCCTTTGACAGACAGTATTACACTTGGCCAGCCACAGCTGGAACCCCAGATTTAGGGGATTGTTATTTTGGTAATTGAATTTCACCCCAGAAAAAAAATCTATCCTTTGAATTACAGTATTACACTTAGCCAGCCACAGCTGGAACACCAGATTTAGGGGATTGTTATTTTGGCAATTGAATTTCACCCCAGAAATAAAATCTATCCTTTTACGCACTGTATTACTCTTGGCCAGCAACAGCTAAAATCATGCATTTAGTGGATTAGTATTTTGGCAATTGAATTTCACCCCAGAAAATAATCTATCCTTTGACAGACAGTTTTACACTTGGCCAGCCACAACTGGAACCCCAGATTTAGGGGATTCGTATTTTGGCAATTGATTTTCACCCCAGAAAAAAATCTATCCTTTAACAGACAGTTTTACACTTGGCCGGCCACAGCTGGAACCCCAGATTTTGGTGATTGTTATTTTGGCAATTGAATTTCACCCCATAAAAAAATCAATCCTTTGACGGACTGTATTAAACTGAGCCAGTCACAGCTGGAACCCCAGATTTAGGAGATTGTTATTTTGGCAATTGAATTTAACCCCACAAAAAAAGCTATCCTTTGAGGGACAGTATTAAACTTAGCCAGCTACAGCTGGAACACCAGAGTAAGGGGATTGTTATTTTGGCAATTGAATTTCACCCCACAAAAAATCTATCCTTTGACAGACAGTATTACACTTGGCCAGCCACAGCTGGAACACCAGATTTAGGGGATTGTTATTTTGGCAATTGAATTTCACCCCAGAAAAAAAATCTATCCTTTGAAGTACAGTATTAAACTTAGCCAGCCACAGCTGGGACACCAGATTTAGGGGATTGTTATTTTGGCAATTGAATTTAACCCCAGAAATAATCTATCCTTTGATGCACAGTATTACACTTGGCCAGCAACAGCTAAAACCACAGATTTAGGGGATTGGTATTTTGGCAATGACATTTCACCCCAGAAAAAATCTATCCATTGACTTACCCTTGGCCAGCCACAGCTGGAACACCAGATTTATGGAATCGTTATTCTGGCAATTGAATTTCACCTCAGAAAAAAATGTATCCTTTTAATTACAGTATTAAACTTAGCCAGCCACAGCTGGAACACCAGATTTAGGGGATTGTTATTTTGGCAATTGAATTTCACCCCAGAAAAAAAATCTATCCTTTGAAGTACAGTATTAAACTTAGCCAGCCACAGCTGGAACACCAGATTTAGGGGATTGTTATTTTGGCAATTGAATTTAACCCCAGAAATAATCTATCCTTTGATGCACAGTATTACACTTGGCCAGCAACAGCTAAAACCACAGATTTAGGGGATTGGTATTTTGGCAATTGATTTTCACCCTAGAAATAAAGATCTATCCTTTGACGGACAGTATTGAACTTAGCCAGCCAAAGATGGAATACCGAATTTAGAGGATTTTTATTTTGGCAATTGAATTTCACCCCACAAAAAATCTATCCTTTGACAGACAGTATTACACTTGGCCAGCCACAGCTGGAACCCCAGATTTAGGGGATTGTTATTTTGGTAATTGAATTTCACCCCAGAAAAAAAATCTATCCTTTGAATTACAGTATTACACTTAGCCAGCCACAGCTGGAACACCAGATTTAGGGGATTGTTATTTTGGCAATTGAATTTCACCCCAGAAATAAAATCTATCCTTTTACGCACTGTATTACTCTTGGCCAGCAACAGCTAAAATCATGCATTTAGTGGATTAGGATTTTGGCAATTGAATTTCACCCCAGAAAATAATCTATCCTTTGACGGACAGAATTACACTTGGCCAGCCAAAGCTTGAATACCAGATTTAGGGGATTGTTATTTTGGCAATTGAATTTAAACCCCCCCCAAAAAATCGATCATTTGACGTACTGTATTAAACTTAGCCAGCGACAGCTGGAACACCAGATTTAGGGGATTGTTATTTGGGCAATTGAATTTACCCCCAGAAAAAAAATCTATCATTTAACGCACAGTATCACACTTAGCCAACCACAGCTGGAACACCAGATTTAGGGAATTGTTATTTTGGCAATTGAATTTCACCCAAGAAAAATATCTATCCATTAACTGACAGTATTAAACTTAGCCAGCCACTGCTGGAACACCAGATTTAGGGGATTGGTATTTTGGCAATTGAATTTCATCCAAGAAATAATATCTATCCTTTTGCGCACTGTATTATACTTGGCCAGCAAAAGCTAAAACCACCGATTTAGGGGATTGTTATTTTGGCAATTGATTTTCACCCTAGAAATAAAGATCTATCCTTTGACGGACAGTATTAAACTTAGCCAGCCAAAACTGGAATACCGAATTTAGAGGATTTTTATTTTGGCAATTAAATTTCACCCCACAAAAAATCTATCCTTTGACAGACAGTATTACACTTGGCCAGCCACAGCTGGAACCCTAGATTTAGGGGATTGTTATTTTGGCAATTGAATTTGACCCCAGAAAAAAAATCTATCCTTTGAAGTACAGTATTAAACTTAGCCAGCCACAGCTGGAACACCAGATTTAGGGGATTGTTATTTTGGCAATTGAATTTAACCCCAGAAATAATCTATCCTTTGATGCACAGTATTACACTTGGCCAGCAACAGCTAAAACCAGAGATTTAGTGGATTGGTATTTTGGCAATGACATTTCACCCCAGAAAAAAATCTATCCATTGACTGACAGTATTAACCTTGGCCAGCCACAGCTGGAACACCAGATTTATGGAATCGTTATTCTGGCAATTGAATTTCACATCAGAAAAAAATCTATCCTTTTAATTACAGTATTAAACTTAGCCAGCCACAGCTGGAACACCAGATTTAGGGGATTGTTATTTTGGCAATTGAATTTCACCCCAGAAAAAAAATCTATCCTTTGAAGTACAGTATTAAACTTAGCCAGCCACAGCTGGAACACCAGATTTAGGGGATTGGTATTTTGGCAATTGAATTTAACCCCAGAAATAATCTATCCTTTGATGCACAGTATTACACTTGGCCAGCAACAGCTAAAACCACAGATTTAGGGGATTGGTATTTTGGCAATGACATTTCACCCCAGAAAAAAATTCTATCCATTGACTGACCGTATTACCCTTGGCCAGCCACAGCTGGAACACTAGATTTATGGAATCGTTATTCTGGCAATTGAATTTCACCTCAGAAAAAAATCTATCCTTTTAATTACAGTATTAATCTTAGCCAGCCACAGCTGGAATACCAGATTTAGGGGATTGTTATTTTGGCAATTGAATTTCACCCCAGAAAAAAACCTATACTTTGACGCACTGTATTACACTTGGCCAGCAACAGCTAAAACCGTGGATTTAGGGGATTAGTATTTTGGAAATTGAATGTCACCCCAGAAAATAATCAATCCTTTGACAGACAGTTTTACACTTGGCCAGCCACAGCTGGAACCCCTGATTTAGGGGATTGGTATTTTGGCAATTGATTTTCACCCCAGAAAAAAATCTATCCTTTAACAGACAGTTTTACACTTGGCCAGCCACAGCTGGAACCCCAGATTTTGGTGATTGTTATTTTGGCAATTGAATTTCACCCCATAAAAAAATCTATCCTTTGACGGACAGTATTAAACTGAGCCAGTCACAGCTGGAACACCAGATTTAGGGGATTGGTATTTTGGCAAATGAATTTCACCCCACAAAAAAATCGATCCTTTGACGGACAGAATTACACTTGGCCAGCCAAAGCTGGAACACAAGATTTAGGGGATTGTTATTTTGGCAATTGAATTTTTCCCCAGAAAAAAAATCTATCCTTTGAGGTACTGTATTAAACTTAGCCAGCGACAGCTGGAACACTAGATTTAGGGGATTGTTATTTGGGCAATTGAATTTCCCCCCAGAAAAAAATCTATCATTTAACACGAAGTATTACACTTAGCCAACCACAGCTGGAACACCAGATTTAGGGTATTGTTATTTTGGCAATTGAATTTCACCCCATAAAAAAATCTATCTATTAACTGACAGTATTAAACTTAGCCAGCCACTGCTGGAACACCATATTTAGGGGATTGGTATTTTGGCAATTGAATTTCACCCAAGAAATAAAATCTATCCTTTTGCGCACTGTATTATACTTGGCCAGCAAAAGCTAAAACCACCGATTTAGGGGATTGTTATTTTGGCAATTGATTTTCACCCTATAAATAAAGATCTATCCTTTGACGGACAGTATTGAACTTAGCCAGCCAAAGCTGGAATACCGGATTTAGAGGATTTTTATTTTGGCAATTAAATTTCACCCCACAAAAAATCTATCCTTTGACAGACAGTATTACACTTGGCCAGCCACAGCTGGAACCCCAGATTTAGGGGATTGTTATTTTGGCAATTGAATTTCACCCCAGAAAAAAAAATCTATCCTTTGAAGTACAGTATTAAACTTAGCCAGCCACAGCTGGATACCAGATTTAGGGGATTGTTATTTTGGCAATTGAATTTAACCCCAGAAATAATCTATCCTTTGATGCACAGTATTACACTTGGCCAGCAACAGCTAAAACCACAGATTTAGGGGATTGGTATTTTGGCAATTGAATTTCACCCCACAAAAAAATGTATCCTTTGACGGATAGTATTACACTTGGCCAGCCATAGCTGGAACCCCAGATTTAGGAGATTGTTATTTTGGCAATTGAATTTAACCCCACAAAAAAAGCTATCCTTTGAGGGACAGTATTAAACTTAGCCAGCTACAGCTGGAACACCAGAGTAAGGGGATTGTTATTTTGGCAATGGAATTTTACCCCACAAAAAAAATCTATCCTTTGACAGACAGTATTGCACTTGGCCAGCCACAGCTGGAACACCAGATTTAGGGGATTGTTCTTTTGGCAATTGAATTTCACCCCAGAAAAAATCTATCCTTTGACATACAGTATTAAACTTAGCCAGCCATAGCTGGAACACCAGATTTAGGGTATTGGTATTTTGGCAATTACATTTCACCCCAGAAAAAATCAATCCATTGACTGACAGTATTACTCCTTGGCCAGCCACAGCTGGAACACCAGATTTATGGAATCGTTATTTTGGCAATTGAATTTCACCTCAGAAAAAATCATTACTTTTAAATACAGTATTAAACTTAGCCAGCCACAGCTGGAACACCAGATTTAGCAATCCCATAAGATTTAGGGGATTGTTATTTTGGAAATTGAATTTTACCACAGAAAAAAATCTATACTTTGACGCACAGTATTACACTTAGCCAGCCACAGCTGGAACACCAGATTTATGGGATTGGTATTTTGGCAATTGAATTAAACCCCAGAAATAATATCTATCCTTTTACGCACTGTATTACACTTGGCCAGCAACAGCTAAAACCACGGATTTAAGGGATTTGTATTTTGGCAATTGATTTTCACCCCAGAAAAAAATCTATCCTTTGACAGACAGTTTTACACTTGGCCAGCCACAGCTGGAACCCCAGATTTAGGGGATTGGTATTTTCCCAATTGAATTTAAACCCAGAAATTTTTTTTTATCCTTTGACGGACAGTTTTAAACTTAGCCAGCCACAGCTGGAACCCCTGATTTAGGGGATTGGTATTTTGGCAATTGAATTTCACCCCAGAAAAAAAAATCTATCCTTTGACGGACAGTTTTAAACTTAGCCAGCCACAGCTGGAACTCCAGATTTAGGGGATTGGTATTTTGGCAATTGAATTTCACCCCAGAAAAAAAATCTCTCCTTTAACAGACAACATTACACTTGGCCAGCCACAGCTGGAACACCAGATTTAGGGGATTGGTATTTTGGCAATTGAATTTCACCCCAGAAAAAAAAATCTATCCTTTGAAGTACAGTATTAAACTTAGCCAGCCACAGCTGGATACCAGATTTAGGGGATTGTTATTTTGGCAATTGAATTTAACCCCAGAAATAATCTATCCTTTGATGCACAGTATTACACTTGGCCAGCAACAGCTAAAACCACAGATTTAGGGGATTGGTATTTTGGCAATTGAATTTCACCCCACAAAAAAATGTATCCTTTGACGGATAGTATTACACTTGGCCAGCCATAGCTGGAACCCCAGATTTAGGAGATTGTTATTTTGGCAATTGAATTTAACCCCACAAAAAAAGCTATCCTTTGAGGGACAGTATTAAACTTAGCCAGCTACAGCTGGAACACCAGAGTAAGGGGATTGTTATTTTGGCAATGGAATTTTACCCCACAAAAAAAATCTATCCTTTGACAGACAGTATTGCACTTGGCCAGCCACAGCTGGAACACCAGATTTAGGGGATTGTTCTTTTGGCAATTGAATTTCACCCCAGAAAAAAATCTATCCTTTGACATACAGTATTAAACTTAGCCAGCCATAGCTGGAACACCAGATTTAGGGTATTGGTATTTTGGCAATTACATTTCACCCCAGAAAAAAATCAATCCATTGACTGACAGTATTACCCTTGGCCAGCCACAGCTGGAACACCAGATTTATGGAATCGTTATTTTGGCAATTGAATTTCACCTCAGAAAAAAATCATTACTTTTAAATACAGTATTAAACTTAGCCAGCCACAGCTGGAACACCAGATTTAGCAATCCCATAAGATTTAGGGGATTGTTATTTTGGAAATTGAATTTTACCACAGAAAAAAATCTATACTTTGACGCACAGTATTACACTTAGCCAGCCACAGCTGGAACACCAGATTTATGGGATTGGTATTTTGGCAATTGAATTAAACCCCAGAAATAATATCTATCCTTTTACGCACTGTATTACACTTGGCCAGCAACAGCTAAAACCACGGATTTAAGGGATTTGTATTTTGGCAATTGATTTTCACCCCAGAAAAAAATCTATCCTTTGACAGACAGTTTTACACTTGGCCAGCCACAGCTGGAACCCCAGATTTAGGGGATTGGTATTTTCCCAATTGTATTTAAACCCAGAAAATTTTTTTTATCCTTTGACGGACAGTTTTAAACTTAGCCAGCCACAGCTGGAACCCCTGATTTAGGGGATTGGTATTTTGGCAATTGAATTTCACCCCAGAAAAAAAAATCTATCCTTTGACGGACAGTTTTAAACTTAGCCAGCCACAGCTGGAACTCCAGATTTAGGGGATTGGTATTTTGGCAATTGAATTTCACCCCAGAAAAAAAATCTCTCCTTTAACAGACAACATTACACTTGGCCAGCCACAGCTGGAACACCAGATTTAGTGGATTGTTATTTTGGCAATTGAATTTCAATCCAGAAAAAAATCTATCTTTTGACCGACAGTATTAAACTTAGCCAGCCACAGCTAGAACACCTGATTTAGGGGATTGGCATCTTGGCAATTTAATTTCACCCCAGAAAAATATCTATCCTTTGACGGACAGTTTTACACTTGGCCAGCCACAGCTGGAACACCAGATTTAAGGGATTGATATTTGGGCTATTTTATTTCACTCCAGAAAAAAAATCTATCCTTTGATGGACAGTAATAAACTTAGCCAGCCACAGCTGGAACACCAGATTTAGGGGATTGCTATTTTCGCAATTGAATTTCACCCCTCAATAAAATATAGCAATTTCTATACTGAGTTTCAAGGTGTGACAATAAGCACAACACCTGATGTAGGATAAACTCCAAAAAAAGCAAACACTAAGTGTAGTATCATATGTAGTATACCAAACAAGGGGATATTCGTCACATGGGCTAACATCTGCATATATTTACATGAAGTGCCTAGTGCATGCAATACCACAAACATCAATCCATATCCCATAGGATGTTCACAGATCGTTCATAAGAACTACAGATAAACACTCACATAATTGCATCTGTATGCCGCCAATACCATGACGTACGTTTCGCTTTACCGCTTCTTCCGTGGATGTAGGATATTGCAAAAAAAAAGCCAACTGTTGAACTCAAAAGTGTATGTTGAACTTGGTGGCAGCTCAAAACATGTGCTGGTGCACCAAAAGATCACATCATGGCCGCCGATCACCCCAGAAAAAAGTGAAAGAAAAACGCTCTGGGCAGCCGAAAAACCAGTGAGCAATGAACAATGAACAGAAGTTGAATGATTCATAGCTGTAGATCGATCACTTCATTAAGTGGTTTTGCTGAGTCTTCCCTGTCTAATCTCGCCCTCACAGCATCTGCATCCTATCCCTACACTAATCCGAGCAGATTGACGGGCAGCGGTACGTGACTCCAGCTTAAATATAGGCTGGGTCACATGCTGCACTTGGCCAATCCCAGCCATGCCATTAGTAGGCATGGCTGTGATGGCTTCTTAGGCCAAGAAGTAAAACGCTAGCTGATTGGCTGCTGTACAGCCCTTATGAAAGCAGGAAGAAATTGCCAAACAACGAACCCGAACCCAAACTTTTTTGAAAATGTTCTTGTCTGGGTCCGTGTCCCGAACACCCCAAAATTCGGTACGAACCCGAACTATACAGTTCAGGTTCGCTCATCCCTAGTGATGATGTATTGTTGGCAGATAATAATATCCAGGATTCCATTATGATGTCACAATGTATCATCAACAGATGATAGTAGATGATTGTCAGTGGAGGGTAGAATTCAGGATTCCATTATGATATCACAATGTGAAGTCAGCAGATGATAATGTCCAGGATTCCATTATGATGTCACAATGTATGGTCAACAGATGATAGTTTCCAGGATTCCATTATGATGTCACAATGTATTGTCAGCAAGTGATATTATCCAGTATTTCATTATGATGTCACAGTGTATGGTCAGCAGGCGATGGTATTCCAGCATTCCATTATGATGTCACAATGTAAAGTCAGAGGATGATAGTATCCAGGATTCCATTATAATGTCACAATATATGGTCAGCACTCAGCAGGTGATGTTATCCAGGATTTCATTATGATGTCACAATCAGAATAGTAAGTAAGTAATAGTATAGTAAGCAGATTATAATGTTGAGAATTCCATTATGATGTCACCATCTATGGTCAGCAGATGGAAGTAATAAGGATTACATTATGATGTCACAATATACGGTCTGCAGATGATGGTATCAAGGATTCCATTATAATGTCCCAATGTAGAGTCAGCAGATGATAATGTCAAGGATTCCGTTATGCTGTCACAATGTATGTTCAGCAGATGATAGTATCCATGATTCCATTATGATGTCACCATATGTAGTCAACAGTTATTGTGCAAATATATTTGCTACATTTTTGGGAAGGGAGTCTGATTACAAGGCTATTTATATGCACCTGTGTGCCAAGGCTGGCTGAGTACTAGGCTATTTATAGTCACCTGTGGGCCCGGGCTGATGCTGATTCTGCTGATTTCACTACACCTGGGTCAGCTCTAGGATACAGCAGCATGGTGTGGATTCTTCTTACAGCTGGGCGACGGCAGAATGTCTCAGGAGGGCGCTGGTCTTCATGGTAGGATCGGAGTTGTTTGCATAGGACCCACGCTGCGGTCCGCGACATGTAGCGCTCTGGGATGAAGCAGAGTTTGGGCGCTAATGGTCGAATGATGGTTGTTATTATTGTTTGTCTGGCTATTCAGAGGCCTGTGGGGGCCATTGCATACAGTTATTGGGGTAGCATATGCTTAGAGTAGGTATGGTTGTATTTTTTCTGTTACCTGGTTTACATGCGGTGGCTCGTGTCTGCAGTTGGTTCAAGCTATGCACACTGTGTTTAAGTGATGTTAAATGTGTATCTATGGTTGAAGTAAAAAACAAACAAAAAAAAATGCAGCAGCATCATGTGGAGGCTCGTTCACGCCTGGGCGACGGCAGAAAGTACTAGGCGAGTGCTGGTGTTCACGGTAGAATAGAACTTGTTTTCACAAGACCCACATTGCGGTCTGCGACTTGTAATACTCTGGGATGAAGCAGAGTTGGGTGCTAATGGTCAAATGACTGTCGTTAGTATTTTTTTCCGGCTGTTTAGGGGCTTGTTGGGGGCTATTGCATATAGTTATTGGTATAGCATGCGCCTAGAGTAGGTATGGTCGCATGTTTTCTGATACCTGTTACATACGGGATGCGTGTCTTTAAGCTATGCATGCTGTTATTAAGTGATTTAAAAAAAAAAAAAAAAACTGCAGCATTGAGTGGCAGCTCGTTCACGCCTGGGTAACATCAAAAGGTGCCAGGCGAATGCTGGCGCTCACGGTAGGATCGAACTTGTTGCACAGGACTCGCACCGTGGTATGCGATTCGCATTGTTCTGCTATGAAGGGGGTTGGGCGCTAATAGTCGAATGTTTGTGGTTAGTATTGTTGCCCGGCTGTTTAGGGGTTTTGGGGGGGGGGGGGTTTACTGTATACATAGTTATTGGTAAGATATATGCCTTAAATTAGGCAGGAATGAGCATGCTAAAAAAAAACACAAAAATGGCTGCATGTTTACTGTCACCTGTTTTACATGTTTGGCGCATGTCCGCAGTTAGCACCAGACATGCAAGGTGTTGGTAAATGTGTATCAATGGTCTGTGTATGGGGGCACAAGCAGATTTAGTTAAGGCGTCTGTATTTAAGTTCCGATGCTCTTGTATGTAAGTGTGTTTAATCTATAAACATTATTTTATTTATTATCTATAAACATTATTTATTTTATGGGCACGCATGTGTCAGCGGTTTCGTGCTATGTTTATAGGTGCACTATATGTCAATTAATTGGCGTTACATCAGGGTGTATGTTCAACCACGTTTATAGTTTCTTAGGCGAACACAAAGTAGTGTTGTGGTGACCATCGTTCTAAAAAAAAAAATCCTGCATCATGTGGAGGTCTGTTTGTGCCTGGGCAATGGCAGAAGGTGCCAGGCGAGTGCTGGCATTCACGGTAGGATCAGACTTGGTTACACGGTCCGTGACATGTAGCACTCTGGGACGAAGGGGGTTGGGCTCTAATGGTCGAATGATTGTGGTTAGGATTGTTACCTTCAAAGCTACGTCCGTGTGTCTGCATTTACATTTTGTCCTATACTCCATTCACTACTAGAGCTGCGTTCATGCGTCTGCTGTTGCATCACATTGACACTCTGCTCACTTTCAGATTGCATTCATACGGCTGCTTTATACCATGTTCTTCATGCTCATACTCAGACCTGTGCCCATACCATGTTTTTAGGCACCACTTACATCCAGAGCTGCATTCACCCACCTGTTCTTACATCATGTGTTATACTCTGCTTCCACTTCAAGCTGCATTTTCCTTTTCATTGCTACATTATGGTTACTCAGTATTGTCACTAGGGCAGTCAGCACACCGCTCTGATACTGCTCTCCCGATAAACATAGCTGTTTTCTTTTCAGGCTTACGTTTCTTTACTCAGTGGTTTGTTACATTCCGTAAGCCTACTTATTCTGTTCACTTCAGTGGGGGAAAAAAATATAATAAATTTGTGGTGTTCTTTAGTCCTGGTTTGCATTCACTCAAATTAGTCTCCTGCCCCAGTTAACCAAATAGCTCCTTAGCGGTCAGTGGGCAAATAGGAGTAAGTTTCCTACTATGCTTCACAGGTTGTTCACATTCGTTTGTCACAATAAGGGTCTTCTCTCAGCAATCTGCAATGCCTCTGGCTCTTGTTTTTCTCCCATCTGTTTCAATTTCATGGTTCGCGGTTGGTTTATGTTTCATTTATGCACGTGGTTTGGATCACTAATATCTATGCATATCCCATCAGGTCTGGCTCACGTTTTAATTGCTTATCGTCACTATAAGGTTCAGTCTCTTGGCTTCAGGGGGCCTCATGGCTCCGGTTAGCCTATGACCATTCTTCATGTTGTTCGTTAGGGGTACAATATGGTTGTAGGCTGGTTAGTGTCCTAGGTTCGCTGTCGGAGAGGGTCATGGTTTTGAGAGTCCCTAAGTCATACTGGTGCTGCATAAGTGGTTTATATTTAAAAAATAAAATATCCGCCATTAGAGTCTCTCACGCATGGCTCCGCCATTAGAGTCCCTCACACATGGCTTCTTCATTTAAGGTTACACATATGGCTCCGCCATTAGAGTCTCTCACGCATGGCTTCTCCGTTTAAATTTTACATACATAACTCCGCCATTCGAGGTCGGCCGCGTGGTCCCAACACAAGTAGGTTCCATGTCTTTTTCTGCTTTCAGGCCCGCTCCCATGGCTCGGTCATCCGTGGCTCGCAATACAATTTTTCTTGTGGTGGCTCACACGCGTGGCTTTTGCCATTCGAGCCTCACTCGCAATATTGTTTTTTCTCTGACATTTATTTTCTAGGTTGTTTTTCCTTATGAGCAGTCATCCCAAGCCTGCCTTTTTAGACATCACCTTCTCCCAGGTGCTCACTTTCTCCCACTTACCCTCTCTAGATTCTTGCTTCCTCTCGCTCCCTGCTGTTACTTTTTCTCTTGCTTTCCTTGCATTATAGACCCATTCTCCCAGCAAGCTGACCCTGTGGTCTAATTTTTCAAGTTTCTCAAGTTCTGCCTCTCCAGGGGTTGTTCCCCCAAAAAAAAAAAAAATATATATATATATATATATATATATATATAAGACAAAAAAAAAAAAAACACAATACTATGGCGTCAGTTTCTTCCACAGGAAGCCCAGTCATGACTACATGTGATTTACGAAGTCTGTCACATTTACAGACACGATAAGTCCTATCACGACTACAGGAGCAGCATACATAGTCTATTATGACCTTAAGCTTATTTCCGGTCATAGCTGCAGGTATTGTGTGTACATTATGTCTTCATTACAGGTATGCTTACTTCATCTACAAACTCGGGCTGAGGGTGTTAGTGTCGGGCCTAAGTCCTGGGTATTGGTCCGTCTTCCAGAAGAAGGTACAGTAATAAGGCGCAATTTACGAAGTTTGTCCTGTCTACAGACACGACAAGTCCTATCACGATTACAGGAGCAGCATACATAGTTTATCACGACCTTAAACATTTTTCCTGTCACAACTGCAGGCATGGTGTGCACGTTCTCTGTCCTTCTTACAGGCAACATTAGCTTGTTAATGGAAATAGCCATGTATTCGTGTTTATGGTTCCCTAGGCCTGGTGAGTTTACGCTTTTAGCTTAATCTACTACTAGAGTAAGATTGCATACGCCATATTCTAACTTTTAGGTCATCTATCTATCTATCTATCTATCTATCTATCTACACATATACACAAAGTGTGGCCTGGGGAATAAGTATAGGTGAAGTATTTTGCCACCAGGAACAGTTGGTGTCCGATCAGGGCCCTTGGCGAATGGTTGGAGTTCTTTTAGGCCCTTCCAACAGAATCACCATTATTTTTCAGTCTGCAGCTCTCAGGATTCAGACCTTCTCGTAATATGTTCATATGTTGCTAGTCAACATAGGAGTAAATCGTTTCAGATTGCCGGCCACTCTTTCAATCGCATCAGCATTGACTACCTCCAAAAACGATGTGCCGATGCACATGACAAGAAGTAAGGTAGATGGAAGTCACTATGATATGTACGGTAAGGTATATTCCGCACCTTCATTATGAAATGTCTTTTGCGTTCAAAAGTGGGTGTCTTAACGGTATGTATATATTTTGCTCTAAACTATGGTCTGCTCTTTTTGGCCCCATTAGGCTGCCCTATCACAGCAGTTATGGCATAACTCCACTGCTTCTTGTAGATAGGTTAGGTACACCTTTCTGATAGCCGATCCGACCACAAGTAATATGCAAATATATTTGCAGCATTTGTGGGAGAAAAGGCTGGTTACAAGGCTATTTATATGCACCTGTGGGCCCAGGCTGGCTGATTACTAGGCTATTTATAGGCACTTGTGGGCCCAGGCTGATGCCGATTCAGCTGATTTCACCCACCTTCCCACACCATCTTACAGTCACTTCACATTAGGGTGGCCCCCTTTAGGCTGCTCTACCACAGCGGGTATGGCATAACTCCACTGCTTGTTGTATGTAGGTTAGGTACACCTTTCTGATAGCTGATCCAACCACAAATGATATTATCCAGGATTCCATTATGATGTCACAATGTATTGTCAGCAGGTAAAGGTATCCAGGATTCCGTTATGATGTCACAGCGTATGATCAACAGGTGATGGTATTCCAGCATTCCATTCTGATATCACAAACAATGTATGGTCAGCAGATGCTAGTATCCAGGATTCCATTATGATGTCACAATGTATGGTCAGAAGATGGTTATATCCAGGAATCCATCATATCGTCACAATCAATAGTCAGCAGATGATGGTATCCCGGATTCCATTATGATGTGATGATGTAATGTCAGGAGATAATAGTATCCAAGATTCCATTATGAAGTCACAATCTATAGTCAGCAAATGATAGTATCCAGGATTCCATTATGATGTCACAATGTATTGTCAATAAATGATAGTATCCAGAATACCATTATGGTGTCACAATCGATGGTTACCAGTTAATAGTATCATGTATTCCATTATGATGTCACAATGTATAGTTAGCAGATGATAATGTAAAGTAATCCATTATGATGTCGCAATGTATGGTCAGTAGGTGATGGTATCCAGGATCTCAAGTTGATGTGGGAATGTATGGTCAGCAGGTGATGGTATCCAGGATTCCATTATGATGTGAATATGTATAGAGATGAGCGGACACCTGGAAGTTCGGGTTCGGTAGGTTCGGCCGAACTTCCCGAAAATG
This sequence comes from Bufotes viridis, assembly GCA_033119425.1. Lineage (NCBI taxonomy): Eukaryota > Metazoa > Chordata > Amphibia > Anura > Bufonidae > Bufotes > Bufotes viridis. Next base: position 91,781,727 of record CM065595.1, read on the forward strand.
TTCGGGTTCGGGATCTGAACTCGACCCGAACTTTATCCCGAACCCGAACCTCATTTTAGTCAATGGGTACCCGAACTTTTAGGCACCAAAAAGGCTGTAAAATAGTCCAGGAACGGGCTAGAGGGCTGCCAAAGGCAGCAAAATGTAGGTAAATCCCCTGCAAACAAATGTGGATAGGGAAATGAATTAAAATAAAATAAATAAAATTTAACCAATATCAATTGGAGAGAGGTCCCACTGCAAGGAATCATGCGTCATATCACCCAACACTGGAGAAGGCCACTTTCAGTTATTTCACCCCAGCACCCAGACCGAGGATACAGGTCCCACATCAAGGAATCATGCGTCATATCACCCACCACTGGAGAAGGCCACTCAGTTATTTCGGCCCCAGCACCCAGACAGAGGAGAGATGTCCCACAGGAAGGAATCATGCGTCATATCACCCACCACTGGAGAAGGCCACTCAGTTATTTCGGCCCCAGCACCCAGACAGAGGAGAGATGTCCCACAGGAAGGAATCATGCGTCATATCAACCACCACCGGAGAAGGCCACTCTCAGTTATTTCGGCCCAGCACCCAGACAGAGGAGAGAGGTCTCATAGCAAGAAATCATGCGTCATATCAACCACCACCGGAGAAGGCCACTCTCAGTTATTTCGGCCCAGCACCCAGACAGAGGAGAGAGGTCCCACAGCAAGGAATCATGCGTCATATCAACCACCACCGGAGAAGGCCACTCTCAGTTATTTCGGCCCCACCACCCAGACAGAGGAGAGGTTCATTCAACTTTCGGTTGCACCCAAGATCATGGTAAAGTTAAAAAAAAGAGGATTCAATAAAGAAGTGCCCCGGAGTACAAGAATACATGGTTGAGGGGGAGGCAGTTATAAATGTCTATTCTGCACAAGGGAGGCACAGGTCCTGTGGGATCTATGCCTGGTTCATTTTTATGAACGTCAGCTTGTCCACGTTGGCTGTGGACAGGCGGCTGCGTTTGTCAGTAATGACGTCCCCTGCCGTGCTGAATACACGTTCAGACAAAACGCTGGCCGCTGGGCAGGCCAGCATCTCCAAGGCATAAAATGCTAACTCTGGCCACATGGACAATTTGGAGACCCAGAATTTGAATGGGGCCGAACCATCAGTCAGTACGTGGAGGGGTGTGCAGACGTACTGTTCAACCATGTTAGTGAAATGCTGCCTCCTGCTAACACGTTCCGTATCAGGTAGGCGGTGCAGTTAGCTGTGGCGTGGAGACAAAACTTTTCCACATTACTGCCATGCTAACCCTGCCCTCAGAGGAGCTGGCCATGACACAGCTGCATTGGCGACCTCTTGCTCCTCCTCTGCCTTCGCCTTGGGCTTTCACCTGTTCCCCTGTGACATTTGGGAATGCTCTCAGGAGCGCCTCTACCAGCGTGCGTTTGTACTCGAACATCTTCCTATCACGCTCCAGTGCAGGAATTAAGGTGGGAACATTGTCTTTGTACCGGGGATCCAGCAGGGTGGCAACCCAGTAGTCCGCACACGTTAAAATGTGGGCAACTCTGCTGTCGTTGCGCAGGCACTTCAGCATGTAGTCGCTCATGTGTGCCAGGCTCCCCAGAGGTAAGGACAAGCTGTCCTCTGTGGGAGGCGTATCGTCATCGTCCTCCGTATCCCCCCAGCCACGCACCAGTGATGGGCCTGAGCTGTGTCGGGTGCCACCCCGCTGTGAACCTGCTTCATCCTCATCCTCCTCCGCCTCCACCTCCTCCTCATCCTCCTCGTCCTCCAGTAGTGGGCCCTGGCTGGCCACATTTGTACCTGGCCTCTGCTGTTGCAAAAAACCTCCCTCTGAGCCACTTCTAACAGACTGGCCTGAAATTGCTAAAAATGACCCCTCATCCTCCTCCTCCTCCTGGGCCACCTCCTCTCCCATCATCGCCCTAAGCGTTTTCTCAAGGAGACATAGAAGTGTTATTGTAACGCTGATAACGGTGTCATCGCCACTGGCCATGTTGGTGGAATACTCGAAACAGCGCAAAAGGGCACACAGGTCTCGCATGAAGGCCCAATCATTGGTGGTGAAGTCCAATTTTAATACTCAGGAACCGCGCTGCATCAAGTGGAAACAAGTTCAAGCCTTGCAGGTTCCAACGTTTGTGGGTCGGTTGAATAGCCGGAACCAGGGTAAAACCTTGCCGGTTATGCTGCAATAAAAAGCAAAATAGTGCACCACCTTTTGTAAAATAAGCTGTTGCGCCTTTAATCACACTTACAGAATCGCAGTGTAAACAGTCATAAAACCGTCTCAGCGGTATTTGCCCGACCCGGGTTTCGCTGGCCTGAGCTTCATCAGGGGCAGGAACACGTCACTACCGGGGTTGCCCCACTCTTTTATATGGTTTCCTTAATTAGTACATACGGTCATATCGTACAAAAACTAATCAAAGTTATTTAAAATACATTTCAATAAATACATCACTTGTTAATTCACACCAGAAACACCTTTCATTATCCTCTATCTCTCTTTATAAAACCACCACATTTTAAAACCAGGACTCTTCATTCAAACCTTATTATTATCCTATTGCTCCGCTTACAAGGACCTTCCATTCACAAAAAAGTCATGTGATTTCATCCACCTATCACTACAGTGGGCGTTTTCCCCAACTGATTACATAACATCTCCTGGCCAATGGATTCTTCAGAGTTCAGTGGGTGTGTGCTACCTCACATCACTGCCGCCGGGAGACATATGGGAACAGGAGAATGGAAACCGCAATGAAACACAAGATCGGGTAAGATGAATCGATCAGACCAAACAAGGTTTTAAATCGAACTCGACATTGAGGCCGCCAGGTTGCAAGGTGCCAAGTCGATATATCCACTCAACTTCCTTTCGATTGATCTGAGCGACCCTATCTCCGCCCCTCCAATGCGGCTCCACACTCTCAACCCCCATAAATTTCAAACCCACTGGGTTCTTTCCATGATGGGTTTTAAAGTGCGCCGAGACACTATGTGTTAAAAGTCCTTTCTTTATATTACGGATGTGTTCTTGTATCCTAACCTTTAATTTTCTCAAAGTCCTCCCTACATATTGAACCCCACACGGGCATTCCAATACATACACTATCCCTTCTTTCTCACATGAACACTCCCCTTTAACTTTAAATTTCTGTCCACTGATGTGGGATAACACTTCAGAAGAGTTCATTTTCCGATCTACACGATGACGGTTTCTGCATGGACCGCAGAAACCGCACCATGTGAACTGTCCCAATTTCTTGGGTCCATTCATGTTAGTGGGTGGGATGGCACTTCTCACTAATTTGTTCTTCAGGTTTGGGGCTTTTCTATACACGACCTCAGGCAGGGATGGAAGAATCGAACCTATTGTTGGATCAATTTTCAAAATTTTCCAGTTCTTTTTAATGATCTGTTTCAATGGTCCAGCTTTGACATTAAAGCCGGTCATGAACGTGAATCTGAAATCCCTCTCCATTTTTTGTCTAGGTTCCCTCACGCTCTCTCCCATCCTATTCCTCCTGACTTTGGAGATGTTCTCCTCTAGGTTACTATCTTCATACCCTTTTTCCAAGAACCGGGTTTTTAATATTGCACATTGTTTATCGAAATCTTGGTCGATCATACAGTTTCTGGATACCCTCTTAAATTGTCCAGCAGGGATATTGGAAAGCCATGGACGAAAGTGACAACTATTAACGTCAATATATGAATTGACATCCGTCTCTTTAAAGTGAGTTTTGGTCAAAAACCTCCCCCATCTATTTCTATGCTAAGATCCAAAAAGACCACTTTTTATTACTAATCTCCCCAGTGAATCGGAGATTCCATTCTTCTGAATTTAATGAATCCACAAAGCCTTGCAGCCCTGATTCCTCCCCATCCAAATCAAGAAGCAATCGTCGATATACCTTCTCCAGAGGAAAGGGTGCCCTCCGGAGAAGGTACATCAATCCGAGGGTAGACGTGTTGCTCCTCCCAGAAGCCCATAAAAATATTGGCGAAACTGGGGCGAATTTCGCCCCCATCGCCGTTCCAACCAGCTGTAAGTAATAAGCCCCATCATACCAAAAATAATTATGCATCAAACAAAAATTAAGGCAATCAAGGATGAACTGTCCCTGTTCAACATTCATAGTTTCATCCCTATCTAGCCTATCTTTCACTGCTCTAAGTCCCAGTTCTTTAGGGATGATGGTATATAGTGACATGACGTCCACAGTGGCCATCCATGTGTTGTTCATACAAGAGCCTAAGCTTTTAATGATATCGATCATATCTCCCGTATCCTTCAAGTAAGATCTATTGGTGGTCGCATATCCCTGAAGGAAATGATCTATATATTCAGTGACTCTACTGGACAGGGAATTTAACCCCGACACAATCGGACGTCCCGGAGGGTCCACCATACTTTTGTGGACCTTGGGCAGATGATAGATCACAGGGACTACTGGATGGGCCACCATGAGATACTCAAACTCCTTTCTATTTAAAATACCCTTCCCCAAACCTCTTTTCAGGATGATGTCAAGTTTGTTCTTAAATTCAACTGTGGGGTTACCCTTTAATTTACGGTATGTGGAGTTATCAGAGATAAGGCGAGTCATCTCCTTCTCATACTTGCTTCTATCCATAACAACTACTCCCCCCCTTTATCTGCTGGCTTTACTATAATATTCTTGTTTCGTTCTAATGACTTCACAGCCTCCCTTTCTTCATAGGTCAAATTATTCGAATGGGGTCTATAATCAATCTGTTCTAGGTCCCTCAATACCCCTCTCCTAAATGCTTCGATACAATCATTGTCCTTATTTTTAGGGAGAAATTTGGATCTTTCTCTCAACTGTGTGTGTTGTATTCCTGTAATTGCTGTGTCTTTTTGGACCACTGGACCAGAATTATTTATATGATATTTGGCCAGATTTAATTTCCTAATAAACTTGTGTACATCCAAAAAAGCCTCAAATTTATTGAGACCTTTAGAGGGAGCAAATTTCAACCCTCTAGAAAGTACCCTTTTCTCTGCATCGGATAGTTGGTGGGAACTTAAGTTAAAGATCCCTCCTATGTCTCCTTCAACCATATAGACCTCCAGGACAAAACCGCAATGGACCAAATTTTTACAGACCGAGGTGGAACCAGGATCATTCTCATAACAACTATGGGAATCAATTTAGCAGATACCCACCGAATAATTGGGGATATCAGAGAGGGAGAGAAGGGGACTACACACCGAATAATTGGGGATACCAGAGAGGGAGAGAAGGGGACTATACACGATTTTATGAGCCCAGGAATTCATACTATGGACCCAACCATAGTTTCAGGAGGAATTATACACAGCCCCGGGAGGGAGGGGTTCCACAGATACCACAATCTACCAATGGTTTTCCCTCACAAAGAGAATATGGAAAAGACACAGTTGAAGGTCCTCCTATTAGGTCCATAACAAGCAAGACTGATACACAGAATTTTCCCCATCAGGCTATGAGAGGGGTACAGGTAAAAGAAGGAGGACCCCCAAAAAAGAGGGATAAGAGAGGCCGACGAGGACAAGGAAAGAACAAGCCCCAGAGAAAAGAGAATGAAGGAGACATAGGAGGGATCTTTAACTTAAGTTCCCACCAACTATCCGATGCAGAGAAAAGGGTACTTTCTAGAGGGTTGAAATTTGCTCCCTCTAAAGGTCTCAATAAATTTGAGGCTTTTTGGATGTACACAAGTTTATTAGGAAATTAAATCTGGCCAAATATCATATAAATAATTCTGGTCCAGTGGTCCAAAAAGACACAGCAATTACAGGAATACAACACACACAGTTGAGAGAAAGATCCAAATTTCTCCCTAAAAATAAGGACAATGATTGTATCGAAGCATTTAGGAGAGGGGTATTGAGGGACCTAGAACAGATTGATTATAGACCCCATTCGAATAATTTGACCTATGAAGAAAGGGAGGCTGTGAAGTCATTAGAACGAAACAAGAATATTATAGTAAAGCCAGCAGATAAAGGGGGGGGAGTAGTTGTTATGGATAGAAGCAAGTATGAGAAGGAGATGACTCGCCTTATCTCTGATAACTCCACATACCGTAAATTAAAGGGTAACCCCACAGTTGAATTTAAGAACAAACTTGACATCATCCTGAAAAGAGGTTTGGGGAAGGGTATTTTAAATAGAAAGGAGTTTGAGTATCTCATGGTGGCCCATCCAGTAGTCCCTGTGATCTATCATCTGCCCAAGGTCCACAAAAGTATGGTGGACCCTCCGGGACGTCCGATTGTGTCGGGGTTAAATTCCCTGTCCAGTAGAGTCACTGAATATATAGATCATTTCCTTCAGGGATATGCGACCACCAATAGATCTTACTTGAAGGATACGGGAGATATGATCGATATCATTAAAAGCTTAGGCTCTTGTATGAACAACACATGGATGGCCACTGTGGACGTCATGTCACTATATACCATCATCCCTAAAGAACTGGGACTTAGAGCAGTGAAAGATAGGCTAGATAGGGATGAAACTATGAATGTTGAACAGGGACAGTTCATCCTTGATTGCCTTAATTTTTGTTTGATGCATAATTATTTTTGGTATGATGGGGCTTATTACTTACAGCTGGTTGGAACGGCGATGGGGCGAAATTCGCCCCAGTTTCGCCAATATTTTTATGGGCTTCTGGGAGGAGCAACACGTCTACCCTCGGATTGATGTACCTTCTCCGGAGGGTACCCTTTCCTCTGGAGAAGGTATATCGACGATTGCTTCTTGATTTGGATGGGGAGGAATCAGGGCTGCAAGGCTTTGTGGATTCATTAAATTCAGAAGAATGGAATCTCCGATTCACTGGGGAGATTAGTAATAAAAAGTGGTCTTTTTGGATCTTAGCATAGAAATAGATGGGGGAGGTTTTTGACCAAAACTCACTTTAAAGAGACGGATGTCAATTCATATATTGACGTTAATAGTTGTCACTTTCGTCCATGGCTTTCCAATATCCCTGCTGGACAATTTAAGAGGGTATCCAGAAACTGTATGATCGACCAAGATTTCGATAAACAATGTGCAATATTAAAAACCCGGTTCTTGGAAAAAGGGTATGAAGATAGTAACCTAGAGGAGAACATCTCCAAAGTCAGGAGGAATAGGATGGGAGAGAGCGTGAGGGAACCTAGACAAAAAATGGAGAGGGATTTCAGATTCACGTTCATGACCGGCTTTAATGTCAAAGCTGGACCATTGAAACAGATCATTAAAAAGAACTGGAAAATTTTGAAAATTGATCCAACAATAGGTTCGATTCTTCCATCCCTGCCTGAGGTCGTGTATAGAAAAGCCCCAAACCTGAAGAACAAATTAGTGAGAAGTGCCATCCCACCCACTAACATGAATGGACCCAAGAAATTGGGACAGTTCACATGGTGCGGTTTCTGCGGTCCATGCAGAAACCGTCATCGTGTAGATCGGAAAATGAACTCTTCTGAAGTGTTATCCCACATCAGTGGACAGAAATTTAAAGTTAAAGGGGAGTGTTCATGTGAGAAAGAAGGGATAGTGTATGTATTGGAATGCCCGTGTGGGGTTCAATATGTAGGGAGGACTTTGAGAAAATTAAAGGTTAGGATACAAGAACACATCCGTAATATAAAGAAAGGACTTTTAACACATAGTGTCTCGGCGCACTTTAAAACCCATCATGGAAAGAACCCAGTGGGTTTGAAATTTATGGGGGTTGAGAGTGTGGAGCCGCATTGGAGGGGCGGAGATAGGGTCGCTCAGATCAATCGAAAGGAAGTTGAGTGGATATATCGACTTGGCACCTTGCAACCTGGCGGCCTCAATGTCGAGTTCGATTTAAAACCTTGTTTGGTCTGATCGATTCATCTTACCCGATCTTGTGTTTCATTGCGGTTTCCATTCTCCTGTTCCCATATGTCTCCCGGCGGCAGTGATGTGAGGTAGCACACACCCACTGAACTCTGAAGAATCCATTGGCCAGGAGATGTTATGTAATCAGTTGGGGAAAACGCCCACTGTAGTGATAGGTGGATGAAATCACATGACTTTTTTGTGAATGGAAGGTCCTTGTAAGCGGAGCAATAGGATAATAATAAGGTTTGAATGAAGAGTCCTGGTTTTAAAATGTGGTGGTTTTATAAAGAGAGATAGAGGATAATGAAAGGTGTTTCTGGTGTGAATTAACAAGTGATGTATTTATTGAAATGTATTTTAAATAACTTTGATTAGTTTTTGTACGATATGACCGTATGTACTAATTAAGGAAACCATATAAAAGAGTGGGGCAACCCCGGTAGTGACGTGTTCCTGCCCCTGATGAAGCTCAGGCCAGCGAAACCCGGGTCGGGCAAATACCGCTGAGACGGTTTTATGACTGTTTACACTGCGATTCTGTAAGTGTGATTAAAGGCGCAACAGCTTATTTTACAAAAGGTGGTGCACTATTTTGCTTTTTATTGCAGCATAACCGGCAAGGTTTTACCCTGGTTCCGGCTATTCAACCGACCCACAAACGTTGGAACCTGCAAGGCTTGAACTTGTTTCCACTTGATGCAGCGCGGTTCCTGAGTATTAAAATTGGACTGTTAAAAGTGTTTTTCCCACAACACAATTGGAACCTGCAGCAGCGTGGTATCGTATCCCGGACGTGACTGGTACTTTACATTACTCAATTGGTGGTGAAGTGATGCTGTTCCGCAGTGCGACTGACGCGTGCGTGCTGCAGCTAAAACTCCACTATGGCCTGCTGCTGCTCACACAGTCTCTCCAGCATGTGCAAGGTGGAGTTCCACCTGGTGGGCACGTCGCATATGAGGCGGTGAGCGGGAAGGCCAAAGTTCCGCTGTAGCGCAGACAGGCGAGAAGCGGCAGGATGTGAACGCCGGAAGCGCGCACAGACAGCCTGCACTTTATGCAGCAGCTCTGACATGTCGGGGTAGTTGTGAATAAACTTCTGCACCACTAAATTCAGCACATGCGCCAGGCAAGGGATGTGCGTCAAACCGGCTAGTCCCAGAACTGCAACGAGATTTTGCCCATTATCGCACACCACCAGGCCGGGCTTGAGGCCCACCGGCAGAAACCACTCATTGGTCTGTTGTTCAATGCCCCGCCACAACTACTGCGCGGTGTGGGGCCTGTCCCCCAAACATATGAGTTTCAGAATGGCCTGCTGACGTTTACCCCGGGCTGTGCTGAAGTTGGTGGTTAAGGTGTGTGGCTGACTGGATGAGCTGGTGGAAGCAGAGGAGGAGGAAGCCGAGTAGGAGGAGGAGGCTACAGGAGGCAAAGAATGATGCCCTGCGATCATTGGCGGCGGAAGGACGTGCACCAAGGAACTCTCCGCCTGCGGCCCAGCCGCCACTACATTTACCCAGTGTGCAGTTAGGGAGATATAGCGTCCCTGGTCGTGCTTACTGGTCCACGTATCTGTGGTTAGGTGGACCTTGCCACAGATGGCGTTGCGCAGTGCACACTTGATTTTATCGGATACTTGGTTGTGCAGGGAAGGCACGGCTGTCTGGGAGAAGTAGTGGCGGCTGGGAACAACATCCTGTGGGACAGCCATGGACATCAGCTGTTTGAAGCTGTCTGTGTCCACCAGCCTGAATGACAGCATTTCAAAGGCCAGTAGTTTAGAAATGCTGGCATTTAGGCCCAGGGCTCGAGGATGGCTAGGTGGGAATTTACGCTTTCTCGCCAAGGTTTTTGAGATGGAGAGCTGAACGCTGCCGTGTGACATCTTGGAGATGCTTGGTGAAGCAGGTGGTGTTGTCGGTGGCACATCCTCTGTTTAGTGGGCGGCAGGTGCCAACATTCCTCCCGAGGTGGAGGAAGAGGCCGAGGCAGCAGCAGAAGAGGGAGCAGGGGGAGCCAGAGTGAGTTCCTTGCTTTTAAGGTGTTTACTCCACTGCAGTTCATGCTTTGCATGTAGATGCCTGATCATGCAGGTTGTGCTAAGGTTCAGAACGTTAATGCCTCGCTTCAGGCTCTAATGGCACAGCGTGCAAACCACTCGGGTCTTGCCGTCAGCACATTGTTTAAAGAAGTGCCATGCCAGGGAACTCCTTGAAGCTGCCTTTGGGGTGCTCGGTCCCTGGTGGCGGTGGCTAGTAGCAGGCGAACTATCTTGGAGGCGGCTGTTCTGCTTTTGCCCCCTGCTCCCTCTTTTGCTACGCTGTTGGCTCGGTCTCACCACTGCCTCTTCCTCTGAACTATGAAAGTCAGTGGCACGACCTTCATTCCATGTGGGGTCTAGGACCTCATCGTCCCCTGCATCGTCTTCCACACAGTCTTCCTCCCTAACCTCCTGTTCGGTCTGCACACTGCAGAAAGACGCAACAGTTGGCACGTGTTTCGTCATCATCAGAGACGTGCGAACTCCGATGAGGTGGTATTCCCATGTTCTCATCATCAGGTTGTGTGTCAGTGCATTCTATGTCTTCCACCACTGGGGAAGGGCTAGGTGGATTCCCTTGGAAAACCTTGCCAGCAGAGTCTTCAAACAGCATAAGAGACTGCTGCATAACTTGAGGCTCAGACAGTTTCCCTGATATGCATGGGGGTGATGTGACAGACTGATGGGCTTGGTTTTCAGGCGCCACCTGTGTCTTTCTGCAGAAGATTGGGTGGTAGATAATGTTGTGAACGTGCTGGATCCACTGTTGGCCACACAATTGACTAGCGCCTGTACTTGCTCAGGCCTTACCATCCTTAGAACGGTATTGTGCCCCACCATATATCACAGTAAATTCTGGCGGGTACTGGAACCTGAGGTAGTTGGTTCACTAGGACGTGTGGCTGTGGCAGAATGGCCACGTCCTCTCCCAGCACCAGAGGGTCCACTAAAAACACCACAACCATGTCCACGTCCGCGACCCTTACTAGATGTTTTCCTCATTGTTACCGTTCACCACAATAAGAAAAAAATTATTTGGCCCAATGTATTGAATTCAAATTCAGGCCTTTTTTTACAGGCACCCAACACTATCTAGATATCTATTTATGTACCATATTACACTAATCCAGGCGCAGCAGTAACCACAGATTTCGGGGAATATCAATTTTAGGCCTAGTATTTAGGCCCTGGATGAAAGGTATCCTTTTACGGACAGATTTACACTTGGAGATGCACAGTAGCGTGTGAAAAAATATATAGGATTATGCTTTCAGCACTTGTATTTTAACACTTTGTGTAATATACCCTTTAACGGAAAGAAATACACTTAGATGCAAAACAGTGTGTGCAAATGTAGAGGATTATGCTGTAATTTAACACTTACTGTAATATGCCCTTTAACAGAAATACACTTGGAGATGCACGCTGAGTGTAATATACCCATTTACGGACAGATTTACACTTGGCCTGCAACAACTGGAACACCAGATTTTGGGTATTGCTATTTTGGCAATTGAATTTCACCCCAGAAAATAATATATCCTTTGACGGACACTATGAAACTTGTCCAGTCATAGCTGGAACACCAGATTTACGGTATTTCTATTTTTGCAACTGAATTTCACCCCAGAAAATAATATATCCTTTGACGGACACTATGAAACTTGTCCAGTCACAGCTGGAACACCAGATTTACGGTATTGCTATTTTGGTAATTGAATTTCACCCCCAGAACAAAAGCTATCCTTTGACGGACACTATAAATCATGTCCTGCCACAGCAGAAACCACTGATTTAGGGTATTGCTATTTTGGAAATTGAATTTCACCCCCAGAAAAAAAAATATATTCTTTGCCAGACAGTATTACACTTGGCTAGCTACAGCTGGAACACCAGAAAAAAGTGACAGAAAAACGCTCTTGGCATTCGGAAAACAGTGAGCAATTAACTAGCAGAAGTTGAATGATTCAGAGCCGTAGATCGATCACTTCATTTAGTGTTTTTGCTGAGTTAATTCCTGCCTAATCTCGCCCTAACAGCAACTGCATCCTATCCCTACATTAATCAGAGCAGAGTGATGCGCAGCGCGACGTGACTCCAGCTTAACCACTTCAGCCCCCCTAGCTTAAACACCCTTAATGACCAGGCTACTTTTTACAATTCTGCACTGTTTATTGCTCCGTCATGCAACTTACCACCCAAAAAAAATTTACATCCTTTTCTTCTCACTAATAGAGCTTTCATTTGCGGGTATTCCATTGCTGCTGACATTTTTACTTTTTTTGCTATTAATCAAAAATGACTGAAATTTTAGCAAAAAAATGAAATTTTTCACTTTCTGTTGTAAAATTTTTCAAAAAAAAAACTACATTTCTATATAAATTTTTCTATAAATTTATTGTTCTACATGTCTTTGATAAAAAAAAATCCAATAAGTGTATATTTATTGGTTTGGGTAAAATTTATAGTGTTTACAAACTATGGTGCAAAAAAGTGAATTTGCGCATTTTGAAGCAGCTCTGACTTTCTGAGCACCTGTCATGTTTCTTCAGGTGCTAGAATGCCAGGATAGTATAAATACCCCCCAAATGACACCATTTTGGAAAGAACACACCCCAAAGTATTTGCGGAGGGGCATGGTGAGTTCATGTATCATTTAATTTTTTTTCACAAGTTAGCAGAAAATGACACTTTTTTCTGAGGAAAAAAATAATAAAGTTTCCATTTATGCTAACTTCTGGCAAAAAAAAATCTCCCACGGACTCACTATGCCCCTCAGTGAATACGTTGGGGTGTCTACTTTCCGAAATGGGGGCATTTGTGGGGTGTGTTTACTGTTCTGGCATTTTGGGCGGGGCTAAATTGTGAGCAGCCCTGTAAAACCTAAAGGTACTTGTTGGAATTTGGGCCCCTTTGCGCACCCAGGCTGCAAAAAAGTGTCACTCATGTGGTATCGCCGTACTCAGAAGAAGTAGTGCAATGTGTTTTGGGGTGTATTTTTACATATACCCATGTTGGGTGAGAGAAATATCTCTGTAAATTGACAACTTTGTGTAAAAAAATTTAAAAGTTGTAATTTACAGAGATATTTCTCACACCCAGCATGGGTATATGTAAAAATACAAACACATTTCCCTACTTCTCCTGAGTACGGCGATACCACATGTGTGACACTTTTTTGCAGCCAAGATGCGCAAAGGGGCCCTAAAACCAATGAGTACCTTAAGGATTTCACAGGGCATTTTTACGCATGTGGATTCTCACGCTTTAGGACCCCTAAAATGCCAGGGCAGTATAAATATCCTACATGCGACCCCACTTTGGAAAGAAGACATCCCAAGGTATTCCGTGAGGGGCATGGCGAGTTCACAGAAAAAAAAATTTTTGGCACAAGTTAGCGGAAATTGATATTTTTAAAAAAAATTTCTACAAAGTCTCATATTCCACCAACTTGTGACAAAAAATCAAATTTTACATGAACTCAACATAATCCTCACGGAATACCTTGGGGTGTCTTCTTTCTAAAATGGGGTCACATGTGAGGTGTTTGTACTGCCCTGGCATTAGAGGGTCTCCGCAATCATTACATGTATGGCCAGCATTAGGAGTTTCTGCTATTCTCCTTATATTGAGCATACGGGTAATGAGATTTTTTTTTTCCGTTCAGCCTCTGGGCTGAAAAAAAAAAATGAACGGCACAGATTTTTTCATTCGCATCGATCAATGTGGATGAAAAAATCTCTGCCAAAATCAGTGACTGCGGTGCGGTGGTCTGGGCGCTAACTACCTAACAAGTAGCTAACGAACTGGCTGTGATAAAGGACCCTTATGCCCCATTCACACGTCCGCAATTCTGTTTGCAGAACGGAATTGCGGACCCATTCATTTCTATGGGAACAGACTTTGTCCCGCTCGGATCCGGAATTGCGGATCCGCACTTCCGGGTCTGCATTTCCGTTCCGCAAAAATATAGAACATGTCCTATTCTTGTCCGCAATTGCGGACAAGAAAAGGCATTTTCTATATAGTTCTGGCAATGTGCGGATCTGCAAAATGCGGAAAGCACATTGCTGGTGTCCGTGTTTTGCGGATCCGTGGATCCGCAAAACACATATGGACATGTGAATGGATCCTTACAGGGGGGTGATCAGTGACAGGGGGGTGATCAGGGAGTCTATATGGGGTTGTTAACAAGGGGTTAATAAGTGACGGGGGGGGGGGGAATTTGGTGCTTGGTGCTACTTTACATAGCTACCTGGTCCTCTGGTGGTCGATCCCAGCAAATGGGACCACCAGAGTACCAGGTAGCAGGTATATCAGACGCTGTTAACAAAACAGCGTCTGATATACATCTTTGATGCTTTTTATTTTGCATCTACAGCCTGCCAGCGATTGATCATCGCTGGCAGGGTGTAGTATAACTGCCGAGCCGTGATCAGCTGTGAACGTGCACGCGCGTTCACAGCAAATCTCACCTCTAGCGAGATGACGCACCGCTGCGTCAAGGAGGAACAAGCCTGCCGCCGCCTGGACGCAGCCCTGCGTTAGGCAGTTGGCAGTCGGTTAAATAGAGGCTAGGTCACATGCTGCACTTGGCCAATCAAAGCCATGCCCATAGTAGGCATGGCTGTGATGGCTTCTTAGGGCAAGATGTAAAACGCTAGCTGATTGGCTGCTGTGCAGCCCTTCCAAAATCAGGAAGAAATCACCGAACAACGAACCCAAACCCAAACTTTTATGTAAATTTTCGGTTTCGGGTCCGTGGCACGAACACTGCAAAATTCGGTATGAATCGAACTATACAGTTCGGGTTCGCTCATCCCTAGTCACAATGTATTGTCAGCGGATGGTAGTATCCATGATTCCATTATGATGTCACCATATGTAGTCAACAGATGATAGTATCCAGGATTCCTATGACGTCACAATGTTTGGTCAGCAGGTGATGGTATCCAGGATTCCATTATGAGGTCTAGAGATGGCCCGAACTATTCGCCGGCGAACAGTTCCCGGCGAACATAGCTTGTTCGCGTTTGCCGTGGCGGGCGAACATATGCAATGTTCGGTCCGCCCCCTATACATCATCATTGAGCAAACTTTGACCCTGTACCTCACAGTTAGCAGACACATTCCAGCCAATTAGCAGCATACCCTCCCTCCCAGACCCTCCCACCTCCTGGACAGCATCCATTTTAGATTCATTCGGAAGCTGCAGTCTTAGTGAGAGGAGGGACAGTGTAGCTGCTGCTGATTTAATTGGGAAATCGATAGCTAGGCTAGTGTATTCAGTGTCCACTCCAGTCCTGAAAGACTCATCTGATCTCTGCTGTAAGGACAGCATCAAGACAGCACCCTAAAAAGCCCTTTTTAGGGCTGCTACATTAGTCTGCTTTTATTTTATTTTCCACTTCGTCACCACGACGGCACCATGAGATTGACCCCTGACCTCTGTAGGGGCAGGAACAGAGAGAGGGTTAAATTCCCCCCGCCCATCACCATCACCAGTGTTTCCTGTCCCTACAGAGGACAGGGACGGAGAGAGGTCTCCCGTCGTGGGAGATGAAAACTGACCTGAGACACCCAGGACGGGGTGTCCTCCCTGCCCTCCCGCGGCCCCGTGCTAACGCTGGGCAGGGAGACGATGTTAGGGAGGACTCGCTCTGTCTAGTACAGCAGCCAGCTCCCTTGACGCGATCGCCCGCCGGACCACTCGCGGGATCTGCCGGGATGCGCGTCATGGCGCACGTGACTTGCGCCGGCGGCGTCACTTCCGGGGGGGGAGCTAGAAATGGTGTGCGCTCTCCAAACATCGGCACCTGCGCTGGAAGTGCCGACACAGTCGGTCTGTGTGCGCATCATGTCGGCCGAGCCGCGATCCCCGGGTGAATCTACCGCCGCACCTCAAACCGTAAGTCCCCCTGTGGGGGTGATGTTCTGCTGGTCAGAAAACTCCTTGGTTCTTCTCTCCTATTACACTTTGTTCCTGGGCACTTTTTTCTCTAATTTTGAGACATCCACCTAATGGGGGTTATCCTCCTTTCTCAGATTCCTGGAAAAGAGTCTCAAAAGAAGATAAAAAGGCCCAGCAAATGTGTCTCCTGCTACAAGAGACTCCCTGATGATTATTCAAAACGCCTGTGCAAGGACTGCATTGCTAATGTTCTTAAAGAGGAGCAACCATCTCTTATTGAGGAACTGAAATCTATAATCCATGAGGAAGTTAAATCTTCCCTATCTCAGCTTGCTGTTAACCCTCAGGGAGCCCCTCCAGCAAAAAAGCAAAAAGTTATTTCTCATTGCTCCTCTGATTCAGAGGAATTGGGGGACGAGGCTTCACCTTCTCGCCAATGGGAGGAGGATGAGGCCTCCTCTGTTTCGGATTTTTGCGAATCAGATAGGAAATTTTGTTTTTCTTCTGATATGATGCCAGAATTACTCAAGGCTGTTCGTGCCACTATGGGCATTGAGGAGACGCAAAAATCGCACTCCGTACAGGAGGAAATGTTTGGGGGACTACGTGTTAAAAGATCCCGTGTATTCCCCATTAATGAAAATATAAAGGATATGGTACTTGAAGAATGGTCAAATCCGGAAAAACGATTAGGTGTTGCCAAATCTTATAAGAACAGGCTTATTTTTGATCCTAATGAATGTAAAATCTTTAACGAAACTCCAAAGATAGATGTGCAGGTAGCCAAAGTTAACAAAAAAACGGCTCTGCCATTTGAAGACGCATCCCAGTTGCGTGATCCGATGGACAGGAAAGCGGATAGCCTTCTAAGGAAATCTTGGGAAGCCGCCATGTTTAACCTTAAGTCCAACATAGCAGCCACCTCGGTCGCCAGATCCATGGCCCTATGGATTAATGAGTTGGAAGACCGCATTAAAAATAAGACCCCGAGGGAAGACCTGTTAAACTCCTTTCCCCTGTTGAAATCAGCTATAGCTTTTTTGTCTGATGCTTCAGCAGAATCTGTCCGGTCCGCAGCCAAGGACGCAGGCCTTTCTAATGCAGCCCGTAGAGCCCTCTGGATGAAAAGCTGGTCAGGGGATAAAGCATCAAAAATGAAACTTTGTTCTATTCCGTTTTCAGGGGAATATGTTTTTGGGCCAGTACTAGATCGTATCTTAGAAAAGGCAGCAGATAAGAAAAAGGCTTCCCGAGGAACGCACTTATAAAAGAAAGTATCCCTTTCGTTCTTCATCCTCTCAGGGCAGGCCTTTTAGAGACAAGGGTAAATCTGGACGGTGGAGCTACCCGAAAGGTGGAAAGGGCAGAAATATCGCCCCTTCTTTAAACTCTAAACCCTCAGACAAACAATGACGCCAGGGTTGGGGGGAGACTGAAGCATTTTCTTCAAAATTGGATATCTGTAACCCAGAATCCTTGGGTTCTGGAAATCATAAAATCAGGTTACAGGATAGAATTTGCTTCGGCCCCTCCGAACCATTTCGTCATAACCAAACCCGAGTCAAAATCTGTTCAAGAGAGAATCCTTCAGGGGGTGCGGGATCTAATAGGAATGGGAGTTGTCACACGAGTACCCCCAGATCAATGGGGTCGAGGTTTCTACTCAAACCTATTTTTAGTCCAAAAGAAAGAAGGCTCTTTTCGCACCATCATAAATTTAAAAAAATTGAACAAATTCATAGTCTACCAAAAGTTCAGAATGGAATCTCTAAAATCATTAATTCCCCTAATCAGGAAAGACTCTTGGATGTGTACAGTGGATCTAAGGGATGCTTATTATCATGTCCCCATACATCACAACTCTCAAAGATTCCTCAGATTCGCTATCAGAGACGACACAGGGAAAGTGTCACATTTTCAATTCACAGCCCTCCCATTCGGGATATCGTCCGCACCACGGGTGTTTACAAAGGTGATAATAGAGATGATGGCTCCCTTAAGACAAAAGGGACTTGTAATAACACCATACCTAGACGACTTTATCCTAGTAGGAAATACAAGACAACAGCTTCTGCTGGACCTGGAAACCTTTCTAGCTTCATGCAACGATCTTGGCTGGATAGTCAACCAGAGAAAGTCGAATCTGACTCCTTCCAGATCCATTCAATTCCTAGGGGTCATTCTGGACTCAGAAACAGAAAGCACCTACTTACCACCAGGGAAAATAAAAGAGTTGCGGTTGAAAGTGGTACACTTCCAGTCACAAAGATGCTGTTCGGTGAGGTTGGCAATGAGTCTTCTGGGACTCCTCTCATCGTGCATTCCCTCGGTACGGTGGAGCCAGTTTCACTACAGGGTACTGCAGAGCTGGATTCTGAGTCACTGGAATCGTCAGGTGTCGTCTCTAGATCGCAGGATAACTATCACTGCCAGGGTGAAATCGTCTCTGGATTGGTGGAAGATTTCAAGCAATGTAACGAGGGGAGTCCAATGGCAAAAGACACCCTTTATTCAAGTAATAACAGATGCAAGCAGCAAAGGGTGGGGCGCAAAGGTGGAGGACCAATACTTTCAAGGAATATGGGATCCACATGTCAGCGCTCAGTCCTCCAATTTCAGGGAATTAATGGCAGTTTGGAGGTCCCTTCAAGCAGCAGAACACCTCCTCCGAGGTCAGCACATAAAAATATTATCCGACAACATGACCACAGTGGCTTACCTGTCCCGTCAAGGGGGGACAAGGTCAGAGAAATTAATGTCAGTAGCAGAAAAGATCTTCAATTGGGCAGAACTCAACGTCCCATCCTTTTCAGCCATATATCTAAAGGGGTCCCTAAACATAGAGGCAGACTACCTCAGCCGCCAACAAATAGATCAAACAGAGTGGTCTCTAAACCAGGAGACCTTCCAGATGGTAATAGAGAAATGGGGCACTCCACAAATAGACTTATTTGCTTCAAGAAGAAACACAAAACTTCCAATATTCTGCTCCCTGAATCCCAGGGACAACCCGTGGGCCCTGGACGCACTCTCTATTCCTTGGACCTGGAACCTCTGCTATGCCTTTCCACCGTTACCTCTGCTTCCCAGGGTAATTCAAAAGATTTATCAGGAAGACACAACCCTGATACTAATAGCCCCCTATTGGCCAAAGAGAAGCTGGTTTGCAGCGCTAAAGAACCTCTCGATATCGGATCCATGGCAGCTGCCGATATCCCGGGATCTTCTCTATCAGGGTCCAATCTATCACCCGAACCCAGCTCTCTTAAAATTGACGGCATGGATCCTGAGTCGCAGATACTGAGATCTCAAGGATTGTCAGATAATGTGATCTCTACGCTTAAGGCCAGCAGGAAGAAAGTCACCTATTCAATATACTTAAAGATTTGGAAGAGATATTGTTCCTGGAGTGGTCAACCCATCATGAACCCAGGATCCCTGAACGTACAAACCGTTCTTGATTTTCTTCAAAAAGGTCTAGAATTGGGTCTCCGACCATCAACACTTAAAGTGCAAATTTCTGCGCTCTCATGTTTCTTTGACCAAGATCAGGCAAACCATCGATGGGTTCGAAGATTCATCAAAGCAGCCTGTCGGCTTAGACCATCTTTGAAATCTGGAATTCCGAATTGGGACTTAAATATAGTCCTCACGGGCCTCACACTCCCTCCATTTGAGCCACTAGTGGACTGTTCTATTAAGCATTTATCACTTAAAACAGCCTTCCTTATTGCCATTACGTCAGCGAGAAGGTTGGGTGAAATACAAGCGTTATCCATAAGAGAACCCTATCTCAAAATTTAGGATGACTGTATTATTCTAAAGCTGGATCCAGGTTTTCTACCAAAAATCGTCTCTGATTTTCATCGAAATCAGGAAATAGTCCTTCCTTCCCTTCCAGATTCTGATGGTGGGACCAGCTCTCATCCATTAGATGTTCGGAGGTCGCTACTAAAATACCTGGAGGTCACGAAAGAATTCCGGAAAACCGACAATTTGCTTGTCCTATTTTCAGGGAAAAATAGGGGTCTTAAAACTTCCAAGGCTTCTGTAGCAAGATGGATCAGGGACACTATTTCCCTTTGCTACCAAAATCAGGGCCATACTAGCCCCCAGAATCTTAGGGCACATTCCACTAGGGCCATATCATCTTCTAAAGCAGAAAAAACAGGGGTTTCCTTGGAGGAGATATGCAGGGCTGCAACTTAGTCTAGTATCCATACCTTCATTAGACACTACAGACTTGACCTTTCTCGTGACTCTACCTTGTCTTTTGGACGTAAGGTCCTTCAGACAATACCCCCCCCCCCCCATTTGAGCAATTTTTTAAATCTCATGGTGCCGTCGTGGTGACGAAGTGGAAAGCCGGAATTAGACTTACTGGTAATTCTATTTCCACGAGCTTACCACGACGGCATATATATTTTTCCGTCCCCATTAGTCTGGAGTTATGAAGCAATATACTCTGGATCGTTTTTGTTTTGTAAATTGTTCACTTGTTTGTCTCTGTAATTTTGGACACACTGGTGATGGTGATGGGCGGGGGGAATTTAACCCTCTCTCTGTTCCTGCCCCTACAGAGGTCAGGGGTCAATCTCATGGTGCCGTCGTGGTGAGCTCGTGGAAATAGAATTACCGGTAAGTCTAATTCCGGCTTTTCTCCATATATATATTGCAGTTGCCTGGCCTGCATGTGTGTGAGGAGCTGCAGGCCCACAGACTGTAGTGTGCTCTCTGCCAGTGCTGCCCATCAATCATACCGTGCGGCACAGGACGTTGCCTAAAATAAGGCACTTTATCTGTACACTTTAATCTAATTTCAGTTGGCTGCCGGCCAGCGTGTGTGTGTCAGGCCCACAGACTGCAGTGTGCCCTCTGCCAGTGCTGCCCATCAATCATACCGTGCGGCACAGGACGTTGCCTAAAATAAGGCACTTTATCTGTACACTTTAATCTAATTTCAGTTGCCTGCCAGCCAGTGTGTGTGTGTCAGGCCCAGAGACTATACTGTGCCCTCTGCCAGTGCTGCCCATCAATCATACCGTGTGGCACTGGACTTTGCCTTAAAATAAGGCACTTTATCTGTACACTTTAATCTAATTTCAGTTGCCTGCAGGCCAGTGTGTGTGTGTGTCAGTCCCACAGACTGAAGTGTGCCCTCTACCAGTGCTGCCCATCAATCATACCGTGTGGCACTGGACTTTGCCTTAAAATAAGGCACTTTATCTGTACACTTTAATCTAATTTCAGTTGCCTGCCGGCCAGTGTGTGTGTGTCAGGCCCACAGACTGTAGTGTTCCCTCTGCTAGTGCCCAACAATCATACCAGGTGGCACAGTACCTAGCACGCGTAGTACCACTTATCTAAAAAAAAAATGACAGGCAGAGGCAGGCCACCCCACAGGGGCCATCGTGGTCGTGGTGCTGTGATTTCCACTGGCCCTGGAATAATGCCCAGTGTTCAGAGGCCACGTACCCTGAACTCGAAAAATTCTGATGACATAGTTGACTGGCTTAGACAGGACACCCAATCTTCAACAGCTTCCGCTAAGAACCTTGACGCACCATCCTCCTACAGCTCAGCTTCGGTCACCTGCTCTCAAGTTACCACGCTCCCGCCTGCCGCCACCACCACCACAGCCACCATAGCCAATTCACTTGATCTGACAGAGGAGTTATTTACACATCAGTCGGATGCAATTAGTGATGCGCAAACCAATATTGCCAGATGATGTATATTACAGGGATATGTCTCAGTCAGGCAGGATTACACACATGGACGTACAGTGTGATGATGATGATGATGATGTTGTACCCGCTGCTGCTTCCTTTGCTGAGGTGTCAGATACAAGTGAAGCGGTTGATGATGACGATGTGTCCACGGATGCCACGTGGGTGCCTGCTCGAAGAGAAGAAGAGGGGGAAAGTTCAGAAGGGGAGAGAGAGAGAAGGAGGAGACTAGATGGAAGCAGGGGGAGGTTGTCGCAAGGAGTTAGTGGCACAGTCAGACAGCATGTATCGGCACCCAGGGTCAGCCAGACAGCACGCCAGTCAACGCATGCTGTTGCCACCACCAGAATGCCATCATTGCAAAGCTCAGCAGTGTGCCATTTTTTTTGTGTGTCTGCCTCTGATAACAGCAATGCCATTTGCAACCTTTGCCAAAAGAAACTGAATCGTGGGAAGTCCAACACCCACCTCGGTACAACTGCTTTTCGAAGGACATGATCTCACATCACAAACGCCAATGGGATCAACACATGAGTACAAGCAGCACACAAACTCAAAGCCACCATCCTCCTCCTGGTCCAGCATCTTCAGCCACATCAACCACTCTGTCCTCCTTGCCCCGTCTCAACCACCCGCCACTCCGCCTCTCACCTTCAGCAGTTCCATCTCATCTGCCCAGTCAGGTGTCTGTTAAGGAATTGCTTGAGCGTACGAAGCCAATGTCACAGAGTCACCCCCTTGCCCGGCGACTGACAGCTGGCTTGACGGAACTCTTAGCCCGCCAGCTTTTACCATACCAGCAGGTGGAGTCTGAGGCCTTCAAAAAATTTGTATTGGGACACCACAGTGGAAGGTACCCGGACAAAATTGTTTTTCAAAAAAGGCAATCCCAAACCTCTACTATGTTATTGAAAAGAAAGTCATGGCATCTCTGGCATACAGTGTTGGGGCAAGGGTCCATCTGCACACTGATACCTGGTCTGCAAAGCACGGTCAGGGCAGGTATATCACGTACACTGCGCATTGGGTCAACCTAGTCAGTCGCACCGAAGGCACCATCAGCGACCTCATCCCATTTGTTTTCTTCCTGGAGCATGCCCTGCGAAGAGTGCTGGATCAGGCTGTAGATGAGCGTGAAGAGGAAGAGGAAGAGTTGTGGTCACCATCACCACCAGAACCAGCCTTGTCATCATCGCTTGCCGGACCTGTGGCAACGCTGGAAGAGGAGTATGAGGAAGAGGAGTCAGAGGAAGAATGTGGCTTTGAGGAGGAGGAAGACCAACCACAGCAGGCACCCCAGGGTGCTCGTTGTTGTCACCTATCTGGGACCCGTGGTGTTGTACGTGGCTGGGGGGAAGAACAGACCGTCAATGACATCAGTGAGGACGAGGAACGGGAAATGAGCAGCTCTGCATCCAACCTTGTGCAAATGGGGTATTTCATGCTGTCATGTCTGTTGAGGGACTCTCGTATAAAAGGGATGAAGGAGAATGACCTGTACTGGGTGGCCACGCTACTAGACCACCGGTATAAGCAGAAAGTGGCAAAAATGTTACCAAATTACCGATAGTCAGGATGCAGCAGTTCAAAACCAAACTAAAAAATATGCTTTACACAGCTTATAAGGGGGATGTCACAGCACAACGGGAATCTAACTGGGGAAGAGGTGAATGTAATCCTCCTCCTACCACGGTGGCAAGGACTGGACTATTTACAGATGTGTTGTTGATGGAGGACATGCAGAGCTTTTTCAGTCCTACACATCGCCACAGCCCTTCGAGATCCAGCCTTAGAGAACGACTCAGACTACCTTGCCTTAACAGCAGATATCGACACTCTGAGGAGCGAGGAACCCCTTCACTACTGGGTGTGCAGGCTTGACCTGTGGCCTGAGCTATCCCAGTTTGCAATAGAACTTCTGGCCTGCCCTGCTTCAAGTGTCCTGTCAGAAAGGACCTTCAGTGCAGCAGGAGGCATTGTCACTGACAAGAGAAGTCGCCTCGGTCAAAAAAGTTTTGATTACCTCACCTTCATAAAGATGAATGAGGCATGGATCCCGAAGGGACTGACAGTGGGGGATACGTTTGACTAACAAAAGGCCTGATGACATGCCTTGGCCTCAAAATGGTCCCCATGCTGCTGTATTCAATGTCTGCATACTGGATGACTTTCGTGAATTCTCCGCCACCAACTAGGGTTCAAGCCGCAATGTTTTAGTCACTTTTCTGCCTGGAAAACATCAATTTTTCCGGCCGCTGCTACAACAGCGGCTGCAACAATGCCGTTATTTTTCAGGCATGTGTACATGCCTAATTTTTCTGTCCTATGGTGCAGCACTGTGGCTGCAAAAACAAAACAAAAAAAAAAGGCACATACATGTGTCAATTCCCCTTCGTGATCGTCACCTTGTTGTGGTGAAGGGGCTTGCGTATCACAATGAAGCAATCATCACCTCTATGTTGCCACACCCCAGATGATAAGGCCGTTGCTTCATTATAGTCAGACCAAAAGCGATCGGCTGGATAAAATTTCATAGAAAAAACATTAATTTACCTTTTTTTTTTTTTAAGTTGTATGGGTTTTTAATACATAAAATAAAAAATCATAATAAAGTCTCTTAATAGTTTATTAGAAATAATGCAGACAATTAAAAAAATCCCCATCAATTCCAATACAAAGCAAGTACAGAGCTCAGAACTAAATTATTTCATGATGTCGTAATGGTTCGTTAATTCGACAATGGTTAATCAATTCGACACACGTCCCCGGATAGGGTACGTAACAGAGATTAAACTGATAGGAATAGTACTAGTTAAGACACCACTCATATAGTGTGTCACAGCACATTGCTCTGTGCACGCGCAGTGCCCCAATTTGGGAGTAAGAGGACCGACCAAGCTGCTTTTTCCA
Source organism: Bufotes viridis (assembly GCA_033119425.1). Lineage (NCBI taxonomy): Eukaryota > Metazoa > Chordata > Amphibia > Anura > Bufonidae > Bufotes > Bufotes viridis. The sequence goes on from CM065595.1 coordinate 91,806,211, forward strand.
TCTCCCGATTCCTAAAATCAATTCAGTTTGGTGTATGAGAGTTTGGTCTGTCACTGTGAAGGCAGTCAAAGGTACCCGGCCTAAATTTTTTTTCACAAAGGGTAATCCCTGATATGGGACGTAACAGGGATTAAACTGATAGAAATAGTACTAGTTAAGACACCACTCATATCGGGTGTGACAGTAAATTGCACTGTGCAGACGCAGTGACCGTGGATTAAAACAAAGAGGAGGGAGCCAGCGTTTTTTTAACCATCTCCCCGTTCGAAAAATGAATTCAATAAATGGACCCCAGATTGGGGACGTAACAGGGATTAAACTGATGAGAAGAGAACTACAGAAAATAACACTCATATCGGGTGTGACAGTAAATTGCACGGCGCAGACGCAGTGACCATGGATTAAAACAAAGGGGAGGGAGCCAGCGTTTTTTTAACCATCTCCCCGTTCGAAAAATCAATTCAATTCACCTTTCGGGGACCCTTGGTGTTGTACGTGGCTGGGTGGAGGAAGAAACCTTCAATGACATCACTGGGACATGGCTAGCTTGGTATCCAACCTTGTGCAAATGGAGAATTTGCAGTTGTGCAAATGGACTGTTTGCGGTTGTTTGCGGTGCATTAAAAGGGGAGTTTGGTCTGTCAATGTCTGTGAAGCGGGCGTAACCTTTACACTACCTGATCAATACAACATCATACCTGATCGTATACACACACTGGATGTTTTAAACCACGTTGTTCAAAAAACTTTAGGATTGTTAGGTGATTTATGCCTTTTATGGATTAAAACCCAACTCTGCGTCAACTATGTAATTTTCCATGGGAGTTTTGCCATGGATCCTCTTCCGGCATGCCACAGTCCAGGTGTTAGTCCCCTTGAAACAACTTTTCCATAACTATTGTGGCCAGAAAGAGTCCCTGTGGGTTTTAAAATTCGCCTGCCTATTAAAGTCTATGGCGGTTCGCCCGGTAAAAAAACGCTGGCTCCTTCCCCTTTGTTTTAATCCACGGTCACTGCATCTGCACAGTGCAGTTTACTGTCACACCCGATATGAGTGGTGTCTTAACTAGTACTATTTCTATCAGTTTAATCCCTGTTACGTCCCATATCAGGGATTGCCTTTTGTGAAAAAATTTTTAGGCTGGGTACCTTCGACTGCCTTCACAGTGACAGACCAAACTCTCATACACCAAACTGAATTGATTTTAGGAATCGGGAGATGGAAAAAGCAGCTTGGTCGGTCCTCTTACTATCAAATTGGGGCACTCCGCGTGCACAGAGCAATGTGCTGTGACACCCTATATGAGTGGTGTCTTAACTAGTACTATTCCTATCAGTTTAATCCCTGTTACGGACCCTATCCGGTCGAATTGATTAACCATTGTCGAATTAGCGAACCATTACGACATCATGAAATAATTTAGTTCTGAGCTCTGTACTTGCTTTGTATTGGAATTGATGGGGATTTTTTTAATTGTCTGCATTATTTCTAATAAACTATTAAGAGACTTTATTATGATTTGTTATTTTATGTATTAAAAACCCATGCAACTTAAAAAAAGGTAAATTAATGTTTTTTCTATGAAATATTATCCAGACGATCGCTTTTGGTCTCACCATAATGAAGCAACAGCCTTATCATCTGGGGTGTGGCAACATAGAGGTGATGATTGCTTCATTGTGATACGCAAGCCCCTTCACCAAGGTAACGATCACGAAGGGAAATTTGCACATGTATGTGCCTTTTTTTTGTTTGTTTTGTTTTTGCAGCCACAGTGCTGCACCATAGGACAGAAAAATTAGGCATGTACACATGCCTGAATCAACGGCATTGTTGCAGCCGCTGTTGTAGCAGCGACCGGAAAAATTTATGTTTTCCAGGCAGAAAAGTGACTAAAACATTACGGCTTGAACCCTAGTTGGTGGCGGAGAATTCACGAAAGTCATCCGGTATGCAGACATTAAATACAGCAGCGTGGGGACCATTTTGAGGCCAAGGCATGTCATCAGGCCTTTTGTTAGTCAAACGTATCCCCCACTGTCAGTCCCTTCGGGATCCATGCCTCATTCATCTTTATGAAGGTGAGGTAATCAAAACTTTTTTGACCGAGGCGACTTCTCTTGTCAGTGACAATGCCTCCTGCTCCACTGAAGGTCCTTTCTGACAGGACACTTGAAGCAGGGCAGGCCAGAAGTTCTATTGCAAACTGGGATAGCTCAAGCCACAGGTCAAGCCTGCACACCCAGTAGTGAAGGGGTTCCTCGCTCCTCAGAGTGTCGATATCTGCTGTTAAGGCGAGGTAGTCTGAGTCGTTCTCTAAGGCTGGATCCCGAAGGGCTGTGGTGATGTGTAGGACTGAAAAAGCTCTGCATGTCCTCCATCAACAACACATCTGTAAATCGTCCAGTCCTTGTCGCCGTGGTAGGAGGAGGATTACAAGCTGTGTAAAACATATTTTTTAGTTTGGTTTTGAACTGCTGCATCCTTTCTGACTATCGGTAATTTGGTAACATTTCTGCCACTTTCTGCTTATACCGGGGATCTAGTAGCGTGGCCACCCAGTACAGGTTGTTCTCCTTCATCCTTTTTATACGAGGGTCCCTCAACAGACATGACAGCATGAAAGACCCCATTTGCACAAGGTTGGATGCAGAGCTACTCATTTATCGTTCCTCGTCCTCACTGATGTCATTGACGGTCTGTTCTTCCCCCCAGTCACGTACAACACCACGGTCCCAGATAGATGACAACAACGAGCACCCTGGGGTGCCTGCTGTGGTTGGTCTTCCTCCTCCTCAAAGCCACATTCCTCCTCTGACTCCTCTTCCTCATACTCCTCTTCCAGCGTTGCCGCAGGTCCGGCAAGCGATGATGACAAGGCTGGTTCTGGTGGTGATGGTGACCACAACTCTTCCTCTTCCTCTTCACGCTCATCTACAGCCTAATCCAGCACTCTTCACAGGGCACGCTCCAGGAAGAAAACAAATAGGATGAGGTCACTGATGGTGCCTTCAGTGTGACTGACTAGGTTTGTCACCTCCTCAAAAGTAAGCATGAGCCTACAGGCATTGCGCATGAGCGTCCAGTAACGTGGCAAAAAAATTCCCAGCTCCGCAGAGGCTGTCCTAGCACCCGGTCATACAAATAATCGTTGACGGCTTTTTCTTGTTGGAGCAGTCGGTCGAACATTAGGAGTGTTGAATTCCAACGTGTCAGGCTGTCGCAAATCAAGCACCTCACTGGCATGTTGTTTCGCTGCTGAATATCGGAAAAGTGTGCCATGGCCGTGTAGGAACGCCTGAAATGGCCACACACCTTTCTGACCTGCTTGAGGACGTCCTGTAAGCCTGGGTCCTTAGGCACAAAGCGTTGTACGATGAGATTCAACACATGTGCTATGCGCGGCACATGTGACAACTTGCCCAAATTCAATGCCGACAACAAATTTGTTCCATTGTCACACACCACTTTGCCGATCTCCAGTTGGTGCGGGGTCAGCCACTGATCCACCTGTGCGTTCAGGGCAGACAGGAGTGCTAGTCCTGTGTGGCTCTCTGCTTTCAGGCAAGTCAACCCCAAGACAGCGTGACACTGTCGTATCGGGGATGTGGAATAGCCCCTGGGGAGCTGGGGGATTCAGTTGATGTGCAGCCAGACGCCACAGCAGACGAGAACTCAGCCGAGGAGGATATCGAAGAGGATCGAGTAGGAGTAGAGGAGGTGGCAGTAGGCCTGCCTGCAAGTCGTGGCGGTGTCACTAACTCCGCTGCGGAGCCACGCATACCATGCTTGTCAGCCGTCAGCAGGTTGACCCAATGCGCAGTGTACGTGATATACCTGCCCTGACCGTGCTTTGCAGACCAGGTATCAGTGTTCAGATGGACCCTTGCCCCAACACTGTATGCCAGAGATGCCATGACTTCCTTTTCAATAACATAGTAGAGGTTTGGGATTGCCTTTTTAAAAAAAAAAATTCGTCCGGGTATCTTCCACTGTGGTGTCCCAATAGCGACAAATTTTTTGAAGGCCTCAGACTCCACCAGCTGGTATGGTAAAAGCTGGCGGGCTAAGAGTTTGGTCAAGACAGCTGTCAGTCGCCGGGCAAGGGGGTGACTCTGTGACATTGGCTTCTTATGCTCAAACATTTCCTTAACAGACACCTGACTGTGGGCAGATGAGATGGAACTGCTGAAGGTGAGAGACGGAGTGGCGGGTGATTAAGAGGGGGCAAGAAGGACAGCAGTGGTTGACGTGGCTGAAGATGCTGGACCAGGAGGAGGATGGTGGCTTTGAGTTTGTGTGCTGCTTGTAAGCATGTGTTGATCCCATTGGTGTTTGTGATGTGAGATCATGTCCTTCGCAAAGCAGTTGTACCGAGGTGGGTGTTGGACTTCGCACGATTCAGTTTCTTTTGGCACAGGTTGCAAATGGCATTGCTGTTATCAGAGGCAGACACACAAAAAAAATGCCACACTGCTGAGCTTTACAATGACGGCATTCTGGTGGTGGCAACAGCATGCGTTGACTGGCGTGCTGTCTGGCTGACCCCGGGTGCTGATACATGCTGTCTGACTGTGCCACTAACTCCATGTGAGGACCTCCCCCTGCTTCCAACTCCTCCTTCTCTCTGTCTCCCCTTCTGAACTTTCCCCCTCTTCTTCTCTTCAAGCAGGCACCCACGTGGCATCCGTGAACACATCGTCATCATCAACCGCTTCACTTGTATCTGACACCTCAGCAAAGGAAGCAGCAGCGGGTACAACATCATCATCGTCATCATCACACTGTAAGTCCATGTGTGTAATCCTGCCTGACTGAGACATATCCCTGTAATCTACATCACCTGGCAATAATGGTTGCGCATCACTAATTGCACCCAACTGATGTGTAAATAACTCCTCTGACGGATCAAGTGAATCGGCTGTGGTGGTAGTGGTGGTGGTGGCGGTGGGCAGGAGCGTGGTAACTTGAGAGCAGGTGACCGAAGCTGAGCTGGAGGAGGATGGTGCGTCAAGGTTCTTAGCGGAAGCTGTTGAAGATTGGGTGTCCTGTCTAAGCCAGTCAACTATGTCCTCAGAATTTTTCGGGTTCAGGGTACGTGGCCTCTGAACACTGGGCATTATTCCAGGGCCAGTGGAAATCACAGCACCATGACCACGACGGCCCCTGCGGGGTGGCCTGTCTCTACCTGTCATTTTTTTTTTAGACAAGAGGTACTACGCGTGCTAGGTACTGTGCCACCCGGTATGAGTGTTGGGCACTAGCAGAGGGCCCACTACAGTCTGTGGGCCTGACACACACACACACACTGGCAGGCAGGCAACTGAAATTAGAATAAAGTGTAAAGATAAAGTGCCTTATTTTAAGGCAAAGTCCAGTGCCACACGGTATGATTGATGGGCACTGGCAGTGGGCACACTACAGTCTGTGGAAGTTGGCCTGACACACACTGGCAGCAGGCAAGCAACTAAAATTAGACTAAAGTGTAAAAATAAAGTGCCTTATTTATCGGCAAGCTACTGTGCCATCCGGTATGAGTGGTGGGCACTGGCAGTGGGCACACTACAATGATTCCAAGAGACAAAGGAACAACGGCACTGCGATGCACCGCAAAGCGATATAAGAAATCGCTACTAATATTGTCACCACTTGCGTGTCGGTCCGGTACTCTGAATGCCCAATCTGGTGGTGCTCTGCCCTTAGGATACGGATAGTGGTATAACGTTTATATTTGAAGGATATAATAAAAAGAGGCGGCACTCACCATGGGAATCTTTTCACTTGCTTTATTTCGCTGTCAAAACCAGCATACAATCGCAGGAGAGGGCTTGCGAGCAGACTACAGTCTGTGGAAGTCGGCCTAATACACACTGGCAGCATGCAACCAACTGAAATTAGACTAAAGTGTAAAAATTAAATGCCTTATTTATCGGCAAGCTACTGTGCCACCCGGTATGAGTGGTGGGCACTAGCAGTGGTCACACTACAGTCAGTGGAAGTCGACCTGACACACACTGGCAGTCAACTAACCTTAGATTAAAGGGTAAAAATGAAATGCCTTTTTTATGCAAAGTCCTGTGCCACCCGGTTTGAGTGGTGGACACTGGCAGTGGGCACACTACAGTCAGTGGAAGTCGGCCTGACACACACTGGCAGGCAACTAACCTTAGATTAAAGTGTAAAAATTAAATGCCTTTTTTTTATGCAAAGTCCTGTGCCACATGCTATGAGTGGTGGGTACTGGCAGTGGGCACACAACAGTCTGTGAGCCTGCAGCTCTTCACACACGGGCAGGCCAGGCAACTGCAATATATATATGGAGAAAAAAAAAATCTGACTAATGTAGCAGCCCTAAATAGGGCTTTTTGGGGTGCTATCAGGACGCTGTCCTTACAGCAGAGATCAGATGAGTCTTTCAGGATTGGAGTGGACAATGAATACACTAGCCTAGCTATTGATTTCCCTATTAAATCAGCAGCAGCTACACTGTCCCTCCTCTCACTAAGACTGCAGCTTCCGAATGAATCTAAAATGGATGCTGTCCAGGAGGAGGGAGGGTCTGGGAGGGAGAGTATGCTGCTGATTGGCTGGAATGTTTCTGCTCACTGTGAGGTACAGGGTCAAAGTTTGCTCAATGATGATGTACAGTATAGGTGGCGGAACGAACATCGCATATGTTCGCCCGCCTCAGCGAACGCGAACAAGCTATGTTCGCCGGGAACTGTTCGCCGGCGAATACTTCGGGGCATCTCTAATTGTCAGCAGTTGATGGTATCCAAGATTCCATTATAACGTCACAATGTATTGTCAGCTGATGGTATCCAGGATTTCATTATGATGTCTCAAGTAGAGTTGAGCGAACACCTGGATGTTCGGGTTCGAGAATCTCGGCTGAACTTCCCGAAAATGTTCGGGATCCGAACTCGACCCGAACTTTATCCCGAACCCCATTAAAGTCAACTTTTGAGCACTAAAAAGGCTGTAAAATAGTCCAGGACAGGGCTAGAGGGCTGCAAAAGGCAACAAAATGTAGGTAAATGCCCTGCAAACAAATGTGGATAGGGAAATGAATTAAAATAAAATAAATAAAAACAAACCAATATCAATGGGAGAGTGGTCCCATAGCAGAGAATCAGGCTTCAAGTCACCCACCAATGGAGAAGGTCACTTTCTGTTATTTCGGCCCCAGCACCCAGACAGAGGAGAGAGGATCCATATCATAAAATCAGGCTTCATATCACCCACCACTGGAGAAGGCCACTTTCAGTTATTTAGGCCCCAGAACCCAGGCAGAGGAGAGAGGTCCCACAGCAAGAAATAAGGCGTCATATCACCCAACACTGGAGAAGGCCACTTTCAGTTATTCAGGCCCCAGCACCCAGACAGGGGAGAGAGGTCCCACAGCAAGGAATAAGGCATCATATCACCCACCACTGGAGAAGGCCACTTTCAGTTATTTAGGCCCCAGCACCCAGACAGAGGAGAGAGGTCCCACAGCAAGGAATAAGGTCTCAGATCACCCAACACTGGAGAAGGCCACTTCCAGATATTTAGCCCACGTCACCCAGACAGAGGAGAGAGGTCGCATGGCCAAGGTTCAGGCTTCATGTCACCCACCATTGTAACAGGCCACTTTCAGTTACTTAGGCCCCGGCGCCCAGATTGAGGAGAGGTTCATTCAACTTTGGGTTGCACCGCAAGATTATGGTAAAGTTAAAAAAATGAGGATTCAATAACGAAGTGCCCGGAGTACAAGAATACATGGTTAAGGGGGAGGCAGTTATAAATGTCTATTCTGCACAAGGGAGGGACAGGTCCTGTGGGATCCATGCCTGGTTCATTTTTATGAACGTCAACTTGTCCACGTTGGCTGTGGACAGGCCGCTGCGTTTGTCAGTAATGACGCCCCCTGCCGTGCTGAATACACGTTCAGACAAAACGCTGGCCGCCGGGCAGGCCAGCACTTCCAAGGCATAAAATGCTAACTCTGGCCACTTGGACAATTTGGAGACCCAGAAGTTGAATGGGGCCGAACAATCAGTACGTGAAGGGGTGTGCACAAGTACTGCTACTCCATGTTAGTGAAATGCTGCCTCCTGCTAACACGTTCCGTATGAGGTGGTGGTGCAGTTAGCTGTGGAGTGGATACAAAACTTTTCCACATTTCTGCCATGCTAACCCTGCCCTCAGAGGAGCTGGCCGTGACACAGCTACATTGGCTACCTCTTGCTCCTCCTTTGCCTTCGCCTTGGGCTTCCACCTGTTCCCCTGTGACATTTGGGAATGCTCTCAGGAGCACGTCTACCAGCGTGCGCTTGTACTCGTGCATCTTCCTTTTACGCTCCAGTGCAGGAAGTAAGGTGGGCACATTGTCTTTGTACCAGGGATCCAGCAGGGTGGCAACCCAGTAGTCCGCACATGTTAAAATTTGGGCAAATCTGCTGTCGTTGCGCAGGCACTGCAGCATGTAGTGGCTCATGTGTGCCGGGCTCCCCAGAGGTAAGGACAAGCTGTCCTCTGTGGGAGGCGTATCGTCATCGTCCTCCGTATCCCACCAGCCACGCACCAGTGATGGGACTGAGAAGTGTCGGGTGCCACCCCGCTGTGAAACTGCTTCATCCTCATCCTGGTCCACCTCCTCCTCATTCTTCTCGTCCTCCAGTAGTGGGCCCTGGCTGGCCACATTTGTACCTGGCCTCTGCTGTTGCAAAAAACCTCCCTCTGAGGCACTTCTAACAGACTGGCCTAAAAGTGCTAAAAATGACCCCTCATCCTCCTCTTCCTCCTGGGCCACCTCCTCTTCCATCATCGCCCTAAGCGTTTTCTCAAGGAGACATAGAAGTGGTATTGTAACGCTGATAATGGTGTCATCGCCACTGGCCATGTTGGTGGAGTACTCGAAACAGCGCAACAGGACACACAGGTCTCGCATGGTGGCCCAATCATTGGTGGTGAAGTGGTGGTGTTCCGAAGTGCAACTGACGCGTGTGTGCTGCAGCTTAAACTCCACTATGGCCTGCTGCTGCTCGCACAGTCTCTGCAGCATGTGCAAGGTGGAGTTCCACCTGGTGGGCATGTCGCATATGAGGCGGTGAGCGGGAAGGCCGAAGTTCCGCTGTAGCGCAGACAGGTGAGCAGCAGCAGGATGTGAACGCCGGAAGCGCGCACAGACGGCCCGCACTTTATGCAGCAGCTCTGACATGTTGGGGTAGTTGTGAATGAACTTCTGCACCACCAAATTCAGCACATGTGCCAGGCAAGGGATGTGCGTCAAACCGGCTAGTCCCAGAGCTGCGATGAGATTTCGCCCATTATCGCACACCACCAGGCCGGGCTTGAGGCCCACCGGCAGCAACCACTCGTCGGTCTGTTGTTCAATACCCTGCGCGGTGTGGGGCCTGTCCCCCACACATATGAGTTTCAGAACGGCCTGCTGCCGTTTACCCCGGGCTGTGCTGAAGTTGGTGGTGAAGGTGTGTGGCTGATTGGAAGAGCAGGTGGAAGCAGAGGAGGAGGAAGCCGAGTAGGAGGAGGCGGCTACAGGAGGCAAAGAATGATGCCCTGCGATCCTTGGCGGCGGAAGGACGTGCGCCAAGGAACTCTCCTCCTGGGACCCAGCCGCCACTACATTTACCCAGTGTGCAGTTAGGGAGATATAGCGTCCCTGGCCGTTCTTATTTGGTCCACACATCTGTGGTTAGGAGGACCTTGCCACAGATGGCATTGCGCAGTGCACACTTGATTTTATCGGATACTTGGTTGTGCAGGGAAGGCACGGCTATCTTGGAGAAGTAGTGGCGGCTGGGAACAACATACTGTAGGACAGCCATGGCCATTGAGGCCCATGGCTCGAGGGTGGCTAGGTGGGAATTTACGCTCTCTCTCTGACATGGTGGAGATGCTTGATGACGCAGGTGGTGGTGTTGGTGGCACATCCTCCGTTTGGTGGGCGGCAGGTGCCAACATTCCTCCTGAGGCGGAGAAAGAGACCGAGGCAGCAGCAGAAGAGTGAGCAGGGGGAGCCTCAGTGAGTTCCTTGTTTTTAAGGTGTTTACTCCACTGCAGTTCTTGCTTTGCATGTAGATGCCTGGTCATGCAGGTTGTGCTAAGGTTCACAACGTTAATGCCTCGCTTCAGGCTCTGATGGCACAGCGTGCAAACTCGGGTCTTGTCATCAGCACATTGTTTAAAGAAGTGCCATGCCAGGAAAGTGCCATGCCTTTGGGGCGCTCGGTCCCTGGTGGCGGTGGCCAGTAGCAAGCAAACTCTCTTGGCGGCGGCTGTTCTACTTTTGCCCCTTGCTCCCTCTTTTGCTACGCTGTTGGCTCGGTCTCACCACTGCTTCTTCCTATGAACTATGAAAGTCAGTGGCACGACCTTCATTCCATGTGGGGTCTAGGACCTCATCGTCCCCAGCATCGTCTTCCTCCCTGACCTCCTGTTCGGTCTGCACACTGCAAAAAGACGCAGCAGTTGGCACCTGTGTTTCATCATCATCAGAGACGTGTGGACTCTGATGAGGTGGTATTCCCATGTCCTCATCATCAGGAAACATAAGTGCTTGTGCATCAGTGCAATAGGTATATATGTATTGGTTTGGGTAAAAGTTATAGCGTTTACAAACTATGGTGCAAAAAATTAAATTTCCGCACTTTGACTTTCTGAGCACCTGTCCTGTTTCCTGACGTACTACAATGCCCAGACAGTAGAAAAACCCCACAAATGACCCCATTTCGGAAAGTATATACCCTAAGGTATTCGCTGATGGGCATAGTAAGTTCATGGAAGTTTTTATTTTTTGTCACAAGTTAGCGGAATTAGATTTTATTTTTTCTTACAAAGTCTCATATTCCACTAACTTGTGACAAAAAATAAAATTTTACATAAACTCACCATACCCCTCACAGAATACCTTGGGGTGTCTGCTTTCTAAAATGGGGTCCCTTGTGTGGTATTTTTACTGCCCTGGCATTTTAGGGGCCCCTAAAGCGTGAGAAGGAATTTGGAATCCAAATGCATAAAAATGTCCTGTGAAATCCTAAAGGTACTCATTGGATTTAGGGCCCCTTTGCGCATCTTGGCTGCAAAAAAGTGGCACACATGTGGTATCGCCGTACTCAGTAGAAGTAGGGCAATGTGTTTTGGGGTGTATTTTTACATATACCCATGCTGGGTGTGAAAAATATCTCTGTAAATGACAACTTTTTCCATTTTTTTATACACAGTTGTCAATTTACAGAGATATTTCTCTCACCCAGCAATGGGTTTATGTAAAAATACACCCCAAAACACATTGCCCTACTACTTCTGAGTATGGCGATACCACATGTTTGCCACTTTTTCGCAGCCAAGATGCGCAAAGGGGCCCTAATTCCAATGAGTACCTTTTAGGATGGCATTTTTACGCATTTTTCTTCTCACGCTTTAGGGCCCCTAAAATGCCAGGGCAGTAAAAATACCCCAAATGTGACCCCATTTTAGAAAGAAGACACCCCAAGGTATTCTGTGATGGGCATGGCGAGTTCATAGAAGATTTTTTTTTTTTGGCACAAGATTTTTTTTGTTTTTTCTCACAAAGTCTCCCTTTCCGCTAACTTGTGACAAAAAGGTAAATCTTACATGGACTCAATATGCCCCTCAGCGAATACCTTGGGGTGTCTTCTTTCCAAAATGGGGTCACATGTGAGGTTTTTGTACTGCCATGGCATTTGAGGGTCTCCGCAATCATTACATGTATGGCCAGCATTAGGAGTTTCTGCTATTCTCCTTATATTGAGCATACGGGCAATGAGATTTTTTTTCCGTTCAGCCTCTGGGCTGAAAGAAAAAATGAACGGCACAGATTTCCTCATTTGCATCGATCGATGTGGATGAAAAAATCTCTGCTAAAAAATATGCAAGAAGAAAAAGAGGGGCCTGGTGATTGCCAGGACATGGGGGCTCCGCCCAAACATCCATACCCACTTCAGCTCCTATGTCCTGGCAAACGTGATTTCTCCATTCACATCGATCAATCGATCGTTGTGGAGGAAGACATCTTTGTCAGATTTTTGATACAAAGTGTTTGCCAAAGCATATGAACTCCAACACCTCTCCTCAGCTCATATGCCTGGGCAAACGTACCTGTACTGCAGAGGAGAAATCTCGTCTTGCAGCGCCGCATACACTGACTTCACGTGTCTTCTGACAGCAGCGCAATGCTTCTCTCAGAATGCACATCAGTGCTGCAGCGTTTTTGTCCGTTGGTCCGTTGGTCTACCTGGAAAATAAAGTGTGGTTAGGGGAAAAAAAAAAAAGAAGAAAAACCAGGCAGCAGGCTCATAAGCTTGAACGTTACAAACTTTATAAAATCTGAACATAAAACTTTTTTTATCAAACCTGAACATCAAAACTTTTAAAAACTGAACTAACTCAAGATTTTTTTTTTCTTGCTACCTGTTTAATTTTTTATTTTTTTTTCCTTTTCACTCTTTATTTTCCTTGCAGAAACCTCTCCTCTGCCATTGGACAATGTGTAAAGTGTAAATCACACAGAGATGGTGCGAAGTACATTATGCACTTCATCCCAAGTGAAAGGAAACGTTTTTACCGTTTCACATTTCTGCGGGGGTATGCAAATCTGCAAATTTCAGGTTGAAGTGGTCTATGAGGGGCCGAATTTTGTGGAGCCGGTCAAAAGCTGGGTGGCCTCTGGGACGGGAGGTGGTGTTGTCGCTAAAGTGCAGGAAACACAGGATGGTCTCAAATCGTGTCTTGGACATGGCAGCAGAGTACATGGGCATGTGATGAATTGGGTTCGTGGACCAATATGACCGCAATTCATGTTTTTTTGTCAGGCCCATGTTGAGGAGAAGGCCCAGAAAAGTTTTAAATTCGGAAACTTGGACTGGTTTCCACTGGTAATAAATTGAGTGGCATACCGATTTGTTTCTGCCACGACTAAGTCATAGAGCTCCGCAGTAAAGAACAGCTCAAAAAACCCCAGTTTCGATCCGATCTGAGCTGTCTCCACCCGAACTCCTGACTGGGCAGTGAAATAGGGAACTAATGGTGCGGCTGAAGTTGGGGGCTGCCAATCAGGATTTGCCAGCACCTCAGGGATTCTAGGGGCTCTACGGGCCTGTCTGCGCGGTGGCTGCGACGGGGGAATTACTGCACGTGCCACCGTACCAGCTTCAACTGCCCTTCTGGTGCTCGCCACTTCACCATGTTGTACGGCAGTGCTGGTAGTAGGTCCAGGATGGGCTGCGCTGCTGGTGTATGTCTCCGGCAGCGCCAGCCCCACTCTGCTGCCCTTGAAACGGATCCTGCGCTACCTGTGGTCTAGCGACACAGGGCCGGGTACGCCTGGTGGTATCAGGGACCTCAACCTCCTCGTCCGAACTTTGGGTCAGACTGCCACTGCTTTCTACAGGTTCATATTCTGACCCGCTAGATTCGTCAGATGAGGGTTCCCATTCCTCATCCGACTGGGTCAGAATCCTTTAGGCCTCTTCAGAGGAATACCCCTTATTTGATATTTGGACGACTAAATTTAGGGGGTATTCCCTGAGACTATCCAAGAAAAAGAGCAAGCCTGTCTTACAAATAGGAGGGTAGCGAAGTACAGAAGCCGCTGCGATTGATAAAAAAGATCAAAATTGATTTTTTTTTATCGCTGCAGCGCTTGTAAAGTGATTGTGCAGTGATTAAAAAAAATAAAAAAAATTGTCACTGCGGCGGGGCAGGCGTGGGTGAACGCACGTGTGGGCGACCGATCAGGCCTGATCTGGCAAACACTGTGTTTTGGGTGGGGGGCGAACTAAGGTGACACTAATACTATTATAGATCTGACTGTGATCAGTTCTGATCACTTACAGATACTATAAAGTACGAACACTGATTAGCGCTACGCTAATCAGCGAATAAGTGACTGCGGTGCGGTGGGCTGGGCGCTAACGCTAACTACCTACCAAAGGGGGCCTAAACTAATCCTGGTGAAAAAAAGTGACAGTTTACACTGATCACTTTTTTCCCTTTCACTAGATGATTGACAGGTGACTGAGAGGGGTGATCAAGGGGTTAATTGGGGTGATGGGGGGTGATCAGGGCCTGAAGTGTGGTGCTTGGTGTACTCACTGTAGAGATGTGCTCTCTCCTGGGTCCAACCGACGAAAAGGACCCAGCAGAGAGCACAGAAGCCATTGAATGCATTATATTTATAAATATAATGCATTTCATGGCTCTTGATTCGTTTTTTTTAAAATCACCAGCCTGCCAGCGCAGATCATTGGCAGGCTGGTGACGAACTTCCCCTGTGCTGATACCGACAGTCTGTGCGCCCGTTCAGGCGCACAAATCGCGTCATCTCGCCTCTCGCGAGATGACGCGCCCGCGCGTCAACGAGGAACAAAAGGACCGCCGAGATCACGCGTATCTGCGTGAGGCGGTCCTAAAGAGGTTAAACTTGGCCAGCCACAGCTGAAACCACTGATTTACGGTATTGCTATTTTGGCAATTGAATTTTACCACAGAAAATAATCTATCCTTTGCCAGACAGCAGACAGTATTACACTTTGCTAGCCACAGCTGGAACACCAGATTTAGGGGATTGCTATTTTGGCATTTGAATTTCACCCCAGAAAAGAACATATCCTTTGCCGTACACTATTAAACTTGGCCAGCCACAGCTGAAACCACTGATTAATGGTATTGCTATATTGTCAATTGAATTTCACCCTAGAAAAAAATATATCCTTTGCAGGACACTATTAAACTTGGCCAGCCACAGCTGAAACCACTGATTTATGGTATTGCTATTTTGGCAATTGAATTTCACCCCAGAACAAAATATATCCTTTGCCGGACACTATTATACTTTGCCAACCACTGCTGGGACACCAGATTTAGGGGATTGCTATTTTGGCAATTGAATTTCACCACATAAAATAATCTATCCTATGCCAGACATCAGACAGTATTACACTTGGCTAGCCTCAGCTGGAACACCAGATTTAGGAGATTGTTATTTTGGCAATTGAATTTAACCCCTAAATAAAATATAGAAATTTCTATCCTGAGTTTCTAGGGGTGACAATAGGCACACCCAAGCCCCTGATGTAGGATATAGCAAAAAAAAAACTAGTATTGATGGATTGATGGACTTGGTGGCAGCTTGTGCTGGTGCACCACAAGTCACAAAATGGCCGCCGACCACCCCAGAAAAAAGTGACAAAAAAAAACGCTCTGTGCAGCCTAAAAACCAGTGAGCAATTAACTAGCAGAAGTTGAATGATTCACAGCTGTAGATCGATCACTTCATTAGGTGCTTTTGCTGACTTTTCCCTGCCCAATCTCACAGAAGCTACGTCCTCTCCCTACACTAATCAGAGCAGTGTGACGTGCGGCGCTACGTGACTCCAGCTTAAATAGAGGCTGGGTCACATGCTGCACTTGGTCAATCACAGCCATGCTGTTAGTAGGCATGGCTGTGATGGCTTCTTAGGGCAAGAAGTAAAACGCTAGCTGATTGGCTGCTGTGCAGCCCTTCAGAAAGCAGGAAGAAATCGCCGAACAACTGACCCGAACCTGAACTTTTTTGAAAATATTTGGGTCCGGGTCCCGAACACCCCAAAATTCGGTACGAACCCGAACTATGCTCGAACTGTTAGCTCAACACTAGTCTCAAGGTATAATCAGCTGATGATAGTATCCAGGATTCCAATATGATGTCACAATGTATAGTCAGCAGATGATGGTATTATGTATTCCATCATGATGTGATGATGTATTGTCGGCAATTAATATTATCCAGTATTCCATTATAATGTCACAATCGATGTTCTGCAGATGATAGTATCCAGGATTCCATTATGATGTCACAATGTAAAGTCAGCAGATGATGATGTCCTGGATTCCATTATGATGTCACAATGTATTGTCAGCAGATGATAGTATCCAGGATTCCATTATGATGTGTGGTAAGGTGCAGGGTGCCGTCGTAGATGGCAGGTACGTGTCACCGAGGTTCATAGCCTCGGTGAGGTAAGAGCCGTTTTGTTGATGTCAGTAGCAGGTAGTGCTACTGACACAGTTGCTAAATAGCGTGGCTGCAAAGCCGATCCGGGCCGGCTCTTACCGGGAGCAGCTAAAGTGTAGGGTGGGTGGCTGCTCCCCACGACCCAGTCCTGGTTTTGGTGCTGGGTTTAAAACTCAGCCAGCACCAGCAGCTGTCTCTGTGATTATCCTGGAGCTGCTGATCGTGCTGTGGAGCTCACTGGGCTGAAAGCAAGAGCCCAGCAAGGAGGTGTGCAGTCGGCCTGGAAGCCTGTGGTGAATTGTCTTGCGGCTGGGCTGACAGCCAGGTGCGAACCTGCACCTAAACCTCCCAGGTGACTGGAACCTGTATGTGACTTTTTGTTTTGCCTCACGTTTTTCTGATGGGTGTGACGTAACACCAAGTGACTGTTTGCTGTATACTTTATGCAAGTGTGAATTAAACACTGTTTTGCTGCACTTTCTGGACTCCCTTTTGCCTCTGTACTGCACCCGCACCGCTATCTACCAGAGCGACTCCCCACAGATGTCACAATGTATGGTCAGCAGATGGTGGTATCCAGGATTCCATTTTGATGTCACAATATATAGTGAGCAGATGATAATCTAATGGAAGCCATTATCATGTCACAATGTATGGTCAGCAGGTGATGTTATCCAGTATTCCATTATGATATTACAATGAATGGTCAGCACATGATAGTATCAAGGATTCCATTATGACGTCACAATGTATGGTTAGCGGATAATAGTATCCAGAATTCCAATATGATGTCACAATGTATTGTCAGCAGATGATGGTATCTAAGATTCTATTATAACATCACAATGTATTGTCAGCAGGTGATGGTATCCTGGTTCCATTATGATGTCACAAAGTATTTTTGGAAGATGATAGTATCCAGAATTCCATTATGATGTCACAATGTATTGTCAGCGGATGGTAGTATCCAGGATTCCTTTATGATGTCACAATGTATTGTCAGCGGATGGTAGTATCCAGGATTCCATTATGAGGTCACAATGAATTGTCAGCAGTTGATCGTATGCAGGAATCCATTAGTATGTCACAATGTGTGTTATGCTGATCATAGTACCAAGGATTCTATTATGATGTCACAAAGTATTGTTAGAAGATGATAGTATTCAGGATTCCATTATGATATCACAATGTAAAGTCAGCAGATGATAATGTCCAGGATTTAATTATGATGTCACAATGTATGTTCAGCAGATGATAGTATCCAGGATTCCATTATGATATCACAATGTATTGTCAGCAGATGATAGTATCCAGGATTCCCTTATGATGTCACAATGTATGGTCAGCAGATGATGGTATCCAGGATTCCATTTTGATGTCACAATATATAGTGAGCAGATGATAATCTAATGGAAGCCATTATCATGTCACAATGTATGGTCAGCAGGTGATTTTATCCAGTATTCCATTATGATATTACAATGAATGGTCAGCACATGATAGTATCAAGAATTCTATTATGACGTCACAATGTATGGTTAGCGGAGAATAGTATCCAGAATTCCAATATGATGTCACAATGTATTGTCAGCAGATGATGGTATCCTGGTTCCATTATGATGTCACAAAGTATTTTTGGAAGATGATAGTATCCAGAATTCCATTATGATGTCACAATGTATTGTCAGCAGATGGTAGTATCCAGGATTCCTTTATGATGTCCCAATGTATTGTCAGCGGATGGTAGTATCCAGGATTCCATTGCAGTATACGGGCACTTTAATACCCGTTTACTACCAATATGTTATGTCCCTTTAAGTGGTTTACATGTAATTGCCTGCAGTAATGTGAGGATTGTGATGTAGGTGTTAGACCACTAGGGGAACTGTTGAGCAGGGATATATATAGCTAGGCAGGGCAGGCTAGAGTTAGTGCAGACCCTGGAGTCTGTGAAGGCCACATGTCACGGGCCTAGGCAAGTCAGCAGGAGCCAAGCTGAGGCAATCCCTAGAGCAAGAGGTACTGTAATGTCAGAGGAGGTACACTGTAAACTGGAGATTCAAGGATATAAGCCAGAAGTAGGGCATTGGGGCCTTGAAGAATAATTGCCAGTCAGGACAAGCCAGGAAGAAAGTAAGGTTCACCTGCAATTCAAAGTCCTGTTATTTAACCCTCTGTTTACCTTGCTGGATATAAGCCTGCTGTAACTGAGACTGTACCAAAGCCTATTGTCTGCAACAAGAACTGTTTTAAGAGAGTGCCTTCTGTATTACCCCTGTTTCAGTAAAGTTGGAATTCTGTTTCAAGCTACAAGTCTGCACCTTCTATTATTCCTATTATAAATACGGTGTGCCACCGTTTACTGGCACTGGCGTCACGAAACATCAGGGACTTAGCCATAGGCACGTTAAACTACAACACCAAGGGCACCTCACATTGCACCTGGCTGTGTCCCTTCAGAACCCAGAGAGTGCCCCAGAGGAACAGCGTGCCGGCCTCTCCATCACTGGCATTCCCCAGGTTAGTCCCACACATTGCTCTGACTTGGGGATGCTACACCATTATGAGGTCACAATGAATTGTCAGCAGTTGATAGTATGCAGGAATCCATTAGTATGTCACAATGTGTGTTATGCTGATCATAGTACCAAGGATTCTATTATGATGTCACAAAGTATTGTTAGAAGATGATAGCATTCAGGATTCCATTATGATGTCACAATGTATTGTCAGCAGAGGATAATGTCCAGGATACCATTATGATGTCACAATGTATGGTCAACAGATGATAGTATTAAGGATTCCAATATGATGTAACAATATATGGTCAGCAGATGGTTATATCCAGGAATCCATCATATCGTCACAATCAATGGTCAGCAGATGATGGTATCCCGGATTCCATTATGATGTAATGATGTATTGTCGGCAGATAATATTATCCAGTATTCCATTATGATGTCACAATCTATAGTCAGAAAAGATAGTGTCCAGGATTCCATTATGATATCACAATGTATGGTTAGCAGGTGATGGTATTCCAGGATTCCAATATGATGTCACAATGTATGTTCAGCAGATGGTTATGTCCAAGAATCCATTATATCGTCACAATCAATGGTCAGCAGATGATGGTATCCCGGATTCCATTATGATGCGATGATTAGAGTTGAGCGAACACCTGGATGTTCGGGTTCGAGAAGTTCGGCCGAACTTCCCAAAAATGTTCGGGTTCGGGATCCGAACTTCACCCCGAACCCGAACCTCATTGAAGTCAATGGGGACCCGAACTTTTGGACACTAAAAAGGCTGTAAAAAAGCCCAGGAAAGGGCTAGCGGGCTGCAAAAGGCAGCAAAATGTAAGTAAATCCCCTGCGAACAAATGTGGATAGGGAAATTAATTAAAATAAAATAAAATAAATAAAAATTAACCAATATCAATTGGAGAGAAGTCCCATAGCAGAGAATCAGGCTTCATGTCACCCACCAATAGAAAAGGCCACTTTCAGTTATTTAGGCCCCAGCATCCAGACAGAGGAGAGAGGTGGCATAGCAGAGAATCAGGCTTCATGTCACCCACCAATGGAAAGGCCACTTTTACTTATTCAGGCCTCAGCACCCAGACAGAGGAGAGAGGTCCCAAAGCAAAGAATCAGGCTTCATGTCACCCACCAATGGAAAAGGTCACTTTCAGTTATTTAGGCCCCAGCACCCAGACATAGGAGAGAGGTCCCATAGCAGAGAATCAGGCTTCATGTCACCCACCAATGGAGAAGGCCACTTTTACTTGTTTAGTCCCAGCAACCAGACAGTGGAGAGAGGTTGCATAGCAGAGAATCAGGCTTCATGTCACCCACCAATGGAACAGGCTACTTTCAGATATTTAGGCCCCGGCACCAAGACAGAGGAGAGAGGTCGCATAGCAGAGAATCAGGCTTCAAGTCACCCACCAATGGAACAGGCCACTTTCAGATATTTCTGCTCGGATCGGCTCATGGTGAGAAGAGACCCTAACTAACCCTACTCTCCCCCCCCCTCCCTACCTGGAAAGCAGCAGGGTTATGCCAGAACTGCTGTCAAAGGGTAGCCTAAAGGGGGCTACACCGATAAGGAGTCCTGAAAAGAAGGGTGGGCTCCTGAGCGGGTCGAAAGCGTTTGAACCGACGTGTGGGGGCAGGAGCGGCAGGTATAAGTAGCCAAGGCCCCGCCCCCCCTTCACACAAAGACGGCAATCTTAATTGCCTACCACTTGTGCTCGGATCGGCTCATGGTGAGAAGAGACCCAAACTAACCCTACTCTCCCCCACCTGGAAAGCAGCAGGGTTATGCCGGAATTGCTGTCGAAGGGTAGCCTAAAGGGGCCAAAAGAAACAATGCATAGGAGTTTGAAAAGACTTTAATAACACACAACTACAAAACCAAATCTCTGAAAGCTTGTGACATTTCACATTGGGGATCAGGGATATAACGCATGTAACAAGAGGAACTCCAACGTCCCAATCGTTTGATGACATGTACTGGTACCTTATGCATGGATGCAGCAACCGCAGTGCCGATGCGGAAGGAATGCCCAGTGATCGACCGAGGATCGACCCCTGAGCCAGCCAACAATATACGAATGTACCTAAGGAAAGACGTAGTAGTCAGTGGTGCATTCTCTAGCTTGAGCAAGGGAGAACATGCCGGTTCGGACTCAGCTTTAAGCAGCCAATCATCTAACGCCTGTACCGGACACCATTTGTTGGTCGTGGGGAAACACCTGACCTCTACGGATTCCCCTGGCCTAGACGTTTTGGACTATGCCAAGGTAAGAACGTAAATGGACCCGCGCTGGAGGAGCTCATCTTTGCGCAAGAACTTAGCAGGCGTGTTGGAGCCCATGAGCTCCCCTGGCCTGAGGAATCCATAGAAAGCCAGGTACATGGCTGTCTCCACCAGAGCACTAACCTGCGGCCCGAACAGTTTACCCTGCAGTTCGTCGGCCTAAACATGGTACCGGTGAATCCTATCGGTGAATCCTATGACGAGCATGACGTTTCGTAACAGACATCTTCCGCAAACCCATCAAGGTCGCCTTGATGGGGTGGGCGGAGAAGAGTGACGGTAGATCCGGATACAGCATGTACCAATGATGTTGAACACCTGCCAGGTACAATTTAATAGTGCTATGGGACAGGTTTAATTGAGAGTGGCAAAACCTGACAAAGCCCAATAGGTGAGTGATAGGCCCCAGCCCGGTGGGCGGGTAGGTGTCCTCATATTTTTTGAACAGGCGCCAAGCGGTCTTGTAAGCCCTCAGGGTATTACTGGACAAGGAGTTGGCCATCAGTCTCCTAGCTACGGCAAGATGAGAGACTAGTCCAACCGCAACTGGGACTGGTGAAGAGTTGGCGTTGGCAACCGATCTGCCCCTGGACACACCTGAAAGAAAAGTTGAAAATTAAGGCGGGACTGAGCATCCGCCGTGTCATTGAGGTCTCCACTAATGTGTTTACAAAGAAAACGGAAATTGTGCATCAAAGACAGCCAAACAAACTTCCTCACAAACTATATTTTGTAGCTGGTCTCCCTAAGATCAGCTATTGCTTTGTTTGAGTAGTCACCAAAGCATCGCTCCCGGTTAGCCAGAATCCTACTCCACACTGATGAGGGGCAACACCCCGAAACAGCTGTCTGTGGATGGATAACTTGCTTAGGTCTTCCCCGTCACATCCTTAAAGCTTGTAAAAGAGCGGGATCTTGACATAGGGGCCACTTAATATGGTGGTTTTGGTGATCTCTGTAATGGAGACACCCCTTTGCTTGTTTTTCCTTCCTTTGAGGGATATCTGGCTTTCACTGTGTTGTAGACCCATAACTGGGGCTCCACAATCTTTTTGCATTTTATGTTTCCCAGGGAGCTTTGCACTTTGGATTGCTGTGTTTGAGACTCTTAAGTGAGGCTCCACGGTATTTTTGTAGCTGGTCTCCCTAAGATCAGCTATTGCTTTGTTTGAGTAGTCACCAAAGCATCGCTCCCGGTTAGCCAGAATCCTACTCCACACTGATGAGGGGCAACACCCCGAAACAGCTGTCTGTGGATGGATAACTTGCTTAGGTCTTCCCCGTCACATCCTTAAAGCTTGTAAAAGAGCGGGATCTTGACATAGGGGCCACTTAATATGGTGGTTTTGGTGATCTCTGTAATGGAGACACCCCTTTGCTTGTTTTTCCTTCCTTTGAGGGATATCTGGCTTTCACTGTGTTGTAGACCCATAACTGGGGCTCCACAATCTTTTTGCATTTCACAAACTATATGACCAGTTTAGAACTAGACCTGCCCTTCATAATGATATCCACAACTGCCGTGTTGTCAGTCAGGAAAAGCACTGTACGGTTCCTCCATTGCTCGCCCCATACAACTGCTGCCCCTACAATAGGATAAACCTCAAACAAGGAGGGACATAAGGAGAAACCTTTGATGGACGCGACCTCCGGTGGCCATGGAACAGCAAACCAATGGTTGCCGTGCAGTGCGGCGAAGCCGATTTACGACGAGGCATCAGTGTGGACTACCGGAGACTGGTTTGAGACCACTGTAACGAAGAGTGACACATCGTTCCAATGCATCAAAAACCTATCCCACATCACAAGGTCAGCCATGGCCTTTGGATTTAAACACACCATCTCGGCCTGCGGGAGCAACGCCAAAAGTCTAGAGATAAAGGACCTACCCTGGGGGATAATGCGCATGGCGAAATTGAGCATGCCTAAAAGGGACTGCAGATCCGCTCTGGAAGCTACTCTCACTTGAGCCCACCTATGGACGACCTGCCAAATCCTGTCTAACTTGTCAGGTGGGAGACTTGCTTGCAAGCGCACTGTGTCTAGTCGAATTCCCAAAAAGGTAATAACAGTGTCAGGGCCTTCTACCTTGTGAGAAGCTATAGGCACGCTGAGATCTGAAAACACCGTCTGCAAGCGCTGCAGGTCCTTAGTCTGCTGTGCTGGGGGCTCAATGAGTAGAAAGCCGTCCAGGTAATGAGTGACATGGCTGACCCAAAAGACATCTGAGAACACCCAATGCAAGGCACTAGCCAACTGGTCAAAGAGCCACGGACTAGACTTGGACCCGAAGGTCAGCTTGCTGGCAAAGTAGTACTGCTCTTGCCACTTAATCCACTGCCACAGGTCTGGCTGGATTGGGAGTAGTTTAAAGGTGTCTGTGATATCCGCCTTAGACAACCAGGCACCTCTGCCAAACTTGAGTATGACCTCAATAGCCTCATAAATGGAGGCGTACCTCATGGAGAACTCATCCGAGGGAATTAGAGAATTCAAACTGGGAACTGGTAGGGAATGTGGGGCTGACAATTCGTATCGTAAACCAACCTCTTTTTATTAGAAAACTTCAATGAACGGGGGCTGCACCACCGGGCCGATCAAATATCCCTTGTCTAACTCAAGTTGGATTAACTGTGTGACTGTTTCGGGATCTCTGGTAGCCGACAACAAGTTCCTGCACTCATGCGGGGCTTGAGGAAGAGCAAGCAAGCATGTATGAAAGCCGTAACGCAGGCCGTTGAGTACAAACTGCACCCAGGCTGAGTCTGGATGTCTGGCTAGGAAACAGGCGAGGAGATCCACATTAACCACGCTTAGTCATGCGTGAGTTCCCCCCTTCTGCGTGCAAGCAATGCGGGGGTGGGCCCTGAAACACAGGGTACATAAGTGTATCATTGGTTGTAGTGGCACACCGCATAATTGAAATTTTTGCACAACGGTGACTTACCGAGATACTTCACCGGGCGATCCAACTTGTCAAAGGACGCGAGAACCCACTAGCCGGCTGAGTGGGAAGAGCGCCAGCTGCGGAAGGCCCTGCCGAGCTACCGCTCTCCGAACACCAGCCGGCTGTATGGGCGTAGGAGCCGCAAGCAGTGCAAGTCGGTGCCTTAAGCCCCGCAAAGTGATGGCAAAATAACTCAGTATCAACCTGTGACTAATCTATGACATGATTGCACTGAGCGAGTGTGGCTGCCTCCTTGGCCGAAAAGGAGCAGTGGTAGTCATAAAATGCGGTGCCTCCATATTTGTACCCTAAATCAACAACCTTGAACAAGTACATGTCAAACTCCTCCCTCCTGAGGGGGCTAACGGTGCACACCACATCCCGATAGAGGCTGAAGGCCAAAACAAATTCGGCAATATTAAGTTTCCTATTCAGCCTGACGTCCCTAGACCTGAGCACGACAGAGACCTCTCCGCAGGATATGATCTTGTTTTCCGGGGCTTCGTGTGTGGCAACGAGAAGAGATGCCAGATTGACATCCTTGCCTTCCAAAATATCCTGCCGGATATGAGCGGTTATGAAATGGGATGGCGTTATTGGTGGAGAAAGACTGGACCCACCCAGAACACTGGAGGCTGATGGTCCGGCGACCGATAATGTCTGCACCCCTGTGCCAAACGCCACAGGCCTGGCCTCGATGGTCTCCAGCCTAGCCTGCATGTCTAACACAGACGAACCCATCGTGATGGCAGCATGCAGCTGAGTGAGCGAAGTCAGAATGGTGCTAAAGGAAACCTCATCTTGGCCAAGAGCTGCCGGTTGTGTAGACAGAAGGCGGTACAATTCGGCCTTCTTCGCGGAGGCCGGAAACGGAATCCCCCTTCTTGACAACTCAGCCGTCAGCTTAGGGACGGTCCATAACCTTATCGGCAACTCCGCCGATCACTCGGACTGCTGCTCCCCGCTGTCCCGAGAAGACGTGGAACCTTCCAGAAGAAACGCCTGAGACGTCTCCCTACTAAAAGAAATTTAGACTCAAGTGACCACAACAACACCTACGAAGTAACAACTGGCCACGCAAGCCCCAGATGTGCCCAAGGATGGAAGCCACTGCACCCGTGGCTAAGGTCCAAAGGCGCCCACGGTCGTAACCAAAGTGCTGCCAGGTCTGTCGGCCTGGCCGGGTAAGGATTCTGAAGTCGACAGTAGAAGAGAAGGCCCTAGTTCTGTGGAAGCTGTGGTCGTGACCGTGCGCAGGGACTAATGTGATGACGTAAAGGAGGGTTGAGGCTGCTCCTACCGGCGTAGACGAGGCACTATTGTGACTAGTACCCGCTGGGAGTTTGTGGCATGACAGGACCTGTCTGTTGCCGTGAGGGCTAATCTACAAGGCCGTGGCTTACCAGCTTGCATGGACGTAACGTAACAAATCTCGTAGATGTGACTGCCAAGTGCCGGTAGTCGTAACAGGAGTGCGACCGAGTCTGTGGACGTGACAGACTACCACTTGTCGTCGTAAAAGGACCCCACGTCGTGTTAGGAGCGGTGACAGACCATCGCCTGCTGACGTGGCAGGACTTTATAACGAGTCTGTAGTCATGACAGAGTAATGTCTGCAGATGTGGCAGGACTTTATAACGAGTCTGTAGTCGTGACAGACTTAAGCCTGCAGACGTGGCAGGACTTTATAGCAAGTCTGTAGTCGTGACAGACTGATGCCTGCAGTCGTGGCAGGACTTTATAACGAGTCTGTAGTCGAGACAGACTAAGGCCTGCAGACGTGGCAGGGTAGCTTAACGAGTCTGTAGACGTGATAGACCTTTTTTTTTTTCTTTGTACGAAAAATCTAATTTTTTTTTGTCAGGGCCACTGACTGTACTGTGTTCACTGCCCACCACTCATATAGGGTGGCACAGTACCTTGCAGATAAAAGTCATCTAAGTTTTTTTCTATAATATAATTGCAGTTGCCTGCCAGTGTGTGTCAGGCCCACAGACTGTACTGTGCCCACTGCCCATCACTTATATACGGTGGAACAGTACCTTGCAGATAAAAAAGTCATTTAATTTTTCCTCTGTAATATAATTGCAGTTGCCTGCCAGTGAGTGTCAGGCCTACTGACTCTACTGTGCCCACTGCCCATCACTTATATACGGTGGAACAGTACCTTGCAGATAAAAGTCATTTAATTTTTCCTCTGTAATATAATTGCAGTTGCCTGCCAGTGAGTTTCAGGCCCACTGACTGTACTGTGCCCACTGCCCACCACTCATATAGGGTGGAACAGTACCTTGCAGATAAAAAAGTCATTTAATTTTTTTCTCCGTATTATAATTGCAGTTGCCTGCCAGATAGTGTTAGGCCCACTGACTGTGCTGTGCCTACTGCCCACCACTCATATAGGGTGGCACAGTACCTTGCAGATAAAAAAGTTATTAAATTTTTTCTCTGTAATATAATTGGAGTTGCCTGTGAGAGAGTGTCAGTCCGACAGAATGTACTGTGCCCACTGCCAACCACTCATATAGGGTGGCACAGTACCTTGCAGATAAAAGTCATTTAATTTTTCCTCTGTAATATAATTGCAGTTGCCTACCAGTGAGTGTCAGGCCCACTGACTGTACTGTGCCCACTGCTCACCACACATATAGGGTGGCACAGTAGCTTGCAGATAAAAGTCATTTAATTTTTTCTCTGTAATATAATTACAGTTGCCTGCCAGTTAGGGTTGAGCGAACAGTTCGAGCATAGTTCGGGTTCGTACCGAATTTTGGGGTGTTCGGGACACGGACCCGGACCCGAACATTTTTTAAAAAGTTCGGGTCCGTTGTTCGGCCTTTCTTCCCGCTTTCTGAAGGGCTGCACAGCAGCCAATCAGCTAGCGCTTTACTTCTTGCCCTAAGAAGCCATCACAGCCATGCCTACTAATGGCATGGCTGTGATTGGCCAAGTGCAGCATGTGACCCAGCCTTTATTTAAGCTGGAGTCATAGGGAGAGGACGCAGCTTCTGTGAGGATGAGATTAGGCAGGAAAAAGTCAGCAAAAGCACCTAATGAAGTGATCGATCTACAGCTGTGAATCATTCAACTTCTGCTAGTTAATTGCTCACTAGTTTTTAAGCTGCACAGAGCGTTTTTCTGTCACTTTTTTCTGGGGTGATCGGCGGCCATTTTGTGACTTGTGGTGCACCAGCACAAGCTGCCACCAAGTCCATCAATCCATCAATACTAGTTTTTTTTTGCTATATCCTACATCAGGGGCTTGGATGTGCTTATTGTCACCCCTAGAAACTCAGGATAGAAATTTCTATATTTTATAAAGGGGTTAAATTCCATTGCCAAAATAGCAATCCCCTAAATCTGGTGTCCCAGCAGTGGCTGGCAAAGTATAATAGTGTCCGGCAAAGGATATATATTTTTTCTGGGGTGAAATTCAATTGCCAAAATAGCAATCCCCTAAATCTGGTGTTTCAGCTGTGGCTAGCCAAGTGTCATACTGCCTGCTGTCTGGCAAAGGATAGATTATTTTCTGTGGGGAAATTCAATTGCCAAAATAGCAAACCCCTAAATCTAGTGTCCCAGCAGTGGCTGGCAAAGTATTGTAGTGTCCCGCAAAGGATATATTTTGTTCTGGGGTGAAATTTAATAGCCAAAATAGCAATACCGTAAATCAGTGGTTTTCAGCTGTGGCTGGCCAAGTTTAATAGTGTACGGCGAAATATATATTTTTTTCTGGGGTGAAATTCAATTGCCAAAATAGCAATACCATAAATCTGTGGTTTTAGCTGTGGCTGGCTAAGTTTAATAGTGTATGGCAAAGGATATATTTTTTTCTGGGGTGAAATTCAATTGCCAAAATAGCAATACCATAAATCAGTGGTTTCAGCTGTGGCTGGCCAAGTTTAATAGTGCACGGCAAAGGATATATTTTTTTCTGGGGTGAAATTCAATTGCCAAAATAGCAATCCCCTAAATCTGGTGTTCCAGCTGTGGCTAGCCAAGTGTAATTCTGTCTGCTGTCTGGCAAAGGATAGATTATTTTCTGTGGTGAAATTCAATTGCCAAAATAGCATTCCCCTAAATCTGGTGTCCCAGCAGTGGCTGGCAAAGTATAATAGTGTCCGGCAAAGGATATATTTCGTTCTGGGGAGAAATTCAATAGCCAAAATAGCAATACCGTAAATCAGTGGTTTCAGCTGTGGCTGGCCAAGTTTAATAGTGTACGGCAAAGGATATATTTTTTTCTGGGGTGAAATTCAGTTGTTCAGTTTTCTGGAGTAAAACTGTTGTTCCAGCTGTTGCAGGCTTCGTTTAAATCTGTCCGTAAAATGGTATATTATTTTCTTGGGTGAAAGTCAGTAGCAAAAATAGAAATAGAGTAAATCTGGTGTCCCAGCAGTGGCTGGCCAAGTTTAATAGTGTACGGCAAAGGATATATTTTTCTACTGGGGTGAAATTTAATTGCCAAAATAGCAATACCCTGAATCTTTAGTTCCAGCTATTGAAGGCCTAGTTTAAATCTGTCCGTAAAAGGGTATATTTTTTTCTGGGGTGAAATTCAGTTGCCAAAATAGAAATACAGTAAATCTGGTGTTCCAGCTGTGACTGGACAAGTTTAACAGTATCGGTCAAAGGAGAGATTTTGTTCTGGGGTGAAATTCACTTGCCAATATAGCAATACCCTGAATCTGGTATTCCAGCTGTTGCAGGCCAAGTGTTAATCTGTCCGTGAAAGGGTATATTACACTCAAGGTGTATATACAAGTGCTGAGAGCGTCATCCTCAATAACTTCACATGATAACGTGCATCTCCCATTGTATTTTTGTCCGTTAAAGGGTATATTACATAAAGTGTTGAAATACAATTGCTGAAGGCATAATCCTACATATTTTTTCACACGCTACTGTGCATCTCCAAGTGTAAATCTGTCCATAAAAGGATATCTTCCATCCAGGGACTAAATACTAGGCCTACAATTTATATTCTCCTAAACCAGTGGTTACTGCTGTGCCTGGATTAGTGTAATACGGTACATAAATAAATAGGCAGATAGTGTTAGGTGCCTGTAAAAAAAGGCCGGATTTTGAAATTAATACATTGGGCCAAATATTTTTTTTCTTATTGTGGTGCTTGGTGAACGGTAACAATGAGGAAAACCTCTAGTAAGGGATGCGGACGTGGTCGTGGTGGTATTAGTGGACCCTCTGGTGCTGGGAGAAGACGTGGCCATTCTGCCACAGCCACACGTCCTAGTGAACCAACTACCTCAGGTTCCAGTACCCGCCAGAATTTACAGCGATATTTGGTGGGGCCCAATGTCGTTCTAAGGATGGTAAGGCCTGAGCAAGTACAGGCGCTAGTCAATTGTGTGGATCCAGCACGTTCACAACATTATCTCCCACCCAGTCTTCTGCAGAAAGCGCACAGGTGGCGCCTGAAAACCAAGCCCATCAGTCTGTCACATCACCCCCATGCATATCAGGGAAACTGTCTGAGCCTTAAGTTATACAGCAGTCTCTTATGCTCTTTGAAGACTCTGCTGGCAGGGTTTCCTAAGGGAATCCACCTAGCCCTTCCCCAGTGGTGGAAGACATAAAATGCACTGATGCACAACCACTTATGTTTCCTGATGATGAGGACATGGGAATACCACCTTGTCGGAGTCCGCACGTCTCTGATGATGATGAAACACAGGTGCCAACTGCTGCGTCTTTTTGCAGTGTGCAGACCGAACAGGAGGTCAGGGAGGAAGACTGTGTGGAAGACGATGCAGGGGACGATGAGGTCCTAGACTCCACATGGAATGAAGGTCGTGCCACTGACTTTCATAGTTCAGAGGAAGAGGCAGTGGTGAGACCGAGCCAACAGCGTAGCAAAAGAGGGAGCAGGGGGCAAAAGCAGAACAGCCACCGCCAAGAGAGTTCGCCTGCTACTGGCCACCGCCACCAGGGACCGAGCACCCCAAAGGCAGCTTCAAGGAGTTCCCTGGCATGGCACTTCTTTAAACAATGTGCTGACGACAAGACCCGAGTGGTTTGCACCCTGTGCCATCAGAGCCTGAAGCTAGGCATTAACTTTCTGAACCTTAGCACAACCTGCATGACCAGGCATCTACATGCAAAGCATGAACTGCAGTGGAGTAAACACCTTAAAAACAAGGAACTCACTCAGGCTCCCCCTGCTCCCTCTTCTGCTGCTGTCTCGGCCTCCAACACCACCACCTGCGTCACCAAGCATCTCCACCATGTCACACGGCAGTGTTCAGGTCTCCATCTCACAAACCTTGGAGAGAAAGCATAAATTCCCACCTAACCACCCTCGAGCCGTTTGCCTGAATGCCAGCATTTCTAAACTACTGGCCTTTGAAATGCTGTCATTCAGGCTGGTGGACACAGACAGCTTCAAACAGCTGATGGCCATGGCTGTCCCACAGTATGTTGTTCCCAGCCGCCACTACTTCTCCAAGATAGCCGTGCCTTCCCTGCACAACCAAGTATCCGATAAAATCAAGTGTGCACTGCGCAATGTCATCTGTGGCAAGGTCCACCTAACCACAGATGCGTGGACCAGTAAGCAAGGCCAGGGACTCTATATCTCCCTAACTGCACACTGGTTAAATGTAGTGGCGGCTGGGTCCCAGGAGGAGAGTTCCTTGGCGCACGTCCTTCCGCCGCCAAGGATCGCAGGGCATCATTCTTTCAGTCACAACTACCCCGACATGTCAGAGCTGCTGCATAAAGTGCGGCCCGTCTGTGCACGCTTCCGGCGTTCACATCCTGCTGCTGCTCGCCTGTCTGTGCTACTAGCGCAGACAGTCGAGCGTAACTTCGGTTTTCCCGCTCACCGCCTCATATACGACGTGCCCACCAGGTGGAACTCCACCTTACACATGCTGGCCAGAATGTGCGAGCAGCAGCAGGCGATAGTGGAGTTTCAGCTGCAGCACGCACGGGTGAGTCGCTCGGCAGAACAGCACCACTTCACCACCAATGACTGGGCCTCCATGCGAGACCTGTGTGCCCGGTTGCGCTGTTTCGAGTACTCCACCAACATGGCCAGTGGCGATGGCACCGTTATCAGCGTAACAATACCAGGTTCACAGCGGGGTGGCACCCGACACAGCTCAGGCCCATCACTGGTGCGTGGCTGGGGGGATACGGAGGACGATGACGATACGCCTCCCACAGAGGACAGCTTGCCCTTACCTCTGGGGAATCAAAGAAAGTCACCAGTATAAAGCAATAGTCCCTCACTGCGAGTCTCTTTGTGTGTAGGGATCAATTCACATTCAATAGGAAATTCAACGATGAGACCGCGCGTTCTGGCTCCTCAAATTATATTTCACCCTCCACACGTCTGTATGAGTTTTCCAGATTTCTCTCTCGGGAAATCCTGTTCAATGTCGGATATAAATATATCTTAGTGAAGCTCCACCAGCCACAACCTCCACCTGCTTTCACCAATATATACTCACAGGATGTAGTTTTGAGACAGGCTTTTCTTATATATATATATGAAGACCTCTACTTACTTCTCCAATCCACTCTTATGCCACACGGTGCTACAAGGACAAAAATCACTCCAATGGTGCAGAACCACTTCAACGTCTAGAGTTTTTAATTAAATATACTCACATACAACCGATTAAAAGCACATAATAGGTATTTTCTCAGACTCTACCCGACCCGGGTTTCACTCCAATGAGCTTCGTCAGGGGCGTCTGTTCACTACTCCTCCCCTCACTCTTTTATACACCTCTTCCATCACACCTGTGTGAGTACTCACACCCTCATTACTATCTCATATTTAAAACATGTAATCTTTTAAAGATCTCTATGTATAGCATTGTTTCTACTCTTTTCCATTTTAGATCAACCAAAGTGGTATGAATCCCTCATATAACTATTCCTTGCAACAGACCTCACATTCTTGCAGTCTTTCTTTCTTTTGTTACAAACCGCAATGTTCCTCTGCTCCAATTCACACTCAACTCATATTCCACATAATAGTCACCATTGTATCTGTGTTACCTTCTATGCAACCAATTTTACAGGCATCCCTTGATGTCAAAATCGACATTCAGCCCCTTTGGTTGTATTGATCCGATCTCAAAAATCCAGCGTGCTTCATGTTGATCAATTTTTGCAATATAATCCCCTCCTCGCCAATTTGCTCGTACACACTCAACTCCCTGAAATTTTAGACCTCTAGGGTTTTTCTGATGTACATATTTAAAATGCCTCGAGAGTCCGTGTGATTCCAATCCTTTTTTTATATTATTTATATGCTCAGCTACCCTGATTTTTATTTTACGGGTGGTCCTACCCACAGACTGTACTGGAGACCACAAGGGCACTCCAGTACGTAGATGGCCCCCATACTTTCACAGGATAAATCTCCTTTTATTTTCAAATCTAAATCCCTCTGGTTTGAGTGGATCACATTGCTCTTATGTTTTCTATCACTACTACATCTATTCTTACATGGAATACAGAAACCACACCAATTAAATTGATTTGTTTTTCGGGGTTCTTCTTTTAAAGGGATAGCGCTATGTACTATTTTATTCTGCACATTAGGTGCCTTTTTGAAAATGATGTCTGGTCTATCTGGAATACTTTTCCCAATAACCGGATCATTTTTTAATATGGGCCAGTTCTTCTTAATCATATTTCTCAACTGATTGGTTTGTACACTGAATCCTGTTATAAATGAATAATTTTCCTTTTTTTCTTTCTTTTCTCTTTTTACAGTGTCCTTATTTTGCGCATCTTTCTCCACCTCAACGCTACACTGTACTAGTTCTTTCTCATCATAGCCTTTTTAAATAAATCTCTGCTGTATCATCTTACTTTGTTGTCTAAAAACCGCAACATCTGAACAGTTCCGATGGACTCTCCCGATCTGGCCTTTTGGTATATTCTTTAACCACGGCACGTGATGGCAGCTGTTAGTACTAATATACCCATTCACGTCCGTGGGCTTAAAGAAGGTCTTAGTTTTGAGCTGTGAATCTTCCACATATATAGTCAGATCAAGAAAGTCCACCTCACTCTGACTAACACAACTTGTGAAACGCAGATTCCATACATTGTTATTAATTCCAGCAATAAACTACTCCAACTCATCTCTACCACCCCTCCAAACCAGCAGACAGTCGTCGATGTATCTTCGCCAAACTACCAATTGCCCAAATTCCCTTTAAACTTCCAGTATAGGGTCTATAAATATCTTCTCCCATGCTGTCATAAAAATATTTGCAAAACTGGGGGCAAATTTCGCCCCCATCGCGGTTCCGACCAGCTGGACATAGTAGTCCCCCTTGAAGCAAAAATAGTTATGCTCTAAGCAGTAATGGACGCATTCTAATATAAAATCTGCCTGCGTCCTGTTCATCTCGCTATCACTGTATAATTCTGCCTGTACTGCACGAAGCCCCAGTATGTGGGTAGGACCACCCGTAAAATAAAAATCAGGGTAGCTGAGCATATAAATAATATAAAAAAGGATTGGAATCACACGGACTCTCGAGGCATTTTAAATATGTACAAATTTTTACATAAATTTGTAAAAAGAAATCTCTTTCTGCTTCAGAATAGCTGGTTCCACTTAATAAAGTGGAAACAGCCTGTATGCCCTCCTGGTGCCCTATAGAAGTGTATAAGCTTACAACATCAATGGTCACCAGGAGGCTGTTATGGGGAACAGGACCCTGCTCGGTAATCACCTTCAAAAAATGTGGCGTATCCAATAAAAAGGACTTCGTCGTTTTTACTAACGGGGTTAAAACCTTCTCCAGGATAATGGCTGGGGGAGATAAAATAGACCCCACTGAGGACACTATAGGACGTCCAGGGGGATCTACCAAAGTTTTGTAAACCTTTGGTAACACGTACAGGACGGGTGTTCTGGGTGATAAATTTACCCAAAATTTTGACATTTGCAAGTCAATTACACCAAGTGTCACAAAATGTTCAACAATATTTTTTATCTTGTTTTTAATTTCAAACACTGGATCTCTATTCAATACTCGATAAGTGTCTTGGTCAGCCAGATGGCGCATCACCTCCTGCACATACTTGCTCCTATCCATCACCACTATAGAGCCCCCCTTATCAGCCGGTTTAACTACCAGGCTGTTGTCCTCCATTATCATTTTGATCATCTCTCTTTCCGTTTTAGTAACATTTTGTATCATATGCAATTCACCCGTCTTAATAGAGTCCAATTGCTCCCGTATCTCCTTAGTGACCAGTTGTACATAGGTCTCAACTGGATGTTGAGTCTTGGGGGGCATAAAGTTGGATTTATTTCTGAGGCCCAAATCAGTTAATCTCAAACATGGCTGCGGAACATCAAGAGTCATCCCACTCTGATCTCCAGAGGATCTGGAAAAATAAGCTTTTAATCTGACCTTCCTGAAAAATTGCTGCAGGTCAATGTCCATCTGGAAACTGTCAAATGAAGTAGTGGGGCTAAATGATAAGCCCTTTTGTAAGGCAGAAATTTGTACAGGGTCCAGACACCGGGATGACAGGTTAATAACTAGTGATTGACTCTTACCTGTGACCGGGTTAATATTGTCTGGCTCTACGCTGTCCCCGCCATTCCGCCGGTGGTGCTTGCGGCCCGCTCTCCTCTTCCTCCTCCACGCGGACGCCGGCCTCTCCGGAAAAAAGGACGAGTCTCGCGAGAACCAGCTGACTCGTTGCCGGAACTGGAGGTATGTGACGCGGATCTCACGGGCCTTCTGTAGCCAGGTTGCGATCGTAGTGTAGCGTCTTGCCATCTGTATACCTTATTCAGGTAATAGTCTTCACTATCACACAGAAATTTAGATCGCTTTTTATCTTCAGTTTCTTGTTTGTAAGTAGCGATTTGAGCATCCACTGTCTCTTTCAATTTCTGAAAATCTTCTAATGATAAGGAGTCCCGTAATTGTTGTTTGGTGCTGGATACCTTCTCTTTAATCTCAGTTTTCGCTTGTTGTATGCGATTGATAGTTAGAAGGATCAGATCATAGGAACATTTATTTATAATCCATTCAAAGTCCTTGCAGTAATCGGTATCATCCGAAAAAAACGTGGGACAAAGATGTACTCTTAAGCCTCTCGGTATCCTCTTGACCTTATAATATTCAGCCAGTGTGGTGACATGCAACTCATAAGAAGTGAGTCTCCTTAACTCTCTTTCCCAATGTTTCTTTTTATATTCACTTGTAGGAATGTTCAGAAAGTCAGGTACAGACGTCACCTGTGATAAGATTCTATCGGCATCCGTTTGGTCAAAATTATGTATACAGTACTGAGTCCTATGAAAAAAATGTTATTCTGTGGAAGAGATTCATAGATGACATCTTTTGCATCTGGGCGGGGCCACGTGAGACCCTATTGGAATTTATGGAACAGCTTAATGCTGTATTCCCTACCCTGCAGTTTACTATGACATGTGATAATGACAATGTGAGCTTTCTGGACACAATGGTTAGAAAAGATTTGAGTGGACATCTCTCTACTGATCTTTATCGTAAGGAGACTGATAGGAATAGTATCCTCCATTATGCGAGTGCCCACCCCCCTTCTTTGAAGAAAGCCATTCCGAAGTCTCAATTTAAAAGAGTGAGGCGTATTGTCTCTGACCCCACTACATGTAATATGAGAATGAAAGAAATGACTGAGAGATTCAGAGAGAGAGGTTATCCTCAACCTATTTTGGACAGAGCATTTGATGAGATTGAGACAGATTTGGTTCGGAGTGAGAAATGGAGAAATGATGTGTCCAGAATAGCCTTCATTCACAAATTCCATCCGTTTAATGCAGGTATTGATAACATCATTAGGAAACATTGGCATTTGTTAGGCAAGGCATACTCACAAGTGGATGAGTTTAAAAGTCCGCCCTTGATTTGCAATAAAAGAAACCAGACTTACCGTGACAAGTTAGTTCGTGCCGATCTAGACAGTGCTAAACTTGTTTTGAAACAACAGCGACTTTCTACACCACGCATGGATACATATCCCTGCCTGCATTGTCTACAATGCTCCCACATTATAAAGGGTCCCACGTTTCATCATCCTTATACTGGTAAGAGTTTTGATATTAAAGGTTTTTATACCTGCGATACAATGAATGTCATATATCTTATCAAATGCCCGTGCGGCCTTTTGTATGTGGGAGCGACAATGCAGGCAGTAAAAGATCGTATTAGCAAGCACAAGTCAGACATCAGAACCAAAAATTTGCTGTTACCCATTCCCAGTCACTTTGACAAACATAGACATAGTGTAGCACAACTACAATTTCAGGTATTGGAACAGGTAAAGAGACCAAGAAGAGGGGGTGATATCAAGAGGCTTCTCCTGCGTCGAGAGGCATTCTGGATACACACCCTTGACACTTTGTCTCCTAGAGGCCTGAATAGGGACTATGAAATCTTGCATTTATAATTAACTTTATTAATACGTTTTTGTATCCTCTTTAGACTTCAGCCACTTGATGAAGACTCCCTGTAAGATAGACAGAGCTTCTATTTTAGGCCTCATGCACACGGCCGTGGGTGTTTTGCGGTCCGCAAACCGCGGATCCGCAAAACACGGAAGCTGCTCCGCGTTCCGTTCCGCAATTTGCGGAGCGGAACGCGGCCCATTATAGAGATGCCTATTCTTGTCCGCATAACGGACAAGAATAGGACATGCTCTATTTTTTTTGCGGGGGCACGGAACGGAGCAACGGATGCGGACAGCACACGGAGTGCTGTCCGCATCTTTTGCGGCCCCATTGAAATGAATGGGTCCGCGGCCGAGCCGCGAAATATGCGGCTCGGACGCGGACCCGAACAACGGCCTTGTGCATGAGGCCTTAAGGTAGACAGGACCTTGACCATCTTTCCCACTGTCTATATTTATTGATGTCACATGTATTTTGTTAATAGATTTACTATCACCACCCCTTTTGGGTGATGACGTCCTTGTGGGCGGTACTTGTGAGGTATATAATGTTTGCTATTCATTTGTGGATTACCTGTTGCTAAAGGCTTGCATGCCGAAACGCGTCCTGGAGTTAGGACACATCTTTATTGAAATGAAATAAATTCACTTAAAGAGCAACGTCTGCTGGGATCTGTTGTATTTGTAAATTTAAAACAGGCGCGCCGGCGGGCCCAGACTGGCTGCAGGTGGCAGCTGAGCTCAAGCAAGATGGCAGGCATATGGTCTCAGGTTCAGCAGTGCTCTCTCCACACAACTCTGACTGACATGCCTCTGCCTGCTGGCTCCAGTCCAGACCACTCCCACACTTCCTGGCACTGGCAGGGAAGACTATGCCAGCCCAGCCTGCGTGCACCGCCGGCCCTGCGTCCGCTCCTGAGTTACTTCCAACAGGCTCCGCCCCTAGAAGGTAACCTTGTCCTGCCATCGATGCACCACTGAGCGCTGAGCACAGGAGCTTAGTGGGTGCTTGCGCGCCGCCGGCAGCAGGCAGGGAGGGATGAATCATGGATGGATGGATGGAAATTCTCGGGGGGGGGGGGGAATTGCCCCATTGCCCCCCCCTGGATCCGCCATTGAGTAAGGGCGGGTTAAAGGCAACTTTCCTATTGAGTTGACTTGCTAGAATTCGCGAATATGTAGAATATGGCCCCTTTTAACACGGGCGAGTTTGCATTGCACCCGCACTGAATCCGGACCTATTCATTTCTATGGGGCTGTGCAAATGAGCGGTGATTTTCACGCATCACTTCTGCGTTGCGTGAAAATCGCAGCATGTTCTATATTCTGCGTTTTTCACGCAACGCAGGCCCCATAGAAGTGAATGGGGCTGCGGGAAAATCGCAAGCATCCGCAACCAAGTGCGGATGCGTTGCGATTTTCCCGCATTGTTGCTTAGCAACGGGACCCAATCTCTATTATTTCCCCTTATAACATGGTTATAGGGAAATATAGCATTCTTAATAAAGAATGCATTGTTAAATGAAGAGAGAGGGTTAAAAATAATAAAAGTTAACTTACCTTAGCCACTTGATCGCGTAGTCGCGATCTGTCCTCTCTTCCCTGCAGCATCTATAATCTAAAGGACCTGTGATGACGTCACATCACATGGTCCAATCACATGGTCCATCTTACCATGGTGATGGACCATGTGATGTGACATCATCACAGGTCCTTTAGATCATAGATGCTGCAGGGAAAGAGAGACAGATCGCGACTCACGATCAAGTGGCTAAGGTAGTTAACTTTTATTATTTTTAACCCCTTCATCTTCATTTAACAATGCATTCTTTATTAAGAATGCTATTATTTCCCCTTATAACCATGTTATAAGGGGAAATAATCAATTCTCCAGTAGACCCGAAACCGGACTTCAGTGATGAAGTCCGGCTTCGGGTTGGGTACCAAACATGGCGTTTTTTCTCACGCGCGTGCAAAACGTGTTGCAAACGTTTGCACCCGCGCAGGAAAAACGCACATATTCCCGCAACGCACCCGCCTCTTATCCGGGCGTCAAACATGATGTCCATGTGAAAGAGGCCTATAGCGTGATATATATTCGTAACAACGAATATGCGTCTTTTTTTTTTTATCTGAACCCATTTAATTTACTACTCTAATTTGTTACAAATATATATCACTATTTTCTACATATTCACAAATTCTAGCAAAGCCAACCCAATAGAAAAGTTGCCTATAACCTGCCCTTACTCGATTAACGCGCATATTACAATGCCAATTTTTTGCATAAGAAGAAATAAATATAATAATAAATAATAATCTAATTCACTAGTTATTGCAGCCTTCTCACATTGGCCCACAAGAAAGAAGCAGGCAGGTAATGGATTTAGATGAAAAAAAATTGACGAATATTCATTTTTACAAATATATATCACAAATTCTCGAAGTTACGATATTCACGATTAAAATTCGCTGTTTGAATATTCGCGCTCAACACTAATAATGAAGAGATAAGGAAGTTAATGGAGGAGGTGGAAATTTGTATTTACCCCGAAATAATTCACAAAAGATTTTCCTGCTTATTAGTACAGAACTTAACGCAGAATACAAGATTTTTTTCAAACTAAATAATTCAAAAAGATTTTACAACATAAAAGTTTCACATACTGCACGCTTTCGTAAATTGTGAGATTTTACTAGTCTATGACTTTATGAAAGACACGGAGGCGAGTATTGCTTACTCTTTCTTTACTGGGATAACTTAGCAGCAAATAATAACCATGTTTACAAAACAAAGAAACCATGGTAACAGGAAACCCCTCCCATAACACCCAGTATAATAGTCCTGAACGCCCAGAATTCCTCCTCTTTCTTTGATGATGGTCACAAAACGGAACTGAAACCCAGAAATCCATCTCCAGCCGCATAACGGTACTCTAACCAGAACGATGCACGAACGCTGAAAAAGGAAACTCAGCTGGAGCAAGAACCGTAAAACAGAAACCGACGGCAGTCAGGCAAGGCTCTTCATCCTGTGGGAAAACAGATAAAAGGGGAAAACCATAATAATAGGCCGACAATAGCAATGCTAAGGCATGATATATGTAACATGCAAAATTGCCGTCAAGCAAGAAAATATAGAACAAGTAATATAGTATATACTGTAAGACCGAAAAAAAATAATTTGTCCATCCAGTTCGGCCTGTTTCCTAGAAGTTGATCCAGAGGAAGGCAAAAAAAAACCTGTGAGGCAGAAGCCAATTTTCCCCGCTTAAGTGGAAAAAAATTCCTTCCCGACTCCAATCAGGCAATCAGAATAACTCCCTGGATCAACGACCCCTCTCTAGTAGCTGTAGCCTGTAATATTATTACACTCCAGAAATAAATCCAATCCCCTCTTGAATTCCTTTATTGTACTCACCATCACCACCTTCTCAGGCAGAGAGTTCCATAGTCTCACTGCTCTTACAGTGAAGAATCCTTTTCTATGTTTGTGTACAAACCTTCTTTCCTCCAGACGCAGAGGATGTCCCCTTGTCACAGTCACAGTCCTGGGGATAAATAGATGATGGGACAGATCTCTGTACTGACCCCTGATATATTTATACATAGTTATTAGATCTCCCCTCAGTCGTCTTTTTTCTAAAGTGAATAACCCTAATTTTGATAACCTTTCAGGGTACTGTAGATCCCTCATTCCAGTTATTACTTTAGTTGCCCTCCTCTGAACCCTCTCCAGCTCTGCTATGTCTGTCTTGTTCACAGGAGCCCAGAACTGTACACTGTACTCCATGTGTGGTCTGACTAGTGATTTGTAAAGTGGTAGGACTATGTTCTCATCACGGGCGTCTATGCCCCTTTTGATGCAATCCATTATCTTATTGGCCTTGGCAGTAGCTGCCCGACACTGGTTTTTGCAGCTTAATTTGCTGTTTATTAAAATTCCTAGATTCTTTTCCATGTCAGTGTTACCGAGTGTTTTACCATTTAATATGTACGGGTGACTTGCATTATTCCTTCCCATGTGCATAACTTTACATTTGTCAGTGCTAAACCTCATCTGCCATTTTTCTGCCCAAGCCTCCAATCTATCCAGATCCCTCTGTAGCAGAAAACTGTCCTCTTCAGTGTTAATTACTTTACACAGTTTAGTGTCATCTGCAAAAATAGATATTTTACTATGCAGGCCTTCTACAAGATCGTTAATAAATATATTGAAGAGAATAGGGCCCAATACTGACCCCTGAGGTACCCCACTAGTTACAGTGACCCAATCTGAGTATTTACCGTTAATAACCACCCTCTGTTTTCTGTCACTTAGCCAGTTACTTACCCACATACAGACATTTTCTCCCAGTCCGAGCATCCTCATTTTATATACTAACCTTTTATGAGGTACGGTGTCAAATGCTTTGGAGAAGTCCAGATATACGACATCCATTGATTTGCCGCTGTCAAGTCTAGAACTTACCTCCTCATAGAAGCTGATTAAATTCGTTTGGCATGACCGATCCCTCATGAAGCCATGCTGATATGGCGTTATTTGCTTATTTTCATTGAGATACTCCAAAATAGCATCTCTTAGAAACCCTTCAAACAGTTTACCAACAATAGATGTTAAACTTACCGGCCTATAATTTCCAGGCTTTGTTTTTGGCCCCTTTTTGAATATTGGCACCACATTTGCTTTGCGCCAATCCTGTGGAACATTCCCTGTTATTATAGAGTCCGTAAATATCAAAAATGATGGTCTGGCTATGACATCACTTAAATCCCTTAGGATTGTTGTACTTCTTCCTGGGTCAGACAGGGCACTTTTAATGGGGGATTTACTTTTACATTCTGCATTTCATCTGACAGTTTATTTTCCTCGGTGAATATAGTGGAGAAAAAAATATTTAATAGTTTTGCTTTATCCTCGTCGCTCTCTGCAAAACTATTGCTATGTAGAGGGCCGACTCCCTCAGATTTATGTTTTTTACTATTTATATAATTAAAGAACATTTTAGGGTTAAGTTTTACTCTCTTTGGCAATTAATCTCTTGGTCTCTAGTTTGGCAAATTTTATTAGTTTTTTACATATTCTATTTTTTTCCTTATAGTTTATCAGTGCTTCCCCTCCTGTTTTAGTGATTTATATGCTTTCTTTTTGTAATTTATTGCCTTCTTTACGGTTCCATTTATCCACATTGGTTTCTTATTGTTCCTTAGCCTTTTATTCCTATAAGGTATGTACCTCTCACAATTTGATGTTACAATGCTTTTAAAAATCTCCCATTTTATGGGTGTATTTTTTTTTTTGAGGACTTTGTCCCATTTAGTTAGGCCTATGGCCTCGCTTAGTTGGCTAAATTTAGCTTTTTTGAAGTTTGGTATTTTTGTTCCTCCCTTGAGAAACTCTCGTTTGAAGGATAATTAAATAAAATAATAATACTGACAATGCAAAGGAAGCAAAACCAGGACGGGTGGGAGAAAAAAAAAAAAAAACAAGGGAGGGGCAATACTATGTCTTTCATAAAATCATGACTTTACGTCATAGACTAGTAAAATCCCACAATTTTATATCAAGACACGGAGGCTCATATTGTGAGTTTAAAGCTGAGAAACTACAACAGAGAACGCATGAAGAGAAGGTCTGAAATAAAACTCCCGGAAGGTAGAAACCCGCGACCAATCCGCTAATTTCATAACGTCCTCCAAACAGGCACCAGCCGATTCTCATCCCCTAGCAGAATGAGCAGTAAAAGTATCAATCCTCGCTTGAGACATGATCCACTTCACCCATCGCGCTAAGGTGACCGTGGTAACGGGGTTAAAAGGGCGGCGGTAAGAGAGAAACAATGGAGGAACCGAAGGGGAACGGTGAGGAAGCGTGCAAGCTTCTTTATTCTTTAAGACAGGCCACCGGGCAAAGAGCCGGAGATTGCGGAAAGGCTGTATAGGAAACGGAGCGAATATTAGTCTTGGTACGACGCGTGATGTTGAACACGACCCCTTCCAGAGAAAAGGAGAGTGCGTCGTGATCTAGCGCACAGACATCCGAGACTCGTTTGCACGATATTAAGCAGAACAAGGTGACCAGTTTAGCAGAAAGTTGCCGAAGGGATAAATCCACATTAGGTGGCCAGGAGGATAAAATAGACAAAACTATAGATAAGTCCCAGGTCGATGAAAATAGAGGTCTGGGAGGACGGGAAAGACGCGAACCCTTAAGAAGATGGCATACCAAAGGATGCTGTCCCGCCAGGCAGCAATCAAAACCATGGTGAGATGATGAGATGGCAGAACGAAACAGATTAATGGTTCGGTAGGCCCTGCCCCCTTCAAACAGTGAAGTAAGGAACTGGAGGATCTCCGTTACAGGAGCTGAAAAGGGATCCATGTGTCTAGCCAAGCACCAGTCAGACCAAGACTTCCAGGCTGCCCTATAAGAACGCCTGGTTTGCAGGAGCCCAGGAGGACTCCAAGAGACATCTAGTTGATTCCGAAAAGTCTAGGACGAGCCAGGGATCCCGGAGATCCTGCACGCCAATAGTTGAAGGGACCCCTCCAAAATTAGGGGGTGAGGCTGGCCTGCTGGATCCAAGAGGAGATCCTGGAAGAGTGGAAGAAGCAGAGGGCATTAGACCAGGCACTCCAGAAGCTGGGGAAACCACGACTGGGATGGCCAAAAGGGAACAACCAGGAATAGGTCGACCCTCTGGTGGCGGATTTGCGCCAAGACCCGAGGAATCATGGAGATGGGGGGAAAGGCGTAATTGAGATGACCGGACCAGTCTTGCAGAAATTCATCTACCGCCACCGCGTCCGGATCTGGACGCCAGCTGTAAAAGTTGGGAAGCTGAGCATTGAGTCTAGAGGCGAAGAGGTCTAT
Source organism: Bufotes viridis (assembly GCA_033119425.1). Classification (NCBI taxonomy): domain Eukaryota; kingdom Metazoa; phylum Chordata; class Amphibia; order Anura; family Bufonidae; genus Bufotes; species Bufotes viridis. Next base: position 91,849,322 of record CM065595.1, read on the forward strand.
AGCAAAAGGACCCCATTTCAAAGCAATAGAGGCGTAAACTGAAGTGGCCAATCTCCAATCGCTGGAATCGGAGAGAAAACAAGAGCTCCAATCTGCCTGGACATTGTGAAGTCCCGGAAGATATTCCGCTACTACCGTGATATTCCTGGAAAGGCAAAATTCCCAAAAATCTCGGGCCAGGTGGGACAAAACTGAGGAGTGGGTACCCCCCATGGCATTGATGTAGCGGACGGCTGAAATATTGTCCATCCGCAACCTGATGCATGCCCTGGCACGACCATTCGAGAAACTGTGAACCGCAAAGGAGCCTGCAAGAAGCTCTAGGGAGTTGATGTGGAGCGCAGTCTCCTCCGAGGACCACCTGCCCCCTGTAGAAACTCCCTCGCAATACGCGCCCCAGCCTAGGAGACTGGCGTCCGAATTAATAGTGAAATATGGGCACGGACCGAAGATGGCCTTGCCATTCCACGCTTCCAAGTTGTGGATCCACCACCTGATCTCGTCCCTCGTGGGTCCGTCCAAGGTGATCATGTCCGCATAGGAGGCGCCTGCCTGAAGATGAGCTATTTTGAGGCGCTTGAGTGCCCTGTAGTGGAGCGGAGCTGGAAAGACCGCCTGAATAGAGGAGGACAGGAGGCCTATGATGCGGGCTAGAAGCCGCAACGAAACCTGAGGAAGGGACAACGTCTGGCACAGTTCCTTGCGGATGGCCCGAACTTTGTTTGGAGGGAGACTGAGAGTCTCCGTACTCGAGTTGATTGTGAAACCTAAAAATTCCATGGGCCGGGAGGGATTCAGGCAGGACTTCTCCAGATTGAGGAGGAAGCCGAGGCGAGAAAGTAGGTCCATTGTCCAGGAGAGGTGAGACAGAAGAACCGCATGGTCCTGAGCCATAAGGAGGATATCGTCTAGGTATATGATCAGACGAATACCTCGACTGCGGAGACAGGCCACCACAGGGCGGAGCAACTTGGTGAAACACCAAGGAGCTGATTAAAGGCTGAAGGGGAGACAAGTGAACCTCCAAATCTCTTTGTTCCAAGGGAAACAGAGAAGACTCCTGGAAGATTCGGACACCGGCACTGTCAAATTTAAGTCCAATTTGACCATCCAATCCCCCAGGAGCAACATGTCCCTCCATCTTGAAGTGACGGTAACGGACAATGGCGTTTAAAAGCCGTAAATTGATTACCGGTCTCATTTGGCCTCCTTTTTTGGCCACCAGAAACATGTTGCTGATCATCTGGGCCCTGGAGGGCGGAGCCGGTTCTATAGCACCCTTGTGGAACAGGGCTAGTAGCTCCCTGTCTAACAGAAGACGTTTTGGCCTGGGAAGAATTAAGGGGGGGGGCGTATGAATGCGGGCCGGGGAGTCCACCAGGTCTATGTGGAAACCGTGAACAGTAGACAGGACCCATGGGTCTGATGTGATGTTCGACCAGTAATGGGAAAAGAGAAGGAGTCTGCCCCCTACTAAGGCTTCCGAAAAAGACGGGAGGGCAGAAAAACTTACCGAGAGGGCGTCTGGTATAAGATCCTCTGGCACCTCGGGAATGCCACGCCGGACCTTGGGATGGGAAGAAGGTAGCCGCTTGGCGGTTCTCCTGGTTAGCGTTCCTGAAGGAGGCGGAGCCTCGACCCGAGCCGCGGGTCTGGAAAGATGAGCAGCCGGACAGTCGGCCCTGCGAACTGCCGGCCCTTGAAGAGACCCGTCCATGGAACACCTTCCTCATGGACGCCTGAGCCTTATCTAAGGTCGTGAAGGCCCCCACAAAACGGGATAAGTCCTTGATAAAGGTATCCCCAAACAGGAGACCCTATGCCTCCTTGCTAGCTTTGGTAAGAGCCAGGTTGGCTAGTTTTGGCTCAATCTTAAATAAAATCGCCTTGGGGCATTCAATAGAAAGGGACGTGTTCACGTTTCCGGTGATACACAACGCGCTCTGGGCCCATCCACGTAACTCATCCAGGTCAATGGTGGTATTGTGAGCTTTTGCAGCTTCGGCTAACTCAAATATCTTTTTAAGCGGCCCAAGAATATCCAATAACTTATCTTGGCAGGCCTTTAAGGCCGACTCAAGTCGCCTGTCTTGGCGAGAAATTGCGACATCTTTGGGTCTACTATGGGTGTGTCGCAAACCCTATTGGGGACAATTGGCCTGGGGCATTCCGCCCTCCACTTGTTCCTTGCCTCCTTGCTAAGAGGCTGTCTGAATCTGGTCTCGAGGTAGCGGGATATGTGGTCCGAAGGGAGCCACTCAGAGGACCTCGGATGATGAAGCGCATCTGGGTCAAATAGGGGAGCTCCTGAAGGGTCTAATATGGCTGATTGGGAATAAGCGGAAACCCCAGAAGGAGCTGCGAGAGCAACAGATGGGCCTGGAGTCTGGGCTGGGGCATCAAAATCAATGAGGTCAAATACCTCTTCCTGGGAATCGCTAGCCGATTCGTCCTGGGCCTCCTCTACAGTCCAATGCTGGTTGCGCTCTGGCGCTTTTCCAGGGCCTCGCCTTTTTTGCCTGGCGGGCAAAGGCTCTTTTGCGCAAACGCAGCACGCCTTCTTTGGTGGCTAGAGTCACACCATCATTATCAGTTCTGGAGGCAGTAACAGTAGTCAGAGTTTGTGGGGCTACTAACTTAGCTGGAGCTGCAGAGGTTGTGGCAGGATGTGACAACAGGGCCTCAGTAATGGAGCTGAAAATTGCAGCTGACATGGAGCCCATAGCAGCTCGTATAGCTGCGGCGACTAACCGCTGTAAAATCAGCGCCAAAGTGGATTCACTGGGGAGAATAGAATCCTGAATCTGAGTATTCTGCTCCCTGGGCTGGTGAGCAGGGGGGTAGCTGGAGTGATCCTGCTCAGACATGCTGCTGACAATAGAGAAGCTTAGTATATAAGGAGAGAGACACAGACTTATCTGCAGGAGAGGCAGTGGGGCGCAGGTAATGAAGGCACACTCTGAGCTGTGAAGGCAGACGCGATACAGGAAGAAGGGAGAAGATCACGGATAAGGAGCCGAAATCCTGCGAGATCTAGCTCGCGGCGGGAATCTGGCACTAGAGCTGAGGAGAAGAGGACGGAGCGTAATGGCGGCAGAAATCTCGCGAGATCTCGGCCGCCGCAGGAGTGAGGAACACGGCCGCGCCAAATACAGCAGGCGACCGGGTCCGGAGCACAGGCGGCAGTGATGAAAGCAGCGCAGGCCCCGGGGAAGCGGGGGAAAAACGCTGAGAGGTAGGCGGGGTGGGGAGCACGATACTGAAGGCAAACCTCACCCTCCCAAGAAGGGAAGGGGAAGAGGCAAAAGGCAGAACAGAGAGAGAACTATCTTTAAAACATTAATTATATTAAATTATATTCCCGAAAAAAGGGGGGTAAAAGCGACAATGCTGTAAAAACAATAATATACACAGCGGGTAATGATGGGTACTTATCTGGCTGCTAGCAGCAAAGAAAGAGGAGGAATTCTTGGAGTTCAGGACTATTATACTGGGTGTTATGGGAGGGGTATCCTGTTACCATGGTTTCTTTGTTTTGTAAACATGGTTATTTTTTGCTGCTACGTTATCCCAGTAAAGAAAGATTAAGCAATATGAGCCTTCGTGTCTTGATATAAAATCACTTTCCTAGCAATGTCCCTAGCGCCTTCTCACGTCTCTCCCTGCACTAAGATGCTGTGAAATGATTCCTCCCTATCCTTTCCCTGCACTTATAAATAGTTTTTGCTGTCTTTTTTTTCCCCACAATCGTTTATCCACTTGCTGTCCCTAGCGCCTTCACAAGTCTGTCCCTGCACTCTGAACGCTGAAAAATGTCTGACTGTAAGATGGCCGCCATATTTATAGGACTGTGACATCACAGAGCTGGCTGGCTGCTGATTTGCTGCATGCAGGCATGTCAATCTGGGTGATCCCGCCTTCCCAGAGTTCCTTAACCCATGTCCTCAATCCTCACATGTGTAGCCACCATTTTAGGAAAACTGCGATTCGTTACCGCAAAAGCGCAAGGAAATTTTATATGAATTCCACTTCGTCAGCTTTAATTCGCTCATCTTGTGTCACAATGTATGGTCAGCAGATGATAGTATTCAGGATTCCATTATGATGTCACAATGTATTGTCAACGGATGATAGTATCCTGGATTTCGTTATGAATTTATAATGTCACAATGTATAGTCCGAATATGATAGTATCCAGGATTCCATTATGATATCACAATGTATGGCCAGCAGGTGACGATATCCACCAGGATTTCATTATGAAGTCACAATGTATGGTCAGCATATGCTAGTATCCCGGATTCCATTATGCTGTCGCAATGCATGGTCCGCAAATGATTACATCCAGAATTTTATTATAATGTCACAGTGAATGGTCAGCAGATGATGGTATCCAGGATTCCATTATGATGTCACAATGTATGGTCAGTAAATAATAGTTTCCAGGATTCCATTATGACATCACAATGTATGGTAAGCAAATGAAAGTATCAAGGATTGCATTATGATGTCACAATCGATGGTCAGCAGATGATGGTATCCAGGATTCCATTATGATGTCACAATGTATGTTCAGCTGATGATAGTATCCAGGATTCCATTAAGATGTCAATCTATTCTAAGCGGATGATAGTATCCAGGATTTCATTATGATGTCACAATGTACGGTCAGCAGATGATTGTATCCAGGATTACATTATGATGTCACAACATATAGTCAGCAGTGTTGGGCGAGCATGCTTGGCCTCCCACACGTTTGTAGCAGCTATAAAACATGCAGGAAATACTGTAATGCAATAGCCATTAGTGTTAAATGCTATAATCTTCATGATCTCAAATCCTTATTATGCTTTATATCTTCTGTGCCTTTCTTTTTTTTTTTATATACCTATCATTAGTAAACTTATTATAAGTAGTGTTGAGCGAACAGTTCGAGCATAGTTCACCCCTAGAAACTCAGGATAGCAATTTCTATATTTTATTAAGGGGTTAAATACAATTGCCCAAATACCAATCCCCTAAATCTGGTGTTCCAGCTTTGGCTAGCCAAGTATAATACTGTCTGCTGTCTGGCAAAGAATATATTATTTTCTGTGGTGAAATTCAATTGCCAAAATAGCAATACCATAAATCAGTAGTTTCAGCTGTGGCTGGCAAAGTATAATAGTGTCCACCAAAACATATATTTTGTTCTGGGGTGAAATTCAATTGCAAAAATAGCAATACCCTTAATCTGGTGTCCCAGATGTTGCAGGCCAAGTGTTACTCTGTCCGTAAAAGGGTATATTTTGTTCTGCGGTGAAATTCAATTGCCAAAATAGCAATACCATAAATCAGTGGTTTCAGCTGTGGCTGGCCAAGTTTCATAGTGTCCGCAAAAACATATATTTTGTTGTGGGGTGAAATTCAATTGCCAAAATAGCAATACCCTGAATCTGGTGTCCCAGCTGTTGCAGGCCAAGTGTTACTCTGTCCGTAAAAGGGTATATTTTGTTCTGCGGTGAAATTCAATTGCCAAAATAGCAATACCATAAATCAGTGGTTTCAGCTGTGGCTGGCCAAGTTTCATAGTGTCCGCAAAAACATATATTTTGTTGTGGGGTGAAATTCAATTTCCAAAATAGCAATACCCTGAATCTGGTGTCCCAGCTGTTGCAGGCCAGGTGTTAATCTGTCCGTAAAAGGGTATATTTTGTTCTGCGGTGAAATTCAATTGCCAAAATAGCAATACCATAAATCAGTGGTTTCAGCTGTCGCTGGCCAAGTTTCATAGTGTCCGCAAAAACTTATATTTTGTTGTGGGGTGAAATTCAATTGCCAAAATAGCAATACCCTGAATCTGGTGTCCCAGCTGTTGCAGGCCAAGTGTTAATCTGTCCGTAAAAGGGTATATTTTGTTCTGCGGTGAAATTCAATTGCCGAAATAGCAATACCATAAATCAGCGGTAGTGTTGAGCGAACAGTTCGCGCATCGTTCGGGTTCGTACCGAATTTTGGGGTGTCCGGGACCCGGACCCGAACCCGGACATTTTCAAAAAAGTTCGGGTTCGGGTTCGGTGTTCGTCGATTTCTTACCGCTTTCTGAAGGGCTGCACAGCAGCCAATCAGCTAGCGTCTTACTTCTTGCCCTAAGAAGCCATCACAGCCATACCTACTAATGGCATGGCTGTGATTGGCCAAGTGCAGCATGTGACCCAGCCTCTATTTAAGCTGGAGTCACGTAGCGCCGCACGTCACACTGCTCTGACTAGTGTAGGGAGAGGATGCAGCTTCTGTGAGGGCGAGATAGGCAGGGAAAAGTCAGCAACAGCACCTAATGAACGGATCGATCTGCAGCTGAGAATCAGTGAACTTCTGCTATTTACTTGATTGCTGGTTTTTGGCTGCACAGAGCGTTTTTCTGTCACTTATTTTCTGGGTTGATCGGCGGCCATTTTGTGACTTGTGGTGCTCCAGAACAAGCTGCCACACATCCATCAATGCTTCAATACTATTTTTTTTTTGCTATATCTTCCATCAGGGGCTTGGCTGTGCTAATTGTCACCCCTAGAAACTCAGGATAGCAATTTCTATATTTTATTAAGGGGTTAAATACAATTGCCCAAATACCAATCCCTAAATCTGGTGTTCCAGCTTTGGCTAGACAAGCATAATACTGTCTGCTGTCTGGCAAAGGATAGATTATTTTCTGGGGTGAAATTCAATTGGCAAAATAGCAAAACCATACATCAGTGGTTTCAGCAGTGGCTGGCAAAATATAATAGTGTCCGCCAAAACAGATATTTTGGTTTGGGGTTAAATTCAATTGCCAAAATAGCAACACCCTAAATCTGGTGTCACAGCTGAGCCTGGCAAACTATATTAGTATCCGCAAAAACATATATTTTGTTCTGGGGTGAAATTCACTTGCCAAAATAGCAATCCTCTAAATCTGGTGTCACAGCTGAGCCTGGCAAACTATATTAGTATCCGCAAAAACATATATTTTCTTCTGGGGTGAAATTCACTTGCCAAAATAGCAACACCCTAAATCTGGTGTCACAGCTGTGCCTGGCAAACTATATTAGTATCCGCAAAAACATATATTTTGTTCTGGGGTTAAATTTACTTGCCAAAATAGCAATCCACTAAATCTGGTGTCACAGCTGAGCCTGGCAAACTATATTATTATCCGCAAAAACATATATTTTGTTCTGGGGTGAAATTCACTTGCCAAAATAGCAATCCACTAAATCTGGTGTCACAGCTGAGCCTGGCAAACTATATTATTATCCGCAAAAACATATATTTTGTTCTGGGGTGAAATTCACTTGCCAAAATAGCAATCCTCTAAATCTGGTGTCACAGCTGAGCCTGGCAAACTATATTAGTATCCGTAAAAACATATATTTTGTTCTGGGGTGAAATTCACTTGCCAAAATAGCAACACCCTAAATCTGGTGTCACAGCTGAGCCTGGCAAACTATATTAGTATCCGCAAAAACATATATTTTGTTCTGGGGTGAAATTCACTTGCCAAAATAGCAATCCACTAAATCTGGTGTCACAGCTGAGCCTGGCAAACTATATTAGTATCCGCAAAAACATATATTTTGTTCTGGGGTGAAATTCACTTGCCAAAATAGCAATCCTCTAAATCTGGTGTCACAGCTGAGCCTGGCAAACTATATTAGTATCCGCAAAAACATATATTTTCTTCTGGGGTGAAATTCACTTGCCAAAATAGCAACACCCTAAATCTGGTGTCACAGCTGAGCCTGGCAAACTATATTAGTATCCGTAAAAACATATATTTTCTTCTGGGGTGAAATTCACTTGCCAAAATAGCAATCCACTAAATCTGGTGTCACAGCTGAGCCTGGCAAACTATATTAGTATCCGCAAAAACATATATTTTGTTCTGGGGTGAAATTCACTTGCCAAAATAGCAATCCACTAAATCTGGTGTCACAGCTGAGCCTGGCAAACTATATTATTATCCGCAAAAACATATATTTTGTTCTGGGGTGAAATTCACTTGCCAAAATAGCAATCCACTAAATCTGGTGTCACAGCTGAGCCTGGCAAACTATATTATTATCCGCAAAAACATATATTTTGTTCTGGGGTGAAATTCACTTGCCAAAATAGCAATCCTCTAAATCTGGTGTCACAGCTGAGCCTGGCAAACTATATTAGTATCCGCAAAAACATATATTTTCTTCTGGGGTGAAATTCACTTGCCAAAATAGCAACACCCTAAATCTGGTGTCACAGCTGAGCCTGGCAAACTATATTAGTATCCGTAAAAACATATATTTTGTTCTGGGGTGAAATTCACTTGCCAAAATAGCAATCCTCTAAATCTGGTGTCACAGCTGAGCCTGGCAAACTATATTAGTATCCGCAAAAACATATATTTTCTTCTGGGGTGAAATTCACTTGCCAAAATAGCAATCACTCTAAATCTGGTGTCACAGCTGAGCCTGGCAAACTATATTAGTATCCGCAAAAACATATATTTTGTTCTGGGGTGAAATTCACTTGCCAAAATAGCAATCCTCTAAATCTGGTGTCACAGCTGAGCCTGGCAAACTATATTAGTATCCGCAAAAACATATATTTTCTTCTGGGGTGAAATTCACTTGCCAAAATAGCAATCACCCTAAATCTGGTGTCACAGCTGAGCCTGGCAAACTATATTAGTATCCGTAAAAACATATATTTTCTTCTGGGGTGAAATTCACTTGCCAAAATAGCAATCCACTAAATCTGGTGTCACAGCTGAGCCTGGCAAACTATATTAGTATCCGCAAAAACATATATTTTGTTCTGGGGTGAAATTCACTTGCCAAAATAGCAATCCACTAAATCTGGTGTCACAGCTGAGCCTGGCAAACTATATTATTATCCGCAAAAACATATATTTTGTTCTGGGGTGAAATTCACTTGCCAAAATAGCAATCCTCTAAATCTGGTGTCACAGCTGAGCCTGGCAAACTATATTAGTATCCGCAAAAACATATATTTTCTTCTGGGGTGAAATTCACTTGCCAAAATAGCAACACCCTAAATCTGGTGTCACAGCTGAGCCTGGCAAACTATATTAGTATCCGCAAAAACATATATTTTGTTCTGGGGTGAAATTCACTTGCCAAAATAGCAATCCTCTAAATCTGGTGTCACAGCTGAGCCTGGCAAACTATATTAGTATCCGCAAAAACATATATTTTGTTCTGGGGTGAAATTCACTTGCCAAAATAGCAATCCTCTAAATCTGGTGTCACAGCTGAGCCTGGCAAACTATATTAGTATCCGCAAAAACATATATTTTCTTCTGGGGTGAAATTCACTTGCCAAAATAGCAATCCACTAAATCTGGTGTCACAGCTGAGCCTGGCAAACTATATTAGTATCCGTAAAAACATATATTTTGTTCTGGGGTGAAATTCACTTGCCAAAATAGCAATCCACTAAATCTGGTGTCACAGCTGAGCCTGGCAAACTATATTAGTATCCGCAAAAACATATATTTTGTTCTGGGGTGAAATTCACTTGCCAAAATAGCAATCCTCTAAATCTGGTGTCACAGCTGAGCCTGGCAAACTATATTAGTATCCGCAAAAACATATATTTTGTTCTGGGGTGAAATTCACTTGCCAAAATAGCAATCCACTAAATCTGGTGTCACAGCTGAGCCTGGCAAACTATATTAGTATCCGCAAAAACATATATTTTGTTCTGGGGTGAAATTCACTTGCCAAAATAGCAATCCTCTAAATCTGGTGTCACAGCTGAGCCTGGCAAACTATATTAGTATCCGTAAAAACATATATTTTGTTCTGGGGTGAAATTCACTTGCCAAAATAGCAACACCCTAAATCTGGTGTCACAGCTGAGCCTGGCAAACTATATTAGTATCCGCAAAAACATATATTTTGTTCTGGGGTGAAATTCACTTGCCAAAATAGCAATCCACTAAATCTGGTGTCACAGCTGAGCCTGGCAAACTATATTATTATCCGTAAAAACATATATTTTGTTCTGGGGTGAAATTCACTTGCCAAAATAGCAATCCTCTAAATCTGGTGTCACAGCTGAGCCTGGCAAACTATATTAGTATCCGCAAAAACATATATTTTCTTCTGGGGTGAAATTCACTTGCCAAAATAGCAACACCCTAAATCTGGTGTCACAGCTGAGCCTGGCAAACTATATTAGTATCCGTAAAAACATATATTTTCTTCTGGGGTGAAATTCACTTGCCAAAATAGCAATCCACTAAATCTGGTGTCACAGCTGAGCCTGGCAAACTATATTAGTATCCGCAAAAACATATATTTTGTTCTGGGGTGAAATTCACTTGCCAAAATAGCAATCCACTAAATCTGGTGTCACAGCTGAGCCTGGCAAACTATATTATTATCCGCAAAAACATATATTTTGTTCTGGGGTGAAATTCACTTGCCAAAATAGCAATCCTCTAAATCTGGTGTCACAGCTGAGCCTGGCAAACTATATTAGTATCCGCAAAAACATATATTTTCTTCTGGGGTGAAATTCACTTGCCAAAATAGCAATCACCCTAAATCTGGTGTCACAGCTGAGCCTGGCAAACTATATTAGTATCCGCAAAAACATATATTTTGTTCTGGGGTGAAATTCACTTGCCAAAATAGCAATCCTCTAAATCTGGTGTCACAGCTGAGCCTGGCAAACTATATTAGTATCCGCAAAAACATATATTTTCTTCTGGGGTGAAATTCACTTGCCAAAATAGCAATCACCCTAAATCTGGTGTCACAGCTGAGCCTGGCAAACTATATTAGTATCCGCAAAAACATATATTTTGTTCTGGGGTGAAATTCACTTGCCAAAATAGCAATCCTCTAAATCTGGTGTCACAGCTGAGCCTGGCAAACTATATTAGTATCCGCAAAAACATATATTTTCTTCTGGGGTGAAATTCACTTGCCAAAATAGCAACACCCTAAATCTGGTGTCACAGCTGAGCCTGGCAAACTATATTAGTATCCGTAAAAACATATATTTTCTTCTGGGGTGAAATTCACTTGCCAAAATAGCAATCCACTAAATCTGGTGTCACAGCTGAGCCTGGCAAACTATATTATTATCCGCAAAAACATATATTTTGTTCTGGGGTGAAATTCACTTGCCAAAATAGCAATCCACTAAATCTGGTGTCACAGCTGAGCCTGGCAAACTATATTATTATCCGCAAAAACATATATTTTGTTCTGGGGTGAAATTCACTTGCCAAAATAGCAATCCACTAAATCTGGTGTCACAGCTGAGCCTGGCAAACTATATTAGTATCCGCAAAAACATATATTTTCTTCTGGGGTGAAATTCACTTGCCAAAATAGCAATCACTCTAAATCTGGTGTCACAGCTGAGCCTGGCAAACTATATTAGTATCCGCAAAAACATATATTTTGTTCTGGGGTGAAATTCACTTGCCAAAATAGCAATCCTCTAAATCTGGTGTCACAGCTGAGCCTGGCAAACTATATTAGTATCCGCAAAAACATATATTTTCTTCTGGGGTGAAATTCACTTGCCAAAATAGCAATCACCCTAAATCTGGTGTCACAGCTGAGCCTGGCAAACTATATTAGTATCCGCAAAAACATATATTTTGTTCTGGGGTGAAATTCACTTGCCAAAATAGCAATCCTCTAAATCTGGTGTCACAGCTGAGCCTGGCAAACTATATTAGTATCCGTAAAAACATATATTTTCTTCTGGGGTGAAATTCACTTGCCAAAATAGCAATCACCCTAAATCTGGTGTCACAGCTGAGCCTGGCAAACTATATTAGTATCCGTAAAAACATATATTTTCTTCTGGGGTGAAATTCACTTGCCAAAATAGCAATCCACTAAATCTGGTGTCACAGCTGAGCCTGGCAAACTATATTATTATCCGCAAAAACATATATTTTGTTCTGGGGTGAAATTCACTTGCCAAAATAGCAATCCACTAAATCTGGTGTCACAGCTGAGCCTGGCAAACTATATTATTATCCGCAAAAACATATATTTTGTTCTGGGGTGAAATTCACTTGCCAAAATAGCAATCCACTAAATCTGGTGTCACAGCTGAGCCTGGCAAACTATATTAGTATCCGCAAAAACATATATTTTCTTCTGGGGTGAAATTCACTTGCCAAAATAGCAATCCCCTAAATCTGGTGTCACAGCTGAGCCTGGCAAACTATATTAGTATCCGCAAAAACATATATTTTGTTCTGGGGTGAAATTCACTTGCCAAAATAGCAATCCTCTAAATCTGGTGTCACAGCTGAGCCTGGCAAACTATATTAGTATCCGCAAAAACATATATTTTCTTCTGGGGTGAAATTCACTTGCCAAAATAGCAACACCCTAAATCTGGTGTCACAGCTGAGCCTGGCAAACTATATTAGTATCCGCAAAAACATATATTTTGTTCTGGGGTGAAATTCACTTGCCAAAATAGCAATCCTCTAAATCTGGTGTCACAGCTGAGCCTGGCAAACTATATTAGTATCCGTAAAAACATATATTTTCTTCTGGGGTGAAATTCACTTGCCAAAATAGCAACACCCTAAATCTGGTGTCACAGCTGAGCCTGGCAAACTATATTAGTATCCGCAAAAACATATATTTTGTTCTGGGGTGAAATTCACTTGCCAAAATAGCAATCCTCTAAATCTGGTGTCACAGCTGAGCCTGGCAAACTATATTAGTATCCACAAAAACATATATTTTCTTCTGGGGTGAAATTCACTTGCCAAAATAGCAACACCCTAAATCTGGTGTCACAGCTGAGCCTGGCAAACTATATTAGTATCCGCAAAAACATATATTTTGTTCTGGGGTGAAATTCACTTGCCAAAATAGCAATCCTCTAAATCTGGTGTCACAGCTGAGCCTGGCAAACTATATTAGTATCCGCAAAAACATATATTTTCTTCTGGGGTGAAATTCACTTGCCAAAATAGCAATACCCTAAATCTGGTGTCACAGCTGAGCCTGGCAAACTATATTAGTATCCGTAAAAACATATATTTTCTTCTGGGGTGAAATTCACTTGCCAAAATAGCAATCCACTAAATCTGGTGTCACAGCTGAGCCTGGCAAACTATATTAGTATCCGCAAAAACATATATTTTCTTCTGGGGTGAAATTCACTTGCCAAAATAGCAACACCACTAAATCTGGTGTCACAGCTGAGCCTGGCAAACTATATTAGTATCCGTAAAAACATATATTTTGTTCTGGGGTGAAATTCACTTGCCAAAATAGCAATCCACTAAATCTGGTGTCACAGCTGAGCCTGGCAAACTATATTATTATCCGCAAAAACATATATTTTGTTCTGGGGTGAAATTCACTTGCCAAAATAGCAATCCACTAAATCTGGTGTCACAGCTGAGCCTGGCAAACTATATTATTATCCGCAAAAACATATATTTTGTTCTGGGGTGAAATTCACTTGCCAAAATAGCAATCCACTAAATCTGGTGTCACAGCTGAGCCTGGCAAACTATATTAGTATCCGCAAAAACATATATTTTGTTCTGGGGTGAAATTCACTTGCCAAAATAGCAATCCTCTAAATCTGGTGTCACAGCTGAGCCTGGCAAACTATATTAGTATCCGCAAAAACATATATTTTCTTCTGGGGTGAAATTCACTTGCCAAAATAGCAACACCCTAAATCTGGTGTCACAGCTGAGCCTGGCAAACTATATTAGTATCCGTAAAAACATATATTTTGTTCTGGGGTGAAATTCACTTGCCAAAATAGCAATCCTCTAAATCTGGTGTCACAGCTGAGCCTGGCAAACTATATTAGTATCCGCAAAAACATATATTTTGTTCTGGGGTGAAATTCACTTGCCAAAATAGCAATACCTCTAAATCTGGTGTCACAGCTGTTGCAGGCCCATTGTAAATCTGTCCATAAAAGGATACCTTTCATCCAGGGCCTAAATACTTGCCCTAAAAGAGATATTCCCCTAAATCAGTGGTTACTGCTGTGCCTGGATTAGTGTAATAAGCTACATAAACAAATAGGCAGATAGTGGTAGGTGCCTGTAAAAAAGGCCTGAATTTGAAATCAATACATTGGGCCAAATATTTTTTCCTTATTGTGGTGCTTGGTGAACGGTAACAATGAGGAAAACATCTAGTAAGGGACGCGGGCGCGGTCGTGGTGGTGTTAGTGTACCCTCTGGTGCTGGGAGAGGACGTGGCCATTCTGCCACAGCCACACATCCTAGTGAACCAACTACCTCAGGTTCCAGTACCCGCCAGAATTTACAGCGATATTTGGTGGGGCCCAATGCCGTTCTAAGGATGGTAAGGCCTGAGCAGGTACAGGCGCTAGTCAATTGGGTGGCCGACAGTGGATCCAGCATGTTCACAACATTATCTCCCACCAAGTCTTCTGCAGAAAGCGCACAGGTGGCACCTGAAAACCAAGCCCATCAGTCTGTCACATCACCCCCATGCATATCAGGGAAACTGTCTGAGCCTCAAGTTATGCAGCAGTCTCTTATGCTGTTTGAAGACTCTGCTGGCAGGGTTTCCCAAGGGAATCCACCTAGCCCTTCCCCTGTGGTGGAAGACATAGAATGCACTGATGCACAACCTCTGATGTTTACTGATGATGAGGACATGGGAATACCACCTCATCGGAGTCCGCACGTCTCTGATGATGACGAAACACAGGTGCCAACTGCTGCGTCTTTCTGCAGTGTGCAGACCGAACAGGAGGACAGGGAGGAAGACTGTGTGGAAGACGATGCAGGGGACGATGAGGTCCTAGACCCCACATGGAATGAAGGTCGTGCCACTGACTTTCATAGTTCAGAGGAAGAGGCAGTGGTGAGACCGAGCCAACAGCGTAGCAAAAGAGGGAGCAGGGGGCAAAAGCAGAACAGCCGCCGCCAAGAGAGTTCGCCTGATACAGGCCACCGCCACCAGGGACCGAGCACCCCAAAGGCAGCTTCAAGGAGTTCCCTGGCATGGCACTTCTTTAAACAATGTGCTGACGACAAGACCCGAGTGGTTTGCACGCTGTGCCATCAGATCCTGAAGCGAGGCATTAGCGTTCTGAACCTTAGCACAACCTGCATGACCAGGCATCTACATGCAAAGCATGAACTGCAGTGGAGTAAACACCTTAAAAGCAAGGAACTCACTCAGGCTCCCCTGCTCCCTCTTCTGCTGCTGCCTCGGCCTCTTCCTCCGCCTCGGGAGGAATGTTGGCACCTGCCGCCCACCAAACAGAGGATGTGCCAGCGACACCACCACCTGCGTCACCAAGCATCTCCACCATGTCACACGGCAGCGTTCAGCTCTCCATCTCACAAACCTTGGAGAGAAGCGTAAATTCCCACCTAGCCACCCTCGAGCCCTGGGCCTGAATGCCAGCATTTCTAAACTACTGGCCTTTGAAATGCTGTCATTCAGGCTGGTGGACACAGACAGCTTCAAACAGCTGATGTCCATGGCTGTCCCACAGTATGTTGTCCCCAGCCGCCACTACTTCTCCAAGACAGCCGTGCCTTCCCTGCACATGCAAGTGTCCGATAAAATCAAGTGTGCACTGCGCAGCGCCATTTGTGGCAAGGTCCACCTAACCACAGATACGTGGACCAGTAAGCACGGCCAGGGACGCTATATCTCCCTAACTGCACACTGGGTAAATGTAGTGGCGGCTGGGCCCCAGGCGGAGAGTTCCTTGGCGCACGTCCTTCCGCCGCCAAGGATCACAGGGCATCATTGTTTGCCTCCTGTAGCCTCCTCCTCCTACTCGGCTTCCTCCTCCTCTGCTTCCACCAGCTCATCCAGTCAGCCACACACCTTCACCACCAACTTCAGCACAGCCCGGGGTAAACGTCAGCAGGCCATTCTGAAACTCATATGTTTGGGGGACAGGCCCCACACCGCGCAGGAGTTGTGGCGGGGTATTGAACAACAGACCGACCAGTGGTTGCTGCCGGTGGGCCTCAAGCCCGGCCTGGTGGTGTGCGATAATGGGCGAAATCTCGTCGCAGCTCTGGGACTAGCCGGTTTGACGCACATCCCTTGCCTGGCGCATGTGCTGAATTTGGTGGTGCAGAAGTTCATTCACAACTACCCCAACATGTCAGAGCTGCTGCATAAAGTGAGGGCCGTCTGTGCGCGATTCCGGTGTTCACATCCTGCCGCTGCTCGCCTGTCTGCGCTACAGCGTAACCTCGGCCTTCCCGCTCACCGCCTCATATGCGACGTGCCCACCAGGTGGAACTCCACCTTGCACATGCTGGAGAGACTGTGCGAGCAGCAGCAGGCCATAGTGGAGTTTCAGCTGCAGCACGCACGCGTCAGTCGCACTGCGGAACAGCACCACTTCACCACCAATGATTGGGCCTCCATGCGAGACCTGTGTGCCCTGTTGCGCTGTTTCGAGTACTCCACCAACATGGCCAGTGGCGATGACACCGTTATCAGCGTTACAATACCACTTCTATGTCTCCTTGAGAAAACGCTTAGGGCGATGATGGAAGAGGAGGTGGCCCAGGAGGAGGAGGAGGAGGAGGAGGAGGATGAGGGTCATTTTTAGCACTTTCAGGCCAGTCTGTTAGAAGTGGCTCAGAGGGAGGTTTTTGCAACAGCAGAGGCCAGGTACAAATGTGGCCAGCCAGGGCCCACTACTGGAGGACGAGGAGGATGAGGAGGAGGTGGAGGAGGATGAGGATGAAGCAGGTTCACAGCGGGGTGGCACCCGACACAGCTCAGGCCCATCACTGGTGCGTGGCTGGGGGATACGGAGGACGATGACGATACGCCTCCCACAGAGGACAGCTTGTCCTTACCTCTGGGGAGCCTGGCACACATGAGCGACTACATGCTGCAGTGCCTGCGCAACGACAGCAGAGTTGCCCACATTTTAACGTGTGCGGACTACTGGGTTGCCACCCTGCTGGATCCCCGATACAAAGACAATGTGCCCACCTTACTTCCTGCACTGGAGCGTGATAGGAAGATGCGCGAGTTCAAGCGCACGCTGGTAGAGGCGCTCCTGAGAGCATTCCCAAATGTCACAGGGGAACAGGTGGAAGCCCAAGGCGAAGGCAGAAGAGGAGCAAGAGGTCGCCAATGCAGCAGTGTCACAGCCAGCTCTTCTGAGGGCAGGGTTAGCATGGCAGAAATGTGGAAAAGTTTTGTCTCCACGCCACAGCTAACTGCACAACCACCTGATACGGAACGTGTTAGCAGGAGGCAGCATTTCACTAACATGGTTGAACAGTACGTCTGCACACCCCTCCACGTACTGACTGATGGTTCGG
Source organism: Bufotes viridis (assembly GCA_033119425.1). Lineage (NCBI taxonomy): Eukaryota > Metazoa > Chordata > Amphibia > Anura > Bufonidae > Bufotes > Bufotes viridis. Next base: position 91,866,648 of record CM065595.1, read on the forward strand.
CCCCATTCAACTTCTGGGTCTCCAAATTGTCCACGTGGCCAGAGTTAGCATTTTATGCCTTGGAGGTGCTGGCCTGCCCGGCGGCCAGCGTTTTGTCTGAACGTGTATTCAGCACGGCAGGGGGCGTCATTACTGACAAACGCGGCCGCCTGTCCACAGCCAACGTGGACAAGCTGACGTTCATAAAAATGAACCAGGCATGGATCCCACAGGACCTGTGCCTCCCTTGTGCAGAATAGACATTTCCCTCCCCATCAACCATGTATTCTTGTACTCTGGGGCACTTCTTTATTGAATCCTCATTTTTTTACTTTACCATGATCTTGCGGTGCAACCCAAAGTTGAATGAACCTCTCCTCTGTCTGGGTGCTGGTCCAAAATACATGAGAGTGACATTCTCCGTTGGTGGTTGATATGACGCATGATTCCTTGCTGTGGGACCTCTCTCCTCTGTCTGGGTGCTGGTCCAAAATACATGAGAGTGACATTCTCCGTTGGTGGTTGATATGACGCATGATTCCTTGCTGTGGGACCTCTCCTCTGTCTGTGTGCTGGGCCTAAATAAATGAGAGTGACATTCTCCGGTGGTGGGTGATATGACGCATGATTCCATGCTGTGGGACCTGTATCCTCTGTCTGGGTGCTGGTCCAAAATACATGAGAGTGGCCTTCTCCGGTGGTGGGTGATATGACGCATGATTCCATGCTGTGGGACCTGTATCCTCTGTCTGGGTGCTGGTCCAAAATACATGAGAGTGGCCTTCTCCGGTGGTGGGTGATATGACGCATGATTCCATGCTGTGGGACCTGTATCCTCTGTCTGGGTGCTGGTCCAAAATACATGAGAGTGGCCTTCTCCGGTGGTGGGTGATATGACGCATGATTCCATGCTGTGGGACCTGTATCCTCTGTCTGGGTGCTGGTCCAAAATACATGAGAGTGACATTCTCCGGTGCAGGGTGATATGACGCATGATTCCTTGCTGTGGGACCTGTATCCTCTGTCTGGGTGCAGGGGTCAGAGTCTCTCAAAGTGGCCTTCTCTTGTGGTGGGTGATGTGAAGCTGATGTTTGTGCCATCTGACATGGTTGCCGGGGTCCCATTAAATGGTGTCCTACTCCTGTGGTGGGTGATCTAAATGCCTGATTCTCTGCTGTGAAAACCCCTCTCCTCCGCCTGGGTGCAGGGGTCAAAGTCTCTCAAAGTGGCCTTCTCTTGTGCTGGGTGATGTGAAGCTGATATTTGTGCCATCTGACATGGTTGCCGGGGTCCCATTAAATGGTGTCCTACTCCTGTGGTGGGTGATCTAAATACATGATTCTCTGCTGTGAAAACCTCTCTCCTCCGTCTGGGTGCAGGGTCAAAGTCTCTCAAAGTGGCCTTCTCTTGTGCTGGGTGATGTGAAGCTGATGTTTGTGCCATCTGACATGGTTGCCGGGGTCCCATTAAATGGTGTCCTACTCCTGTGGTGGGTGATCTAAATGCCTGATTCTCTGCTGTGAAAACCCCTCTCCTCTGTCTGGGTGCTGGTCCCAAATAAATGAGAATGGCCTTCTCCGGTGGTGGTTGATATGACGCATGATTCCTTGATGTGGGACCTGTATCCTCTGTCTGGGTGCTGGTCCAAAATAAATGAGAGTGGCCTTCTCCGGTGGGGGTTGATATGACGCCTTATTCCTTGCTGTGGGACCTCTCTCCTCTGTCTGGGTGCTGGTCCAAAATACATGAGAGTGGCCTTCTCCGGTGGTGGTTGATATGACGCATGATTCCTTGATGTGGGACCTGTATCCTCTGTCTGGGTGCTGGTCCAAAATAAATGAGAGTGGCCTTCTCCGGTGGTGGTTGATATGACTCATGATTCCTTGATGTGGGACCTCTCTCCTCTGTCTGGGTGCTGGTCCAAAATACATGAGAGTGGCCTTCTCCGGTGGTGGGTGATATGACGCATGATTCCATGCTGTGGGACCTGTATCCTCTGTCTGGGTGCTGGTCCAAAATACATGAGAGTGGCCTTCTCCGGTGGTGGGTGATATGACGCATGATTCCATGCTGTGGGACCTGTATCCTCTGTCTGGGTGCTGGTCCAAAATACATGAGAGTGGCCTTCTCCGGTGGTGGGTGATATGACGCATGATTCCATGCTGTGGGACCTGTATCCTCTGTCTGGGTGCTGGTCCAAAATAAATGAGAGTGGCCTTCTCCGGTGGTGGTTGATATGACTCATGATTCCTTGATGTGGGACCTCTCTCCTCTGTCTGGGTGCTGGTCCAAAATACATGAGAGTGGCCTTCTCCGGTGGTGGGTGATATGACGCATGATTCCATGCTGTGGGACCTGTATCCTCTGTCTGGGTGCTGGTCCAAAATACATGAGAGTGACATTCTCCGGTGCAGGGTGATATGACGCATGATTCCTTGCTGTGGGACCTGTATCCTCTGTCTGGGTGCTGGTCCAAAATACATGAGAGTGACATTCTCCGGTGCAGGGTGATATGACGCATGATTCCTTGCTGTGGGACCTCTCTTCAATTGATATTGGTTAATTTTTATTTATTTTATTTAATTTTAATTCATTTCCCTATCCACATTTGTTTGCAGGGGATTTTTCTACACTTTGCTGCCTTTGGCAGCCCTCTAGCCCTTTCCTGGACTATTTTACAGCCTTTTTTGTGCCTAAAAGTTCGGGTCCCCATTGACTTCAATGGGGTTCGGGTTCGGGATAAAGTTCGGATCGAGTTCGAATCCCGAACCCGAACATTTCCGGGAAGTTCGGCCGAACTTCTCGAACCCGAACATCCAGGTGTTCGCTCATCTCTAATCAGCGGTTTCAGCTGTGGCTGGCCAAGTTTCATAGTGTCCAGAAAAACATATTTTGTTGTGGGGTGAAATTCAATTGCCAAAATAGCAATACCATAAATCAGTGGTTTCAGCTGTGGCTGGCCAAGTTTCATAGTGTCCGCAAAAACATATATTTTGTTGTGGGGTGAAATTCAGTTGCCAAAATAGTAATACCCTGAATCTGGTGTTCGAGCTGTTGCAGGCCTAGTTTAAATCTGTCCGTAACAGGGTATATTTTGTTCTGGGGGGAAATTCAATTGCCAAAATAGCAATACCCTGAATCTGGTGTTCGAGCTGTTGCAGGCCAAGTGTAAATCTGTCCATAAAAGGATACCTTTCATCCAGGGCCTAAATACTAGCCCTAAAAGAGATATTCCCCTAAATCAGTGGTTACTGCTGTGCCTGGATTAGTGTAATACGCTACATAAATAAATAGGCAGATAGTGTTAGGTGCCTGTAAAAAAAGGCCTGAATGGTCAGCAGATGATGGTATCCAGGATTCCATTATGATGTCACAATGTATGTTCAGCTGATGATAGTATCCAGGATTCCATTATGATGTCACAATGTACGGTCAGCAGATGATTGTATCCAGGATTACATTATGATGTCACAACATATAGTCAGCAGTGTTGGGCGAGCATGCTTGGCCTCCCACACGTTTGTAGCAGCTATAAAACATGCAGGAAATACTGTAATGCAATAGCCATTAGTGTTAAATGCTATAATCTTCATGATCTCAAATCCTTATTATGCTTTATATCTTCTGTGCCTTTCTTTTTTTTTTTATATACCTATCATTAGTAAACGTATTATAAGTAGTGTTGAGCGAACAGTTCGAGCATAGTTCACCCCTAGAAACTCAGGATAGCAATTTCTATATTTTATTAAGGGGTTAAATACAATTGCCCAAATACCAATCCCCTAAATCTGGTGTTCCAGCTTTGGCTAGCCAAGTATAATACTGTCTGCTGTCTGGCAAAGAATATATTATTTTCTGTGGTGAAATTCAATTGCCAAAATAGCAATACCATAAATCAGTGGTTTCAGCTGTCGCTGGCCAAGTTTCATAGTGTCCGCAAAAACTTATATTTTGTTGTGGGGTGAAATTCAATTGCCAAAATAGCAATACCCTGAATCTGGTGTCCCAGCTGTTGCAGGCCAAGTGTTAATCTGTCCGTAAAAGGGTATATTTTGTTCTGCGGTGAAATTCAATTGCCGAAATAGCAATACCATAAATCAGCGGTTTCAGCTGTGGCTGGCCAAGTTTCATAGTGTCCAGAAAAACATATTTTGTTGTGGGGTGAAATTCAATTGCCAAAATAGCAATACCATAAATCAGTGGTTTCAGCTGTGGCTGGCCAAGTTTCATAGTGTCCGCAAAAACATATATTTTGTTGTGGGGTGAAATTCAGTTGCCAAAATAGTAATACCCTGAATCTGGTGTTCGAGCTGTTGCAGGCCTAGTTTAAATCTGTCCGTAACAGGGTATATTTTGTTCTGGGGGGAAATTCAATTGCCAAAATAGCAATACCCTGAATCTGGTGTTCGAGCTGTTGCATGCCAAGTGTAAATCTGTCCATAAAAGGATACCTTTCATCCAGGGCCTAAATACTAGCCCTAAAAGAGATATTCCCCTAAATCAGTGGTTACTGCTGTGCCTGGATTAGTGTAATACGCTACATAAATAAATAGGCAGATAGTGTTAGGTGCTTGTAAAAAAAGGCCTGAATTTGAAATCAATACCTTGGGCCAAATATTTTTTTTCTTATTGTGGTGCATGGTGAACGGTAACAATGAGGAAAACATCTATTAAGGGACGCGGACGCGGTCGTGGTGGTGTTAGTGTACCCTCTTGTGCTGGGAGAGGACGTGGCCATTCTGCCACAGCCACACGTCCTAGTGAACCTACTACCTCAGGTTCCAGTACCCGCCAGAATTTACAGCGATATTTGGTGGGGCCCAATGCCGTTCTAAGGATGGTAAGGCCTGAGCAGGCACAGGCGCTAGTAGTCAATTGGGTGGCCGACGGTGGATCCAGCATGTTCACAACATTATCTCCCACCCCGTCTTCTGCAGAAAGCGCACAGGTGGCACCTGAAAACCAAGCCCATCAGTTTTCACATCACCCCCATGCATATCAGGGAAACTGTCTGAGCCTCAAGTTATGCAGCAGTCTCTTATGCTGTTTGAAGACTCTGCTGGCAGGGTTTCCCAAGGGAATGCACCTAGCCCTTCCCCAGTGGTGAAAGACATAGAATGCACTGATGCACAACCACTGATGTTTACTGATGATGAAGACATGGGAATACCACCTTATCGGAGTCCGCACGTCTCTGATGATGACGAAACATAGGTGCCAACTGCTGCGTCTATCTGCAGTGTGCAGACCGAACAGGAGGTTAGGGAGGAAGACTGTGTGGAAGACGATGCAGGGGACGATGAGGTCCTAGACCCCACATGGAATGAAGGTCGTGCCACTGATTTTCATAGTTCAGAGGAAGAGGCAGTGGTGAGACGGAGCCATCAGCGTAGCAAAGAGAGAGCAGGTGGCAAATACAAAACAGACACCTCCAAGAGAGTTCGCCTGCTACTGGCCACCATAGACCAAGCACCCCAAAGGCAGCTTCAAGGAGTTCCCTGGCATGGCACTTCTTTAAACAATGTGCTGACGACAAGACCCGAGTGGTTTGCACGCTGTGCCATCAGAGCCTGAAGCGAGGCATTAACGTTCTGAACCTTAGCATAACCTGCATGACCAGGCATCTACATGCAAAGCATGAACTGCAGTGGAGTAAACACCTTAAAAGCAAGGAACTCACTCTGGCTCCCCCTGCTCCCTCTTCTGCTGCTGCCTCGGCCTCTTCCTCCACCTCGGGAGGAATGTTGGCACCTGCCGCCCACCAAACAGAGGATGTGCCACCGACAACACCACCTGCGTCACCAAGCATCTCCACCATGTCACACGGCAGCGTTCAGCTCTCCATCGCACAAACCTTGGAGAGAAAGCGTAAATTCCCACCTAGCCACCCTGGAGCCCTGGGCCTGAATGCCGGCATTTCTAAACTACTGGCCTTTGAAATGCTGTCATTCAGGCTGGTGGCTGTCCCACAGTATGTTGTTCACAGCCGCCACTACTTCTCCAAGACAGCCGTGCCTTCCCTGCACAACCAAGTATCCGATAAAATCAAGTGTGCACTGCGCAACGCCATCTGTGGCAAGGTCCACCTGACCACAGATACGTGGACCAGTAAGCACAGCCAGGGACGCTATATCTCCCTAACTGCACACTGGGTAAATGTAGTGGCGGCTGGGCCCCAGGTGGAGAGTTCCGTGGCGCACGTCCTTCCGCCGCCAAGGATCGCAGGGCATCATTCTTTGCCTCCTGTAGCCTCCTCCTCCTACTCGGCTTCCTCCTCCTCTGCTTCCACCAGCTCATCCAGTCAGCCACACACCTTCACCACCAACTTCAGCACAGCACGGGGTAAACGTCAGCAGGCCATTCTGAAACTCATATGTTTGGGGGACAGGCCCCACACCGCGCAGGAGTTGTGGCGGGGTATTGAACAACAGACCGACGAGTGGTTTCTGCCGGTGGGCCTCAAGCCCGGCCTGGTGGTGTGCGATAATGGGCGAAATCTCATCGCAGCTCTGGGACTAGTCGGTTTGACGCACATCCCTTGCCTGGCACATGTGCTGAATTTGGTGGTGCGGAAGTTCATTCACAACTACCCCGACATATCAGAGCTGCTGCATAAAGTGCGGGCCGTCTGTGCGCGCTTCCGGGGTTCACATACTGTCGCTGCTCGTCTGTCTGCGCTACAGCGGAACTTCAGCCTTCCCGCTCACCACCTCATATGCGACGTGCTCACCAGGTGGAACTCCACCTTGCACATGCTGGAGAGACTGTGCGAGCAGCAGCAGGCCATAGTGGAGTTTCAGCTGCAACACGCATGCGTCAGTCGCATTGCGGAACAGCACCACTTCACCACCAATGATTGGGCCTCCATGCGAGACCTGTGTGCCCTGTTGCGCTGTTTCGAGTACTCCACCAACATGGCCAGTGGCGAGGACACCGTTATCAGCGTTACAATACCACTTCTATGTCTCCTTGAGAAAACGCTTAGGGCAATGATGGAAGAGGAGGTGGTCCAGGAGGAGGAGGAGGAGGATGAGGGGTCATTTTTAGCACTTTCAGGCCAGTCTGTTAGAAGTGTCTCAGAGGGAGGTTTTTTGCAACAGCAGAGGCCAGGTACAAAGGTGGCCAGCCAGGGCCCACTACTGGAGGACGAGGAGGATGAGGAGGAGGTGGACCAGGATGAGGATGAAGCAGGTTCACAGCGGGGTGGCACCCGACACAGCTCAGGTCCATCACTGGTGCGTGGCTGGGGGAATACGGAGAACGATGACGATACGCCTCTCACAGAGGACAGCTTGTCCTTACCTCTGGGGAGCCTGGCACACATGAGCGACTACATGCTGCAGTGCCTGCGCAACGACAGCAGAGTTGCCCACATTTTAACGTGTGCGGACTACTGGGTTGCCACCCTGCTTGATCCCCGGTACAAAGACAATGTTCCCACCTTACTTCCTGCACTGGAGCGTGATAGGAAGATGCGCGAGTACCAGTGCACGCTGGTAGACGCGCTCCTGAGAGCATTCCCAAATGTCAGAGGGGAACAAGTGGAAGCCCAAGGCGAAGGCAGAGGAGGAGCAAGAGGTCGCCAATGCAGCTGTCACGGCCAGCTCCTCTGAAGGCAGGGTTAGCATGGCAGAAATGTGGAAAAGTTTTGTCTCCACGCCACAGCTAACTTCACCACCACCTCATACAGAACTTGTTAGCAGGAGGCAGCATTTCACTAACATGGTTGAACAGTACGTCTGCACACCCCTCCACGTACTGACTGATGGTTCGGCCCCATTCAACTTCTGGGTCTCCAAATTGTCCACGTGGCCAGAGTTAGCATTTTATGCCTTGGAGTTGCTGGCCTGCCCGGCGGCCAGCGTTTTGTCTGAACGTGTATTCAGCACGGCAAGGGGCGTCATTACTGACAAACACAGCCGCCTGTCCACCGCCAACGTGGACAAGCTGACGTTCATAAAAATGAACCAGGCATGGATCCCACAGGACCTGTGCCTCCCTTGTGCAGAATAGACATTTATAACTGCCTCCCCCTCAAACATGTATTCTTGTACTCCGGGGCACTTCTTTATTGAATCCTCATTTTTTTAACTTTACCATGATCTTGCGGTGCAACCCAAAGTTGAATGAACCTCTCCTCTGTCTGGGTGCTGGGGCCGAAATAACTGAAAGTGGCCTTCTCCAGTGGTGGGTGATATGACGCATTATTCCTTGCTGTGGGACCTCTCTCCTCTGTCTGGGTTCTGGGCCTAAATAACTGAAAGTGGCCTTCTCCAGTGGTGGGTGATATGACGCATGATTCCTTGCTGTGGGACCTCTCTCCTCTGTCTGGGTGCTGGAGCCGAAATAACTGAAAGTGGCCTTCTCCAGTGGTGGGTGATATGACGCATGATTCCTTGCTGTGGGACCTCTCTCCTCTGTCTGGGTGCTGGGCCAAAATAACTGAAAGTGGCCTTCTCCAGTGGTGGGTGATATGATGCATGATTCCTTGCAGTGGGACCTGTATCCTCGGTCTGGGTTCTGGGCCGAAATAACTGAAAGTGGCCTTCTCCAGTGGTGGGTGATATGACGCCTTATTCCTTGCTGTGGGACCTCTCTCCTCTGTCTGGGTGCTGGGGCCGAAATAACTGAAAGTGGCCTTCTCCAGTGGTGGGTGATATGACGCATGATTTCTTGCTGTGGGACCTCTCTCCAATTGATATTGGTTATTTTTTATTTATTTTATTTTAATTCATTTCCCTATCCACATTTGTTTGCAGGGGATTTACCTACATTTTGCTGCCTTCTAGCCCTTTCCTAGACTACTTTACAGCCTTTTTAGTGCCTAAAAGTTTGGGTCCCCATTGACTTCAATGGGGTTCGGGTTCAGGATAAAGTTCGGGTCGAGTTCGGATCCCGAACATTTTCGTGAAGTTTGGCCGAACTTCCCGAACCCGAACTTCCAGGTGTTCGCTCATCTCTAATTATAAGTATTATTTTACCTAACATTATTTCATTTTATAGATGCTATAGCATTACCTATAGTGATGAGCGGCAGGTGCCATATTCGATTTCGACGAAATTCGTGAATATTCGAATGAATATTCATTTCATATTCGTCGAAATCGAATATTCGTCATTATTCTAGTTACCGCGATTAATATGCGATTTAAATAATCGCGGATTGCGATTTTAACTTAAGGCTACTTTCCTATTGGTTTCATATCTAGAATTATAGCGAAGATGACGGATATGACGAATGTATTCGTCATATTCCTCAAAACGAAGATAACGAAGTATTCTACATCTTCGCTTTAGCAACCTATTCGTCAACTCGCTAATTCTAGCAATCAAATAGGAAGGTTGACTATGAGAGTGACAACTGTGTTTAATTCGCTATGCGATTATTTATATATATTTTTTTAATAAATAGAATAATTATAATAATTATATCAAGTAATATAATTATTCTATTAAAAACAAAAAAAAAAATCGCATAGCGTAATTTAACACAGCTGTCTCTATAGTCAACCTTCCTATTTGATTGCTAGAATTAGCGAGGTTGACGAATAGGTTGCTAAAACGAAGATGTAGAATACTCGTTATCTTCGTTTTGAGGAATATGACGAATACATTCGTCATATTCGCTATTCGCCAATTCTACCAAGCCAACCATAAAGTTCCTTGCTCATGGAGCGTCCCCATCACCATGGGAACATCTCCATATACTAAAATGTACTGTCGGATTTGAGGAATTACGTTGAAATCGCAATGCGATTAATTCAAGTTATATTAATCGCATTGCGATTTCAACTTAGAGCTGGGTTTATAATGGGTCAGCTTGCTAGAATGAACGAAGTTAACGAATATGGAATATAGCAGCACTGCTAAGTTGAATTCGCAATGCGATTAATTTAACTTGAAGTAATCGCATTGCGATTTCAACTTAGCACTGCTATCTTACATAGGCTAGAATTAACGAATATGGAATATAGCAAAATAGCAGTGGCACTAGCAGTGCTAAGTTGAAATCGCAATGCGATTACTTTAAGTTAAATTAATCGCATTGCGAATTTAACTTAGCAGTGCTGCTATATTCCATATTCGTTAACTTCGTTCATTCTAGCAAGCTGACCCATTATAAACCCAGCTCTAAGTTGAAATCGCAATGCGATTAATATAACTTGAATTAATCGCATTGCGATTTCAACGTAATTCCTCAAATCCGACAGTACATTTTAGTATATGGAGATTTTCCCATGGATGGGGACGCTCCATGAGCACGGAAGTCGGCAGAAGCGGCAATGGGCACTGACTAGAGCAGCCAGGAAGCCAGGAATCCTCAGGACAGGTAAGAACTACTGTTGGGAAGAGGGAAAGAAAAAAATATAACAAAAAAAAAAAAAAAAAAAAACGAACATTCGAAATAGCGAATTTATAGCGCTATATTCGAAATATTCGCGAATTAGCGAAGTGCCGATATTCGCTAAAAAAATTCGCTATTCGAATATTCGCGCTCAACACTAATTACCTATAACATACAATTGACAACATATGATCATACAAAGGCTGTACACCAAAAGCCAAGTATGTGCAAGCCAACAATCTATCCATAAGACAGACAGTCAGCATACCTGTCAATGGCAGCCTTGTGTGCAATGAGATATTCAACCTATCTCTTATCTGACTGAGAGCTAGTAAGCCTCAAAGTTGCCTAATCTCAGTTTGATAGCTTGGGGGGACCTGCACACCTAGACCATTATGATTATGGTGACAACAATTGTAAAAATTTTTGCATGCCAGCTAACTCTTCTTTCACTGTCTAGGAAGGCTGCATAAAAAAAATTAAGTTTTCTAATTGTCCTAACATTATATTCAATAACCTTTATATACTTTTTTGTCATGTAAACTCATGGCGGGGTTAATCTCTGTTCACTTGAATGAAGCTTAGCCCCACCCAGGCCAGTGATACAAGTCGCAACGTCACTGGGCCTGCGGTAAACAGAGAGAAGGCTTAGGCGCTACTGCCAGTGCCGCTGCCCTCTCAAACAGCTGATCGTGGGGGTCCCAGGTGTCAGACCCCTGCCGATCAGATGCTGATGATCTATCCAGAGGATAGATCATCAGTTTAAATAAGCTGAAGAACCCCTTTAATATGGCAGATCATATGGGTGGGGCATTGTGATGTCACAAGGGGGGGGGGCAACCTTTTCTTTTGCCTAGGGCGGCAAAAATCCTTGCACCGGCCCTGACCACAAGGTTAAAGTGAAGCAATGTATCTATATGTGTAATGTATGTAGTGCAGTGTGTGATCTACAAACTTCACCAGACACATCGCACACTGGATCACATACATCACACACTGCACCACACACATCACACACTGATGTATGTAGTGCAGTGTGTAGTAAATGAACAGAAGGGGCTATTATAGCCAAATGATAAAGTGCAGGGAAGATCTGCCACATTGGACTGGACTTTATCACTTTGCCATTAGAGATGTCCCGATCTATTCGCCGGCGAATAGTTCGCCGCGGCGGGCGAACATATGCGATGTTCGGTTCACCCCCTATACGTCATCATTGAGCAAATTTTGACCCTGTACCTCACAGTTAACAGACACATTCCAGCCAATCATCATACCCTCCCTCACAGACCCTCCCACCTCCTATCAAAAAGAAAGGACAGCATCCATCTTAGATTCATTCTGAAGCTGCAGTGTTAGTTAGAGCAGGGAGAGTGCTGCTGCTGAATTAAAGGGGTTCTTCACTTTGTTACAACTGATGATCTATCCTCAGGATAGATCATCAGCATCTGATCGGCCGGGGTCCGACACCCGGGACCCCCGCCGATCAGCTGTTTGAGAAGGCAGTGACGCTGCAGCAGCACCGCGGCCTTCTCACTGTTTACCGCTGCTAGGTGAACATTCGGTGAACAGAGCTAACCACGTCGTGACGTCACTGGGCAGGGCGATAGCAGCGGTAAACAGTGAGAAGGCCGCGGCACTCTTGCAGTTGCGCTGCCTTCTCAAACAGCTGATCGGTGGGGGTCCCAGGTGTCGGACTCCAGCCGATCAGATGTTTATGATCTATCCTGAGGATAGATCATCAGTTGTAACAAAGTGAAGAACCCCTTTAATAGGGAAAGCGTTAGCTAGGCCAGTGTTCAGTGTCCACTCCAGTCCTCAGACTCATCTGCTGTAAGGACAGCGTCCTGACAGCACCCCAAAAAGCCTTTTTTAGGGCTGGTACATCAGTCAGCTTTCATTTATTTTTTTCTATATATATATATATATATTGCAGTTGCCTGCCCGTGTGTGAGAGGCCACAGGCCCACAGACTGTACTGTGTGTGCACCACTCATATCGGGTGCAAGTATCTTGCAGATAAAAAAAAGTCATTTAATTTTTACCCTTTAATATAATTGCAGTTGCCTGCCAGTGTGTGTCAGGCCCACTGACTGTACTGTGCCCACTGCCAGTGCCCACCACTCATATAGGGTGGCACAGTACCTTGCAGATAAAAAAGTCATTTAATTTTTACCCTTTAATATAATTGCAGTTGCCTGCCAGTGTGTGTCAGGCCCACTGACTGTACTGTGCCCACTGCCCACCACTCATATAGGGTGTCACAGTACATTGCACAGTACACGCGCAGTGACCTGAAATGCAAACGAAGCGGACCGAGCATAGTCTTTTTCCATCTCCCGGTTTTTAAAAATCTATTCACTACGCCGGCCCTGGCCCTGATAAGGGACAAAACAGAGATTAAACTGATAGGAATAGTATTTAGTTAATGCTAATTGCATTGGTGGCAAATTCCATTGCAAGTGCCCAAAATTAGAAGGAAGCTGACAGAGCAAGCTTTTTTCTCTATCTCCCCATGCAAGGATTCAATTTAATACACGTCCCCTGATAGGGGACTGTGGCAGTGGAGCTGCCAGAAGGCCATAGGAAGGCCATTCAAGTGGCGTATCTCACCCAGAGAAAGCTGGGTGAGAACAAGAAAGGTTGGGGAAATAGTTTTTTCCCACTGTCTGCAGCAGTCAGGCTGGTAATGGGGATAATTAGCAGCCAGCTGAGGAGCTTGGATAAATTGTGGCTGAGCTCCTCAATCAGGGCTCCCAGTCTGGGAAAGGTGCAGGCTGTGTCTAGGCCTGTGGGACCCGGGACCCTCTAACCCTGTGTGTAGGGTAAGCACTGGTGATGTGTCTTGGGGAGCTGGGTGGTAGACCCAGATCCTGATAGAGAGGGAAAGACTGTTTAGTCCAGGCATCCTCAAACTGCGGCCCTCCAGATGTTGTAAAACTACAACTCCCACAATGCCCTGCTGTAGGCTGATACCTGTAGGCTGTTCGGGCATGCTGGGAGTTGTAGTTTTGCAGCAGCTGGAGGGCCGCAGTTTGAGGATGCCTGGTTTAGTCAGTGGCCAGACGGCCGAGGATTTATTTTTATGATTTTGTTGTACTGCTGTTGTGACAATAAAGCTTGTCGTGGACAGTGTGCACCCGAATCTACAGTGGTGGAGTGGCTTCTTGATGTGTGCCAACCGTCTAAGGCGTTAAGACGGCGATCTGGAAGAGCTAAATGACCCCGTGTTGTTACATATGGTGGAGGTATGCTATGGCATGAAAATGGCACACGAAGCTGGGTGCTGCAGAGCAAAAAGGGCAAGACAACAGGTTGCTAAGGGCACCAGGAAGTGTTGTCTGTGCTGAATGCTGCGGGATTGCTGGACGGAAAGTGTCCGTGCTGAAAAGTAAAAAAAACTTGGTTGCTAGGGGCAACGACGAGACAGCAGGTGATGCTGAAAGTTGTTTTTTGCTGTGTGTGAAGTTAAAGGGCCGGAAGCTTTGTTTGTCCAGTGGAGCAGGTGCTGCTCATAAGCGTGTGGACTATTTTGCTGTGGTGTGAGTAAAACTGCAGTGAATTAAAGGGCCAGTAGCCCAGCAAAGAGGACTAGTTTCTGACAACTTTTCCTGCTGCCATGGGTCTCATGGAGGAGTACGGCTGGCGCTTGTGGCGCATACAGCAGGTAGAAGAGATGGCCATAGCAATTGACTATAGTAAAAATGAACTGGCAAAATTTGATGTAGAGCGAGAGGCTCTGGAGGTGCAGCTGCAGCTGGCCCCTAAAAATGGGGTCCTCGACACTGTATGGACCCTGCACAAAGTTCCCTGAGGACGGACGTGTGGCCGGAGTTCCCAAGGAGAAGCAAAGGTGTGCCGTTGCCATGGGCAACCGTCGGGAAGATAACGAGAAGACAAACGGTGCAATTCTCAGGAGTTCCCATATCCCCTGCAACTGTGCACGGAGCCCAAAAAGGTGCGGATGGAGTGACCGTCTTGAAAAAGACAGTAGACAAGTCCAAGGCGTCTCCCATGGCAACTACTGGTTTTAGGAAAAGGGAAGTGACCATGCTGGAGATATTCCTGGACTACCCTTATCTTCCGGGAGTGCTGAGTCAGTGACGACAATCGGTAAGACTGTTCCTGTTGATAATTTTGTGGCAGTGAGCCGGCGGCAGTTGCTACCTGCCGGGCCGGTGAGTGATAAAGCGCTGCGGCGAGAAAATGTCTATAAAATGAGTGACTATGGGAAATATGCTGTGTCTGAACAGGCTGTAAAGCCTGTTGCAGTTGTTCCCTCGCAGGAATCTGCAGAGGAGAAGCTCACTGTGTCGTCTAAAGTGCCTTTGACCAAGGCTAGATTTGGGATGGCGAAAATCAGAGATCCCATGCTAGCCTGGGTAAGAGGTAGAATGATGAATGTTCAGGACAATTATGTGAATACTGTGGACTATCCGGTGGTCTTCACGGAGGGTGAGACCATGGTGAGAATGGAGACTGATGGACTGATGGATGTTGCAAATATGCTCATGCATGATGTAATGTGGGGCAATGGAGAGACTTCTGTGGAAAGTAATGAAGCTTCTACAGAACCTGTACCTGTCCCTTTAAATGAAGGTGTAAGGGAAATGCAGATAGAAAGCAATGGTTTAAGTGAAATGACCATTGGAAACAATGATGCAGACACGGTGCCAAGTGAAGGTGCAGAGTTTGTTGAAATGTATAATGATAATGTGGATCTATGCACAAGAAGTGATGAGGATGATGACAGTCCTTTTCCTTTGCAGGCTGTGATTGGGGGAGAAGCTCCCCCTGTTGGTAAAAATGTGGATGGTATAAAAATGCTAATTGATGTTGAGAGCTCACAACTGAGGGAAACCACAGTGAAAAATGTGCAGGTACATGGGGCAGTCCTAGCGGGTGTATCACATGTACTAGAAGTGGATATGCAGTCTCCACAGGTTTCTATGATTAATAAAATGTCCCAGGTGGGGATTAGCTCATCAGTGCCCCTAGAGGACAGGATTGAGAATGACACGAGCGGTATAGATAACGCAGGTTCTGTGACCGATAGTAACTCTGAGAGAAAGGCTTCCATGTCGAGGTCCTGCCAAACTAAAGTGGTTACTAGTAGTGACCAGATGACTGTTATATCTGACGAGACGAGAGTTCAGTCGGGTGATGTCAGCCTAGTGTCTGAAGCTCCTATCCAGTCAGTCTTGGATGACCTGACAGGAAACTACAGCTGCAAACAGGAGGCTGATCTCACTCTCGCCACACGGTCCCTAGATACGATAGAGAAGGGACTAGCTGTCGTCACGGAGTCACTAAAGAAGGCTGCAGAAGGGTCAAAAGAGGAGACCCCGGAAAAGTTGAGTAAACTGAAGGGTCTACCGCCTGGTGTCCTGGGGAAGGGAAAAGGCTCCAGAAAGACACAAAAGTCTATAGTAGACCTCAACAATGGTATTGAAGAGTCCTTGGGTGGAAATCCCACAGAGTGTCTAAGGAAGAATTGTGGTACTCCTACAACTGCTGTTACACCAGAACAGAGTGAAGAGCAGCTAGAACAGAAGGCCCAAGAGTGGGGCGCTGCTAACAAGCTGGTGCGAAAAACTAAGAAGAAGACCAAGGCCCTCTCCTTAGTTAGAGCCCTTGAAAAAGCGCTTAAGGAGCGAGATGAATTTGAGAGGCTGAACAAGCAACTCAGAGCAGAGATGGAAGATCTCAGGAGCTCAAAAGATGAAGTCAATGAGTTGGAGAAGTCTCTGCATGCTCCTGCGCAGCAGGTGGAAGAAAATGAGATACCTGAAGAGGAAGATCCTCTAAAAGATGCCAAGAAGTTAGAGCCCGTTAAGAATGGGTCTGGAGATGGTGGCGCTGCAGTACCAACCGAGGCAGAGAAGATGGATGATCTTTCTGCTGAACCCGTTGATGGGGCTGATGTGGATGCAGAAGCCAAGAGACTCGTGGCAGGGTGTAGCCAAGACTTGGTCATGCAAGACATTACTTCAGCCAGCTGTCTGCTGGGGAAGAAATACGAGGGGACTGACGCCCACCATAAAGATGTTGTCTACTGCTGTGAGGTGGCTATCGTAGAGCCTGCACAAGAGGAGAACAGTTTCCGGAGTGAACCTCTGGAGGGATTGCCAGAAGGGAACGAGTCTGATGAAGACCCTGATGTCCCCGATGCCTCTAACCTTAATGAGAAAGAGGAGGAGGAGGAGCTAAGAATGCAAGTATGTGATGCTGTGTCCGAGAAGGATGAAAAGGCTATCAAAGTGACTGAAGACTCCGAAAGAGACTCAAAGGCTGAAGAAGATGAGGCTGATGAGTTGGAGTGGGAGAAATCCTCGGATGTTCCCAAGACCAAAGATAAGGCTGAAGAAGAGTCTGCCGAAGTGGGGGAACAGTTCAGTCGAGAGTTGCAGCAGTCCAAGAAAGGACATGAGGAGCATGTGCTGATGCCAAATGTGGAGAGAAAAAGAAAAACTAAAAGAGAGAGGCCACGGGTGCGAAAGCGCATCATCCTCACTCGTTAAATAGAGTACCAGGTCATGAGATGGGCAAGAAAATCCCGTAGGTCTTATCTGCCCCGTACTAAACTCATACGGGTCACAAACCAGGCGCTATTGGCCTGGGTCTGCCAGAATAAGGGGAAGACTGAAGGCCAGGTCGATGCCCTCTCACGAGCATCTTGGTTTAATGCTAGTGTTAACCCCTATGGGGTTGAACAAAGGGGGGGGGGGATATGTGGCAGTGGAGCTGCCAGAAGGCCATAGGAAGGCCATTCAAGTGGTGTATCTCACCCAGAGAAAGCTGGGTGAGAACAAGAAAGGTTGGGAAATTAGTTTTTTCCTACTGTCTGCAGCAGTCAGGCTGGTAATGGGGATAATTAGCAGCCAGCTGAGGAGC
Organism: Bufotes viridis; assembly: GCA_033119425.1. Taxonomy (NCBI): domain Eukaryota; kingdom Metazoa; phylum Chordata; class Amphibia; order Anura; family Bufonidae; genus Bufotes; species Bufotes viridis. Next base: position 91,883,866 of record CM065595.1, read on the forward strand.
TTGGATAAATTGTGGCTGAGCTCCTCAATCAGGGCTCCCAGTCTGGGAAAGGAGCAGGCTGTGTCCAGGCCTGTGGGAGCCGGGACCCTCTAACCCTGTGTGTAGGGTAAGCACTGGTGATGTGTCTTGGGGAGCTGGGTGGTAGACCCAGATCCTGATAGAGAGGGAAAGACTGTTTAGTCAGTGGCCAGACGGCCGAGGATTTATTTTTATGATTTTGTTGTACTGCTGTTGTGACAATAAAGCTGGTCGTGGCCAGTGTGCACCCGAATCTACAGTGGTTGAGTGGCTTCTTGATGTGTGCCAACCGTCTAAGGCGTTAAGACGGCGATCTGGAAGAGCTTAATGACCCCGTGTTGTTACAGGGACTGAACAAAGATTAAAATGGTAAGAATAGTAGTTCAGACTATTTGTATTGGTGGCACAGTACATTAGAAGTAAGAGGACCGACCAATCTTCTTTTTCCATCTCCCAGTTCCTAAAATCTATTCAATACACATCCCCTGATAGGGGACGTAACAGGGATTAAACTGATAGGAATAGTACTATTTAACACACCACTCATATAGGGTGGCACAGTACTTTGCACGGTCGCACGCGCAGTGCCCCAAATTGGAAGGAAGAGGACCGACCAACCATCTTTCTCCATCTCCCGGTTCCTAAAATCTATTCCATACAACTGCTTCTGATAGGGGACAAAACAGAGATTAAACTAGTAAGAACAGATTTTTTTAATAGAAAAAAAAAAGAGGACAGCCTCTGCGGAGCTGGGTATTTTTTGGGTGCGTTACTGAACGCTCATGCACAATGGCTGTAGGCTCATGCGTCCTTTTGCGGAGGTGACAAACCTGGTCAGTCAAACCCAAGGCAACATCATGGACCTCATCCCATATTTTCTGGAGCTTGCCCTGCAAAGAGTGATGGATCAGGCCATAGATGAGCATGAAGAGGAAGAGTTGTGGTCACCATCACCACCAGAAGCAGCCTTGTCATCGTCGATTGCTGGACCTGCGGCAACGCAGAGAGGAGTCAGAGGAGGAAGGTGGCTTTGAGGAGGTGGAAGACCAACCACAGCAGGGATCCCTGGGGGCTTGTTGTCACCTTTCGGGGACCCTTGGTGTTCTACGTGGCTGGGTGGAGGAAGATACCTTCAATGACGTCAGTGAGGACAAGGAACAGGACATGGCTAGCTTGGCATCCAACCTTGTGCAAATGGGGAGTTTGCGGTTGTGCAAAAGGAATGTTTGAGGTTGTTTGCGGTGCGTTAAACGGGGAGTTTGGTCTGTTAGAGTTTGGTCTGTCACTGTGAAGCGGGCGTAACCCTTACACTACCTGATCGATACAACATCATACCTGATCGTATACACACACTGGATGTTTTAAAGCATGTTATTCCAAACAATTTAGGAATGTTAGGTGATTTATGCCCTTTATGGATTAAAACCTGACTCTGCATCAACTACGTAATTTTTCATGGGAGTTTTGCCATGGATCCGCCTCCGGCATGCCACAGTCTAGGTGTTAGTCCCCTTGAAACAACTTTTCCATCACTATTGTGGCCAGAAAGAGTCCCTGTGGGTTTTAAAATTCGACTGCCTATTGAAGTCTATGGAGGTTCGCTCGGTTGGCCTGTTCGTTAGATGAGCAGAACAATGAAAATAATGGAAGTGTTGGATTTTGTCATATCTTTAACATATATAAAAAAAAAACCTGTATGTTAACGGATGCCTCAGACAGATGCCATAGTGCGGCATCCATCACCATAGCGTTCCATTGAAAAAAATAAAATAAATACATGTTAATATATATAGTTTTTTTTTCGTGCAGGATGGGAAATCGCAGTGTACCACGTCTTACCATTCTGCAAAGTCCAGAAAAAAATTAAAATACATGATACAATGATCGAAACATGGTGTGAACCCAGCCTAACTGACAGGAGCAGAGCTGAACAGACTCCAATGACTATGATGGGATCCGTTCAGATTCTGTTTGGGATCATCTCTTTTTACCAGACAAAAAAGTCCTGCATGTAAGGATCTTTTTATCCAGTTTTTTAACAAAATCTATTACGGAGGCTCCAAACGCAGCCTCCATCGCAGATGTGAACAAGTGCAGGCTACGTATTATGTATTTAAAATTACTTTAACTTTCGTACTCCTCCTTGGCTAAAAATATTCCTCAAAAATGATGGGGAGTATTTTACTCTTCCAAAAAAATGTAGCGTGACCTCTGATTATGATGTCACAATCGATGGTCAGCAGATGATAGTATGCATGATTCCATTATGATGTCACAATGGGTGGTCAGCAGATGATAGTATCTAGGATTCCATTATGATGTCAAAATGTATAGTCAGCAGATAAGAGTATCCATGATTCTATTATGATGTCACAAAGTATGGTCAGCAGGTGATGGTATCCTAGATTCAATGATGATGTGATAATATTCTGTCATCAGATGATAGTATTCAGGATTTTATTATGATGTCACAATGTATTGTCAGCAGATGATAGTATCCAGGATTCCATTTCAATATCACAATGTATGGTCAGTAGGTGAAGGTATCCAGGATTCCATTTCGATATCACAATGTATGGTCAGTAGGTGAAGGTATCCAGGATTCCATTATGATTAGAGTTGAGCGAACCCGAACTGTACAGTTCTGGTTTATACCGAATTTTAGAATGTTCGGGACACGGACCCGAACCCGAACATTTTCATAAATATTCAAATTCGGGTCCATTGTTCGGTAATTCTTTCCGCTTTTTGAAAGGTTGCAAAGCAGCCAATCGGCCAGCGTTATATCTTTGCCCTAAGAAACCATGACAGTCATGCCTACTAATGGCATGGCTTTGATTGGCTGAGTGCAGCATGTGACCCAGCCTCTTTATAAGCTGGAGTCACGTAGTGCTGCACGTCACTCTGCTGCTGTTAGTATAGGGAAAGGTTGCTGCTGGTGCTCTCAGGGAGAGATTAGGAAAGAAATCTGTTGAACCTGGTGGTGTGAAATCTTCAAGCTACAGCAATTATTGAGGGAGGGTGCTACTGCAATCCTACATGTTTGTACCCAGCCCTGAGCCCAGTGATACTGGAAAGTGGATTTTTTTTAATCCATCTGTTATTTAGGTGGGGGTCGGCGGCCATTTTAGCTGCAGTGTCCTTGGAACTGCATGTGACCTGCATGTGTACCAGCCTGCCTGGGACATCAGTCTAATCCTTTTTGGTAGCTCAGTGAAGGAAAAAATCCTTTTTTCTGGCAGGTCAAGTCCCCTACATTACCTTTTGTATAATTTAGGGGTGACACAGACCATTTCTGTAGTCTGGGGCAAAAATCTGTGTTGTGATGCTATAGAGCACTTGTGCATACAACGCACCAAAGCGGTATTCCTGATCCACAATGCAGTTGTGCATACAGTGTACAAATACCTATTTTAAATTTCAGTACAGAAATAATTCATTACTGTGTTTTAGGGAGAAAAGCGGTATTCCTGGTCCACAAAGCAGTGTAAAATACACCACCCAAATACCTATTTTACATTTCTGCAGTGAAATAGTGCATCAGTGTATTTTTGGGGAAAAAAAAGAGGTTTTCCTGATTCACAAAGCAGTTGTGCATACAGCGTACAAATACCTATTTTAAATTTAAGCACTGAAATAGTGCATTACTGTGTTTTAGGGAGAAAAAGCGGTATTCCTGGTCCACAAAGCAGTGTAAAATACACCACCCAAATACCTATTTTACATTTCTGCACTGAAATTGTGCATTACTGTGTTTCAGGGAGAAAACCGGTATTCCTGGTCCACAAAGCAGTTGTGCATACAGCGTACAAATACCTATTTTAAATTTCAGCACTGAAATAGTGCATTAGTGTGTTTTAGGAAAAAAAAGCTGTGTTCTTGGTTCACAAAGCAGTTGTTCATACAGAGTACAAATACCTACGTTTAATTTTCAGCCGTTAAATAGTGCATTTGTGAATTTTGGGGCAAAAAGCTGTGTTCTTGGTTCACAAAGCAGTTGTGCATACAGCGTACAAACCCCTATTTTAAATTTCAGCACTGAAATAGTGCATTACTGTGTTTTAGGGGGAAAAAGCGGTATTCCTGGTCCACAAAGCAGTTTAAAATACACTGCCCAAATATCTATTTTACATTTCTGCAGTGAAATAGTGCATCAGTGTATTTTTGGGGAAAAAAGCAGTATTCCAGGTCCACAAAGCCGTTTAAAATACACCGCCCAAATACCTATTTTACATTTTTGCAGTGAAATAGTGCATCACTGTATTTTTGGGAAAAAAAGCAGTATTTCTGGTCCAGAAAGCCGTTTAAAATACACCGCCCAAATACCTATTTTACATTTCTGCAGTGAAATAGTGCCACAGTGTATTTTTGGGAAAATAAGCGCTATTCTTGGTCCACAATGCAGTTGTGCATACAGCGTACAAATACCCATTTTAAATTTCAGCACTGAAATAGTGCATTACTGTGATTTAGGGAAAAAATGGTGTTCCTGGTCCACAAAGCAGTTTAAAATACACGGACCAAATACCTATTTTATATACTAGAGAGTGAATCTGGATCGCACATCCTCAACACTATGCTTTTGATGTAATGACTGTCTCAGCATAATTACGTGGCATATCCTCCCAATTTGTAATACATTGTATGCTGTGCATAAGAGGCATTAGTATACAGTTTGATCAAAGAGCATAGGCCCACTTTCCGCGACAAGGAAGCCTCTGCAAGTGGGAAACTATTTATTACATATTTGGCGGATATGCCACGTAATCACTAGTATATATTGTAATTACTTATTTTCTTTTTCTTCCTCTGGTATCAGCACTCCTCCCCATTTGGACTAGGTGTTTTTAATTAGCCTTAGCTGCAAGGGGTTTATAAACTCCTATTATCTCTCAAATGCATTTCCTGAGGGTCGTGACTGGGTGAGCTCTTTGCACTCGTTCACCTGGTGCAGTACTGCGTGTCTGCCATTACATCAAAAGCATAGTGTTGAGGATGTGCGATCCAGATTCACTCTCCAGTATATATTCAAATACCTATTTTACATTTCTGTAGTGAAATAGTGCATCAGTGTATTTTTGGGAAAAAATGCGGTATTCCTGGTCCACAAAGCAGTTGTGCATACAGCGTACAAATACCTAATTTAAATTTAAGCACTAAAATAGTGCATTACTGTGTTTTAGGGAGAAAAATCAGTATTCCTGGTCCACAAAGAAGTTTAAAATACACCGCACAAATACCTATTTTACATTTCTGCACTGAAATTGTGCATTAATGTGTTTTAGGGAGAAAAAGCGGTATTCCTGGTCCACAAAGCAGTTTTATAATCACCACCCAAATACCTATTTTACATTTCTGCACTGAAATAGTGCATTACTGTGATTTAGGTAGAAAAAGCGGTATTCCTGGTCCACAAAGCAGTTTAAAATACACCGCCCAAATACCTATTTTACATTTCTGCAGTGAAATTGTGCATTACTGTGTTTTAGGGGGGAAAAGCGGTAATTCCTTGTCCACAAAGCAGTTGTGCATACAGCGTACAAATACCTATTTTACATTTCAGCACTGAAATAGTGCATTAGTGTGTTTTAGGGGGAAAAAAAGCTGTGTTCCTGGTTCCCAAAGCAGTTGTTCATACAGCATACAAAAACCTACGTTTAATTTTCAGCCGTTAAATAGTGCATTTGTGAATTTTGGGGGAAAAAGCTGTGTTCTTGGTTCACAAAGCAGTTGTGCATACAGTGTACAAATACATATTTTACATTTCTGCAGTGAAATAGTGCATTACTGTGTTTTAGGGAGAAAAAACAGTATTCCTGGTCCACAAAGAAGTTTAAAATACACCGCACAAATACCTATTTTACATTTCTGCACTGAAATTGTGCATTAATTGGTTTTAGGGAGAAAAAGCAGTATTCCTGGTCCACAAAGCAGTTTAAAATACACCGCCCAAACACCTATTTTACATTTCTGCAGTGAAATAGTGCATCAGTGTATTTTTGGGAAAAAATGGGTATTCCTGGTCCACAAAGCAGTTGTGCATACAGCGTACAACAACCTATTTTACATTTCAGCACTGAAATAGTGCATCAGTGTATTTTTGGGGAAAAAAAGAGGTATTCCTGGTCTAAAAAGCAGTTGTGCATACAGCGTACAAATACCTATGTTTAATTCTTAGCCGTTACATAGTGCATTTGTGAATTTTGGGGAAAAAAATGTCTTCTTGGTCCACAAAGCAGTTGTTCCTACAGTATACAAATACCCATTTTAAATTTCAGCACTGAAATAGTGCATTACTGTGTTTTAGGAAAAAATTATTATTTGGTAGGCCCGAAAGCCACTCTAACAGATGGTAATCAGAACATCACCCCCAACTTCAGCACAGCCAGGGGTAAACGTCAGCAGGCGGTTTTAAAACTCATGTGTTTAGGGGGACAAACCCCACACCGCACAGGAGCTTTGGAGGGGCATAGAACAACAGACCGATGAGTGGTTGCTGCCAGTGAGTCTCAAGCCCGGCGTGGTGGTGTGCGATAATGGGTGAAATCTCGTAGCAGCTCTGGATCTAGCCTGTTTGACGCTCATCCCTTGCCTGGCGCATGTGCTGAATTTGGTGGTGCAGAAGTTTTTTTAAAACTACCCAGACATGTCAGAGCAGCTACAAGTGCGGTCCGTCTGTGCGTGCAGTTGGCGTTCTCACCTTGCTGCTGCTCTCCTCTCTGTGCTGCAGCATAACTTTGGCCTTCCCGCTTACCACCTCATATGCGACGTGCCCACCAGGAACTCCATCTTGCATATGCTGGAGAGACTGTGCAGGCGATATTGGAGTTTCAGCTGCAGCACGCACAGGTCAGTCGCTCTGTGGAACAGCACCACTTCACCACCAGTGGCTGGGCCTCCATTCCCAACTGACACTGGGGGACAAGTGGAAGCACAAGGTGAAGGCAGAGGAGGAAGAAGAGGTTGCCAACGCAGCTGTGTCACGGGCATCATCTCAGAAGGCAGGGTTAGCATGGCCGACATGTGGAAAAGCTTTGTCACTGCACCACAGCAACCTGCACCACCAGCTGATATGGATCGTCTTAGCAGGAGGCAGCATTTGAACAACATGGTGGAACAGTACGTGTGCACACGCCTACACGTACTGACTGATGGTTCTGCCCCATTCAACTTCTGGGTCTCCAAATTATCCACATGGCCTGAGCTTGCTCTTTATGACTTGGAGGTGCTGGCCTGCCCTGCAGCCAGTGTATTGTCTGAACATGTATTTAGCACGGCAGGGGGCGTCATTACAGACAAACGCAGCTGCCTGTCCACAGCCAACGTGGACAAGCTCACAGTTATTAAAATGAAACAGGCATGGATCCCACAGGACTTGTCCATACCTTGTGCAAAATACACACTTAAACCCGCCTCAACCACACATTCTTGTACTCCAGTGCACTTATTCATTGAATACTTTTTTTTATTTGTACCATTATTTTGGAGGCTACCCCAATTTTAAAAACCAAAAAATAAATAAAACATAAATTAAAAAAATTAAAAATAAAAACTTTTAAGATACCCACTCCTCCTCCTTCATCGCCGTTTCCAACAACAACATAACATTCACCGCATCCTCAACCTCCGACTCTGCATCAACATTCTCCTCCGAGTTGCTGATCAGTAATATTTAATTTTTATTTATTTTATGTTATTTCCCTATCCATTTTTGTTTGCAGGGCACTTACCTACATTTTGCTGCCTTTTGCAGCCCTATAGTCCTTACCAGGACTTTGTTACAGCCATATTTGTGCCCAAAAGTTCGGGTACACATTTACTTCATTGGTGGGTGACATGAAGCCTGTGTTTCCATGAATAAACCTCTCCTCTGTCTGGGTGCCAGGGGCCTACATTAGTGAAAATCGCCTGTTCCATTGGTGGGTGACATGAAGCATGTTTTGCCGTGAATGAACCTCTCCTCGGTCTGGGTGCCAGGGGCCTACATTAGTGAAAATCACCTGTTCCATTGGTGGGTGACATTAACCTCTTTTTGCCGTGAATGAACCTCTTCTCTGTCTGGGTGCCAGGGGCCTACATTTCTGAAAATCGCTGGTGGGTGACATTAACCTCTTATTGCCATGAATAAACCTGTCCTCTGTCTAGGTGCCAGGGGCAGACATTTCTGAAAATCGCCTGTTCCATTGGTGGGTGACATTAACCTCTTTTTGCCATGAATGAACCTTTCCTCTGTCTGGGTGCAAGGGCCGAACTTACTGAAAATCGCCTGTTCCATTGGTGGGTGACATTAACCGCTTTTTGCCGTAAATGAATCTCGCCTCTGTCTGGATGCCAGGGGTCTACATTTCTGAAAATCGCGTGTTGCATTGGTGGATGACATGAAGCCTGTTTTGCCGTGAATGATCCAATCCTCTGTTTGGGTGCCACGGCCTACATTTCTGAATATCACCTGTTCTATTGGTGGGTGACATTAATCCAGTTTTGCCAGTGATAAATATAATACCAAATATGACTGGTTGTTTGTTTCAATTTTATATAATAAAGCATTTCTGAAAAAAAAAATATTTTTTTGTGTCTCCACATTCTGAAAAGCCATAGATTTTTTATTTTTTTTGGGTGACTCTTATGTAGGGGCTAATTTTTTTTCGGTATGAGATGACGATTTGATTGGTACTATTTTAGTGTGCATAGGACTTCTTGATCACTTGGCATTACACTTTTTGTGATGTAAAGGTGACAAAAAAATTGCTTTTTTGACAGTTTTTATTTTAATTTTTTTACGGTGTTCATCTGAGGGGTTAAGTCATGTGATATTTTTATACAGCAGGTTCTTACGGATGCGGCGATACATAATATGTATACTTTTTTTTGTTTATTTAAGTTTTACACAATAATATCTTTTTTTTTTTTTATAAAAAAAAATCATTTTAGTGTCTCCATAGTCTGAGAGCCATAGTTTTTTTTATTTTCTAGGCGATTGTCTTAGATATGGTATTATTTTATGCGGGATGAGATGACAGTTTAATTGGCACTATTTTGGGGTGTATGTGACTTTTTGATCCCTTGCTATTTCACTTTTTGTGATGTGTAGGGATGAACGAACCCGAACTGTATAGATTGGGCTTTGTACCGAATTATGGGGTGTTCGGGACCCGGACCCGGACCCAAACATTTTCAAAAAGTTCAGGTTCGTTGTTTGGCGATTTCTTCCCGCATTCTTAAGGGATGCACAGCAGCCAATCAGCTAGCGTTTTACTTTTTGCCCTAAGAAGCCATCACAGCCATGCCTACTAATGGCATGGCTGTGATTAGCCAAGCGCAGCATGTGACCGAGCCTCTATTTATGCTGGAGTCACGTAGCGCCTCACGTCACTCTGCTCTGATTAGTGTAGGGATAGGACGCAGCTGCTGTGAGGGCGAGATTAGGCAGGGAAAAGTCAGCAAAAACACTTAATGAAGTGATCGATCTACAGCTGTGAATCATTCAACTTCTGCTAGTTAATTGCTCACTGTTTTTTAAGCTGCACAGAGCGTTTATCTGTCACTTTTTTCTGGGGTGATCGGTGGCCATTTTGTGTCTTGTGGTGTACCAGCACAAGCTGCCACCAAGTCCATCAATCCATCAATACTAGTTTTTTTTTTGTTTTGTTTTTCTATATCCTACATCAGGGGCTTGGCTGTGCTTATTGTCACCCCTAGAAGCTCAGGATAGAAATTTCTATATTTTATTGAGGGATTAAATTCCATTGCCAATATAGCAATCCCCTAAATCTGGTGTTCCAGCTGTGGCTAGCCAAGTGTAATACTTTCTGCTGTCTGGCAAAGGATAGATTTTTTTCTGTGGTGAAATTCAATTGCCAAAATAGCAATCCCCTAAATCTGGTGTCCTAGCAGTGGCTGGCCAAGTATAATTCTGTCCGGAAAAGGATAGATTTTAAATTGTTGGGTGAAATATTACCATTTTTGCCAGGTACAAACCCCTACACTGCAAAACTGACAGGGAACTTACAATTGGCGGTTACATTCTTGCATGAAATAAAGCCTTTTTGGGCTGTGAAACCAAAGGTAGTCGCCAATAACAGTTTTTTTATTTTAATTTTTTTTTTAAATAAATTAGTGTAGACCCCAAAACATTGGGAAAATATAAAAAATAAAACAAAGTGTAAGTGCACGGTAGTATAACAGTGGTTGGTGAGGCCGGTATACATGTCTATTCTGCATAAGGTACAAACAAGTCCTGTGGGATCCATGCCTGGTTCTTTTTAATAAACGAAAGCTTTCCGACATTGTCTGCGGACAGGCGGCTGCGCTGGTCTGTGATAATGCCACCAGCCATGCTAAATACACGCTCAGACAATATAGTGGCTGCAGGGTAGGCCAGCACCTCCAAGGCGTAAAGGGCAACCTCAGGACATGTGCCCAATTTGATGACCCAGAAGTTGAATGGGGTAGACCCAGTGGCATAGCTAGAAATAAATGGGCACCACAGCAAATTTTTGAATGGGGCCCCCCTCCCCCAGTAATTTTTGCGCCAACCCCTTACTTTCATGCTGCTATGCCTGTGGCTACTAAAGATCGCTCTCTCAGACCAGGCCCAGCAGCTGTTCCATTCGCTTTCTACACTGTCTATACTGCCACTGTATATAATTTCATTGTATAATACTGTTAGTCCTCCTCCTGGATGGGCCCTTTCTAGGTCACGGCCCCAAAGCAGTTGCTTCCACTGCCTCCCCTGTAGCTATTCCCTTAGGCAGACCCATCAGTCCATACGTGTACTGTTCCACCATGTTGCTGAAATGCTGCCTCCTGCTAAGATGTTCCAGATCTGCTGGTGGTGCAGGTTGTTGTGGCGTGATGACAAAGCTTTTCCACATTTTGCCCAAGCTAACCCTGCCTTCTGAGGTGTTGCTGGTGACCCAGCTGCATTGGCAAATTCTTCCTCCTCCTCCTCTGCCTTCACCTTGTGCTTCCACTGAGTCCCCGGTGTCAGGTGTGAATGCCATCAGCAGCATGTCTACTAGCGGGCTCATCTTCCTATTACACTCCGGTGAGGGAATTAAGGACGGCATGTTGTCCTTGTAACGGGGATGCAGCAGGGTGGCCACCCAGTTAGAATGTGGCAGTAATTGGGCAGTCGTTGCGCAGGCACTGCAGCATGTAGTTGCTCATGTCTGCCAGCTGCCCAGAGGCAAGGACAAGCTATCCTCTTTGAGGGAGGTATATCGTCTGTGTCCTCTGTATCCCCCAGCAGCGTCCCTCCTACTCCTCTTTCTCATCCTCTAGAACTGTGCCCTGGCTGGACAATTGTGTTCCAGGCCAGGGCCTATGTTAGTGCAGATACCCTCCCTCCGAGCCACTTTTATTTTGTTGGCCTTCAGTTAAGGATAAGGCAAGTATATAGTTTTGTTTCTTTATATGGTTAGTTTAGCTGCCTTATAGTTATTTTAATGTTTTTAAGTAAATTTGTAAATAGTTTTTTAATGGTTTGATGAGGGGGGAGGGGGTTGAGTGTGTAGGGTGTGAGGCTGTTTGGGTTTATTTTCCATCCGCTTTCTACACTGTCTATCCTGCCACTGTATCTAATTTCATTGTATAATACTGTTGAGGGGGCCCTGCCAAAGTCTTTTAGTCCTCCTCCTCCTGGATGGGCACTTCTAGGTCAGGGACCCAAAACAGTGTGCTTCCCATGCTTCCATGTAGCTACGCCCCTGGGCAAACCCATCAGTCAGTACGTGTACTCTTCCACCATGTTGCTGAAATGCTGCCTCCTGCTAAGACGTTCCAGATCTGCTGGTGGTGCAGGTTGTTGTGGCGTGATGACAAAGCTTTCCCACATTTCGCCAATGCTAACCCAGCCTTCTGAGGTGCTGATGGTGACCCAGCTGCCCGTGAGCTGGCTTGGGTGCCACCCTGCTGAGAACACGGTTCGTCCTCATCCTCCTCGTCTTACTTATCCTCCTCATCCTCCAGAACTGTGCCCTACCTGGACAATTGTGTTCCAGGCCAGAGACTATGTTGGTGCAGGAACCCACCCTTCGAGCCACTTGGATGTCACTGGCCTTAAGTTAAGGATAAGGCGTGTATATAGTTTTGTTTGTTTATATAAAATAAAAAGAAAGTGTCAGTCTTGTATCCCAAAAACACGGACAGTTACTTGCGCTGCTGGTTCCAATGTAGTGTGGTGGGTAATTCACACTGGAAAATTCATGAAGTAAAAAGGGTCTGAAACCGCGCTGCTTCTAAATCCGTCGTGTGAAGCACAGGTGAATATATAAAGGGTATTAGCCTTTGTCCTCCTCTCTCAAAGGGTTCGATCCTCCTCAGACCGTCTCCTCTGTAAGATTAAACGACCGGCATATAGTGAAGTACCCTCTTAATAGTTGGTAAAAATGGTTTTATTTTACTCACAAACACAGGTGGTTTTCAGGCATATCACAAAGATAAAATACATCAGGTTCCTGCCCGACCCGGGTTTCGCTCTCTGGCTTCCTCAGGGGCGATCTCTGCGCATGTCCATAGCATGGCCCTTAAATAGCCCAGTTTCCTGTTCCCGAACTCTGGGAGTCATTACCCAATCAGCATATATTAAACATTGCTCATATCAAAAATACAAACTTAATCAGGGGACTGATTTCTCATCGCTAAATCATATTTAACCACCATACATCCAAAGTATCCCACCAGATTAGTTACATAGTAAAAATCTCTAGTTTAACAGCTTGTGCATCCGCTCTCACGTCACCGCAATCCTATAACATACATAGGTCTCCTTAATACATTTGAGTATTCTCTTCCTCCGGACACTACCAATATCCTACTTAAATCTTTCACTTATATAACCATCATACCACGTTATTACAGTTCTTCTTAAACTCATGCATCACACGTGATTCATAAACCCTCCATTCATTTTCACTACTGGTCACGTCATCTCGATGTTCTTAAAACCCGCCTCCTTCCCATTCATAAACTTGGTGTCACATGATTCAAGTATCCAATCACCATCAAAAGGTCCTCGACACAGGATAAGACTCATCCGGAGATCTTACAAGCCCGCCTCTTCCCCATTCAAAAGATTGGTGTCACATGATCCAAATGTCCAATCAGCATCGCGTTTTCAAGGTCCTCGACACAAGGTAAGACTTCATAGATATTTACACAAAGGTAGTACAATGTATCTACATTAAATCAAACAAGGTTTCAGATCGAATTCTATATTCAAGCCGCTGGGTTGCAGCGTCCTAATTGGTAGATCCATTGTACTTCCTTTCTATTTATCCGCGCCAGCGAGTCACCTCCTCGCCAGTGTGGTTTAACCACTTCTACGCCAGCAAACCTCAAGCCCCGTGGATTCTTACTATGCATCAGCTTGAAGTGGGCCGACACACTATGGCTCATCAGTCCCTTCTTGATATTCCCTATATGTTCCTGAATCCTCACCTTCAACTTTCTCACTGTCCTGCCAACATATTGGAGTCACACGGGCACTCCAACACGTATATCACCCTCATTTTCACAGGAACAATTTCCTTTTATTCGAACTCTCCTCCGTTCTTCTAGAAACAATGCAATCAAGTGTTCTCATTCTCTCTTTGTGTTGCGATTTTTACAACCGGTGCAGAATCCACACCACGTGAATTTGTCCCCCTCCCTACTCCCTTTACCCCTGCTGGAGGGATGGCACTATGCACCAGCTTGGTCCTGATATTTGGAGCCTTCCTAAAAATAAAGGTAGGGTTCTTCGGTATGGCCTTCCCTAAAATCGGGTCATTTTTAAGGTTCCCAATTTTTCCTGACAGCTTTTTAATGGTATCCGACATGGAACAGTATCCAGTTGTAAAGGAGAATCTATAATCCTTCTCATCCTTTTTATCTTTCATTATACCTCCTACTTTTGGTTCTCTCCTCCTCAACTAGTTTTAATAGTGGCTTCAAGGTGGTCTCCTTCATATCCCTTTCAAGAGCGGTCCTTCAGCACCTCACACTGTGACCCATAGTCTTCCACCGTAGTAGCAGTTACGAGACATTCTCTTAAGGGGCAGTTTAAAGAGAATGTCTCAGTAACTACTCACGTGTGGAAGACTATAGTCACAGTGTGTGAGGTGGAGCTTGAAGGAGACACCTTAGCCACTATTAAAGCTGGGAGGAAGGAGACCAATGTAGGAGTACATAATGAAAGATACACACGATGAGAGTTATAATTCTCAAACTGGATACTGTTCCATGTCGGATACCATTAAAAAGCTGTCAGGAAAAATTGGGGAACCTTAAAAATGACCCGATTTTAGGAAGGCCATACCGAAGAACCCTACCTTTATCTTTAGGAAAGCCTGCAAATATCGGGACCAAGCTGGTGCATAGTGCCATCCCTCCAGCAGGTAAAGGGAGTAGGGAGGGGACAAATTCACGTGGTGGATTCTGCACCGGTTGTAAAATGTAACACAAAAGAGAGAATGAGAACACTTGATTGCGTTGTCTAAGAAGAGCAGGAGGAGAGTTCCGAATAAGGAAATTGTTCCTGTGAAAAATGAGGGTGTCCTATACGTGTTGGAGTGCCCGTGTGGACTCCAATATGTTGGCAGCAGTGAGTTGATAGGTGAGGATTCGAGGAACATATAGGAATATCAGAAGGGACTGATGAGCCATAGTGTGTCGGCCCACTTCAAGCTGATGCATAGTAAGAATCCGCGGGCTTGAAGGTTTGCTGGCGTGAAGTGGTTAAACCACACTGGCGAGAGTGACTCATGGCGTGATAAATAGAAAGGAAGTACAATGGATCTGCCAATTAGGGACGCTACAGCCTAGCGGCTTGAATATAGAGCTCGATCTGAAAACACTTATCTGATTTAATGTAGATACATTGTACTACGCTTTGTATAATATCTATGAAGTCTTACCTTGTGTCGAGACACTTGAAAACGCGATGCTGATTGGACATTTGGATCATGTGACACCAATCTTTGAATGGGGAAGAGGGCTTGTAACGATCTCGGGATGAGTCTTATCCTGTGTCGAGGAACACGTGTGATTGGACTGCTTGAATCATGTGACACCAAGTTTATGAGTGGGAAGAGCGGGTTCAGAACATCGAGATGCGACAACAGTGAAAATGGAGGAGTTTATGAATCGCGTGTGTGCATGAGTTTAAGAAGAACTGCAATAACGTATCATGATGGTTATATAAGTGAAAGATTTAAGTAGGATATTGGTAGTGTCGGAGGAAGAGAATACTCAAATGTATTAAGAGAGACCTATGTATGTTGGTAGGATTGCGGTGACGTGAGAGCGGATGCACAAGCTGTTAAACTAAAGATTTTACTATGTAACTAATCTGGTGGGATACTTTGGATGTATGGTGGTTAAATATGATTTTAGCGATGAGAAATCAGTCCCTGATTAAGTTTGTATTTTTGATATGAGCAATGTTTAATATATGCTGATTGGGTAATGACTCTCAGAGTTCGGGAACAGGAAACTGGGCTGTTTAAAGGGCCGTATGAGACATGCATGAAGATCGCCCTGAGGAAGCCAGAGAGCGAAACCCGGTCGAGCAGGAACCTGATGTATTTATCTTTGTGATATGCCTGAAAACCACCTGTGTTTGTGAGTAAAATAAAACCATTTTTACCAACTATTAAGAGGGTACTTCACTATATGCCGGTCGTTTAATCTTACAGAGGAGACGGTCTGAGGAGGATCGAACCCTTTGAGAGAGGAGGACAAAGGCTAATACCCTTTATATATTCACCTGTGCTTCACACGACGGATTTAGAAGCAGCGCGGTTTCAGACCCTTTTTGTTTGTTTATATAGTAAGTTTAGCTGCATTATAGTTATTTTAATATGTTTATAAGAATATTTGTAAATAGTTTGTTAATGGTTTGAGTGAAAGGGGGGGGGGGGGTGTTGTGTGTGTTCGATTAACTGAATTGATTTTCACTGTCTGGTGTTTAGGAATTTCTGCACCCCAAATTCAGCACATGTGGCAGGCAGGGGATGTGTGTCAAACCAGCTAGACCCAGACCTGCTAGTATATTTCGCCCATTAGCGCACAACACCAGGCCGGGCTGGAGACTCAGTGGCACCAACCAATGGTCGGTCTGTTGTTCCATGCCTGTCCACAGCTCCTGCGCGGTGTGGGCTTTGTCCCACAAACACACAAGTTTTAAAACAACCTGCTGTCGTTTCCCCCTGGCTGTGCTGCTGTGGGTGGTGAAGGTGTTACGCTGAGTGGATGAGGAGGAGGTAGAGGAGGAGGAAGCCTTGTAGGAGGAGGAGAAGGTAACAGGATACAAAGAGAAATGCCCAGCAATACTCGGGGGCGAGTGACAAATTTAGTGGCGTTGCTGCCACATCCTCTGTTTGCTGGGTGAGAGGTGCCACTGTCACTCACATGGGCTCAAGTTTAGAATGTTTATTTATTATTTTTCTGTATTTTATTTTATTTTAAGTCATTTCCCTATTAACATATGTTTGCAGGGCATTTACCTACATTTTGCTGCCTTTTGCAGCCCTCTAGCCCTTTCCGTGGCTATTTTACAGCCTTTTTAGTACCCAAAAGTTCGGGTCCCCATTGACTTCAATGGGGTTCGGGGTGAAGTTCGGGTCAAGTTCGGATCCCGAACATTTTCGGGAAGTTCGGCCGAACTTCTCGAACCTGATCATCTAGGTGTTCGATCAACTTTAGTCATGTGATATTTTTTTTACAGCAGGTTCTTATAGACGTGACGATACCTAATATGTATACTTGTTTTATTTACTAAAGTTTTACGCAATAACCGCATTTTTTAACCACTTCAGCCCCCCTAGCTTAAACACCCTTAAAGACCAGGCCACTTTTTACAATTCCGCACTACACTACTTTACCCGTTTATTGCTCCGTCATGCAACTTACCACCCAAATGAATTTTACCTCCTTTTCTTCTCACTAATAGAGCTTTCATTTGGTGGTATTTCATTGCTGCTGACATTTTTACTTTTTTTGCTATTAATCAAAAATTACCGAAATTTTTACAAAAAAATGACATTTTTCACTTTCTGTTGTAAAATTTTTTAAAAAACTACATTTCTATATAAATTTTTCTCTAAATTTATTGTTCTACATGTCTTTGATAAAAAAAGTCCAATAAGTGTATATTTATTGGTTTGGGTAAAAGTTATAGCGTTTACAAACTATGGTGCAAAAAGTGAATTTCGGCATTTTGAAGCAGCTCTGACTTTCTGAGCACCTGTCATGTTTCTTCAGGTGCTAGAATGTCAGGATAGTATGAATACCCCCAAATCACACCATTTTAGAAAGAAGACACCCCAAAGTATTCACGGGGGGCATGGTGAGTTCATGTATCATTTCATTTTTTTCACAAGTTAGCGGAAAATGACACTTTCTGAGAAAAAAATAAATAAAAAGTTTCAATTTCTGCTAACTTCTGGCAAAAAAAAAGAAATCTCAGACGGACTCACTATGCCCCTCAGTGAATACCTCGGGTGTCTACTTTCCGAAAAGGGGTCATTTGTGGGGTGTGTTTACTGTTCTGGCATTTTGGGCGGGCTAAATTGTGAGTCGCCATAAAATCTAAAGGTACTCGTTGAATTTGGGTCCTTGTGCTACTCAGGCTGCAAACATCACATGTAGTCGCCAGATTAGGAGAAGTAGGGCAATGTGTTTTGGGGTGTATTTCTACATATACCCATGTTGGGTGAGAGAAATATCTCTGTAAACTGACAACTTTGTATAAAATTTTTTAAAAGTTGTCGTTTACAGAGATATTTTTCACACACAGTATAGGTATATATAAAAATACACCCCAAAACACATTGCCCTACTTCTCCTGAGTACGGCGATACCACATGTGTGCCACTTTTTTGCAGCCTGGGTGCGCAAAGGGGCCCTAAAACCAATGAGTACCTTTAGGATTTCACAGGCCATTTTTACGCATTTGGATTCCAGACTTCTTCTCACGCTTTAGGGGCCCCTAAAATGCCAGGACAGTATAAATACCCCACATGTGACCCCATTTTGGAAAGAAGACACCCCAAGGTATTCTGTGAGGGGTATGGTGAGTTCATGTAAAATTTTATTTTTGTCACAAGTTAGTGGAATATGAGACTTTGTAAAAACAAAATAAAAAAAAAAAAAAAACTATTTCCGCTGACTTGTGGCAAAAATAAAAATTCTGTGGACTCACCATGCCCTCACGGAATACCTTGGGGTGTCTTCTTTCCAAAATGGGGTCACATGTGGGGTATTTATACTCACCTGGCATTTTAGGGGCCCCTAAAGTGTGAGAATCCAAATGCATAAAAATGCCCTGTGAAATTCTAAAGGTACTCATTGGTTTTAGGCTCATCTTGGCTGCAAAAGTGTCACCATGTAATACGCCGCATCAGGAGAGTAGGGCAATGTGTTTGGGTGTATTTACATATACCCATGTTGCATGTGAGAAATATCGCTGTAAACGACAACTTTTTACATTTTTTTATTCAAAGTTGTCAGTTTACAGAGATATTTCTCTCACCCAGTATGGGTATATGTAAAAATACACCCTAAAACACATTGCCCTACTTCTCCTGAGTACGGCGATACCATGTGTGACACTTTTTGCAGCCAAGATGCGCAAAGGGGCCCAAATTCCAATGAGTACCTTTTAGGAGGGCATTTTTACGCATTTTCTTCTCACGCTTAGGGGCTCTCTAAATGCCAGGGCAGTATAAATACCCTCACATGTGACCCCATTTTGGAAAGAAGACACCCTAAGGTATTCCATGAGGGGCATGGCGAGTTCATAGAATATTTTTTTTTTGGCACAAGTTAGTGGAAATTGATTTTTTATTGTTTTTTCTCACAAAGTCTCCCTTTCCGCTAACTTTTGACAAAAAGTTTAATTTTTCATGAACTCATTATGCCCTCAGCGAATACCTTGGGGTGTCTTCTTCCAAAATGGGGTCACATGTGGGTATTTATACTGCCCTGGCATTTTAGGGTTCCAAAACGTGAGAAGAAAAATGCGAAAATACTCTCCTAAAAGGTACTCGTTAATTTGCCTTTATCTGGTTGCAGTAAACATCATGGATAGTCAGACTGAGAGTAGAGCAATGTGCTTTGGGTGTATTTAGACATATATCTACTGCTAGAGAGAAATATCTCTGTATATTGACAACTTTGAATAAAAAATGTAAAAAGTTGTCAAGCATAGCGATATTTCTCACACTCCAGCATGGGTATATGTAAAAATACACCCTAAAACACATTGCCCTACTTCTCCTGAGTACGGCGATACCACATGAGTGACACTTTTTGCAGCCAAGATGCGCAAAGGGCCCTAAAACCAATGAGTACCTTTTAGGATTTTACAGGCCATTTTTACGCATTTGGATTCTCACGCTTTAGCACTCCTAAAATGCCAGGGCAGTATAAATACCCCACAAGTGACCCCATTGTGGAAAGAAGACACCCCAAGGTATTCCGTGAGGGGCATGGCGAGTTCACAGAAAAAAAAAAATTTGGCACAAGTTAGCGGAAATTGTTTTTTTTTTTTTTTTTTTACAGTCTCATATTCCACTAACTTGTGACAAAAATAAAATTTTGCATGAACTCACCATACCCTCACGGAATACCTTGGGGTGTCTTCTTTGTAAAATGAGGTCACATGTGAGGTGTTTGTACTGCCCTGGCCTTTGAGGGTCTCCGCAATCATTACACGTATGGCCAGCATTAGGAGTTTCTGCGATTCTCCGTATATTGAGCATACTGGTAATGAGATTTTTTTTCCGCTCAGCCTCTGCGCTGAAAAAAAAAAAATGAACGGCACAGATTTCTTTCATTCGCATCGATCAATGTGGATGAATAAATCTCTGCCAAAATCAGTGACTGCGGTGCGGTGGGATGAGCGCTAGCTACCTAACAAGTAGCTAACTAACTGGTGGTGATAGGGGACCCTTATGCCCCATTCACACGCCCGCAATTCTGTTTGCGGAACGGAATTGCGGACCCATTCATTTCTATGGGGACAGACTTTGTCCCGCTCGGATTCGGAATTACGGATCCGCGCTCCGGTCTGCACTTCCGTCTCGCAAAAATATAGAATATGTCCTATTCTTGTCCGCAACTGCGGACAAGAAAAAGCATTTTCTATATAGTTCTGGCAATGTGCGGATCTGCAAAATGCGGAAAGCACATTGCCGGTGTCCGTGTTTTGAGGATTCTGCGGATCGGATCCGCAGATCGGATCCGCGGATCGGATCCGCGGATCCGTGAATCCACGGATCCGCAAAACACATATGGACGCCTGAATGGAGCCTTACAAGGGGTGTGATCAATGACAGGGGGTGATCAGGGGTCTAGATGGGGTGATCAAGGGGTTAATAGGTGAGGGGGTGGGGGGTTAGTGTAGTGTTTGGTGCAACTTATTGTAGTTACCTGGTCCTCTGGTGGTCGATCCCAGAAAATGGGACCACCAGAGGACCAGGTAGCAGCTATATCAGACGCTGTTCATAAAACAGCGCCTGATATAGCTGTTTGATGCGATTTATATCGCATCTACAGCCTGCCAGCGATTGATCATCGCTGGCAGGCTGTAGTACAACTCTTCAGACGCCAGACGCTAGGAACGCGCTGCACGCCCAGCGCTTCACAGGAAGTCTCGCGTCTCGCGAGATGACGCCCCGGCGCGTCCGATCAGAAGAACAGGACCGCCCGCAGGACGCAATCCTGCGTACGGCGGTCCTGAAGCGGTTAAACCAAAAAAATGATGTTTTAGTGTCTCCATATTCTGAGATCCATATTTTTTTTATTTTTTTGGTGATTGTCTTAGGTAGGGTATCATTTTTTGCGGGATGAGGTGACGTTAGATTGGTACTATTTGGGGGAGAATACCTTTTTAATAGCTTGGTGTTGCACTTTTAGTGATGTAAGGTGACACAAAAATTGCTTTTATAGCATAATTTTCATTTACATTTTTTGACGGTGTTCACCTGAGAGGTTACGTCATGTGATATTTTAATAGAGCAGGTCATTACGGACGTGGCAATACCTAATATGTATACTTTTTTTATTTAAGTTTTACACGATGATTTCATTTTTTAAACAAAAAAAAAATCATGTTTTAGAGAGCCATAGTTTTTTTTTATCTTTTGTCTTAGGTAGGGTATCATTTTTTGCAAGATGAGGTGACGGTTAGATTGGTACTATTTTGGGGTGCAAATGACTTTTTGATCACTTGCTATTACACTTTTTGTGATTTAAGGTGACAAACAATTGCTATTTTGACATCGTTTTTATTTTATTATTTTTACAGTGTTCACCTTAGGGGTTAGGTCATGTGGTATTTTTATAGAGCAGGTTGTTACAGACGTGGTGATACATAATATGTCTATTTTATTTATCTATTTTTTACATTTAACACGATAAAAGCAAAAAAATCTGTCACGAGGGTGTCAGGAGCCACGTCTGACTCCGTTATACCCAGGTCAGGAAGTCGCAGCAGGTGGCTGCGCACTCTATTTCTAAAGATCATGCTGTTACTTAATGGTAGCTTTCTGTGTTTGCCCCACAATCCTTTTTGTCTCACTCAGGGATCTGTAGCTTCTTTTCCTCAGCTGTTTCTTGTCCGTCACTCCCAACCTCCTTATATTCCCCCTTCCCACTTCTCTGGTTGCCAGATATAGAGCTTCCTGCCTGGAATTCTATACTGACCCACTGGAGCTGTGTAGCTGTTGTTCCTGGTTGTTGTACCAGAGCGTTACCCTCCGGATCCCTGTTGGGCTTTTGTTGTCCGCTGTTGTCGCCCACCTGGGCTTATATGTTTTGTCTGTATTGTCTGTCCCCTCCCTGGTGTTTTCCTTTAGTGTTAGTGGTGAGGACTAGTGCTCCCACCGCCCTATTCACTACTTAGGGCTCATCTTAAGGAAAGCCAGGTTTAGGCCTGTGATCGGCGTACGGGTGAAAAACCCGTCTAGGGACGTCAGGGCAGTCAGGTGCCAGCTTCTAGGTGAGTTAAGGGTCACCACCTTTCCCTCTCCCTTGGAGGGGGCTTTCTCTTTTCCCTCCCTTTGCGTCACACGTCTGTGATCGGCACGCCGGACGTGATAAAATCATGTTTTAGTGTCTCAATAGTCTGAGAGCCATAGTTTAATATTTTGGGCGATTGTCTTAGATAGGGGCTCATTTTTTGCGGGATGCTATGATTTTAGGGTGCATACGCCTTTTTGATCACTGGGTGTTGCACTTTTAGCGATGTAAGGTGACAAAAAAGTTTTTTTAAGCACAGTTTTTATTTTATTTTTTTGACGGTGTTGATCTGAGGGGTTGTGTCATGTGATATTCTTATAGAGCCGGTTGATACGGATGCGGCGATACCTAATATGTCGACTTTTCCCTATTTTTTCCAATTTTTTTACTTTTATTTTGGGAAAAGGACGCTTTTTTATTTTTACTTGAAACTTATTCTATTTTTTTAAATTTTATTTTTTTAACTTTATTTTTTTGTCCCACTCTGGGACTTCAACTTTCGGGGGTCTGATCCACTTATCAATGCATCACAATACTTCTGTATTGTGACGCATTGACTTACAGCCAGACTGTAATACGCTTACAGCCTGTGTCCTATGAGATCCAGGGACCTGGATCTCACAGGCTCTCCCGGAAAGCAACCACGATGCCTAAGGAAGACATCGGGCTGCCTTCCCTGCCATTGGGTCCCGGTCACAGCAGCACAGGGACCCGATGGAAGCTGCGATCCCTGAAAGGACATCGCACGTGGCGCCGTCAGCACCGAGGCACATCAAGGGTTAATGCGCCAGCATCGGTGATTTCACCAATGCCGGCGCATGCAGCAGGGCTCCTGCTATCAGTGACTGCCGGACCCCTGCCGCAGATCAGACAGGCCCATCTCCTGCACCCTCCGATGACCTCTACCGGTTAAAAAAAGAAGAGTGTTTTTATTGTTCAAAAGTAATAAAATATAATCACCGATATAAATTTAGTGTCACCATTATCGTACTGACCCACTGAATTAAGGTAACATGCATGCTGTGTGATGAAAGGTGTAAAATATAAAAAAAAAAAATTGAAATTGCTGTTTTTTCCTTCCTTTCAGAAAGAGTTAATAAAAGTTAAGTTAAATGTACCAAAAATTGTGCCATTGAAAAATACAACATATCCAACAAAACAATCTCTATGGCTATGTCATTAAAAAATCAATAAAGCATTTGTGGCTTTTGGAATGAAACAATGAAAAAAAAAAGATAAAAAACATTGTACCCTTAAGGCAAAAATAGGCCTCCCCTTAAAGGGAAAGCGTTACCTGTAATTTTTTTCTGGGACACATATCTTATTTTTCTAATCAGCTTTTTTTTTTACTGATTTTAGATTTTTTTTTTATTCTGTTTCCTGAATATGATTATGGGCCAGCCATTTTACCTGTGCTGTTCATTACACTATCTAGAGAGACTTTATTGCAGCCGCCATGGACCATGGTCAGGAGAGAGTAGATAAGCTTTCACAATCACCTATTGTTGTGGATCCTGTGTTATCTATATATAGATTTCATCTGTCAATGTAATCCTGCCTGTGATGATAATGAGATAACTGCTGCAAAGAGATCTGTTCAGATAAAGAAATGGGTTCTATTATTTAGCTTAGTGGACAGTGCAAAAACTGCAGAATTTAAGGATTTTTCTTATATGTAGATATGGACGTGGTCAATGTAACATGGAAATTAAAAATAACATTACCAAGAATTCTATAAAAATATGTTGAACATAAAATCTTAAGATTTAAACCATAGGTATTTAACTCTGTGGGGGATACAGTGTATTTATTAAGACTGACATGTTATATAGTTGGTGTCAGATATGCTATAAGAGGTGCATCTGTGCAGGTCTGTGCACCAGAACCAAATTTATGCCAGCAAGGGAGCCGATGTAGATTTCCAGTATAATGTGGGCCAGTTTTCTGAACTATAATAAATGTTCCACAGTGACTATGTCTGACCCCACACTGTCCACTTCCTGTTCTGCACCACCCTGCTTTACCCACTTTTTTAACAGGGCATGAGCCAAGCTTTGTGACTTTTTGATGCTAGTATTTTGGCGTACAGGTTTGATAATTGTTTCCCTATGTCTATGCAGGGAATTAAGAGCTCTATAAAGAAACAGAGCTCCAACCTCTGTAAAGATATTATCACATATTATTTAGTATGGAATTTTGAAATTAAAAACAGGAATCTTACGTTGCTGACAAATTTCCTGTAAATTACCTGAAAATAAATATTTGCTTAAAAAACACAGGCAATTTTTATTTATTTATGGGCATTGGGGTAATCAGATTTTTTTTTGGTATTGGCAATTAAAGCAAGAAACTTTTCCCATGAGAATGGACTCCTTTAGTAAACTGATGGATCTACATGGTAACCTTGAGAAATGTGAAATTTCCTGACACTTGACATAATGATTTGGTCCTGAACAAAACGGGGGTGTTTCTGATAAATGCATACATGTTAGTGTTGCCTGCTTTAGACAGTCCTCTAATGTATCGCTTCTAACAAAGGTAAAGTCACTTCAAAGCACCTCTCTTATTGATGGACAGTAGTGTTGAGCCAATTGAAAATGTCAAAAGTGGACATCAATCTGAATTTCAGGGAAAATTCGATTTGCCACGAAGCCAAATTTCCTCATGCTTCGTGGTAACAAATCAATTTTCCCTGAAATGGGGTAAAAAAAATACTTACCTAATCTGTTTGAGTGGGAAGAGTCTGCCGCCACCATCTTGATTGAAGATCCCCTGTGAAATCTCGTACGTGGTGATGTATGACGTCAGGACACCGGGCGATGTGATGACGTCAATTGCCTTGTGAGATTTCGTACCGGATCAAATTGGCAGCAGTGGGCTCTTCGCGATCAAATGGATTAGGTAAGCATGATTTTATTTTTTTAATTATAGACCTTAATATTAATGTCAAATGCCGTGATCAGCAATGAACGTGGCATCTAAGGGGTACAATGGCAGGGAGCGGTGCAATCGCCACTCCCTGTCATTGCACCCACTGGTAACAAAGAAATGCACTTTGTGACAAAGTAACTAGTCACAAAGCAAATCTTTTTGTAACGTTCGGCAAAGGCCAAATCGAATTTTCAAGAACTTCACTCATCTCTAATTGACAGTTATTATAGGCATGGGCATGATGCGTTCCTAATGTCTGTTACTTAAATTCTGCATATATGCCAGAGCAACTCCCAACATATACAGTATACTGGCATACCCAGAAACTATGATAAGGGTAGTTTCACACTTATCATTTTTAACTACTACAGGACCGCCTAACGCAGGGATGCGTCCTGCGGGCGGTCCTGTGGCTCTGTGTGGACGCATCGGCGTGTCATCTCGCGAGACGCGCGAGTTCCTGTGAACGCACGCGCGCGTTCACAGTGGCGCGCGTCTCATGAGTTGAACTACAGCCTGTCAGCGATGATCAATCGCTGGCAGGCTGTAGATGCGATATAAATCGCATCAAACATGTATACCAGATGCTGTTTTGTGAACAGCGTCTGGTATACCTGCTACCTGGTCCTCTGGTGGTCCCATTTGCTGGGATCGACCACCAGAGGACCAGGTAACTATGTAAAGTTGCACCAAACACTACACTAACCCCCCCCCCCTCACCTATTAACCCCTTGATCACCCCATCTAGACCCCCTAATCACCTCCCTGTCATTGATCACACCCCTTGTAAGGCGTAATTCCGTAATTCCGGATCCGAGCGGGACAAAGTCTGTCCCCATAGAAATGAATGGGTCCGCAATTCCGTCCGCAAACAGAATTGCGGACGTGTGAATGGGGCATAAGGGTCCTTATCACCGCCAGTTAGTTAGCTACTTGTTAGGTAGCTAGCGCCCAGCCCACCGCACCGCAGTCACTGATTTTGGCAGAGATTTTTCATCCACATTGATTGATGCGAATGAAAAAATCTGTGCCGTTCATTTTTTTTTCAGCCCAGAGGCTGAACGGAAAAAAATCTCATTACCCGTATGCTCAATATAAGGAGAATCGCAGAAACTCCTAATGCTGGCCATACGTGTAATGATTGCGGAGACCCCTAAAATGCCAGGGCAGTACAAACACCTCACATGTGACCCCATTTTAGAAAGAAGACACCCCAAGGTATTCCGTGAGGGTATGGTGAGTTCATGTAAAATTTTATTTTTGTCACAAGTTAGTGGAATATGAGACTTTGTAAAAAAAAAATAAAAATCAATTTCCGCTAACTTGTGCCAAAAATATAAATTTCTGTGAACTCGCCATGCCCCTCACAAAATACCTTGGGGTGTCTTCTTTCCACAATGGGGTCACTTGTGGGTATTTATACTGCCCTGGCACTTTAGAGGTGCTAAAGCGTGAGAATCCAAATGCGTAAAAATGCCCTGTGAAATCCTAAAGGTACTCATGGGAATTTGGGCCCCTTTGCGCATCTTGGCTGCAAAAAAGTGTCACACATGTGGTATCGCCGTACTCAGGAGAAGTAGGGCAATGTGTTTTGGGGTGTATTTTTATATATACCCATACTGTGTGTGAGAAATATCTCTGTAAATGACAACTTTTAAATTTTTTATTCAAAGTTGTCAATTTACAGAGATATTTCTCTCACCCAGCATGGGTATATGTAAATACACCCCAAACTACATTGCCTACTTCTCCTGATCGGCGATACCACATGGTGACACTTTTTGCAGCCAAGATGCAAAGGGCCCAAATTCCATGAGTACCTTTAGGAGGGCATTTTTACGCATTTTCTTCTCACGCTTTAGGGCCCTAAAATGCCAGGGCAGTATAAATACCCCACATGTGACCCCATTTTGGAAAGAAGACACCCCAAGGTATTCGCTGAGGGCATAGTGAGTCCATGAAAAATTAAACTTTTTGTCAAAAGTTAGCGGAAAGGAGACTTTGTGAGAAAAAACAATAAAAATCAATTTCCACTAACTTGTGCCAAAAAATTTCTTCTATGAACTCGCCATGCCCCTCATGGAATACCTTGGGGTGTCTTCTTTCCAAAATGGGGTCACATGTGAGGTATTTATACTGCCCTGGCATTTAGGGGCCCTAAAGCGTGAGAAGAAAATGCGTAAAAATGCCCTCCTAAAAGGTACTCATTGGAATTTGGGCCCCTTTGCGCATCTTGGCTGCAAAAAGTGTCACACATGTGGTATCGCCGTACTCAGGAGAAGTAGGGCAATGTGTTTTGGGGTGTATTTTTACATATACCCATGTTGGGTGAGAGAAATATCTCTGTAAACTGACAACTTTGTATAAAAATTTTTAAAATTTGTTGTTTACAGCGATATTTCTCACACACAGTATGGGTATATATAAAATACACCCCAAAACACATTCCTACTTCTCCTGAGTACGGCGATCTACATGAGTGTTACTTTGCAGCCAAGATCGCAAGAGCCCTAAAACAATGAGTACCTTTAGGATTTCTGGGGCATTTTTACGCATTTGAATTCTCACGCTTTAGGTCCCTAAAATGCCAGGGCAGTATAAATACCCCACAAGTGACCCCATTTTGGAAAGAAGACACCCCAAGGTATTCCGTGAGGGGCATGGCGAGTTCACAGAATTTTTTTTTTGGCACAAGTTAGCGGAAATTGATATATTTTATTTTTTTATTTTGTTTTTACAAAGTCTCATATTCCACTAACTTGTGACAAAAATAAAATTTACATGAACTCACCATACCCCTCACGGAATACCTTGAGGTGTCTTCTTTCTAAAATGGGGTCACATGTGAGGTATTTATACTGTCCTGGCATTTAGAGGCCCCTAAAGCGTGAGAAGAAGTCTGGAATCAAATGCGTAAAAATGCCCTGTGAAATCCTAAAGGTACTCATTGGAATTTAGGGCCCCTTTGCGCACCCAGGCTGCAAAAAGTGTCACACATGTGGTATCGCCGTACTCAGGAGAAGTAGTGCAATGTGTTTTGGGGTGTATTTTTATATATACCCATACTGTGTGTGAGAAATATCGCTGTAAACGACAAATTTTAAATTTTTTATACAAAGTTGTCAGTTTACAGAGATATTTCTCTCACCCAACATGGGTATATGTAAAAATACACCCTAAAACACATTGCCTACTTCTCCTGAGTACAGCGATACCACATAAGTGACACTTTTTGCAGCCTGAGTCGCAAAGAGCCCAAATTCCAACAGTACCTTCTAGCTTTACATGGCTGCTCACAATTTAGCCCCGCCCAAAATGCCAGAACAGTAAACACACCCCAAAATGACCCCATTTCGGAAAGTAGACACCCCAAGGTATTCACTGAGGGGCATAGTGAGTCCGTGGGAGATTTTTATTTTTTTGCCAGAAGTTAGCAGAAATGGAAACTTTATTATTATTATTTTTCCTCAGAATCACGAACACCCCAAAATTCTGTACTGAGTCGGACCGAACTATTCTCGAAATGTACGCTCATCAACAACACTAGTGCTATTAGTATCCCACTCTTAAGTTCTAATCGCATTCGATTTTAACTTATGCTTTTTGACAGGCATCGCATTCTATTTGATGCCTGGCAAAAGAAAAAGGCATAAGTTAACATCGAATGCGATTAGAACTTAATAGTGGATACGAATAGCACTGCGCTGCTAGAACAGCACGCACACGATTATTCAAATTTTGTATTATCGCGATACAAAACCAAACAGTAAAGTTAAAATCGAATGCAATTAGAACGTGTAGTGTGATTTATTTGAGTTCTAAGAATCGCATTGCGATTTCTGCTTCAGCCGGATTCCGTGCTAATGGAGCGTCTACATCACCATGGGAAAAATGCTAGAATGTACTGTCGGATTTGAGAAGTTGAAATCGCAATGCGATTAAGCAAATATATAAGCATCGCATTGCGATTTCAACGTAATTCAAACATCCTACAGTACATTCTACTGGAGGAGGCGTTCCCATGGTGATCGGTAGCTCAAAGTTGTAATCGCAATGCGATTTCAGCTTTAAGCCTGTACTATTCTGCTATATAGTACTTTCAAAATGCGCCGAGAGAACATGCCGAACTCCGAACTTTTTTGAAAATGTCCGGGTCCGTGTCACGGACACCCCAAAATTCGGTACGAACCCGAACTATTCTCGAACTGTTCGCTCAACACTACTCAGAAAGTGTCATTTTCCGCTAACTTGTGAAAAAAAATGAAATGATACATGAACTCACCATGCCCCTCCGTGAATACTTTGGGGTGTCTTCTTTCTAAAATGGTGTGATTTGGGGGGTATTTATACTATCCTGACATTCTAGCACCTGAAGAAACATGACCGGTGCTCAGAAAGTCAGCGATGCTTCAAAATGCGGAAATTCACTTTTTTGCACCATAGTTTGTAAACGCTATAACGTTTACCCAAACCAATAAATACACACTTATTGGATTTTTTTATCAAAGACATGTAGAACAATAAATTTAGAGAAAAATTTATATAGAAATGTAGTTTTTTGAAAAATTTTACAACAGAAAGTGAAAAATGTCATTTTTTTTGCAAAAATGTCGTTAAATTTTTATTAATGGCAAAAAAAGTAAAAATGTCAGCAACAATGAAATACCACCAAATGAAAGCTCTATTAGTGAGAAGAAAAGGAGGTAAAATTCATTTGGGTGGTAAGTTGCATGACGGAGCAATAAACGGGTAAAGTAGTGTAGTGCGGATTTGTAAAAAGTGGCCTGGTCATTAAGGGTGTTTAAGCTAGGAGGGCTGATGTGGTTAAGAAATCCAGTCTTGGTTTTGGGTATAAAAACAGCAGTGATGATGATGATGATGATGATGATGATAATAATAAATGCTGTGTGCAAAACCACGCTTAATCAAACTTATTATTAGTATACAATTATCAGATATCCGTGTATTAAAAGTTGTAGTCGACTAGATATATTAATTAAAAGCTATCTAGAGAAAAGTGTATACCACGTGCTATACATTTTTAAAATAAGGGTCAATGGCAGATGATATGTACAGTCACTGTCTAGGAATACAGGGGCCCAAATCTGAGGCATACTTTTGAAATTGACATGGTTAGTTAATGTGTGATTGATGGGGTTTTTGGGGGCTGACAAATTGTAGCCTGGGGACAAGCATGCAGGTTTGGCCTGTGAGTAGTGCTTTTTCCTCACCCTGCTTAGGCCGAGTTCATATCACTGTTTAGCTTTCTGTTTGTCTGAACGCTAAATAGTTATGTGAACCTGGCCTTACCTCTGCCAGCCACATCGAGGCACAGAGGTATGAGCTTTAATTGCAGCCACCATTAAAAGATGACAGCGGATGGTGTTGTTTTCATAATGGGAATTCCAGCCTGCATAAAATATATATTAAAGGAACCAGGTCTCTTTCTCTGTCGTGCACTATAGCTACCCATCTGCCCAAGGTTGTTTTTAATTAGAGCAAAATATAGCTAGATCTCACTTTCCCTGAGTTCATTTGGAAGCCTTGGTCCATGGTAAGGTGTGTCATTTTAATGTAGGACCCATCTGTAAAAGGTCATCTTGCTGGGGAAGATGGGTTCATATAGTCTGATCAAAATATATGTACCGGAATATTTATTTATATCGCGTATATAGCATTTGTACAATTTCTAATCTTTTGTATCTTGTGTTTGCTGAGCTGCTAGAATGCACTGCAATTGGAAACTATCTGCTATAGTATGTTCAGAATATCTCTTAAAGGGGATGTCTGTCATTCTCATATTGATGACCTATCTGGAACCCCTCTGATCAGCTGTTTAAAGAGTATACAGTGCACATATGAGGGCTGCGTTCTATTCACTGTTTACCGGCTCGCAATTCTCTTCCAACAGCTAATCGGCAGGGGATAAGTCATTAAAATAAGAATACTGGACAACCCCTTTAAAGGTTAAATGATTTTGAAGGAGTTATGTTTTTCAATTTATGCATGTTTAACATTAGACTATAAAAAAACATTTGAGGACTTCTTCCTTTCTTTTGAAAAAGAAAAGACTGAGTAAATGAGGAATAATATGCACATATAAAGCAAAGAAACTACAATTATAGAAAAAGGTATGCTGAGAACAGAGGGTCAAGACGATAACAAATTGGTCATTATATGCTAAGGGATGCAAAAGCAGGCCGAAAAGAAAAAGAAAATGGTCTGGAATTGAGGCAGTGTGTGTTAAGCTACAGTGTAGATGTAAGTATAAAATGCTCCACAAGTCTTGTAATTGAGAATATCCATCAAGAGTCTGACAGCTATTGTAGCATTTCCAGGAGCGATAAAACCTGAATTTATTTCACTTCGGCAAAAGGGACCGGTATCACCTTCTGGCTGCTTTAATGAAATGCCA
Organism: Bufotes viridis; assembly: GCA_033119425.1. NCBI lineage: Eukaryota > Metazoa > Chordata > Amphibia > Anura > Bufonidae > Bufotes > Bufotes viridis. The sequence goes on from CM065595.1 coordinate 91,915,235, forward strand.
TAAAACTTCAGGGAGAGAAAATGTGCTGTAAAGTAATAAAAAGGTATTCCTAGGTAGATTGTTTGTGGAAACGTTATACTACAGAGTTGCTTTGGTGGGATAGAAATTTAGATGGCCTACTACATGCTGAAATCAGACGATCAGCATGAAGGGAGGGTGTAAGCACAGCGGAACTTAAATTAATTAACTTTATTATGCCCTATAATATCAACTCCGCACATACAGTATGTGGAGACTATTGGTTACGATCTTTAAGACCATATGTACAAATGGTTGACTTGATGTTGTACATCATTCGTCTTTTTTTTCCATAGGCTTTTAACATGGATACAGAACAATAAACTTTTTGGTCTCTGTTTTATAAAGAAAAACAGCAAAGTCAAATGTTAGAAAAATGGAAGAAAAATCAGGGAATTGTATGCACATGACAAGGCAATAGGCTCACCTTCGGCTGAGAAAACCGCTTTGCAACTTTACCCAAGATACTGCATGATTTGATTTCAATGGACACAGCACCCGATAATTCTCACAATATGGACATAAAGTAAAATAATGTTAATAAGATTATTAACAAGCACAATAAAAAAAGTAGTACAAATTTTTTTCATATCATTCCAAAGAAAGTTCTTCAGTTACACTGGGTCTCTTTGAGACATGTCTTTAAGGACACATTAAAGACACCAACCATAACAATAGCTCTGTTAATATATTGTTAATACACTAGTCCAGTGATGGGCAACATGCGGCTCTCCAGCTGTTGCTAAACTACAACTCCCACCATGCCCTGCAGTAGGCTGATAGCTATAGACAGGCTTTGCTTGCTGGGAGTTGTAGTTCTGCAACAGCTGGAGAGCCGCACGTTGCCCATCACTGCACTAGTCCATTTCTAGCTTACAAATTTTGGTTTCTTACCAAAGTCCTACAACCTTGAAAAAGTAACAACAAATGAAAAGGTTAGAGGGTGCAATGCTCTCTGTAGGGGAGTGTGTTGGTATGGTCAGGGATGTCAGTCACAGCACCTTTTTTCTCTTGCAAAAATGAAACAGTTTTTATTCTTCCCTAGGGATGGTACAACTTGAAAATGAACAACCCTATCTTTTGCTAAAAGTCACTTTCATAAATAGTGACAGGTCTCTTGTGTAGTATGTAGATGTTATTTTAACACCCCTGTTGGTTCAACAGCTAAATAACTTGTCTGTGGCTGATCCTAACTGATTTGGGCAACAAAGTTACTTCTGTTGAGGATTATCTACTCATCCTCATCAAATTAGGTCTCTCCACAGCACCAATTTACTTGGATTTTTTTCCCAAGCCCCTTTACTTATACTAGCCAGACCATAATGGAATAGGGATGGCATCAGCCACACTTTCTGTTTCTGCTATACTCCATCTACCTTACCCTAGAAACCAGGCATCCTTTTTATAACAATCTATAACTAACCCTTCTGGCAGCCCTCTCACACCACAGTCACGTCCAAACCATTGAGGGATAAGGTGGGGGTAACAAATGACCCTGACCATCTGCCACAATACAAAAAGCCAAAGCGTGTTACCTAGGACAAAAGTCAGTGACAAACATCCCAACAGCATACAACAACAGTAAGGCAACAAACACACCACAAACAATACAAAGCATCCAAAGAGGAGGAAGGACATATCACTAATGACTTTTCCCCAACTCTGATCAGTCTCCCTGTCCCAGCTTCTGAAAAATACCCCATGGCATAATGCTGCCACCACCATGCTTCACTATGGTATTGGGCAGTGTCTGGCTTCCTCCCTACATGACTTTTAGACTTGAGGCCAAAAAGTTCAATCTTGGTTTAATCAGACCAGAGAATCTTGTTTCTCACATTCTGAGATTCATTTAGGTGCTTTATGCAAACTTTAATGTGTCTTTTAGTGAGGAGAGGCTTCTCTCTGGCCACTCTGCCACAAAGCCCATATTGGTGAAATGCTGCAGTGATGTTAGACCTTCTAGATGTTTCTCCTATCTGCATACAGGATCTTTGGAGCTCAGCCAGAGTGATCATTAGGTTCTTGGTCACCAAGGACCTTTTCCCCAGATTACTTATTTTGGTTACTCCGAACGTATTCCATTTAAGCATTATGGAGGCCACTGTACTCTTAAAAACTTACAGTGCAGCATAATTTGTTTTCTGTGGCACCACACAATCCTGACTCTGAGCTCTACAGGAAGTTATTTTCTTTCTTAGCTTGTTTTTTGCTCTGATATGCATTGTCAGCTGTGAGACCTTATATATACAACAGGAATATGTCTTTCCAAAGCATGTCCTATCGGGTGAATTTACCACAGGTGGACGACAGTCGAAGGGTAAAAACATCTCAAAGATGATCAAGAGAAATGAAAGCCCCCCAGCGCTAAATTTCCAGTGTCATAGCAAGGGTCTGAATGCTTAGAATATTTGTCATATATTCGCGAATGAAATTTTTTTTTCTTGATTGCGAAAAATCTGCAATGTAATAATCGCGTAATGCACGCAAAATAAAGCATGGGTCACTATAGCTATATTTTTCAAGCTGCTAGAAGTTTTCTGAGACTGGAGAAAATGGCTGGCATGGCAGAAAATTACAATAGCTTTATATGCAGATAGAGTGCTCCAATACATTCGCGATTGTGAAATCGGCACTAATGATACAAATATTTTGGCGCAATACATGCAACTTCACATTTTAACAGGTCTGACTACATATTAGTTATGTAGCACACATACATACAGCACTGTGTATGTAGCATATATGTTTAGACAGCAGAACCTATTAGCTACACTATATTACTATCTAACCTACACAAACTATCTCCCACTAACTATCTATATTATATATATATATATAAGCTAACTAACTACCTATCTAATGTCATGACACAGGAAAGCAGAGAGAACAGCAATAACACTGCTGTCTCTCTCAGATCTGCAAAATACTGCATGCAGTGGCTGCTAGAGAGGTTCTTATATACTAAAGGGGTAGGCAACTTTCCTATTGGTTGCTAGGGATGTTGCTAAGCTCAGACAAAGACATTGCAGCCTTCTCATTGGCCCACAAGCAAGAAGGGAGGTTACTGATTAAAAAGAAAGAGAATATTCGAAATTACAAATATATATCACTATATTCTAAATATTCGCAAATTCTCGAAGAATATTCGCAATTCCTATTCGCGATTTGAATATTCGCGCCCAACACTAGTGTACATGCCGTTTGCCCATTTATTAAGGTCTCCCCGTATTCGACCTAATAGAGGGGCATAATTCCTGCTGTATATTTCCTTCAGGTCTCTTGGGATCCATGTTCCCAAATATTTGACTGCTCTAGCTGTCCACCGGAATGGGAAAGAGGTTGCTAGATTAGATTCCAACGAGCTTGTCAGCAAAATATTTAAAGCCTCTGATTTTTAAAGTTAATTTTTAGATTGGACATAGTCCGGTACTTATTAAATTCAGAGATCAGGTTCTGGTCAGAGGCCCAGTGATTGTGTACATCAGATCGTCTACGTATGCTGCAATTTTATATTCCTGCACCCCCCCCCCCCTTATAGGCCCGTGATATTAAGGTTCATCTGAACCGTTCGGAGTAGAGGTTCAAGGGGCTGGTATATAGGGAACAGATCCAGGTCAACATTGAGCCAGCTATGCCCTATGGTTTAAGACTTCAAATAACCACTGCCAGTTCACCCTATCTAATGCCTTTTCGGCATCTGTTGACAGAAGGCAGAAAGGTGTGTGCTGTAATTTAGCTTGATGAATCAAGTTCAGCACTTTGGAAGTGTTGTCTCGAGCTTCTCTGGATGATATGAAACCAACTTGTTCAGAATGAATCAAGTTTGATAGAGTGTCACGCTGGGAAGGGTACAAGATACAATAGACACACAAGAAACAACAAACAAGCGTCTAGGCAAAACCTGGGGATAATGGTCACCTCCTGACAAAATCCTATCAGCTGACCCTAGACTGCTGATCACACATTTAGACCCCAAAGGTGGGAATAAACATGCCCCCGTGCCTAAGACTGAATTAACCCTATAGTCCCTGAGATAGTGGACAAGGGGGAAAAAGGCAGCCTGCTTCCTCTAATCCTGGAGGAAGCAGGTGTCAAACTAACAGCCTAGACAGAACACAAATGGAAACCAAAAACACACTTATCTTTGAAGCAGAGCAGAACCAGCAATCCACCTTTCCTCAGAGTGAGAAAGAAGCTATAACCTGCAAAGGACACTGGGTAGGTGCGTGATTTAAACTCACATAAACGATCCCACCCAGTGCACCTGAAGGGAGGCAGGTACAGCTCACTCCAAGTAAACAGAAAACACTACAAGGCCCTCACAGGTCGGCTGGCATTAACATCCACAGCTGGGACCCGCTTCCTCTCCTCAGGACAGAATCCCCTTCAGTTTACCAAGAATTGAAGGGAACCCCGAAGAACACGCGAGTCAAGAACCCTAGAGATCTCGAACTCAAAGCTACCATCAACCAGAACAGGGGGAGGGGGCAATGGCGATGGTTCCACTGGTCTCACATATTTCTTAAGTAAAGACCTGTGGAACACATCATGGATCTTCCAGGTCTGTGGAAGATCCAAACGAAACGCAACTGAATTGACAACCGCAGATATTTTGTTTCCAAGATAGTACTCTTAGTTTAATATTTTTAGTAGATAACAACACCAGATCACCCACACACAGGTCCGGACCAGTCACACATCTCCTGTCAGCAATTCGCTTATATCTCTCACCCATCTTCTCCAAATTGCCCTGGATCCACCGCCAGATAGAAGACAAGGCAGAAGAGAATCTCTCCTCCTCTGGCATCCCAGAGGAACTAGTCCCAGAAAAGGTACCAGACTGAGGATGAAAACCGTATGCGCAAAAAAATGGCGACTTACCTGTGGACTCCTACTTACGGTTATTCAAGGCAAACTCTGCTAGAGATAGGAATGAGGACCAGTCCTCCTGGTTCTCAGCCACAAAACACCTCAAGTAGGTCTCCAGGTTTGGCTAGTACGCTCTGTCTGCCCATTCGACTGCAGATTAAAAGCCAAAAAGGACGAAAGTTGAATGCCAAGACGAGAGCAGAACGCCCTCCAAAACCAAGAAACAAACTGAGTACCCCTATCAGAAACCACATCCGAGGGAATACCATGTAGTTTCACAATGTTATTAACAAAAACCTGAGCAAGAGTCTTAGCATTGGGCAGACTAGCTAACGATACAAAGTGAGCCATCTTGCTAAAACGGTCCACAACTACCAAAATCACAGTTTTCCCAGAGGAACTTGGCAGAGCAGTAATAAAATCCATAGACAAGTGCGTCCAAGGACGAGAAGGGATAGACAAATGAAGAAGTGAACCACAAGGTCTAGTGTAAGCAACTTTTGACCATGCACAGGTCTCACAAGCTGCCACGTAATCCTCAATACTCTTACGTAACCTGGGCCACCAGAACCTCCGAGAAATAAGATCAAAGGTGGACTTGCCACCAGGGTGTCCAGCAAGGACGGGATCGTGATGTTCCTTGAATACTTTATATCGCAGTGTAGAAAAAACAAACAACCTCTCTGGGGGACAAGAATCCGGAGCCGCCTCCTGGGCTTCCAACACTTCTGTCTCCAACTCTGGGTACAGAGCGGAGACAACCACCCCATCAGCCAAAATCAGAGCAGGATACTCCGAATCACTTCTGCCTTGACGTTTTTAATCCCCTGGTGAAAAGTAACCACAAAATTGAATCTAGTAAAGAACAGTGACCATCTAGCCTGTCTAGGATTTATTCGCTTGTTGGACTGCAAGTAAGCCAAATTCTTTTGATCAGTATATACATTAATGGGATGAGACGCCCCCTCCAACCAGTGACGCCCTTCCTCAAAGGCCAATTTGATGACCAGCAATTCCCTATCTCCTACAACATAATTCCTCTCGGCGACCGAGAGTTTCTTGGAAAAGAAGGCGCACTGACGCCACTTGCCAGGCGATGGACCCTGCGACAACACTGCTCCAACCCCCACCTCTGATGCATCAACCTCCACCACAAATGGTTCAGACACATCAGGCTGCATCAGAATGGGAGCAGACGCAAAACACTCCATAATAGCTGAAAAGGCCTGCAATGCCGCATCTGACCAGACAGAGCAGTCGGCTCCCTTCCTAGTCATATCGGTCAGCGGTTTTACAATGGTAGAGTAGTTCAAAATAAATTTTCTATAAAAATTGGTAAACCTCATCAAAGCTTTCTGATTCTCTGGTTGGTCCCATTCCAGAACCGCCCGGACCTTTTCGGGGTCCATCCGAAAACCAGAGCCAGAAAGCAGGTATCCCAAAAATAGAAGCTCCAGGACAGAAAACACACATTTCTCTTACTTAACATATAATTTATTCTCCCGAAGGATTGTCAAAACCTGTCTCACATGATCCTGATCGGTCTTCAGATCAGGGGAGTAAATTAGTATGTCATCCAAGTAAATTACAATGAATCTATTTACCAAATGATGAAAAATGTCATTGACAAATCGCTGAAACACCACTGGCGCGTTCGTTAACCCAAAAGGTATAACCAGATTTTCGAAATGACCTTCGTGCATGTTGAAGGCTGTTTTCCACTCATCCCACTCCTTGATTCTGATCAGATTGTAGGCCCCTCTTAAATCTAACTTGGAGAAAATCTTGGCTACAACAATTTGATCAAAAAGGTCAGAAATCAAAACAAGGGGATATGGGTCACGGACCGTAATGAGATTTAATTCTCGAAAATCCAGGCAAGGTCTAAGCGATCCATTCTTTTTCTTTACAAAGAAAACACCAACTGTGACTGGAGAATTTGAGGGCCTAATATGACCCTTTGCCAAACTATCGGCAATGTACTTCCGCATGACCTCTCTTTTTTGGGTTGAGAAAGATTGTACAGCTGAGACTTTGGCAACTTGGCCCCTGGGATGAGATTAATAGGACAATCATATTCATGATGAGGAGGCAACTCATGAGTCCCACCCTCCGAAAAGACATCAGCAAAATCTGAGAGATACTGAGGTAAAATCGTAGAAGACACCCCTGAGATAGATGCACCAAAGCAATTGTCTGAACAAAATTCACTCCAACCAATGATCTGTCTTGCCTGCCAATCAATAGTAGGGTTATGTTTAATCAACCATGGCAAACCAAGGACCATAGGAGCAGGCAAGTTTTTTAATGACAAAACACTAAATTATTTCAACATGCGAATTACCTACCCATAACCGAATACCATGAACAATATGACTGAAATTCTTCTGAGAAAGAGGGGAAGAATCAATTGCAAACACCGGAATCTCTCTCTCTTTAAAGTGCACGTACTTAGGCCCAGATTTTGAAGAAACAGAAAATCAATAAGGTTTACTCCAGCACCACAGTCAATAAACACTTCAAACTTAAATTTTTCTGATTCTTGCACCACCATAGCTGGAAGGAGAAAACTGGTATTGCAGGGAGATTGCATTCTTGGTTGCTCCGGCACCCCATCAACACTACCAAGAGTCAAGGATGTTTTTTTTTTTTTTTTTTATGTAAACCTCTTTGTGGATCATTATCATCAACTTGCGGTTTCAGCAAAGGACAAGCATAAACAAAATGACCATTTGCTCCACAGTAAAAACATAACTTATGCAACCTCCTAAAGTTCCTATGTTCTCCTTGAATCAAATTACGCAACCTAAATTCCGCCATCGAGACCCGATCTGGGTCATCATACTGTAAATCAATCCCAAGGCCTTAAAAAATTAATCCACCGACCAAAGTGCCAGAGAATCGGTCGGCAGCGAAAAGGCCCAGGATTGAGCATCCACTTTAAGCAAGGAAATAATTATCCCCACTCTCTGACTCTCATCGCCAGATAAAGACGGCCGCAACCGAAAGTACAGCCTGCATGACTCTCTAAAGCAGATAGTCATTCATACCCTCTGAAAATCTATCAGGAAGAGCGACTTTAGGCTCCCCATAAATTTGACCTCCTCCAATAGCACCTGATGCCAGAGCATTCTGACAACGTGCGACTGAATTACGCAGATCAGCAACCTCCATGGATAACTCCTGCATACGACCCATTAACACATCAACTGACTCCATTTCCTAGTAGCAGAGAAATGGCAGTATAGGTATTATTATAGCGGGCAGGTTATAATGTCACGCCGGGAAGGGTACAAGATACAATAGACACACAAGAAACAACAAACAAGCGTCTAGGCAAAACCTGGGGATAATGGTCACCTCCTGACAAAATCCTATCAGCTGACCCTAGACTGCTGATCACACGTTTAGACCCCAAAGGTGGGAATAAACATGCCCCCGTGCCTAAGACTGAGTTAACCCTATAGTCCCTGAAATAGTGGACAAGGGGGAAAAAAGGCAGCCTGCTTCCTCTAATCCTGGAGGAAGCAGGTGTCTAACTAACAGCCTAGACAGAACACAAATGGAAACCAAAAACACACTTATCTTTGAAGCAGAGCAGAAACAGCAATCCACCTATCCTTAGAGTGAGAAAGAAGCTATAACCTGCAAAGGACACTGGGTAGGTGCGTGATTTAAACTCACACAAACGACCCCACCCAGTGCACCCGAAGCGAGGTAGGTACAGCTCACTCCAAGTAAACAGAAAACACTGCACACGTGCTGCCAACCTGACAGACCTCCACACCTCACCAGAGCAGGGCATGACAGAGGAACTAGGCGCGTGGCTAGGATTTTGGCGAACAACACAAGGTCTACATTGAGCAATGAGAATAGGTGATAGCTTGCACAAGCCGCTGGATCCTTTCCCTCTTTATGTATGACTGTAATGTGTGCATGCGTCATATCTATAGTGAAAGGAGTCCCTGTTGCTACTGCTTTCAGAGCCTTAGTAAGTGGGGTCTGTAGAAGGGACAGGTATTTCTTATAATAGGATGCTGGTAGTCCATCCGTTCCAGGGGCTATACTGGGTTGCATAGATTTTAGGGCTTCCGTGAGTTTCTCTTCCGATATAGGCTTGTCCAAGTCTGTGAGAGCCTCTAGTGGGATTTTTGGGAGATCCGAGTCAGATAAGTGCTTGCACATAGTTAGCGTTAAAGAGGGGCTGGTTGAGTTAGGACATGAGAGATTATAAAGGGATTTGTAGTATTTGAAAAAAGGCTTCCGTTAGCTTATCTGGGTTGTTTAGGTTGGGGCCCTTGGAATTGGCAATTAGTGGGACGTAGTTTTTGCTCTGTGTTCCAGCAATGACCGAGCAAGAGTCCTACTACATTTATTACCGTATTCGAAAAAGTGTAATCTCCCCCTGGTTAGTAGAGTTTTGGTGTGTAAATCTAATATTTCTTTAAGCTTCCCTCGAGCTATCAATAAGGCTGCCTGAGCGGTCTGAGCATGAGATTGATTATGAGCAAGCTCTAGACGAGAGACCTCCGCCAGAAGTTGAGAAATTTCCTCTGCTCACTCTATTTTTTGCTGGGCTCTATGCTTAATGAGCGCCCCGTAACCACACATTTGTGAGCATCCCAAACTGTAAGAGGAGATGTGTTATCCACCTGGTTTTTCTCAAAGTAACAGGAGAGAACCCTGTGGATATCCTGAGAGATCACAAAGTCCTGTATCAGGGACTAATTCAATCGCCAATGCTAGGACTTGGGTGCTGGCAGGGGGAACCTCAGAGAGGCATGGAGCATAGCATGGTCAGAGAAGGTCATTTAATCGATCGAGGAGAAAGCAAGGAGAGATACTGCTGAATGCCGTATCAGACAATAGTCTATCCTGGAGTCTACATCTCCTGCAGCAAAGTAAAGAGTATAGTCTCGGACATCCGGATTGACCACCCTCCATATATCCACCAACTTGTGGAAGTGTAGGAGACGTTTGATACGATGGAGATAAGAGTAGGCCAGGTGCGAGGCCCCCCTAGAAACATCCACAAAAGGGTCCATAGCAATATTGAAATCTCCCCCGACCATGAGAACTCCCTGTGAAAAACCATGTAGTCTCGATAGGATTCCCACTAAAGCCTTGCACTGATTGGTGTTGGGAAGGTATACATTGACTAGAGTATAGAGATGTCCCACTAGACAGCCCTTTACGAATAGATATCTACTATTATCGTCCATCTGGCTATCTACCAATTCCCAGGGGGTGGTTCTAGAGATCAGTATGCTTACTCCCCTTGACTACTGAGTAGCAACTATGGTGGGAGTCCAGGTACCTGGGTGATCTAAAAAGGGGTAATGCTCCCTTTGCTAAATGTGTTTCCTGTATGAATGCAACTTGTACCTTCTCACTCCATAGGAGCCGGAGAATGGAGGACCATTTTTCTGGTGTGTTCAGCCCATTGGCGTTGATAGATGTAAAGTTGATGGTAGACATTGCTCTGAGAGAAAAAAAAAAAGGGGGGGAGAGGGGGAGAAGGAAAGAAACGAGAGAGCGGGGCAGACGACACACAAAAGTGAACTTAGTAGAAGAACACTACAGGGTAGTTTTGTAAGCCAAATACCCGATCCAGCTAACCCGGAGTGGCTAAAATAACAGTAACCAAAACTTGTGTAATAAACACCACTTTGCAAATCTCGGAGAGCCCACGGATAAGCCGACCAAGAGTCGCGTTACTATGTGGGGAGAGGAAGAGCAAATAGAGTTGTTATCCCTTCACTGGGCCAGATATATTGAAACAGTGAAACCCCTGGGGGAGGTCATGACCTCTATGAAGACAGATTCCAGCAAGACGAGAGGGGGGACCGATAATTCCCCACTCTTTTAGTGAGTGAAGAAATTCACAGTTTAACTGGGATCTTTTCTAGGGGGGGCATCTTGGTTCAAGATGAAACTAATCAGCCACAGTCCCCGGTTGCCAGTGCAATCTCCATTTATGACTCCTGGTCAGAGCACTGTATCTCTGGAGAGAGTCTGCGTGAAGACCTGTCAATGGGTCGTATGGGAGAGACAGCCGTCTGAGACATGAGAATAGGGACATCCAGCCAGTTCGGCAGAGAGAGAGTGGTAATTTCCAACAACCATGCCAAATCCTCTGATTGGTCTGAAGAATGTAAAGCAAAAGAGAGTCTATTTTTGCGAATGACTATATGAAAAGGGTGTCCACATAGATAAGTGGCTCCAGCTTCACTAATCACTTGTAGGATAGGTTTGAGGGTGCGTCTCATTATCAGGGGGCCTCGAGACATCTGGTAAGGGTTGAATTTGGGCCCCCGCAAACGTAGGGCCCTGTCTCCAGGCCCGTTGTAAAATCTCATCTTTTTCCCTGAAAAAGTGAACCCTGCATAAGACATCTCTAGGAGACGGGTTTTCCTGGTGTCTGGAACCCAGCACTCTATGTACTCTGTCCAATTCAATCACTGCATCTGGTGGTCTGGAGAGAAGGGTGTTGAAGATACAGGTTACCGCTTTACGTAGGTCAGAAGTGGGCACCTCCTCTGGCATCCCACATAGTTTGATATTGTTGCGTCAACCTCTGTTTTCTTGGTCATCTACTTGTAGAAGTATGTGTCTGTTCAACTCCCTCTGTGTCGCCATATTTTTTTCAACTGTGGTAAGGCGAGATTCTAATGCAGAAGTGACCTGCACTTGCGTAGATAATTGAGTAGAAATATTGCTCAAGTCTTTCTTGACGGCCGCAATGGTCTGGTCTTTCTTGGATTCAAACCGTAAAATAATAGCTCCATGTTCTCGAGGACGAGATCTTAGAGCCATCAGAGCATGTAAGGGTTTGAAAGATTGCAGGGGTAGACGGGGGGGTCTAAAATGGAGTCCGACACAGAATGAGGGCTGCGGTAGGTATCAGGAACAGAGTCCCTTGCGGTAGAGGAGAAGGTGCCCTGCTAGGCCAACTGTGTGGGTGCCCCCTCCTTAGGCTGTGGGGTCATGTCACCATGATTATCCATGGGGATCGATGGCAAGGGAATTTTGGGCACAAGAGGGACTGAGAGGCGCGCTGGTGGCGCTTCACTCACCATGCCCAGCGAGGCAGCTGTATCCTCCATCACTGAGTCTTCTTGGGGCGTGGAGGAGAGAAGCACCGGCGTCGATGTAACTGAAGCTAGGAGCCGGGGGATCTTCCGCTCTGGAGGTGAGGAGCTGCAGTGGAGAGCAGGGGCTTGGTTGCGCAGTTGGTGTGGTGGCGCGCTCACCAGACGGTGCCATCTTGGAATCTGCCGCCGGGTGAGCAGGAGCCAGAGTTTGGCTGAAGTACCACACGGGAACCATGGGGTTCTGGTGCCAGAAATGAGGAAGCCCGACGACCGGAGCGTCTAACCATCCTCCCTCGGGTTTGAAAATCCAGGTGGAAATGACCAAGGATTAAAGGGCCCAGGGTCCTGTAGCACAGCAGTGTGCATCCTCACAGCAGCATGCTCAGGCCACACCCCAAGAAACACTTTTCATATTGGAACTTCCTTGGCGATTGCTTAGAGGAGGCCTTCCCTAGAAAAATCAGATATTTGCAGGGGGAATTCTTCTCTAACTATATACCCCGCACGGCAGAAATGGGCTGCTAAAGTCCACCAGAATTGGAGCTGGTATTATGCACCTCATGAACAGGGTTGTCTTTTCCATTTAAGCCTCTATCACACATCAGAGAATCACAGACGTGTGTTGTCCATGGTCTCCATACCCATTGATTTTAATGTGTGTATTCACACATCAGGGGTTTTCCACAGACTGTGGGGCCATTTAGACACTAAAGAAGCATGCCCTATATTGCCTGTGATTTTCACTGACCATTAGTAGGAGATTCTCCGGAAATTAATTTTCAGCTGAGCACTGTCCATAGAAGACAGATGACACACAAAGGGCAAAAACAGATGAACCACTAACCAATTTGTCACAGATGTCATCAGGGACATGTATTTACATTTGGTCCTGGTAATTGTATGGACAACTGTATGCCTATTTAACTGCACACGTCTGCTGTTGACTCCCATTAAGCAAAATATTGTATAATAAGTAATATACTTTTTGTATACAGTTCTATTGGTAAAAAATGTTTTTGTGCTTTTATTGCAGTTGGACAGTGGGCTATTGATCTATCATAGCCAAATGCATGCCAAAGGAAACCCTCTTGACGCACGCTATGAAATCCCATTGAAGTATATGGGCACATCAGTGAATATTTTGGGAGATTTTCCCAGTATATTTGTCAACAGTGCACCACAGGCGTCATGTGAATTGAGCCTTAATGTACCACACAGAATTTTAACCAAACAGCTTTAAAAAATAAGGTCCCTGACAACCGAGCTGCAATAACACGTTTTGCTGTAAACTTTTTACAGACCATGAACATTTCATCAGATGGATAGTACTATATAGCTTTATGTTATGTGGCATCTTTCATGCAGAGTATCAGAAAACACATTTTACTTGAAGTAAAGCACAAAACCAAACAGAAATATTAGGGCACCTGACCATAAATATCTGGAGGATTCAAGCAGCTCTAATACTCTCTACGAAGACTGAATATCCTACCTGAGCAGGTTTGCTGACAGTGCTGCTAGGTGTTTATTCTGGCAGCATTGTTAGCCTTCGCTCATACCACATATAATTTCAAACAATTATTGCACTCTTATATTATACATTTAGATTGGTATCACTATACTATTAAATGTTATTCCTAAATATAAAGAATATATCCTTTTCTTAGAGTATTAAGTGGCAGAGCAGACTACACTGCTGGGTACTGCAAAAGAAATAAAGCAGCATAATATATGTTGAAGTGTTATTCTTTAGGCATATGTTCACTTTATTGAGAGCAATTGGTATGTTAGTTCATACCTACTGTGAACAAAGCATTTGAGACACAAATTCAAGAAGCAAGTAATTTGATAATGTATGAATATATGGCAGAACTATTGACATGGGCCCAATGTGGTAGTTAAGGATCCAGAAATACTAGCTAAATCTAATAGACGAAAGTACTATTAAAGGACAGTTTGGCTTTTCCAACCAACTGGCTAATAATGAAATCCAGTGGTTTTGTCAAAGTTTTCTTTATATTGACAAAAGTGATGGAAACATCAACGGGAGCCCCAATGAAAAGTAAAAACATGGCAATGATTTTAGTTGTCTATGATTTTTGGCTAAGTCTAGAACACATTTTTTTTTAGGCTTTCCCTTTATTATCCCATTGCTATGATTATTCTGCCCATTGCAGAGTAACATCACCAGAAGATGTAGCAGGTTCAGAAGTACCTGGCTCACCACACCATGAACCCCTTGCACACCTGAAGTAGTGTAGCAGAAAGAACCGAGACTGAGCATGCATATCCATCTAGGCACATTTACGGTGGTGGACACAGGAAGGCTTATCAATAAAAACAGCAGATGACCAACATTATTCTGGAAATATCTGGTGATTGCTTGTAATCCCCCAGAAATTACCACATTTTGAAAACTAATCTCTAAAGCTCTTTGATACTTTTAACTCTTTTTCTGCTGTGTGCAGACAGACTTCTAATGTTAGCACCATGTGCTCTACGGTTAAATGGAGGCAGGTAGAGTCCCATTGGTTCTGTACTATGGAGCTGTATGGACTATACTGTAGAAGCAATGACTGGATTTCTGCTCTGGATCTGGTAGTGGTTTCATACATTAACAAGTTTACTGGAGCTCATTTGCTGCTTTACATCAAATTGTGACATTGCCGATATTCAGTTCTTGACATAAAAAACTTATTCGTATGCATTGCTGGTATTATTGCTGCAGAATCATTGGTCTGAACAGATTCCACAACATGTTAAAATACCAGTGGCGTGTATTGGGTATTCTGATGCCACAGATTCCTTTACAGGAAAAAATTACCCAAATGATCCCTCTTAGCCTCCTTTCACACTAGCGTTTTTGCCTGGTACAGCAGGGATCAGCAAAAATGCTTCCGTTACTGAAAATACAACCATCTGCATCCGTTAAGAATGGATCCGGTTGTATTATCTTTAACATAGCCAAGACGGGTCCATCATGAACACCATTTAAAGTCAATGGGGAACGGATCAGTTTCTTTTGTGTCAGAAAAAACTGATCCGTCCCCAATGACTTGCATTGTGGGTTGAGCGAACCCGAACTGTATAGTTCGGGTTCGTACCAAATTTTGGGGTGTTCGGGACCCAAACCTGAACCCGAACATTTTCATAAAAGTTCGGGTTCGGGTCCGTTGTTCAGCAGCCAATCAGCAAGCGTTTTACTTCTTTGCCCTAAGAAGCCATCACATACATGCCTACTAATGGCATGGCTGTGATTGGCCGAGTGCAGCATGTGACCCAGCCTCTTTATAAGCTGGAGTCACGTAGTGCCACACTTCAGTCTGTTGATGTTAGCCTAGGGAAAGGATAGGCCAGAAGTCTGTAGAACCTGTCGTCCTTTAATCCAGAAGATACAACAAATAGAGAGGGAGGGAGCTTCAGCAATCATACATTTCTGCCCCAGCCACTGCCAAGGAATTTTTTTTTAAATCCATCGGTGACAGAGGTGGCGGTCGGCAGCCATTTTAGCCACTGCAGTGTACTGCATGTCTGCCAGCCTGGCAGGGACATCAGCTTAATCCTTTTTTGTAGCTTAGTGAAGGAGAAAATGTTTTTTTTCTGGCTGCTCAAGTCCCCTACATTACCTTTTGTATAATTAAGGGGTGACATAGTCCATTTGTCTAGTCTGGGACCTGTGGTGCCACAGAGCACTTGTGTATACAATACAATGCACTAAACCGTATATTCAATTTCTGCAGTATTTTTGTGATAAAAAGCCGTGATCCTGGTCCCCAGCAGTTTGAAATACACCGCCCAAATACACATTTGACATTTCTGCAGTGAAATAGTGAATATTTTTTTTTTTGTGGGAAAAAGCAATATTCTTGCTTCACAAAGCAGTTGTGCATACAGCGTATAAATATATATTTAATATTTCTGCAGGGAAATAGTGCATCAGTGTGTTTCAGGGGAAAAAAAATATTATTCTTGGTTCACAAAACAGTTTGAAATACACCGCCCAAATACACATTTGACATTTCTGCCGTGAAATTGAGCTTCAGTGTATTTTTGGGAAAAATTGAAGTATTCCTAGTCCACCAAGCAGTGTTAAAAACACCGCCCAAACAATATATTTTTATTGAATTTTTCAATAATAATAATAATAGAAAATAAAACAAAACAAAAAATAGGTTACATATACAATGTCGAAAATACCTAAGAAAAGGTATAAATTGTCAATTGTACAATAGATATACATACATAAGAAGACATATATCAGTTAACATTGGAAAGTCAAAATAAGAAATAATCAGGTCTGCTAATAATATCATTAAGATCCGACATAAGCATTGGTAGGAAGAGCATTTCTGGTGATTGCGCCAGAGTTCCTATTTCAGAGTAATGCCTCATTCACACATCAGTGTTTCCCGTGTGCTGTTCGTGTTCTCCGCGGACAGCATACGTCCCCATTCATTTGAATGTGTGTATTCACACATCAGTGTTTTAGCACGGTCCGTGGGTCCGTGTTTTCAGCACGGATGCATGTCCTATCTTGTCCGTGTTCACGGATCCCTCACGCCCATTATAGTAAATGAGTCCGTGAAAACCGTGTTTCACGGATCATTAAAGAAAGATTGTTTGAATATTATTTTCCAGCTGCTCAGTATCAGTGAAAAACGGATGGCACACGGTCAGCAAAAAATGGACCCACGGATCTGTCACGGGAGGAAACACGGATTGAACACTGTCCGTGTTAACACTAATCCAACACTGACACTGATGTGTGAATGAGGCATAAAGGATATTTTGGAGTTCCTGGAAGAGGCCCATAAACCCTCATATAAACAGCTATTGTCCAATTCTTTCAGATTGAGATTTGGGAGCGACTCAGCTTTCCAGCAGGATGCAATTTTTAAACGGGTAGCAAATATAGTATGGCCTATTATTGATCTTACGTGTACAGGGAAATCGGAAAGTCCTATGGATAATAGAGCTAATTTGGGTGAAGGAGTGATCGGAACAGGTGAGAAAGTAGATATAAAATAAAAAACTGAGCACCATAATTTATTTACCTGAGGACATTCCCACCACATATGTAGATATGTTCCTGGAGTCTTATTGCACCTCCAGGACATAGGGGAATGTATAAGGTGTTCTGTAGCATCTATACAAGATTTTTCTGGCTACTTCATGATGATCCGAGCATCTAGATATTTTAGAAACACACGTGAAGGAATCACGCCACTCTACGTCCGAGATAGTCTCACCAATTTCAGATGTCCAGAGAACAAGAGTGTGTGACAAGGGATTGGGAGAAGACTCATTCAGGATTTGATAACTATTTGTTATACCTCTGTCTGAAAGTTTAGATGAAAGAAGCCAAGTATAAAGAGAGGGGTTGGGTGGAGTGAATGTGAACAGTCTGGGGAATTGTAATAAATGTCTAATTCTTAGGAATTTATAAAAATCCTTGTTAGGCACACCACATTGGTTTTGGAGCTGAGCAAAATCAATAAAGACGCCATCTCTATAAAATTGTGATAAGTTGTTAATGCCTAAGGCATTCCAATTTTCAAACTGAATATCTGGTAGAGCTAGTGCACATATCCCTAATTGAGCTGAGCATATATTAGTAGGGACTCTTTTGTCTATTCTGGCTAGATGAGACCAAATCCTAATGGCTGCTGTTAAGGTGGATAGAGGCGGGGTATGTTTTGGTACCGAAGGCAGCTATTGAAGATAAATGTAGAAGAACATTAAATGGTCTTAAATAATGGTTTTCCAGAAGAACCCAATTTTTAGAAGCATCTTCTCTTATGAGGCTAGGGGTTTATAAAGGATGTTTGCTTTCACCCGAGGTTTGGTTTTCCCCCAAATATGGCGATTAATAAGGGTTTGAAGTTTTATTAGGTAGAAATTGGGAATTATAATTGGAATAGTATGGAACATATAAATGATTTTGGGGAGGATGACCATTTTGATTGCAGCTATTCTTCTTACCAGAATAGAGATTCCATGCGTAAGTAAAGTTATCTAATGAGTCTTTTATTTTGTTAAAGAGAGGCCAGAAGTTAGCTTTGAAGAGTTTTTTCAGTGGGATAAGTTAATTGAATACCTAAATAGGTTAGGAAGTCCATCGTCCAGGGGAATTCATATAAATTTGAGATTTGACGTTTACTGGAAGGGGTGAGACCAAGGTTGAGCATTTGAGATTTGTTAACATTTACTTTATAAAAGGAAGCCTCCCCAAACTTGGTTATGATATCGTTAATAGCAGATAGTGCAGAAGTGGGGTTGGATGTAATAATAAGGACATCGTCTGCAAACAGTCCTATATGGTGATCTGTATTTCCGATGTTTAAACCTTTAATATGTGGAGAAATTCTAATATGTTCCGCAAAAGGTTCCATAGCGAGGACAAAAATTAACGGGGACATTGGACAGCCCTGTCTAGTACCGTTTTTGATATCAAACGGAGCTGATAGAAAACTAGATGAATATACCGATGCAAAGGGATTAGAATAAAGGGACATGACTGCAGAGAGATAAAAGTTTCCAAAGCCAAATTTTCTCAGAATGTTGTAAATATAATCCCAGTGGATCCTGTCGAACACCTTCTCCGCATCCAAAGAGAGGAGCAGAGAAGGCGTTCGAGAGGTGTAGGCCACATCTATTAGATCTATGAATCTTCTTGTCCAATCAGAGGCTTGTCTATTCAGGACAAAACCTATTTAGTCATTTGAAATTAGAGAGGGAAGAATATTAACTAATCTTTTGGCTAGAATTTTGGCAAAGATTTTTTACGTCTGAGTTTAGCAAGGATATAGGTCTGAAATTGGCAGGTCTGTCTGGGGTTTTTCCAGGTTTCGGCAAGGTGACAATTATAGCGTTTAACATATCTTTTGGTATGTGGCCTTGGGTGGCAATTAGGTTGAAGATTCTATTTAGATATGGGGTTATAATAGGAGAGAATGTTTTGTAATATTCATTCGTAAGCCCGTCTGGCCCGGGAGATTTATTATGTTTAAGTGTTTGAATCGCCTCAACTATCTCAGATGAAGAGATGTTGGAGTTAAGTAATTGGCTTTGAGATGGTGATAAAGATGGCAGGGAAATTTCATTGAGGAAGTTGGCAATGGACTCGGACGTGGGTTCCTCTGCAATATGTTTGTGGTTGAACAATTTTTCCTTTTTTGTGTTATATAGAAAGGGGATTTCTTGATTCTATTGGCTAAAATTTTTGAGGCCCTATTTCCCTGCGAGTAGTGTTCAGATTTAATTTTTCTTAATTGAAATTCGTGTTTATCATGGAGATGAAGATCTAAATGATATCTAGCAGTTTTTAATCTATTCAGAATGTTGGGATCTAAAGATTTTTTAGCGTTTTTTTCAAGAGACTGAATGTCCGCTGGGAGCGAGTCTAAAATTTAATTTTAGATTTTTTCGGAAAAGATTCAGCAAGATACCCCTAAGTATATCCAGCACAGTATTGTTATCATAATACATAAAGTAATCCTTCAAAGATTGTTCAATATCTGCTCGGATAGCAGAATTTTGTAGCAGGGAATTAAGTCTCCATAGCAAAAATATTTTGTTGTTGTACATATCATTGAGTGTAAGGGTGGAGAAAGCGTGGTTGGACCACGTGATGTTGGTAATATGTACAGATAGTACCCTTTGAAGTAGCCACTTGTCTAATACAAACAGATCTATTTTGGAATAGGTGTTGTGGGGGTGGGAGATAAACCCTCTAAGTGTCATCCAATCCTTCATTGAAGAAGTAGTTTTGAAGGAGAGAATTTTGAAGGGGGTGGAAGTCTGTCTATGGATGCATCTGGACACATATTAAAAACACTGCATATCAATAACGCACCTTGTTTGGTTTCTTGCGCTTAATGAATTTGATTTGATTCGAATTTGGGGCGTAGAGGTTCACTAACGTATATTTAGTATTATTAATATCACAGATCATATTGATATATCTACCATCTTCATCTATCAGAATCTTATGACATTGAAAGGCTATAGTATTTCTAAAACCTATTATAACTCCTCTTTTTTTGTTACTAGCCGGAGAGAAGAAGATATGCGGGAAAGAAGGGTGACAGAATCTGTGAGAGCCATCTTTATTAAGATGTGATTCTTGTATACAAATAATGTCAGCGTTCTGCCGTTTCACCTCAGCCCAACATGTAGAGTGTTTGAATGGGCTGTTTAACCCCTTAACATTAGCTGAAAATATTTTTTATACCAGTGTTAGCCATACCAATGAGTTAACGGTGTAGCTAAGACCAGCAATAAACAGGCGAATGTGTGTGTGCGTATGTAATTTAAAATACAATACCCAAATAAATTTTGGCAGATATTGATGGAGAGTGGGTCTGTGTTCAGAGTTTCAGGTGAGCTAAAACCAGGGTGATGTCTCCAGAGGTGTAACCTATAAGAACAGTTACAGAAGACAAGAGAAGAGCAACAAAAATTGTAAACATAAATAGCTGAACAAGCAAATGGTCAAGATGGGACCAGATAGAGAAAATTTGTGGTGCCTTTCACTGAATTTGGAAGGCAAAGGTATTTACGTAGATTAGAGAAAAGGGGGAACATAGGTGGAAAATGCGCTCAGAGATTTAGGATGTGAAACCCTGGACATTAACAGAGAGAAATAGTAAATGAAAACAATAATAATTACAATTGGAGTTGAGAAGAGAAGCTCACGGCGGTGATTTGCTCACTTTGGTCCTTTCTGGTTGCAGATTGGGTTGTTTTCTTCCTGTAGGTGAATTGTAGGGAGAAGTATTTGTCATAGTCTCCTTTTCTTTGTCTTTGGCGCCCTCTGTTGGTATGGTGATATTCCATCTTGAGATAGTCTCTGCTGCTTCCTTGGGATATGTCAGCACATGGGTTGAATTTTGGAATTTCACAATCAGCTTAACTGGATATCCCCATTTGTAGGGAATATTATTTTCCCGCAGAACTTTGGTGTATGCTTGAAATTCTCTCCTTCTATTAAGTGTAGATGGGGAGAGATCAGTGAATAAAAGTACATTGCGAAATATTTCACGGATTCCAGGGATTCCTTCAAGTGGTAGAAATGGATCCTGGCTAGGACGTCCCTGGGAATTGAGGCAGGCAAGGACTTAGGTTTAGGTACACGATGTGCCCTGTCAATAATTAGCTCTGCTTGAGAGGTATTTGGAAGGAATGACACAATAAGGTCAGAAATAAATTCTTGTAACTGAAAATCAGTAACACTTTCTGGGATATTTCTGAATCTAACATTGTTTCTCCTGGAGCGGTCCTCCAGATACGCAATTTTAAGTTTAATGGCTGCCAGGTCATCTTCTACCAGATTATGGTTATCTACTAAGGAATTATGAGCCGTAACAAACTCCTCCATTGTATCTTCTAAATGCGTGGTTCTTTCACCAATAGCAACTATATCTGCGTGAATGGTAGCTATTGGTGTCTTTAAAATCGCTGTGTATGGATCTTTTAAGCTCCAGTAACATATCTTGCATTATGGATACAGAAATGCATGAGTCTTCGCAGGGTGAGGTGCTAAGATTTGCCGGATTGGAGCTGATAATATGTTGTTCACTCACCCTTTTTTGTTTCTTTGTTTCAGGGAGGGCAGGAGGGCTGGAATCATCTGAAGAGACTGAGCTGGGAGATCGCTGGCATGGAGCTCCATCGAAGGTATGCATCACCTCAGTAGTGTGGCGGGAACTGGCACCATTTTTGGGAGGCCCCGGCGGCTGGGTGGAAGAAGGCCATCATTTTTTGGGGCTGTGAGCCTTTTTTTTTTCCCTTGTCATCATCGGAGGGGGCAGCTGAAGACTGTGCTGGCGTGGGGTAAGCAGATTACTGGATCTGATGCTGCGGGCCGCAGAGCGGGGTTCCATTTGGAGCTCAGTTACTGCGCATCCTCTCTTCCCGGCATCCGGCCACACCTCCCCCCCCCCCCAAATACATATTTTACATTTCTTAAGTGAAATAGAGAATCACTGTATTTTTGGCAAAAAAATAAAACGTACTCCTGTTGTTAAAACAGTTGTGCAGACAATGTACATTCATATTTAATATTTCTGAAGGGAAATAGTGCGTCAGTGTGTTTCCTGGGGGAAAAAAAAAACGTTATTCCTGGTCCACAAAACAGTTTGAAATACCCCGCCCAAATACACTTTTGACATTTCTGCCGTGAAATAGAGCCTCAGTGTATTTTTGAGAAAAATAGAAGTATTCCTGGTCCACAAAGCAGTTCCAAATATACCACCCAAATACACATTTGACACTTCTGCAGTGAAATAGTGAATAGTAAAAAAATTTTTTGCATAAACTGTAGAAATAGCTATGTTTTATTAATAGCAGTGAAATACTGTTTTTCTGTGTTTTATTTAAAAAAATCCTTGTTCTCGGTCCACAAACCACTATTGCATAAACCGTAGAAATAGCTAAGTTTTATTAATAGCAGTGAAATACAGATTTTCTGTGTTTTATTGAAAAAATCCGTGTTCTGGGTCCACAAACCACTTTTTCATAAACCTTAGAAATAGCTATATTTTATTAATAGCAGTCAAATACTGCTTTTCTGTGTTTTATTACAAAAATCCTTGTTCTTGGTCCACAAGCCACTTGTGCATTCAGCGTACAAATGCCAATTTTAAATTGCAGCACGAAAATAGTGCTTTACTATGTTTTACTTAAAAAAAATGAAAAGTGTTCTGGGTTCAGCAAACAGTTTTGCATACAGCGTACAAATACATATTTTACATTTCTGCAGTGAAATTGAGAATCAGTGTGTTTTAGGCCAAAAAAACGTTATTCTTTGTCCACAGAGCATTTTTATGACACGGGCATTGCCTTAGTGAACTTAATTGTTGACTATTGTCAGTTAAATTGACAATGGAGAGAGAAACCATCTTTCAGCTTGGTGGGTGAACACAAATAATGAGGAGAACTTTAAATAAGGGACGTGCGCATTGTCGTGGTGTTGTTGGTGGAGCTCCTGTTGCTGGGAGAGGACGTGGCCATTCAGCGCCAACTACCGGTCCAAGTGAAACACCTTCCTCTGGTGCGAGTAGGCAACAGAATCTGCAGCGTTATTTGGTAGTCCCGAATGCCTCTCTATGGATGGTGAGGCCAGAAAATGTACAGGCGATAGTAGATTGGGTGGCTGACAGTGCCTCCAGTTCCTTCACAGTGTCTCCCACCCAGTCCTCTGCAGAAAACTCAGAGTTGGCACGTGCAGCCCATGCCCATCAGTCTTTCACCTCAACGCCTTGCAAATCAGCCAAGCAGTCTGAGCTCCAAGTCATGCAGCAAACTCTGTTGACGACTGTTGGCATGGTTTCCCCGGCCCATCCACCTAGCCTTGCCCCAGAAGTGGAAGTCCTTGAATGAACTGATGCCTAACCACTAATGTTGCAGGATGAGGACATGGGGCTGTCCCACAGTATGTAGTTCCCAGCCGCCACTACTTTTCCAGGCGAACCGTCCCTTCCCTGCACAACCAAGTGGAGGATAAAATCAAGTGTCCGCTGCACAACGGCATCTGTGGCAAGGTCCACATAACCACAGATATATGGACTAGTAAGCACGGCCAGGGCTGCTATATCTCCCTAACTACACACCGGGTAAATGTAGTGGCAGCTGGGCCCGAGGCGGATAGCGCTTTGGCGCATGTCCTTCCACCACCGAGGATCGCAGGGAGTAATTTTTTGCCTCCTGTTGCCTCCTACTCCGCATCCTCCTCCTCCTCTTATTTCACCCCCACATCCGGTCATCTACAGAACCCCCCCCAACTTCAGCACAGCCAGGGGTAAACGTCAGCAGGCGATTTTAAAACTCATGTGTTTGGGTGACAAACCCCACACCGCACAGAAGCTTTGGAGGGGCATAGAACAACAAACTGATGAGTGGTTGCTGCCAGTGAGCCTCAAGCCTGGCCTTGTGGTGTGCGATAATGAGCGAAGTCTTGTTGCAGCTCTGGGACTAACCGGTTTGATGCACATCCCTTGCCTGGCGCATGTGCTAAATCTGGTGGTGCAGAAATTTCTTAAAAACTACCGAGACATGTCAGAGCTGCTGCTGAAAGTGCGGTCCGTCTGTGCTCGCTTTCGGTGTTTTCACCCTGCTGCTGCTCGCCTGTCTACGCTGCAGTGTAACTTAGGCCTTCCAGCTCACCGTGTCATATGCGACTTGCCCACCAGGAGCATATGCCGGAGGAACTGTGCGAGCAGCAGCAGGTGATAAGTGGAGTTTCAGATGCAGCACGCATTGGTCAGTCACTCTGCGGATCAGCACCACTTCACCACCAGTGACTGGGTCTGCATGCGAGACCTTGTTGCGGTCTTTTGAGTACTCAACCAACATGGCCAGTGCTGATGACATCATTGTTAGCATTACAGTACCACTTCTATGTCTCCTTGAAAAATCTATTGCGTCGATGATGGAAGAGGATGTGGCAGAGGAAGAGGAGGAAGAGGGGGCAATTCAAAGGGTTTCAGGCCGATCATTCCGAAGTGGCTCAGAGGGTGGGTTCCTGCACCGGCAGAGGCCAGGTACACATGAGGCCAGCCAGGGCACAGTTCTGGCGGACAAGGAGGAGGTAGAGGAGGAGGAGGAACCGGGTTCATTGCAGGGTGGCACCCAATGCAGCTTAGGGCCATTACTGGAGTGTGGCTGGGGGATACGGAGGACACAGACGATACACTATCTACAGAGGACAGCTTATCCCCACCTCTGGGCAGCCTGGCACTAGAGATGTCCCGAACGATTTGCCGGCGAACATTGCATGTTCTCGTTGGCCGCGGCGGGAGAACATATGCGATGTTCAGTTCGCCCCCTATACGTCATCATTGAGCAAACTTTAAACCCTGTACCTCACAGTCAGCAGACACATTCCAGCCAATCAGCATACACTTCCTCCCAGACCCTTCCACCTCCTATCAAAAAGCAAGGACAGCATCCATCTTAGATTTATTCTGAAGCTGCAGTGTTAGTTAGAGCAGGGAGAGTGCGGCTGCTGCTGAATTAAAGGGGTTCTTCACTTTATCACAACTGATGATCTATCCTCAGGATAGATCATCAGCATCTGATCGGCTGGGGTCCGACACCCGGGACCCCCGCCGATCAACTGTTTGAGAAGGCAGCGACGCTGCAGGAGTGCCACGGCCTTCTCACTGTTTACTGCTGCTAGCCTTGCCCACGCCACTTGATACAAGTCGTGACGTCACTGGGCGGGGCACTAGCAGCGGTAAACAGTGAGAAGGCCGTAGCTACGCTGCCTTCTCAAACAGCTGATCGACGGGGGTCCCGGGTAGATCTTAATGATCTATCCTGGGGATAGATCATCAGTTGTAACAAAGTTAAAAACCCCTTTAATAGGGAAAAAGTTAGCTAGGCCAGTGTTCTGTGTCCACTCCAGTCCTCAAAGACTCATAGTAACATAGTACATAAGGGCGAAAAAAGACATTTGTCCATCCATTAGTCCATGCCTGTCATCCTGCTAGTTGATCCAGAGGAAGGCAAGAGAAGGACTCATCTGCTATAAGGACAGCCTCCTGACAGCACCCCAAAAAGCCCTTTTTAGGGCTGTTACATAAGTCTGCTTTTATTTTAATTTTTTCTATATATATATTGCAGTTGCCTGCCTGTGTGTGAGAGGCCGCAGGCCCACAGACTGTACTGTGTGCACACCACTCATACAGGGTGGCACAGTAGCTTGCAGATAAAAAAAGTCATTAGATTTTTACCCTAAATTTAATTGCAGTTGCCTTCCAGTGTGTGTCAGGCCCATTGACTGTACTGTGCCCACTGCCAGTGCCCACCACTCATATCGGGTGGCACAGTACATTGCACGGCGCACGCGCAGTGACCTATAGTTCGAACGAAGCGGACCGAGCATGGGTCTTTTTCCATCTCCCGGTTCCAAAAATCTATTCACTATACCTGCCCTGGCACTGATAAGGGACAAGACAGAGATTAAACTGATAGGAATAGTACTTAGTTAACACTATGGCAAATGTCAAATTCCATTGCAAGTGCCCAAAATTAGAAAGAAGTTTTTTTCTCTATCTCCCCATGCAAGGATTCAATTCAATACACGTCCCCTGATAGGGGACTTAAAGATTATAATGGTAAGAATAATAGTTCACACTATTTGTATTGGTGGCACAGCACATTGCGCGGCGCACGTGCAGTGCCCGAAATTGGAAGTAAGAGGACAGACCAATCATCTTTTTCCATCTCCCGGTTCCTAAAATCTATTCGATACATGTCCCCTGATAGGGGACGTAACAGGGATTAAACTCATAGGAATAGTACTACTTAACACACCACTCATCCTTTTGCGGAGGTGACAAACCTGGTCAGTCAAACCCAAGGCAACATCATCAACCTCATCCCATATGCATTTTTTCTGGAGCGTGCCCTGCAAAGAGTGCTGGATCAGGCCGTAGATGAGCATGAAGAGGAAGAGTTGTGGTCACCATCACCATCAGAAGCAGCCTTGTCGTCGATTGCTGGACCTGCGGCAACGCAGAGAAGAGTCAGAGGAGGAAGGTGGCTTTGAGGAGGTGGAAGACCAACCACAGCAGGCATCCCAGGGAGCTTGTGGTCACCTTTTGGGTACCCTTGGTGTTGTACGTGGCTCGGTGGAGGAAGAGACCTTCAATGACGTCAGTGAGGACAAGGAACGGGACATAGCTAGCTTGGTATCCAACCTTGTGCAAATGGGGAGTTTGCAGTTGTGCAAATGGACTGTGTGCGGTTGTTTGCGGTGCGTTAAACGAGGAGTTTGGTCTGTCACTGTGAAGCAGGCATAATCCTTACTCTACCTGATCAATACAACATTATACCTGATCGTATAAACACACTGGATGTTTTAAAGCACGTTATTCCAAACAATTTAGGAATGTTAGGAGTTTTTTGCCCTTTATGGATTAAAACCCGACTCTGCGTCAACTCCGTAATTTTCCATGGGAGTTTTGCCATGGATCCCCCTCCGGCATGCCACAGTCCAGGTGTTAGTCCCCTTGAAACAACTTTTCCATCACTATTGTGGCCAGAAAGAGTCCCTGTGGGTTTTAAAATTCGCCTGCCTACTGTAGTCTATGGCCGTTTGCCCGGTTCGCCTGTTCGCGGACATTTGTGGAAGTTCACCGTTCTCAAACGGAGAATGTTATGTTCGCGACATCTCTACCTAACACACGAGCGACTACATGCTGCATTGCCTGCGCAATGACAGCAGAGTTGCCCACATTGTAACTTGTGCTGACTACTGGGTTGCCGCCCTGCTTGATCCCTGGTACAAAGACACCGTGCCCACTTTAATTCCTGCACTGGAGCGTGATAGGAAGATGCACCAGTACAAGCACACGCTGGTAGACGCGCTCCTAAGGGCATTCCCAACTGAAACGGCGGGACAAGTGGAAGCACAAGGCGAAGGCAGAGGAGGAGGAGAAGCAAGAGGTCGCCAAAGCAGCTGTGGAAGGCAGGGCTAGCATGGCCGACATGTGGAAAAGTTTTGTCACCGTGCCACAGCAACCTGTACCACCAGCTGATACGAGATGTCAGCCGGAGGCAGCATTTAGCATGGCTGTGACCCAGCCTCTATATGAGCTGGAGTCACATAGCGCCGCACATCACTCTGCTGCTCTTAATGTAGGGACAAGTTGCTGCTGCTGCTGTGAGGGAGATTAGGGAAGAAATATGTTGAACTTAGTGGTGTTAAATCTTCAAACTACAGCAATTATTGAGGGTGCTATGCTACATACTTGTACGCAGCCCTGAGCCCAGTGAAACTGCAAAATAATTTTTAATCCATCTGTTACTGAGGTGGGGTCGGCGGTCATTTTAGCAACTGCAGTGTCCTTGGAACTGCATGTAACCTGCATGTGTGCCCGCCTGCCAGGGACATCAGTCTAATAATTTTTTGGTAGCTCAGTGGAGGAACAATTCCTTTTTTCTGGCAGGTCAAGTCCCCCTACATTACCCATTTTAAAATTTTGCGGTGACATAATGCATTTCTCTAGTTGGTGGAATAAGCCCATACTGTCGTACCACAGAGCATGTTTGCATACACAGCTGAAAAACCTGTTTTATAATTTTGCGGTGAAACACTGCATTTCTGTAGTTGGTGGAATAAACCCGTACTGTCGTACCACAGAGCACGTTTGCATACAACACTAAAAAAACGGTTTTATAATTTTCCGGTGACATTCTGCTTTTTTGTATTTGGGGGAGTAAACTCGTACTGTTGTGCCACAGAGCACATTTGCATACAACACTGAAAAAACAATTTTATAATTTTTGGGGTGACATACTGCATTTCTGTAGTTTGTGGCAATAAACACTGGTTTTGTGCTACCTAGCTGATCTGAGGCCTACCCTGTACTTTAGTCATTTTAAGTAACCTGTGGATCTCTGCATTTACATATTTGGTTGCAAAAACACAGGTTTTGTGGTAGATAGCACATTTGTGGTGTACACGGCATTTCTGACAGTCAAATTAAACAGTTTACCTCTGCTGTTACATTGTTGGTTTAAAAAATTTAATTTTTGTTGATAGTGAAGTAATTGTATTGAATTTCTCTGTTACACCTGAAATAAACCATCTGTTAGTTTGGTGAGTGAATGCAAAAAATGAAGAGAACATCAAAAAAGGAATGGAGGTTGTAGAATTAGTCGGGGTGGCACTGCAATGGCCTAATAAGTCCCTTATGAAGGAAACAGTTACCGGAGTACTTGGGAGGAGTTAATGCGTTTCACTTGCTTGCAGCGGTGCTCAGCCCAACATGTAACCAATTTGTTACTGTTGCAATACACTTATGATAGAAGACAAGAGTGGCACTCACCGATATTTGCAGAGGTTGCTTTATTCCAACGTAGTAACAAGTAGGTAGCAGACTTACATACATATGTGCATCAGCACAACGAGGCGATGGCCGTTTCGCACCTGAATGCTTCGTCGGGCCTGTGATCAAGCATGTACATTTCAACAGATATACAACATATTTACTTTTGCAGGTTATAAGGGTATTGACCCTATGCTTGTTGAATGGATTAGGCAGTGGCTGAAGGACAGAAAACAGAGGGTTGTAGTCAATGGAGTATATTCAGACCATGGTATTGTTACCAGTGGGGTACCTCAGGGATCTGTTCTGGGACCCATATTGTTTAATATCTTTATCAGCGAAATTGCAGAAGGCCTCAATGGTAAGGGGTGTCTTTTTGCTGATGACACAAAGATTTGTAACAGGGTTGATGTTCCTGGAGGGATACACCAAATGGAAAAGGATTTAGGAAAACTAGAGGAATGGTCAAAAATCTGGCAACTAAAATTTAATGTCGATAAGTGCAAGATAATGCACCTGGGGCGTAAAAACCCAAAAGCAGAATATAAAATCAGTGATACAGTACTAACCCCAGTATCTGAGGAAAGGGATTTAGGGGTCATTATATCAGACGACCTAAAGGTGGGCAGACAATGTCATAGAGCAGCAGGTAATGCCAGCAGAATGCTTGGGTGTATAGGGAGAGGTATTAACAGTAGAAAGAGGGAGGTGCTCGTGCCGCTCTACAGAGCACTAGTGAGACCTCATTTGGAGTATTGTGTGCAGTACTGGAGACCATATCTGCAGAAGGATATTGAAACTTTGGAGAGAGTTCAGAGAAGAGCTACTAAACTAGTACATGGATTGCAGGACAAAACTTACCAGGAAAGGTTAAAGGACCTTAACATGTATAGCTTGGAAGTAAGAAGAGACAGAGGGGATATGATAGAAACTTTTAAATACATAAAGAGAATGATCACGGTAAAAGAGGAGAGAATATTTAAAAGAAGAAAAACTGCTACAAGAGGACATAGTTTTAAATTAGAGGGGCAAAGGTTTAAAAGTAATATCAGGAAGAATTACTTTACTGAGAGAGTAGTGGAATAGCCTTTCTGCAGAAGTGGTAGCTGCAAATACAGTGAAGGAGTTTAAGCATGCATGGGATAGGCATAAGGCCATCCTTCATATAAGATAGGGCCTGGGGCTATTCATAGTATTCAGTATATTGGGCAGACTAGATGGGCCAAATGGTTCTTATCTGCCGACACATTCTATGTTTCTATGCTGGATTCCTCCAAAATTTAGGGTATCTCACTGAGGGTTAAATTTACAGCAGGAGCAATGGCCACATCTGCGGTTACCCTTAGGGCCCCAACTCTGAAGTCATGTCTCGGGTTTCTTTTCCTGGAATTTACTGCGGACCAGTCTATCTTTTAGAGTGTGACACTTTCTGAATGCGACAATGGGGGCGATATTTTTTATCCCTTTCAAGGATTCATCTCTCTCTAGTATGTCCCAATTTTCTTTAATAACTTTTTTAATCTGATGAGCCATTGGTCGAAATTTAAAGGAAAACACAAAGGGGTCTAGGCTGGAATTTTGTTTATCCTTTTTTTCTTTATCAACAGGGGTCACTCGGAGACTTTGGTTGTCTTGGGTATGCGGCCTTTTTCATAGCATCATTCAATAGTTTTATGGGGTAACACCTTGCCAGGAGCCTATTCTTCAGGTCTAAAGCCTGTTTATTGTAGTCCTCCTCTAACTTATTGATGCAATCAACTGGTGCTGATTTCCAGGGAGGAGTTAGGTCCACGTTTAATCCTCCCTTGCCTGCCGGCAGTTCCATTGATATATTTCAACAGAAAGTGCTAGAGGGGGTAAAAGCCCTAGTGTACCCTATAGCAAATAAAAACTTAGATATCAGAGAAGAAAAGGCCCGGAAATGGCTACAAACTCGTCACGACATGGTCATAAAGCCGGCAGACAAGGGACGTAATGTGGTCCTAATGACCAAAGAGTACTACGTGACTGTCACGACGGGGAGTGGGGAAACCCCCGCCGCGCACTATCCACGGCCGCTGGGCCTAAAAGCAGGGACAAAGGAGCAGATGACCTCCTGGCATGTCCCTAAAACTTGCCCTGGTCTCCTGGCTGTATGAGCGGACCCTGAAGGTGGGACGACTCATACCCACGTACCTATGGCCCTGAACGCCCTGTCTCGCCCTCACATGAAATCAGGGCAGAGACCACCTGCTCACCCTAGACCGCGGATGAGCAGGAGTCTCCAGAGGCCCCCACAGCAGCCGGGACCCGAACAGTGTGCCCGCACGGCAGGCAAGTAACATAGGAAACGAGTGCAAGAAACCCACAGTTACCTGCCGTGCAGAAGGTAGAGAAGCAGCGCCAGGACCTCCCGGACCCCCAAGCGGACATCAGATGCCTGGGGGGAGACCTGGCCGGGCAGCACACCATCCGGTATTCGCTATACCCCTCCGGGTAAGCAAGCCCCTTCCGGAGCAGACAAACCAACATACTGCAACATACAAACCCATAACACATACATAACCAAGTGAGGGGAAGGTTAAGCAGAAGCACACAGGAGGGGAATACAATCAAACAGTGTAAACAATATAACAAATAAGGGTTACTCACACAGACATAACATGGGTGCAAGCAACCACCTCCAGCACATGCACACACCATGGCTGGAGACAAACAAACTGAACTCAGGCTCCAAACACAGACACTTAAGGAGGCCAGAGGACACACCCAGCACACATACATTAACCCTGTGTAAACCACACCCAAGGAAAGTGCTCACAAACAAGGTGAGCACACACATGCTAAACGACATGTTGCCACCGGCAACAGCATGTGTGGCTTTGTGTCACCACACCAACTCAGAGCTGCCGTGGCCCTGCCCCCACATGAAATACGCAACGACACGTTGCCAACGACAAGCGCATGTGAGGCAGCAGGTCAAAAGCCACGACCGTAAAGAGGGTGACACGTTGCCAACGGCAACCGCACGTGAGGCAACGGGATAGCAGCCCCCACGTGCAGACGACACGTTGCCGCTGGCAACAACACAGTCGCGACCTTAACCAAGGTCGTGACAGTGACAGAGGCTCATCGACAGCTCCATAATAAAGAAGTATATGAAATATTACAGGCAGATCCTACATATCATATGCAGGGCCCGTTACAGAGATTACTCCATAGATACTCTGAGCTTAACCTCCTGTCGCGAAAAACTGCAGAAAAACTGTTACCATTATTTCCCTTAAAACCATCATGGTACTTTGTACCCAAAATACACAAGTCACTGTCCCAGCCCCTTGGTAGACCCATTGTGTCTGGGATTGGGTCAGTGACTGAACCCCTATCCCGATATGTTGACTGGTTGCTCAGACCTATGGTCAGGTTTGCTCCCTCATACCTGAAAGACACATCAAATCTCTTGTTGGCACTGGATGCTATACAGTGACAGGAGAGTTTCCAGTTAGTGTCTCTGGATGTTGAAAATTTATACACACGCATCCCCCAAGACAAAGGCATCAAAGTGGTGACAGACATTTTGGCCAATACAGGCAAAAGTGTAATATTCTCCAACTTCATTCATGATGCACTGGAATTCATCCTCAAAAATAACGCCTTTAGATTTGGGGATGTGTGGTACAGGCAGAAGTTCGGCACAGCAATGGGCACACCAGTCGCATGCACTTTTGCAAATTTGTATCTGGCGAATTTTGAGGACAAATATATTTATACACTTTCAAATCCCTTCCTACCCTTCATACACACTTACTTAAGATACATCGACGATGTGTTCATTGTATGGGCAGGCACAGAAGTTGATTTCACCTGCTTTGTACAGTATCTTAATACATCCAATGATATGAACATGTTATTCACGTATAAATTCGGAGGTTCACACCTCAAATTCTTAGACGTTGCCATCTCGGTGAGGCAGGGAGAGTTGGTGACTGAGGGTTACCGTAAGCCCAGGGCCACCAACTATTACTTCAGCTATCATGCTCCCAGTGTCAAAAAAGCTGTACCCTATGGACAGTTTGTTAGACTTAAACGCATCAATAAGTTAGAGGAGGACTACAATAAACAGGCTTTAGACCTGAAGAATAGGCTCCTGACAAGGGGTTACCCCATAAAACTATTGAACAATGCTATGAAAAAGGCCGCATACCCAGGACAACCAAAGTCTCCCAGAGTGACCCCTGTTGATTAAAAAAAAAAGGATAAACAAAAATCCAGTCTAGACCCCTTTGTGTTTTCCTTTAAATATGGACCTATGGCTCATTAGATTAAAAAAGTCATTAAAGAAAATTGGGACATACTAGAGAGAGATGAATCCTTGAAAGGGATAAAAAATATCGCCCCCATTGTCACATTCAGAAAGTGTCACAATCTACGGCTACATGCACACGACAGTTGTTTTTTGCTGTCTGCAAAATGCGGATCCGCCTTCCTTTTTTTTCACATCCACATCCGTTTCGTGTGTCTGCAAATTTTGTAGGTTGTGTTTCCGTGTGTCTTCCGTTTTTCTTGTGGATCCGCAAAAAAAAAACAGAAGGCTTGAACCAGTTTCTTAAAGTACCTGTACAAGTTCCCTGGTTTCCAAGCAACCATCCGCAAAAAAAACGGATGCGGATGACAAGCGGGTGGCTTCCATTGGTCATCCGCATTTTTTGCGGACCCATTGACTTATATGGGTCCACAAACCGTTTTTTGCGGACAAGAATAGGACAGGCCATATTTTTTTGGTGGACGTGAAATGCGGACAGCGGATGCGGACAGGCAACGGAAGAGGCATCTGCATTTTTAATGGATCCATAGAAATGAATGAGATCTATCGGATCCGCAAAAAAAACGGAACGGAGGCCGCAAAAAACCACTGCCGTGTGCATGTAGGCTAAAGGATAGACTGGTCCGTAGTAGATTCCAGGAAAATAAACCTGAGACATGGCTTTAGAGTTGGGGCCCTAAGGGTAACCGCAGATGCGGCCATTGCCCCTGCTGTAAATTTAACCCTCAGTGGGATACCCTAAATTTTGGAGGAATCCAGCATAGGGTCAATAACCCTTATAACCTGCAAAAGTAAATATGTTGTCTATCTGTTGAAATGTAGATGCAGTAGATTTTATATAGGGAAAACAATTAGATGTCTCCAAGAAAGGATTAGGGAACACATCAACTCACTTACCACAGGTAAGGGTTGTCCACGTCTCATCGAAAATATAAGACAGGAACATGGAGGACGTGATCAAACTTTAAGTTTTGCTGGCATTGAGGTAATACGCAGTCCACCACAAGGGGGTGATAGACATAAAGAATTCCTAAGGAGAGAGAGTAAGTCAGGCATGTCCAAACTCCGGCCCTCCAGATATTGCAAAACTACAACTCCCATCATTCCTGGACAACCTACAGCTATTAACCTACAGAAGAGCATGATGGGTGTTATAGTTCTGCAACACCTGGAGGGCCAGAGTTACGACATGCCTGGAGTAAGTGGATCTTGCATGCAGGCGCAATGGGTCCGTTGGGACTCAATGAAAAGATCGACATGGGAGTCTTTTTGTAAATGCTTTCTGATTCATGATTTGATTGTTGCTAATTAATTTGTATTATTTTAATGTAACATGTCTTTCATATACTAACACAGCGCTCTTCTGTGACGCGCAGGTAGGCGCAATGCCTGGGCAGCGCAGAGGGAAGCGCGTTATAGCAGGCCTTTAAAAGCAGGTGAAAAATCACAGCTTGATCACAGGCCCGACGAAGCACTCAGGTGCGAAACGGCTGTCGCCTCGTTCTGCTGATGTATGGAAGTCTGCTCCTTACCTTTTACTACGTTGGAATAAAGCAACCTCTGCAAATATCGGTGAGTGCCGCCCTTGTCTTCTATTATATAAGAACATCAAAAAAGGGACATGGACATGGTCGTGGTGGTGTTGGTAGCGCTCCTGTTCATGGGAGAGGACTGGCCGTTCTGCGCCATCTACAGTTCCAAGTGAAACACCTTCCTCAGGTGCGAGTAGGAGACAGAACCTGCAGCGTTATTTGGTAGGCCTGAATGCCGCTCTACAGATGGTGAGGCCAGAACTAGTACAGGTGATAGTATATGATAGATTGGGTGGCGCAAATTCCTTCACAGTATGTCCCACCCAGTCCTCTGCAGAAAGCTCAGAGTTGGCACCTGCAGCCCATGCCCATCAACCTTTCACCTTACCCCATTGCAAAGCAGCTAAGCAGTCTGAGCTCCAAGTCATGCAGCAGACTGCTTTTTGATGACTCTGCTGGCAGGGTTTCCCCGGGCCATCCACAAAGCTCTGCCCAAGAAATGGAAGACATTGAATGCACTGATGCCCAACCATTTATGTTGCAGGATGAGGACATGAGAATACCACCACAGTACGTCTCTGATGATGATGAAACACAGGTGCCATCTGCTGCGGCTTTGCAGACCGATGAGGAGGGCAGGGCTCAAGAATGGGAGGAAGATGATGTGGAGGACGATTAGGTCCTAGACCCTGACTGGACTCAAGTTTATGCTAGTGACTTGTGCAGTTCTGAGGAAGAGGCGGTGATCACACAGAGGCAACAGCACAGCAAAAGAGGGAGCAGGGTGCAAAAGTGGAGCAGCCATCCCCGAGACAGTACGATTGCTACTGCCCACCGCACCCAGGGACCTATCACACCAAAGCCAGCTCCATGGAGTTCATTGGCATGGCAGTTCTTCAGACAATGTCCTGATGACAAGACACAAGTAGTTTGCACGTTGTGCCATCAGAGCCTGAAGCGAGGCATAAACGTTCTAAACCTAAGCACACCCTGCATGACCAAGGCACAACCTGCATGACCTGCATGCAAAGCACGAACTGCAGAGGACAGTTGAGCGAACACCTGGATGTTCGGGTTTGAGAAGTTCGGCCGAACTTCCCGAAAATGTTCGGGTTCGGGATCCGAACTCGACCTGAACTTCATCCCAAACCCAAACCCCAATGAAGTCAATGGGGACCCGAACTTTTGGGCACTAAAAAGGCTGTAAAATAGTCCAGGAAAGGGCCAGAGTGCTGCAAAAGGCAGCAAAATGTAGGCAAATCCCCTGCAAACAAATGTGGATAGGGAAATGAATTAAAATAGCATAAATTAAATAAAAATTAAGCAATATCAATTGGAGAGAGGTCCCATAGCAGAGAATTAGGCTTCAAGTCACTGTCACGACCGCTATCCTAGCAGCAGTCGTGTCACACCAGACCGAGGGGAAGGGGGACCTTAATCTACGGATGGGAAATAGAATGGCCACCCCTGACAAACCCTTAGCTGGCACCTGTCTGCCCTGATACCCTAGACGGGGTGTGAACCCGTGCGGCGAGCAAGATGCCTAAACCCTGAGTCACCCTCAGAAGACTAGACTGGGGAAAGGCAGATAGGAGCACTAGTCACCATCACATATGTCTAGGAGAACAACAGGGGAAGACAGCAACAAACAAACAATCTCCAGCAGAGATAGACTTATCCAGTCACGAGCAGAGAAGATGATCCCAATAACGACAGTCCACGCCAGACAAGAGCTCCACAGCAATACCGTCAAACGATCTCCTTCAAAGGTCAGAATAGCACTGGAAGTAAGGACTATATCTGGCAATGACTGCAAGTGAAACTGAAACTAATATAGTAGCTGGGAGTGGCAGACAGCACTCACCTGAGAAGAATGCCTACAAACTCCCAGTCAGGACAAAATGGTTCACGAGGAAAAACCCTGATGACATACCCTGAACCACGGAGCAAACTCACAAGCTATCGCGAGTAGCAAGTCGCTGCGACCTTCTCCTCCCAGACCTGTCTGGATCAGTCACAGTCGTGACAGTCACCCACCAATGGAGAAGGCCACTTTCATTTATTTAGGCCCCAGCACCCAGACAGAGGACAGAGGTCGCATAGCAGAGAATCGGGCGTCATGTCACCCATTAATGGAGAAGCCCACTTTTATTTATTTAGGCCCCAGCACCCAGACAGAAGACAGAGGTCGCATAGCAGAGAATCGGGCGTCATGTCACCCACCACTGGAGAAGGACACTTTTCGATAATTAGGCCCCTGGCACCCAGACGGAGGAGAGAGGTCGCATAGCAGAGATTCAGGCGTCATGTCACCCACCACTGGAATAGGCCACTTTGCGATAATTAGGCCCCTGGCACCTAGACGGAGGATAGGTTAATTCAACTTTTGAATTAATGGTAAAATTAAAAAAAGAGGTTTTAATAAAAAAGTGCCCCGGAGTACAAAAATATATGGTTGAGGGGGAGGCAGTTATAAATGTCTATACTGCACAAGGGAGGCACAGGTCCTGTGAGATCGATGCCTGGTTCATTTTTATGAACGTCAGCTTGTCCACGTTGGCTGTGGACAGGCGGCTGCGTTTGTCAGTAATGACGCCCCCTGCCATGCTGAATACACGTTCAGACAAAACGCTGGCTGCCGGGCAGGCCAGCACTTCCAAGACAGAAAAGGCTAGCTCTGGCCACGTGGACAATTTGGAGACCCAGGCATTGAATGGGGCCGAACCATCAGTCAGTACGTGGAGGGGTGTGCACACATACTGTTCAACCATGTTAGAGAAATGCTGCCTCCTGCTAACACGTTCCGTATCAGGTGGTGGTGCAGTTAGCTGTGGCGTGGTGACAAAACTTTTCCACATTTCTGCCATGCTAACCCTGCCCTCAGAGGAGCTGGCTGTGACACAGCTCCATTGGCGACCTCTTGCTCCTCCT
The DNA here is from genome assembly GCA_033119425.1 of Bufotes viridis. Classification (NCBI taxonomy): domain Eukaryota; kingdom Metazoa; phylum Chordata; class Amphibia; order Anura; family Bufonidae; genus Bufotes; species Bufotes viridis. The sequence continues at coordinate 91,952,820 of CM065595.1, forward strand.
CTGTCTTCGCCTTGGGCTTCCACTTGTTCCCCTATGACATTTGGGAATGCTCCCTGGAGCGCGTCTACCAGCATGCGCTTGTACTCGCGCATCTTCCAATCACGCACCAGTGCAGGAAGTAAGGTGGGCACATTGTCTTTGTACCGGGGATCCAGCAGGGTGGCAACCCAGTAGTCCGCACACGTTAAAATGTGGGCAACTCTGCTCTCGTTGCGCAGGCACTGCAGCATGTGGTCACTCATGTGTTCCAGGCTGCCCAGAGGTAAAGACAAGCTGTCCTCTGTGGGAGGCGTATCGTCATCGTCCTCCGTATCCTCCAGCCCCGCACCAGTGATGGGCCTGAGCTGTGTTGGGTGCCACCCCGCTGTGAACCTGCATCATCCTCATCCTCCTCCACCTCCTCCTCCTCGTCCTTCAGTAGTGGGCCCTGGCTGGCCACATTTGTACCTGGCCTCTGCTTTTGCAAAAAACCTCCCTCTGAGGCCCTTCTAAGAGACTGGCCTGAAAGTGCTAAAAATGACTCCTCATCCTCCTCCTGGGCCACCTCCTCTTACATCATCGCCCTAAGTGTTTTCTCAACGAGACATAGAGGTGGTATTGTAACGCTGATAACGGCGTCATCGCCACTGGCCATGTTGGTGGAGTACTCAAAACAGCGCAACAGGGCACACAGGTCTCTCATGGAGGCCCAGTCATTGGTGGTGAAGTGGCGCTGTTCCGCAGTGCGACTGACCCGTGATTGCTGCAGCTGAAACTCCACTATGGCCTGCTGCTGCTCGCACAGTCTCTCCAGCATGTGCAAGGTGGAGTTCCACCTGGTGGGCACGTCGCATATGAGGCGGTGAGCGGGAAGGCCGAAGTTACGCTGTAGCGCAGACAGGCGAGCAGCGGCAGGATGTGAACGCCGGAAGTGCCCGCACTTTATGCAGCAGCTCTGACATGTCGGGGTAGTTGTGAATGAACTTCTGCACCCCCAAATTCAGCACATACGCTAGGCAAGGGATGTGCGTCAAACCGGCTAGTCCCAGAGCTGCGACAAGATTTCGCCCATTATCGCACACCACCAGGCCGGGCTTGAGGCCCACCGGCAGCAACTACTCGTCGGTCTGTTGTTCAATACCCCACAACAACTCCTGCGCGGTGTGGGGCCTGTCCGCCAAACATATAACTTTCAGAACGGCCTGCTGCCGTTTACCCCGGGCTCTGCTGAAGTTGGTGGTGAAGGTGTGTGGCTGACTGGATGAGCAGGTGGAAGCAGAGGAGGAGGAAGCCAAGTAGGAGGAGGAGGCTACAGGAGGCAAAGAATGATGCCCTGCGATCCTTGGCGGCGGAAGGACATGCGCCAAAGAACTCTCCACCTGGGGCCCAGCCGCCACTACATTTAGCCAGTGTGCAGTTAGGGAGATAGAGCATCCCTGGCCGTGCTTACTGGTCCACGTATCTGTGGTTAGGTGGACCTCGCCACAGATGGCGTAGCGTAGTGCACACTCGATTTTATCGGATACTTGGTTGTGCAGGGCAGGCACGGTTCTCTTGGAGAAGTAGTGGCGGCTGTGAACAACATACTGTTGGACAGCCATCGCCATCAGCTGTTTGAAGCTGTCTGTGTCCACCAGCCTGCATGACAGCATTTCAAAGGCTAGTAGTTTAGAAATGCTGGCATTCAGGCCCACGGCTCAAGGGTGGCTAGGTGGGAATTTACGCTTTCTCTCCAAGGTTTGTGAGATGGAGAGTTGAACGCTGCTGTGTGACATGGTGGAGATGCTTGGTGACGCAGATGGTGGTGTCAGTGGCACATCCTCTGTTTGGTGGGCGACAGGTGCCAACATTCCACCCGAGGCAGAGGAAGAGGCCGAGGCAGCAGCAGAAGAGGGAGCAGGGGGAGCCTGAGTGAGTTCCTGGCTTTTAAGGTATTTACTCCACTGCAGTTCATGCTTTGCATGTAGATGCCTGGTCATCCAGGCTGTGCTAAGGTTCAGAACGTTAATGCCTCGCTTCAGGCTCTGATGGCACAGCGTGCAAACCACTCGGGTCTTGTCGTCAGCACATTGTTTAAAGAAGTGCCATGCCAGGGAACTCCTTGAAGCTGCCTTTGGGGTGCTTGGTCCATGGTGGCCAGTAGCAGGCGAACTCTCTTGGAGGCGTCTGTTTTGCTTTTGCCACCTGCTCTCTCTTTGCTACGCTGATGGCTCCGTCTCACCACTGCCTCTTCCTCTGAACTATGAAAGTCAGTGGCACGACCTTCATTCCATGTGGGGTCTAGGACCTCATCGTCCCCTGCATCGTCTTCCACACAGTCTTCCTCCCTGACCTCCTGTTCGATCTGCACACTGCAGAAAGACGCAGCAGTTGGCACCTGTGTTTCCTCATCAAAGACGTGTGGACTCCGATGAAGTGGTATTCCCATGTCCTCATCATCAGGAAACATCAGTGGTCGTGCGTCAGTGCATTCAATGTCTTCCAACACTGGGGAAGGGCTAGGTGGATTCCCTTGGGAAACCCTGCCAGCAGAGTCTTCAAACAGCATAAGAGACTGCTGCATAACTTGAGGCTCTGACAGTTTCCCAGATATGCATGGGGGTGATGTGAAAGACTGATGGGCTTGGTTTTCAGGCGCCACCTGTGCGCTTTCTGCAGAAGACTGGGTGGGAGATAATGTTGTGAACGTGCTGGATCCACTGTCGGCCACCCAATTGACTAGCGCCTGTACCTGCTAAGGCCTTACCATCCTTAGAACGGCATTGGGCCCCACCAAATATCGCTGTAAATTCTGGCGGGTACTGGAACCTGAGATGGTTGGTTCACAAGGACATGTGGCTGTGGCAGAATGGCCACGTCCTCTCCCAGCACCAGAGGGTCCACTAACACCACCACGACCGTGTCCGCGTCCCTTACTAGATGTTTTCCTCATTGTTACTGTTCACCAAGCACCACAATAAGAAAAAAAATATGTATTGATTTCAAATTCAGGCCTTTTATTACAGGCACCTAACACTATCTGCCTATTTATTTATTTACCGTATTACACTAATCCAGGCACAGCATTAAGCACTGATTTAGAGGAATATCAATTGTAGGACTAGTATTTAGGCCCTGGATGAAAGGAATCCTTTTATGGGCAGATTTACACTTGGAGATGCACAGTAGCGTGAGAAACAAATGTAGGATTATGCCTTCAGCAATTGTATTTTAACACTTTGTGTAATATACCCTTTAACGGACAGAAATACACTTGGAGATGCACGGTAGCGTGTGAAATTATTGAAGATGACCCTCTCAGCACTTGTATATACACCTTGCGTGTAATATACCCTTTTACGGACAGAAATACACTATGAGATGCACAATAGTGCGTGCAGATTTACAGGATTATGCTTTCAGCAATTGTAATGTAACACTTTTTGTAATATACCATTTTACGGAAAGAAATATACTTGGAGATGCACGCTGAGTGTAATTTACCCTTTTACGGACAGATTAACAATTGGTCAGAAACAGCTGGGACCAGATTCAGGGTATTGCTATATTGGCAAGTGAATTTCACCCCAGAACAAAATCTATCCTTTGAGAGATACTATTAAACTTGTCTAGTCACAGCTGGAACACCTTGATTTACTGTATTTCTATTTTTGCAACTGTATTTCACCCCAGAAAATAATATATCCTTTGACTGACACCTGGCAAATTGTCCAGTCACAGCTGGAACACCAAATTCAGGGAATTGCTATTTTGGCAATTGAATTTCACCCCAGAACACAATCTATCCTGTGACGGACACTATTAAACTTGGCCAGCCACAGCTGAAACCACTGATTTATGGTATTGCTATTTTGGCAATTGAATTTCACACCAGAAAAAAAAATACCCTTATACGGACAGATTTAGACTAGGTCTGCAACAGCTGGAACACCAGATTCAGGGTATTGCTATTTTGGCAATAAAATTTCACCCCAGAATAAAAATATAACCTTTTACGGACAGATTTAAAGTTGGCCTGCAACAGCTGGAACACCAGATTTACTGTATTTCTATTTTTGCTACTAACTTTAACCCCGGAAAATAATATATCCTTTGACGGACACAAGGGAAATTGTCCAGTCACAGCTGGAACACCAGATTCAGGGTATTGCTATTTTGGCAATTAAATTTCACCCCAGAACAAAATCTATCCTGTGACGGACACTATTAAACTTGGCCAGCCACAGCTGAAACCACTGATTTATGGTATTGCTATTTTGGCAATTGAATTTATCCCCAGAAAAAAAATATATCCTTTGCCGGACACTATTAAAATTGTCCAGCCACAGCTGGAACAGCAGATTTACGGTATTGCTATTTTGGCAATTTAATTTCACCCCAGAAAATGATCTATCCTTTGCCGGACACTATTAAAATTGTCCAGCCACTGATGCGACTCCAGATTTAGGGGATTGCTATTTTGGCAATTGAATTTCACCACAGAAAAAAATCTATCCTTTACCAGACAGCAGACAATAATACGCTTGGCTAGCCACAGCTGGAACACCAGATTTAGGGGATTGCCATTTTGGCAATTGATATTTAACCCCTTAATAAAATATCGAAATTTCTATCCTGAGTTTCTAGGGGTGACAATAAGCACAGCCAAGTTCCTTTTTTGTAGGATATTGCAAAAAAAAGCTAGTATTGATGGATTGATGGACTTGGTGGCAGCTTGTGCTGGTGCACCACAAGACACAAAATGGCAGCTGATCACCTCAGAAGGAAGTGACAGAAAACCTCTGTGCAGACTAAAAACCAGTGAGCAATTAGCTAGCAGAAGTTGAATGATTCACAGCTGTAGATCGATCACTTCATTAGGTGTTTTTGCTGACTTTTCCCTGCCTAATCTCGCCCTCACAGAAGCTGCGTCCTCTCTCTACACTAATCAGAGCAGTGTGACGTGCGGCGCTACGTGACTCCAGCTTAAATAGAGGCTGGGTCACATGCTGCACTTGGCCAATCACAGCCATGCCATTAGTAGGCATGGCTGTGGTGGCTTCTTAGGGCAAGAAGTAAAATGGTAGCTGATTGGATGCTGTGCAGCCCTTCAGAAAGCGTGAAGAAATCGCCGAACAACGGACCCGAACCCAAACTTTTTTGAAAATGTTCGGGTCCGGGTCCCGAACACCCCAAAATTTGGTACGAACTCGAACTATCCAATTCGGGTTCGCTCATTCCAACAGAGGAGTAAACACCTTAAAAACCAAGAAAGGTCTCAGGCTCCTCCTTCTTCCTCTTCTGCTGCTGTCTCTGCCTCTTCCTCCACCTCTGGAGTCACGGTAGCACCTGCCACCCAGCAAACAGAGGATGTGCCTCCAACACCACCACCTCCATCATCATCACCAAGAATCTCCACCATGTCACACGCAAGCGTTCAGCTGTCCATCTCCCAAACACTGGAGAATAAGAGAAAATACCCACCTACCCACCCTCGATCCCTCGTCCTGAATGCCAGCATGGTGGAGACGGACTGTTTTGAACAGCTGATGGCGGCGGCTGTCCCACAGTATGTCGTTCCCAGCCGGCACTACTTTTCCTGGCGAGCCGTCCCTTCCCTGCACAACCAAGTGGAGGATAAAATTAAGTGTGTACTGTGCAACGGCATGTGTGGCAAGGTCCACATAACCACAGATAAATGGACCAGTAAGCACGGCCAGGGATGCTATATCTCCCTCACTGCACACTGGGTAAATGTAGTGGGGGATGGGCCCGAGGCGGATATCGGTTTGGCGCATGTCCTTTCACCACCGAGTACTACAGGGCATTATTCTTTGCCTTCTGTTGCCTCCTCCTCCTCCTCTGCTTCCTCCTCCTACTCCTCTTCTATCACCTCCTTATCCAGAAAGTGCAGAAAAGTGCGGTCCGTCTGTATGCACTTTCGGCATTCTCACCCTGCTGCTGCTCGTCTGTCTGCGCTGCAGCGTAACTTCAGCCTTCCCGCTCACCGCCTCATATGCGACGTGCTCACCAGGTGGAACTCCACCTTGCATATGCTGGAGAGACTGTGCGAGCAGCAGCAGGCGATAGTGGAGTTTCAGCTGCAGCATGCATGGGTTAGTTTCTCTGCGGAACAGCACCACTTCACCACCAATGATTGGGCCTCCATGTGAGACCTGTGTGCCTTGTTGCAGTGTTTTGAGTACGCAACCAACATGGCCAGTGCCAATAACACCGTTCTTAGCGTTACAATAACATTTCTATGTCTCCTTGAAAAAACACTTAGGGCGATGATGGAAGAGGATGTGGCACAAGAGGAAGAGGAGGAGGAAGAGGGGGCATTTCACAGGGTTTCAGGCCAGTCATTCAGAAGTGGCTCAGAGGGTGGGTTCCTGCACCAGTAGAGGCCAGGTACACATGTCGCCAACCAGTGCACAGTTCTGGAGGAGGAGGATGAGGTAGAGGAGCAGGAACTGGATTCACAGCAGGGTGGCATCCGACCCAGCTCATGGCCATCACTGGAGCGTGGCTGGGGGGATACAGAGGACACAGATGATACACCACCTACAGAGGACAGCTTATCCTTGCCTATGGGGAGCCTGGCACACATGAGCGACTAGATGCTGCAGTGCCTGCGCAACGACCGCAGAGTTGCCCACATTTTAACTTGTGCTGACTACTGGGTTGCCACCCTGCTGGATCCCCGTTACAAAGAAAATGTGCCGTCCTTAATTCCCTCACTGGAGCATGATAGGAAGATGCGCGACTACAAGCGCACGCTGGTAGATGCGCTCCTGAGGGCATTCCCAACTGACACTGTGGGACAAGTGGAAGCACAAGGCGAAGGCAGAGGAGGAGGAGGAGGAGGAGGAAGAGGTAACCAACGCAGCTGGGTCATGGCCAGCACCTCAGAAGGCAGGGTTAGCATGGCCGACATGTGGAAAAGCTTTGTTGCCACGCCACAGCAACCAGCACCACTACCTGTTAAGGAATGTCTTAGCAGGAGGCAGCATTTGAACAACATGGTGGAACAGTACTTGTGCACATGCCCACACGTACTGACTGATGGTTCTGCCCCATTCAACTTCTGGGTCTCCAAATTGTCCACATGTCCTGAGCTTGCCCTTTCTGCCTTGGAGGTTCTGGCCTGCCCTGCAGCCAGTGTATTTTATGAAGGTGTATTTAGCATGGCAGGGGGTGTCATTACAGACAAACGCAGCCGCCTGTCCACAGCCAATGTGGACAAGCTCAGGTTCATTAAAATGAACCAGGCTTGAATCCCACAAAACTTGTCTGTACCTCGTGCAGAATAAACATTTATACCCGCCTCTACCATACATTCTTGTACTCAAGTGCACTTATTCTTTAACATAGTATATAAGACCGAAAAAAGACATTTGTCCATTCAGTTCGGCCTGTTTCCGATAAGTTGATCCAGAGGAAGGCTAAAAACCTGTGTGAGACAGAAGCCAATTTTCCCCACTTAAGGGGGAAAAAAATTCTTCCCGACTCCAATCAGGCAATCAGAAGATCTCCCTGGATCAACGACCCATCTCTAGTAGCTATAGCCTGTAATATTTTTACACCCTGAAATACATCCAGTCCCCTCTTGAATACCTTTATTGTACTCACCATCACTCTCTTCTCAGGCAGTGAGTTCCATAGTCTCACTTCTCTTACCGTGAAGAATCCTTTTCTATGTTTGTGTACAAACCTTCTTTCCTCCATATGCAGAGGATGTCCCCTCATCACAGTCACAGTCCTAGGGATAAATAGATGATGGGAGAGATCTCTTTACTGTCCCCTGATCTATTTATACATAGTAATTACTCTCCTCAGTCTTTTTTTTTTAAAGTGAATAACCCTAATTTTGATAATCTTTCAGGGTACTGTAGTTGCCCCATTCCACTTATTACTTTAGTTGCCCTCCTCTGAACCCTCTCCAGCTGTGATATGTCTGCCTTGTTCACAGGAGCACAGAACTGTACACAGTACTCCATGTGTGGTCTGACTAGTGATTTGTAAAATGAACAAGGGTAGCCAAACAAGCTACATGCGGGCCCTCACAAAGAGGCTTGAGCACACCCATAAACAAGTTTTTGCTTCCCTTCCAGATTCAGTAGAAGGAAGACACAGCCTACAGCCAGGAGACTGGGTTATGGTAAAGAAGCACATCAGGAAGACCCTAGAACCAAGATTTGATGGTCCATTCCAAGTCCTATTGACATCTCCAACTTCAGTGAAACTAGAAGGGAAACGGACCTGGATCCACGCTTCACACAGCAAGTGAGTGAAGTTCCTGCCACCAAAAGAATGATCTGCACAGAAATTATATAATTTGTACAAATGAGGCTATTTACCCTGGAATTCACTCATGCAGCACCCATACCCAAGGACCCTTACACCTTTTGGGTTAACACCAACACCCCCATACAAACACTTGAGGTTTGACTATTGTGATATAGCTGATTGTTCACGCACGCACGGAGGGGCTGTTGTAAGGGTAGGGGTGCAATATTATACGGGGTAACAAGGACAAACAATGAGTGGTGTTCATCCTGGCTTGATGTGTTGATAAACACGGGGGATGATTGGGGTTATAAACCAGCAGAAGGCTTATCCTGGAAAGATACCAAAGGGAGATCTCAATTGGTTCTACATGCCCTACTGGTTGTATGTGAGATAACGAGAGAGGGTGTAGGGGACATCTCCAACCAATGGGTCTTGGTTTGTATGTTCTAGGGAGATAACAAAAGATTAGTCATCCAAATCCACCATTGATTCAGTTCAGATTGAAGGATCTTAAAGATAAAGCCTGTAACAGAATCTATGAAGAAGGAGACAAACTCCCTTTTTCCTGCCCACTACTGGAGGACGAGGAAGATGAGGAGGAGGTGGAGGAGGATGAGGATGAGGATGAAGCAGGTTCACAGCGGGGTGGCACCAACTTCGTTAAGTCTACCCAGCCAAACAATATTAAAGTAAGTTGCATATACCCCCCTCTAAATTAGATGCGCAATGCGACTAATATTACTTAATATTCTCGCATTGTGCATCCAACTTGTGCTGTTGGAGCTTTGTATAGGCACGTTTACTTGTATTGCTAGAATTAGTGAAGATAACGAATACGAATATAGCGCTATATTCTCTAGCCTCGTTAATTTTAGCAAGCCAACCAATAGGAAAGTTATACCCCGTTCAAAGTTTCATTCGCAGTACGTGAATATTACATAATGTAATATTTGCATACTGCGAATTACCCTTTGAACGGGCTATGACTATCCTATTGGTTGACTTGCTAGAATTAACGAAAATAGAGAACATAGCGCTATATTCTTTATCTTCGTTAACGGCATCTTATTCTTGGGTTCTGATTGAAAGAAAAAAAAAAGGAAGAAAAAAAAAAAAACACGAATATTCGCTATTTGAATATTCACGCTCAATACTACCCATAGCCAGAAGGATACTTTAATGCCTCTTTCACACAAGCGAGTTTTCTGTCTGGATGCGATGTGTGTTGTGAATGGATAAAATCCAGACAAAATCCTGACTCATTTATTTCAATGGGTATGTGCATCAGCAACTGAAATACTGACCACAGTCACAGACAAGAGTGATTCAACTTGTGTGCAAAACTATCAGTTTTTCCCTTAACAGACTGTTATAGAAAGTGGATATAATTCAATCAAGATGGTTGCCATATCCTGATTTACCTCTGAGAGAGCGCCCTTCTACATGGCATTTTAGAACAAAGAAACTAAGGCTTATGCCCATACATGGATATATTTTAAAGTTGCTTCCAGTGTGTGAGAGTATGCAGATATACGCCCTTTTATTACTGTCCAATTGGAGGAGTCCACGTATGGCCCTCCCCTTAACTGAGGATATAGAATGCTTTTAACTTCATAATAAAGTTAAGCTCTGCTTTGACCTGATACAGCGTCAATGTATTACTTCCATGCATGTATTACATACCGTGGATAAAAAAAGTCTACACACCCCTGTTAAAATGTCAGGTCAAGAACTGGACGTCCCTCCAAAATTGATGAAAAGACGAGAAGAAAACTGGTCTGGGAGGCTTCCAATTTGGGGCACTGCGCGTACTATTCCTATCAGTTTAATCTCTGTTTTGTCCCTTATTAGGGCCAGGGCCGGTGTAGTGAATAGATTTTTGGAACCGGGAGATGGAAAAAGACCCATGCTCGGTCCGCTTCGTTTGAATTTTCGAGGACTGCGCGTGCGCCGTGCAATGTACTGTGACACCCTATATGAGTGGTGAGTGGAGGCAGTGAGCACGGTCCAGTCAGTGGGCCTGACACACACTGGCACGCAACTGCAATTATATTAAAGGGTAAAAATTAAATGACTTTTATCTGCAAGGTACTGATCCACCCTATCTGAGTGGTGTGCACACAGTACAGTCTGTGGGTCTGCGGCCTCTCACACACGGGCAGGCAGCTGCAATAATATATATATATATATATATATATATATATATATATATATATAATAAAAGCAGACTGATGTACCAGCCCTAAAAAGTGCTTTTTGGGGTGCTGTCAGGACGCTGTCCGTACAGCAGATGGCCCCTTTCACATGAGCAAATTTTCCATGTGGGTGCAATGTGTGACGTGAACGCATAGCATCCGCACTGAATCCTGACCCATTCATTTCAATGGGTCTGTGTACATGAGCGTTTTTTTTCATGCATCACTTGTGCGTTGCGTGAAAATCGCAGTTTTTCACGCAGCCCTATCCACATAGAAGTAAATGTGGGTGCAAGCAAGTGCGGGTGCGTTGCGTTTTTCACTGATGGTTGCTAGGAGATTTTGTTTGTAAACCTTTAGTTTTTTATCACGCGTGTGAAAACGCATCAAAACGCATTGCACCCACCCGGAAAAAAGTGAACACAGGCAAAACTGAATGGCTTTGCCTGTGAAATCGCACAGTTTTCACTGAACGCATCCGGACCTAAGGCCCCATTCACACGTCTGCAATCTTTGTCCGCATCCATTCCGCAATTCTGCGGAATGGATGCAGACCCATTCATTGTGCCGCAGCCCCGAACTTCTGGGTTTCGGCCCCGAAACATCCGCCCGCGGCTCCGCAAAAGATAGAGCATGTCCTATTCTTGTCCGCAGCCTGCGGACAAGAATAGGCATCTCTATGGGGAGTGCCAGTATGGTGTGTTGCAGATCCGCAACACACTACGGATGTGTGAATGGGGCCTAATCCAGACACGCTCGTGTGAAAGAAGCCGATGAGTCTTTGAGGACTGGAGTGGACACAGAATACTAGTAGCTAACGCTTTCCCTAGAATCCCTATATTAATTCAGCAGCACTCTCCCTGCTCTAACACTGCAGCTTTAGAATGAAAGATGGATGCTGTCCTTGCTTTTTGATAGCAGGTGGGAGGGTCTGGTAGGGAGGGTATGCTGATTGGCTGGAATTTGTCTGCTGACTGTGAGGTTACAGGGTCAAAGTTTGCTCAATAATAAAGGATAGGGGGCGAATCGAACATCACATATGTTCGCCTGCCGCGGCGAACGCGAACATGCGATGTTCGCCGGCAAATAGTTCTGGACATCTTTAGTTAAGATAGAGGGAATTATGAACAGTTCCAAATACCAGTCAATATTGGCACAAAACCTTCAGGCTTCTGCTAGAAGGCTTAACATGAAGAGGAACTTCATCTTTCAGCATGACAACAACCCAAAGCATACATCCAAATAAACAAAGGAATGGCTTCACCAGAAGAAGATTAACGTTTTGGAATGACCCAGCCAGAGCCCAGACCTGAATCTGATTGAAAATCTGTGGGGTGATCTGAAGAGGGCTGTGCACAGGAGATGCCCTCGCAATCTGACAGATTTGGAGTGTTTTTGCAAAGAAGAGTGGGCAAATCTTGCCAAGTCGAAATGTGCCATGCTGATAAAATGCTGTAATAAAATGAAAAGGTGCTTCAACAAAGTATTAGTTTAAAAATGTGCACACTTATGCAACCATATTATTTTATTTTTATATTTTTTCTTCCCTCTACCTAAAAGATTTCAGTTTGTTTTTCAATTGAGTTGTACAGTTTATAGGTCACATTAAAGGTGGAAAAAGTTCTGAAATGATTTACTGTATATTTGTCTCATTTTTTTTACAGCACAGAAACATGACATTTTAACAGGGGTGGTAGACTTTTTATCTCTACTGTATTACCTAATTTGGAGCAGGTGAACAAAACTAAGCTTTGTTTGTGAGCATCGATATCAAGACCCTGACTCATTCCATATCGCTCATGTGAAATAAGGATAGGATTCTATTAGACCGGTAGATATTTCTCTATTAACAAGCGGCAAGCAACGATTTAGCAAGTTGTTTGTGTTCAAAAGACATTCGATTATAGGACACAAAAATCGATAAATAATTTTGCTGGTTGCTTGTTACTGTGATTGTTTCTCAATGCTCATTCCTCCCTAGAGCATTTACACTGCAAATTTCTGATTAGACTAGGAAATGTGGCAGCGACTAACGATAGTCTTTCAGTCAGGCAGTTTTGTCTGATCCATGAAAAACAATTTATCACTTGTCGCTCGATCACTGTACACTATTATATGCGATTATTACTCAGATGTGAACTATCATACGAAGATCGAATGATAATCTCTGTCTTATAGGCCCTTTAATCTACCTTTTCTCCAGAATAGAGTATTCTGTCTATAATATACAGATTGCTGCCTACAATAGATCTGTAAATGCTACTATAGAAGAGGGAAGGAATGGGAAAAGTAAATAAAAATATTTTAGATCGTATTACAAGCATGCATGGATAAAAACTGGATACAAAAATAAATAAAAATATAATTTAAAAAAATATGCAAAATATATGTGGAGCCAAGGTATTTGGTCTACAACACAATGAAAGCCAGAAATCCCTCACAGGAAGTAAAACCGAGCAAAGGGGTGTCTCCATTACAGAGATCACCAAATCCACCGTATTAAGTGGCCCCTATGTCAAGATTCCGCTTTTTTACAAGCTTTAAGGATGTGACGGGGAAAACCTAAGCCAGTTATCCATCCACAGACAGCTGTTTCGGGGTGTTGCCCCTCATCAGTGTGGCGTAGGATTCTGGCTAACCGGGAGCAATGCTTTGGAGACTACTCAAACAAAACAATAGCTGATCTCAGCGTAGTGTTTTCAAACCGCGGTGTTTTCTGTAGTTGGTCTCCCTGAGATCAGTTATTGTTTTGTTTGGATAATAAAAAAAAAAAAGAAATACTGATTACTGAATAATTAAATACTGTATTTACTCTAACATTCATGTTTAGATTATATGTGTTGTTCTGTATGATAATGATATCCAGTTCCTAGTGATGTTGTTATATAAAATTTTGCAGTTGCCCATCTTGTTTTTATGTGTAGCTAAGTTCTTTTTTCAACAAAGAGACCACTGTCAAGGCGAACTACATTTCATACAGTAGATAACAGGCTCACACTTTGCATGTTTTCAACTGCCAGGCATCATGTACAGCTAGGTGAACAGGCTTAATACAGAGTGACAGTTGTATAGATGAGAGCATGTTCTGTATGATCAATGACGTGGAGTGTTAACAAGTTGGCCTCGGGTTCTGCAACTGGGGCGAGTATATGGCACGACACCACTTTATTCCAGTAGGCTGCAGCTAAATGGAGGGCTCAATGTGCTTCACTGGAGATGAAAGGCACAGCACAATTTTATGTGCTGAATCAGTATTCTTTCCTGATACTAGAATTTAGTCACAACTGTTTGGTCCGAGTCATTAACTCATTTGCCTCCAGAATATTTTAAAAGTTATGTAAACATAATGTAAGAAATCACAAAATAAATTCAAAAGGAAAAGTGACCTTTGAACATCATTTCACAGTGTACATGAATATACAGATAGGTGGAAGTTTTAGTAACCATGTAAATGCATTGTATTACTTACCATGTACTGATCCTGAGTTTCAGCCTCTCAAAACTGAGAGCACTTTGTAACGAAGTTAAAAAAAATCTAAGACAAAACCTGATTATTAGAGATGTACAAATTTCATGAAATTTATTTAGGGTCCGATTCTAAAGAATTGGTCGAAAAATTTGATCTGGATACAAATAACCAAACTGCTCCTACTGGCCTGAAAATTTGTTTATGACACTCTGAGGTCTCTTTGGACTCATCTACTTTCTTGTTGTTTCGCTCTTATTTTTTTATTAGAATTATATTTCTGTATCTCTCTCCTTCTCTCTCCCCTTTCAAGCAACAGCCTGTGTAAAGATGCACTGCATTGTTGAGTTTGATTTGATTTTGAAAATTAATTAAAATGCCTAAAATGCCCACAGCAGTATCATAAAAAAACAGCAGCTTGTTTTGAACAATCATCTAAGAATTCTCAGTTTTTTTGGGAGCAAGCAGTAGCAGTACAGTGTGGAACCCCATGAAGAATTCAGAAGATGTGTAGCTGTGAAGGGGTAGCAGTCGTGGCAGTAGTAGCCATGGAAGCAGCAGTATGGTATGAGACCTCCAGACAAGGCAGTAGATGTGTGGCTGTGTAAGGATAGTATTAGTGGCAGCATAGGGAGCTGTGGCAGCAGCAGCAATCATAGCATGGAACATGGACAGTGGCATTGGCATAATTAGGCCTGTGATAAATAGCCACTGTCAGCAATTGCAGTCCATGACATCAGTCGAGCAAGATGTGAAAGCTGTTCTTCTTCCACTATCTGTCACACTTCGGTGTGGGAGGGAAACAACACACCAAGAATAGGAGGGAAGGGGGGGGGGGGGGAGACAGGGAATCTGACCTGAAAACTAGGAAAGGAAGATGGGCTCCTCCTAGTGAAAACCCTAAATAAAAAAATGACTGACTACCAGTATGAACAGACCCCAAAGGTAGGTGAGTTCATACGCAGGAATACCTAGAGTCCTATCGGACCCTGGTACTAATGACAGGGACGAGACTACCTGTTCCTCCAAAAGGAAGGATGAACAGGAGTCTACTTCAGGCCTAATACTAACAATAGTGAAATGCAACACACAGAACCCAAACAAAATACAAAAGGGAAAGGAAAGAGGCTATGTAAGCACCAGGAACTTAGCTGAGATCCAACCACAAACAATCCACAGGCACAGAAGCTATAAACTGCACAGCATAGTGGGAACAGCAACTATAAATAAGGAAGGTTAAATGACCACCTAAGCAACACCTGGAGGCAAGGAGTGTGGCCATTACTAGAAACAACACAGATGCCTATTGATCCACAAGAAAAACCAGATCAAACCACGTATTGCCAGTCTCGCAGATCTCCTGCCACTCACTGTCGCCGGGATGTCTGTATGTCTCGGTACGTCCATGACAGTAACCCCTACGGTGTTGTCCCATCTCAGACAATGGGGGCATATCGCAAGGATATGCCCCCATTGTCTGATAGGTGCAGGTCCCACCGCTCGGACCCGCTCCTATATCGAGAACGGAGCCCCGAAAGTGAAGGAGGATGCACTGCACATGCGCAGCCGCCCTCCATTCATTTTCTATGGGGCCGGCGAAACTAGCTATTTGGCTATTTCTGTTGGCCCCATAGAAATGAATGGCCTGCGCATGCGCGTTGTGCTCCCATTCACCTATATGGGAGAGGCGGGGAGCAGCGCTTGGTGTTGGACTGACCCCTGGGGTCCTCCAGCCACAGATCTCCCCACTCTGTTCTCGGTATAGGTGTGGGTCCCAGCAGTGGGACCCACACCTATTAGACAATATGGCATATCCTAGCGATATGCCCCCATTGTCTGAGATGGGAATACCCT
This sequence comes from Bufotes viridis, assembly GCA_033119425.1. NCBI lineage: Eukaryota > Metazoa > Chordata > Amphibia > Anura > Bufonidae > Bufotes > Bufotes viridis. Next base: position 91,968,585 of record CM065595.1, read on the forward strand.
TTTAATGTTTCTTGTGGACAGCACACAGAACTTGTTGCCCATATTCATCAAGTTATCTTGAATTTTCCACCATATAGATGACAATGATGACGAAAAACATTCCTCCTCATGGATACCAGAAGTATCTGAACCAGAAAATGTGCCAAACCATGAAACCTATATTCCCCAAAACACGGCGACTTCCCAGTTGACTCCTGTCTACCATTGTTTATGGCAAACTCTGCCAAAGATAAAAAACAAAGACCACTCCTCCTGGTTCTCAGAGACAAAACATCTCAAGTTACTCTCCAGACTCTGGTAGGCCCGGCAACGCTATAAAGTGCACCATTTTACTAAAGCAATCCACTCCCACCAGAATAACTGTCTTTCCTGAAGAATTAGGTATAATTAGGTAGATACAGAGGAAATAAAAACAGGCTGGTGTAGTGAGCTCCCTTTATATAAGCAGATATATAACGCGAGTTCGACTGCGTCGCGTGTTTGGTTAAGTGTGTGGTTGTATAAGTGTGTGACTTAAGATGAAGTGACTTTAGTGGGGGAATGCAATTAGTCAGTTTATTATTACTACATTATATTGTATTTTTCGCTTTTGTTGTGTAATCCCCATTTAGTCTGTGTTGCACAATTGACAACGCCGTCCAGTGCCCATCTTGTATGATGTATGCAGTCCTGGAACAGCCAATCGAGGGTGTATATCTTTGTTCAAAATGTGAGCAAATTACCCGTTTGGAATCGCAAATCGAGTATCTAAACGGGTGAGTTGCAACACTGAGAGTCATTGACAATTTGCAAAAGACTTTGCTTCTCAATGAGCAAACACTCTCTGGGGTAGATGAGGGGGAGGGTGACAGTGAGGAGGCTGAGGAAAGTGAGGTAGCTAGCTGGGTAACAGTTAGAAAGTGGGGAAGAGGGAGGCGTGACAGGGAGGCTAGCCCTGATCTGATACATCCAAACAAATTTGCACATTTGGCAGATGAGGGGGATGTCTGTTCAGTACCGGCACTGCTGCAGCCAGACACTTCCTCTGCCAGTCAGGGGAATGTCAGCTCCAGTAAGCAGGGGACCAGGAGAGCAGGGCAGGCCAGACAGGTGATGGTAGTGGGAAACTCCATTATTAGGGGAACAGAAAGGGCAATCTGTCACAAAGACCGTGATCGCCGAACAGTGTGCTGTCTTCCAGGCGCTAGAGTTTGACACATCGAGGGATCAGGTTGACAGTTTACTGGGAGGGGCTGGAGAAGATCCAACGGTCATGGTCCATACCCGAATCAATGACAAAGTTAGAGGTAGATGGAGAGTCCTTAAAAATGATTTCAGTGATTTCAGTCAAAAGCTTAGGGCAAGGACCTCAAAGGTAGTATTTTCCAAAATACTGCCTGTACCACGAGCCACACAAGAAAGGAAGCGGGAGATTAGGGAGATTAACAAGTGGCTCAAGAACTGGTGTTGAAACAAGGGTTTTGGGTTTCTGGAGAACTTGGCCGACTTCTCTGTCGGCTACAGGCTCTATGGTAGGGACGGGCTGCACCTCAATGGGGACGGGCAGCTGTGTTGGGTAAAGCGATGGCTAGAAGGTTGGAGGAGTGTTTAATCTAGGAACTGGGGAGGAGGGTAATTACATTATAGGAAGGGAATATAGTGCGGGAGCAAGGTAGTGGGACTGGAGGAGGAATGGAATGAGGAACTAGAACAGTTCAGAAGGAAAGGTATAGGGTTAAAAATATCCATAAACCTCTCAATTGTATGTATACTAATGCCAGAAGCTTGACTACTAAAACTGGGGAACTGGAATTAATGATGCATGAGGAGGACTATGACATAGTGGGAATAACGGAGACATGGCTCGATGATAACTATGACTGGGCAGTTAAGGTACAAGGATACAGTTTGTTTAGAAAGGATCGTCAAAACCAGAGAGGGGGAGGGGTCTGACTTTATGTAAAGTTCTGTCTAAAGCCCATAGTCCGAGAAGATATAAGTGAGGGACATGAACAAGTGGAGTCACTGTGGGTAGAGATAAATGGCGCAAAAAACAATAATAAATTGCTAATAAGAGTTTACTATAAACCACCTAATATACCAGAGTCCACAGAAAATCTGCTACTAAACAAGATAGACGAGGGGGCAAATCATAATGAGGTGGTTATCATGGGGGACTTCAACTACCCAGATATAGACTCGGAAACTAAAACATGTACATCGCATAAAGGAAAGAGGTTCTTGTTAATAACCAAAGACAATTACCTTTCCCAAATGGTTAAGGACCCGACTAGAGGGACGGTCATACTGGACTTAGTATTAACAAATAGTGTTAAGAGCGAATATTCGAATTGTGAATTTTAATCGCAAATATCGCCACTTTGAGAATTTGCGTATATTTAGAATATAATGTTATATATTCGTGAATAGTGTTGATCGCAAATATTCTAATCGCAAACTTATCGTGAATATCGGCACTTAGCAGCATCCCTAGCAACCAATAGGAAAATTTGCCTACCCCTTAGTGTTGATTGCAAATTTTTTTATCGCAAATTTATTGCGAATTTATCGTGCATATCGGCACTTATCAACATCCCTAGCAACAAATAGGAATGTTGCCTACCCCTTAGTGTTGATCGCGAATATTCTAATAACTAATTTATTTTTGTATTACATTGCCGATTTTCGCAATCAAGTAAATAATGACTGGAGATCATGAATTCTTGAATTTGCGAATTTATGGCGAATATTCGGACAAAAAATTCACAAAATATTGCAAATTCGAATATTGCCTATAACGCTTATCACTATTAGGCCTCATGCACACGACCGTTGTTTGATTCCGTGTCCGTTGCTCCGTTTTTCGTGATTTTCTGCGGACCCATTGGTTTTCAATGGGTCCGTGGAAACCTCTGCAAATGCACCGTTTGTCCTCCGCGTCCGTGGTCCGTGATTCCAGTCCGTCAAAAAAATATAACCTGTCCTATTCTTGTCCGTGAAAAACGGTTCACGGACCCATTCAAGTCAATGGGTCCGTGAAAAAATGCGGATGGCCATCCGTGTGTCATCCGCGTTCCGTGTTGTCAGCCTGTCTTTTGGTAAAATCTTTTGGGTCATGTCCGCTAAAAAAAACGGAAGACACACGGAAACACAACGGAAGGCAAAAACGGACACGGATCACTGAACAACGGAACCCCTTTTTGCGGACAGCATAAAAAAACGGTCGTGTGCATGAGGCCTTAACCAATAGACCTGACAGAATAACAAACGTGCAGATTGGGGGACACCTGGGAAATAGTGACCATAAAGTAATAGCCTTCCAATTATCATTCAAAAGAGTGTTTCTACAGGGAGGAACAAAAATGCCAAACTTCAAAAAAGCTAAATTTAGCCAAATAAGAGAGGCCATAGGCCTAACTAACTGGGACAAAGTCCTCAAAAATAAAAATACAGCCACAAAATGGGACATCTTTAAAAGCATCCTAAAATCTCATTGTGAGAGGTACATACCGTATGGGAATTAAAGGTTAAGGAATAAAAGGAACCAATGTGGATAAATAGAACTGTAAAGAAAGCAATAAATGACAAAAAGAAAGCATGTAAATCACTAAAATAAGAGGGTAGCGAGGAAGCACTGAAAAACTATAAGGAAAAAACAGAACATGTAAAAAACAAATAAAAGCGGCCAAACTGGAGACCGAGAGATTAATTGCCAAAGAGAGTAAACCTAACCCTAAAATGTTCTTCAATTATATAAATGTTAAAAAGTATAAATCTGAAGGTGTCGGCCCTCTACAGAGTAATGAGGGGGGAGTTGCAGAGAGCGACGAGGAAAAGGACAAAGCTGTTAAATATTTTTTTCTCCAATGTATTCACTGAGGAAAATAAATTGTCAGATGAAATGCTGAATGTAAAAATAAATTCCCTATTAACCACTTCAGCCTCCCTAGCTTAAACACCCTTAATGACCAGGCCACTTTTTACAATTCTGCACTACACTATTTTCACCGTTTATTCCTCCGTCATGCAACTTACCACCCAAATGAATTTTACCTCCTTTTCTTCTCACTAATAGAGCTTTCATTTGGTGGTATTTCATTGCTGCTGACATTTTAACTTTTTTTGCTATTAATCAAAAATGACCGAAATTTTTGCAAAAAAATGACATTTTTCACTTTCTGTTGTAATTTTTTTTTTTTAAAACTACATTTCTATATAAATTTTTAGCAAAATTTATTGTTCTAAATTTATTATTATTTATTTGATTAAAAAAAATCCAATAAGTGTATATTTATTGGTTTGGGTAAAAGTTATAGCGTTTACAAACTATGGTGCAAAAAAGTGAATTTCGGCATTTTGAAGCAGCTTTGACTTTCTGAGCACCTGTCATGTTTCTTCAGGTGCTAGAATGCCAGGAAAGTATAAATACCCCCCAAATGACACCATTTTAGAAAGAAGACACCCCAAAGTATTCGCGGAGGGGCATGGTGAGTTCATGTATCATTTCATTTTTTTTCACAAGTTAGCGGAAAATAACACTTTCTGAGGAAAAAAATTAAAATAATAAAGTTTCCATTTCTGCTAACTTCTGGCAAAAAAAAAAAAAAAAATCCCCCACGGACTCACTATGCCCCTCAGTGAATACCTTGGGGTGTCTACTTTCGGAAATGGGGTCATGTGTGGGGTGTGTTTACTGTTCTGGCATTTTGGGCGGGGCTAAATTGTGAGCAGCCATGTAAAAGCTAAAGGTACTCGTTGGAATTTGGGCCCCTTTGCGCATCTTGGCTGCAAAAAAGTGTCACACATGTGGTATCGCCGTACTCAGGAGAAGTAGGGCAATGAGTCTTGGGGTGTATTTTTACATATAACCATGTTGGGTGAGAGAAATATCTCTGTAAACTGACAACTTTGTATAAAAAAATTTAAAAAGTGGCATGGCAAGTTCACAGAATTATTTTTTTTTGGCACAAGTTAGCGGAAATTGATATTTTTATTTTTATTTTTTACAAAGTCTCAAATTTCCACTAACTAGTGACAAAAAATAAAATTTTACATGAACTCACCATACCCCTCACGGAATACCTTGGGGTGTCTTCTTTCTAAAATGGGGTCACATGTGGGGTGTTTGTACTGCCCTGGCATTTGAGGGTCTCCGCAATCATTACACGTATGGCCAGCATTAGGAGTTTCTGCGATTCTCCTTATCTTGAGCATACGGGTAATGAGATTTTTTTTCCCGTTCAGCCTCTGGGCTGAAAAAAAAAAAAATGAACGGCACAGATTTCTTCATTCGCATCGATCAATGTGGATGAAAAAATCTCTGCCAAAAAATGTGCAAAAAAATAAAAAATGAACGCCACAGATTTCCTCATTCGCTTCAATCAATGTGGAAAAATCTCTGCCAAAATATGTGCAAAAAAAAAAAGTAAGGTTCCATTCACACGTCCTCAAAAATGTCCGCATCTATTCCGCAATTCTGCGGAATAGATGCGGACCCATTCAGTGTGACACTATGTGCTCGCCGCATCAGCATTTGCGGAGCTGCGGCCACAAACATCCGGGTTTCGGCCCCCAAACATCCGGCCTCAGCTCCGCAAAAGATAGAGCATGTCCTATTCTTGTCCGCAATTGCGGACAAGAAAAGGCATTTTCTATAGAGTTCTGGCAATGTTCGGATCCGCAAAATGCAGAAAGCACATTGCCGGTGTCCGTGTTTTGCGGATCCATGGATCCGCAAAACACATACGGACGTCTGTGTGGTGATTGGTGCACTTACAAAAGATTCCTTTGGTGGTCCCAAGCAAAAGGGACCACCAAAGGAACGAACAGCAAGCATATCAGACGCTGTTAACAAAACAGCGTCTGATATGCCATTTTTTTTTTACTTCTACAGCCTGCCAGCGCACGATCAGCGCTGGCAGGCTGTAGTTCAACTTCTCCCCGACGCGATCCTGTGAGCGCGCGTGCGCGCGTTCACAGGAAATCTCGCGTCTCGCGAGATGACGCCCCGGCACGTCCAGGAGGAACAAACCGACCGCCGCCAGGACGCCACCGTATCCTAAGGGAATTAAGTAATTTCAAAGCCAGACCCTTAATTCTGATTTTTGTGGACACTATACTGACAGGGAATGTTCCACAGGATTTGTGCATAGCAAATGTGGTGCCAATATTCAAAAAGGGTCCAGAAACAGAGCCTAGAAACTACAGGCCAGTACGTTTAACATCTGTCGTGGGTAAACTGTTTGAAGGTTTTCTTAGAGATGCTATCTTAGAGAATCTCAATGTAAATAAGCAAATAACGCCATATCAGCATGGCTTCATGAGGGATCGGTCATGCCAAACTAATTTAATCAGTTTTTAAGAGGAGGTAAGTTCTAGACTTGACAGCGGCGAATCAATGGATGTCGTATATATCTGGACTTCTCCAAAGCATTTGACACTGTACCACATAAAAGGGTAGTATATAAAATGAGAATGCTCGGACTGGGAGAAAATGTCTGTATATGGGTAAGTAACTGGCTGAGTGATAGAAAACAGAGGGTGGTTATTAACGGTACACACTCAGATTGGGTCACTGTCACTAGTGGGGTACCTCAAGGGTCAGTATTAGGCCCTATTCTTTTCAATATATTTATTAATGATCTTGTAGAAGGCTTGCATAGTAAAATATAAATTTTTGCAGATGACACTAAACTGTGTAAAGTAATTAACACTGAAGAGGACAATATGCTGCTACAGAGGGATCTGGATAGTAGTGTTGACCGCTGATATTCGAATAGTGAATATTTTTTATGAATATTGACACTTCGCTAATTCGCGAATATTTAGAATATAGTGCTTTATATTCGTAAAAACGAATATAAATTTTTTTTTCAATCAGAACCCAAGAATAAGATACCGTTAACGAAGATAGAGAATATAGCGCTATGTTCTCTATCTTTCTTAATTCTAGCAAGTCAACCAATAGGAAAGTCATAGCCCATTCAAAGAGTAATTCGCAGTACGCCAATATTACATCATGTAATATTCGTGTACTGCGAATGAAACTTTGAATGGGGTATAACTTTCCTATTGGTTGGCTTGCTAGAATTAACGAAGATAGAGAATATAGCGCTGTATTCGTTATCTTCGCTAATTCTAGCAATACAAGTAAACTTGCCTACACACAGAATATAGCGCTTTATGTGTATTTTTCATATTCATTAATTTGGATGCGCAATGAGAGAATATTAGGTAATATTAGTCGCATTGCGCATCTAACTTAGAGCGGGGTAGATGCATCTTACTTTACTATTGGCTGGGTAAAATTAACGAATATGACGAATACGCATATAGCGCTATATTCTCTATATCCACTAATTCTAGAAAGCCAACCCAATAGCCTAGTTGACTGTACCCAGTTAGATGCGCAATGCGAAAATATTACTTTGCCCATTTTTGGCAATAAATAGAATAATGAGTCAGTATTCTATTTATTGAAATAAAATATTTAAAAGTAATATTTTCGCATTGCACATCCAACTTAGTGCTGGGTACAGTCAACTTTCCTATTAGCTTGCTAGAATTAGCGAATATAGAGAATATAGTGCTATATGCATATTCGTCATATTCGTTAATTCTTCCCAGCCAAGTAAACTTGCCTATACACAGCTCTAAGTTTGATGCGCAATGCGACTAATATTACTTAAAATTCTCGCATTGCGCATCCAACTTAGAGTTGTGTATAGCCAAGTTTACTTGGCTGGTAAGAATTAACGAATACGAATAGAGCACTATATTCTCTATATTTGCTAATTCTAGCAAGCCAAACAATAGTAAAGTTGCCTTTATACCCTGTTCAAAGTTCAATTCGCAATACAGGAGTAATTAAATCGCGTATTATTCACGATAAATAGAATACTGATGAATATTCGATTTCGACGAATATATAATGAATTCTCAATCGAATATTTGCTTAATATCGCGAAATCGAATATGGCACCTCCCGCTTATCACTACTGGATATATTGGAGGCTTGGGCAGATAAGTGGCAGATGAGGTTTAACACTGACAAATGTAAAGTTATGCACAGGAATAATGCAAGTCACCTGTACATACTAAATGGTAAAACACTCGGTAACACCGACATGGAAAAGGATCTAGGAATTTTAATAAACAACAAACTAAGCTGCAAAACCATTGTCAGGCAGCTGCTGCCAAGGCCAATAAGATAATGGGTTGCATCAAAAGGGGCATAGATGACCGTGATGAGAACATAGTCCTACCACTTTACAAATCGCTAATTAGACCACACATGGAGTATTGTGTACAGTTCTGGGCTCCTGTGAACAAGGCAGACATAGCAGAGCTGGAAAGGGTTCAGAGGAGGGCAACTAAAGTAATAACTGGAATGGGGCAAAGACAGTACCCTGAAAGATTATCAAAATAAGGGTTATTCACTTTAAAAAAAAGACGACTGAGGGGAGATCTAATTACTATTTATAAATTTGTGGTCATGGCTACGACCAAGAAATATCCAAAGAACCATAGAGAGAGAAACAATGGGAACAACCTAACCCAGCTAGGCGTGTCTTAGCTAACCTGACTAAATGGCTTGTTGTGTGTAGTGATGTCGCGAACATAAAATTTTCAGTTCGCGAACAGCGAACGCGAACTTCCGCAAATGTTCGCGAACGGGCGAACCGCCATAGACTTCAATTGGCAGGCGAATTTTAAAACCCACAGGGACTCTTTCTGGCCACAATAGTGATGAGAAAGTTGTTTCAAGGGGTCTAACACCTGGACTGTGGCATGCCGGAGGGGGATCTATGGCAAAACTCCCATGGAAAATTACGTAGTGGACGCAGAGTCGGGTTTTAATCCATAAAGGGCATAAATCAACTAACATTCCTAAATTGTTTGGAATAACGTGCTTTAAAACATCCAGTGTGTGTATACGATCAGGTATGATGTTGTATCAATCAGGTAGTGTAAGGGTTACGCCCGCTTCACAGACATTGACAGACCAAACTCCCCTTTTAATGCACCGCAAACAGTTCATTTGCACAACTGCAAACTCCCCATTTGCACAAGGTTGGATACCAAGCTAGCCACGTCCCGGTGATGTCATTGAAGGTTTCTTCCTCCACCCAGCCACGTACAACACCAAGGGTCCCCAAAAGATGGATTGAATAGATTTTTCGAACGGGGAGATGGTTAAAAAAACGCTGGCTCCCTCCACTCTGTTTTAAACCACGGGGACTGCGTCTGCGCCGTGCAATTTACTGTCACACCCGATATGAGTGGTATTTTCTGTAGTACTATTCTCATCAGTTTAATCCCTCTAACGTCCCCAATCTGGGGGCCATTTATTGAATAGATTTTTCGAACGGGGAGATGGTTAAAAAAACGCTGGCTCCCTTCACTCTGTTTTAAACCACGGTCACTGCGTCTGCGCCGTGCAATTTACTGTCACACCCGATATGAGTGGTATTTTCTGTAGTACTATTCTCATCAGTTTAATCCCTCTAACGTCCCCAATCTGGGGGCCATTTATTGAATAGATTTTTGAACGGGGAGATGGTTAAAAAATGCTGGCTCCCTCCACTCTGTTTTAAACCACGGTGACTGCGTCTGCGCCGTGCAATTTACTGTCACACCCGATATGAGTGGTATTTTCTGTAGTACTATTCTCATCAGTTTAATCCCTCTAACATCCCCAATCTGGGTGCCATTTATTGAATAGATTTTTCGAACGGGGAGATGGTTAAAAAACGCTGGCTCCCTCCACTCTGTTTTAAACCACGGTGACTGCGTCTGCGCCGTGCAATTTACTGTCACACCCGATATGAGTGGTATTTTCTGTAGTACTATTCTCATCAGTTTAATCCCTCTAATGTCCCCAATCTGGGGGCCATTTATTGAATAGATTTTTCGAACGGGGAGATGGTTAAAAAAACGCTGGCTCCCTCCACTCTGTTTTAAACCACGGTCACTGCGTCTGCGCCGTGCAATTTACTGTCACACCCGATATGAGTGGTATTTTCTGTAGTACTATTCTCATCAGTTTATTCCCTCTAACGTCCCCGACTCCCCAATCTGGGGGCCATTTATTAAATAGATTTTTTGAACGGGGAGATGGTTAAAAAAACGCTGGCTCCCTCCACTGATATGAGTGGTATTTTCTGTAGTATTATTCTCATCAGTTTAATCCCTGTTACGTCCCATATCAGAGATTGCCTTTTGTGAAAAAAAATTTAGGCCGGGTACCTTCGACTGCCTTCACAGTGACAGACCAAACTCTCATACACTAAACTGAATTGATTTCAGGAACCGGGAGATGGAAAAAGCAGCTTGGTCGGTCCTCTTACTCCCAAATTGGGGCACTGCGCGTGCACAGAGCAATGTGCTGTGACACCCTATATGAGTGGTGTCTTAACTAGTACTATTGCTATCAGTTTAATCCCTGTTACGGACCCTATCCGGTCGAATTGATTAACCATTGTCGAATCCCCATTGACATCCCCCTTATAAGCTGTGTAAAGCATATTTTTTAGTTTGGTTTTGAACTGCTGCATCCTTTCCGACTTTCGGTAATTTAGTAACATTTCTGCCACTTTCTGCTTATACCGGGGGTCTAGTAGCGTGGCCACCCGATCGCTTTTGGTCTGACCATAATGAAGCAACGGCCTTATCATCTGGGGTGTGGCAACATTGCCAACACACTTATAGAGGTGATGATGATTGCTTCATTGTGATATGCAAGCCCCTTCACCACAACAAGGTAACGATCACGAAGGGAATTGACACTTGTATGTGCCTTTTTTTTGGTTTGTTTTTGCAGCCACAGTGCTGCACCATAGGACAGAAAAATTAGGCATGTACACATGCCTGAAAAATAATGGCACTGTTGCAGCCGCTATTGTAGCAGCGGCCGGAAAAATTTATGTTTTCCAGGCAGAAAAGTGACTAAAACATTGCGGCTTGAACCCTAGTTGGTGGTGGAGAATTCACGAAAGTCATCCGGTATGCAGACATTAAATACAGCAGCGTGGGGACCATTTTGAGGCCATGGCATGTAATCAGGCCTTTTGTTAGTCAAACGTATCCCCCACTGTCAGTCCCTTCGGGATCCATGCCTCATTCATCTTTATGAAGGTGAGGTAATCAACACTTTTTGACCGAGGCGACTTCTCTTGTCAGGGACAATGCCTCCTGCTGCACTGAAGGTCCTTTCTGACAGGACACTTGAAGCAGGGCAGGCCAGAAGTTCTATCGCAAACTGGGATAGCTCAGGCCACAGGTCAAGCCTGCACACCCAGTAGTGAAGGGGTTCATTGCTCCTCAGAGTGTCGATATCTGCTGTTAAGGCGAGGTAGTCTGCTACCTGTCGGTCGAGTCGTTCTCTAAGGCTGGATCCCGAAGGGCTGTGGCGATGAGTAGGACTGAAAAAGCTCCGCATGTCCTCCATCAACAACACATCTGTAAATCGTCCAGTCCTTGCCGCCGTGTTAGGAGGAGGATTACACTCACCTCTTCCCCTGTTAGATTCCCGTTGTGCTGTGACATCCCCTTATAAGCTGTGTAAAGCATATTTTTAGTTTGGTTTTGAACTGCTGCATCCTTTCCGACTTTCGGTAATTTGGTAACATTTCTGCCACTTTCTGCTTATACCGGGGTCTAGTAGCGTGGCCACCCAGTACAGATCGTTCTCCTTTATCCTTTTTATACGTGGGTCCCTCAACAGACATGACAGCATGAAAGACCCCATTTGAACAAGGTTGGATGCAGAGCTACTCATTTCACGTTCCTCGTCCTCACTGATGTCATTGACGGTCTGTTCTTCCCCCCAGCCACGTACAACACCATGGGTCCCAGATAGGTGACAACAACGAGCACTCTGGGGTGCCTGCTGTGGTTGGTCTTCCTCCTCCTCAAAGCCGCCACATTCCTCCTCTGACTCCTCTTCCTCATACTCCTCTTCCAGCGTTGCTGCAGGTCCGGCAAGCGATGATGACAAGGCTGTTTCTGGTGGTGATGGTGACCACAACTCTTCCTCTTCCTCTTCACGCTCATCTACAGCCTGATCCAGAACTCTTCGCAGGGCACGCTCCAGGAAGAAAACAAATGGGATGAGGTCGCTGATGGTGCCTTCGGTGCGACTGACTAGGTTTGTCACCTCCTCAAAAGGACGCATAAGCCTACAGGCATTGCGCATGAGTGTCCAGTAACGTGGCAAAAAGATTCCCAGCTCTGCAGAGGCTGTCCTAGCACCCCGGTCATACAAATACTCGTTGACGGCTTTTTCTTGTTGGAGCAGGCGGTCGAACATTAGGAGTGTTGAATTCCAACATGTCGGGCTGTCGCATATCAAGCGCCTCACTGGCATGTTGTTTCGGCGCTGAATATCGGAAAAGTGCGCCATGGCCGTGTAGGAACGCCTGAAATGGCCACACACCTTCCTGGCCTGCTTGAGAACGTCCTGTAAGCCTGGGTACTTAGACACAAAACGTTGTACGATGAGATTCAACACATGTGCCATGCACGGCACATGTGACAACTTGCCAAAATTTAATGCCGCCAACAGATTGCTTCCATTGTCACACACCACTTTGCCGATCTCCAGTTGGTGCGGGGTCAGCCACTGATCCACCTGTGCGTTCAGGGCGGACAGGAGTGCTGGTCCTGTGTGGCTCTCTGCTTTCAGGCAAGTCAACCCCAAGATAGCATGACACTGTCGTATCCGGGATGTGGAATAGCCCCTGGGGAGCTGGGGGGAATCAGTTGATGTGCAGCCAGACGCCGCAGCAGAAGAGGACTCAGCCGAGGAGGATATTGAAGAGGATGGAGTAGGAGTAGAGGAGGTGGCAGTAGGTCTGCCTGCAAGTCGTGGTGGTGTCACCAACTCCGCTGCGGAGCCACGCATTCCATGCTTGTCAGCCGTCAGCAGGTTGACCCAATGCGCAGTATACGTGATATACCTGCCCTGACCGTGCTTTGCAGACCAGGTATCAGTGGTCAGATGGACCCTTGCCCCAACACTGTATGCCAGAGATGCCATGACTTCCTTTTCAATGACATGGTAGAGGTTTGGGATTGCCTTTTTGAAAAAAATTTCGTCCGGGTACCTTCCACTGTGGTGTCCCAATAGCGACAAATTTTTTGAAGGCCTCAGACTCTACCAGCTGGTATGGTAAAAGCTGGCGGGCTAAGAGTTCCGTCAAGCCAGCTGTCAGTCGCCGGGCAAGGGGTGACTTTGTGACATTGGCTTCTTATGCTCAAACATGTCCTTGACAGACACCTGACTGTGGGCAGATGAGCAGGAACTGCTGAAGGTGAGAGATGGAGTGGCGGGTGGTTGAGAGGGGGCAGGGAGGACAGCAGTGGTTGACGTGGCTGAAGATGCTGGACCAGCAGGAGCATGGTGGCTTTGAGTTTGTGTGCTGCTTGTACTCATGTGTTGATCCCATAGGCGTTTGTGATGTGAGATCATGTGCCTTCGCAAAGCAGTTGTACCAAGGTGGGTGTTGGACTTCCCACGACTCAGTTTCTTTTGGCACAGGTTGCAAATGGCATTGCTTTTATCAGAGGCAGACACACAAAATAAATGCCACACTGCTGAGCTTTGCAATGACGGCATTCTAGTGGTCGCAACAGCATGCGTTGACTGGCGTGCTGTCTGGCTGACCCCAGGTGCCGATACATGCTGTCTGACTGTGCCACTAACTCCTTGCGACGACCTCCCCCTGCTTCCAACTCGTCTCCTCATTCTCTCTGTCTCCCCTTCAGAACTTTCCCCCTCTTCTTCTCTTCGAGCAGGCACCCACGTGGCATCCGTGGACACATCGTCATCATCAACCGCTTCACTTGTATCTGACACCTCAGCAAAGGAAGCAGCAGCGGGTACAACGTCATCATCATCATCATCACACTGTACGTCCATGTGTGTAATCCTGCCTGACTGAGACATATCCCAGTAATCTACATCATCTGGCAATAATGGTTGCGCATCACTAATTGCATCCAACTGATGTGTAAATAACTCCTCTGACGGATCAAGTGAAGCGGCTGTGGTGGCTGTGGTGGTAGTGGTGGTGGTGGCGACGGGCGGGTGCGTGGTAACTTGAGAGCAGGTGACCGAAGCTGAGCTGGAGGAGGATGGTGCGTCAAGGTTCTTAGCGGTAGCTGTTGAAGATTGGGTGTCCTGTCTAAGCCAGTCAACTACGTCCTCAGAATTTTTCGGGTTCAGGGTACGTGGCCTCTGAAAACTGGGCATTATTCCAGGGACAGTGGAAATCACAGCACCACGACCACGACGGCTCCTGCGAGGTGGCCTGCCTCTGCCTGTCATTTTTTTTTTTTTTTTTAGATAAGTGGTACTACGCGTGCTAGGTACTGTGCCACCCGGTATGAGTGGTTGGCACTGGCAGTGGGCACACTACAGTCTGTGGAAGTGGGCCTGACACACACTGGCAGCAGGCAAGCAACTGAAATTAGACTACTGTCTAAAAATTAAATGCCTAATTTATCGGCAAGCTACTGTGCCACCCGGTATCAGTGGTTGGCACTGGCAGTGGGCACACTACAGTCAGTGGAAGCGGGCCTGACACACACTGGCAGCAGGCAAGCAACTGAATTTAGACTACTGTCTAAAAATTAAATGCCTTATTTATCGGCAAGCTACTGTGCCATCCGGTATCAGTGGTTGGCACTGGCAGTGGGCACACTACAGTCTGTGGAGGTGGGCCTGACACACACTGGCAGCAGGCAAGCAACTGAATTTAGACTACTGTCTAAAAATTAAATGCCTTATTTATCGGCAAGCTACTGTGCCACCCGGTATCAGTGGTTGGCACTGGCAGTGGGCACACTACAGTCAGTGGAAGAGGGCCTGACACACACTGGCAGCAGGCAAGCAACTGAATTTAGACTACTGTCTAAAAATTAAATGCCTAATTTATCGGCAAGCGACTGTGCCACCCGGTATCAGTGGTTGGCACTGGCAGTGGGCACACTACAGTCAGTGGAAGAGGGCCTGACACACACTGGCAGCAGGCAAGCAACTGAATTTAGACTACTGTCTAAAAATTAAATGCCTTATTTATCGGCAAGCTACTGTGCCACCCGGTATCAGTGGTTGGCACTGGCAGTGGGCACACTACAGTCAGTGGAAGAGGGCCTGACACACACTGGCAGCAGGCAAGCAACTGAATTTAGACTACTGTCTAAAAATTAAATGCCTTATTTATCGGCAAGCTACTGTGCCACCCGGTATCAGTGGTTGGCACTGGCAGTGGGCACACTACAGTCAGTGGAAGAGGGCCTGACACACACTGGCAGCAGGCAAGCAACTGAATTTAGACTACAGTCTAAAAATTAAATGCCTTATTTATCGGCAAGCTACTGTGCCACCCGGTATCAGTGGTTGGCACTGGCAGTGGGCACACTACAGTCAGTGGAAGAGGGCCTGACACACACTGGCAGCAGGCAAGCAACTGAATTTAGACTACTGTCTAAAAATTAAATGCCTTATTTATCGGCAAGCTGCTGTGCCACCCGGTATCAGTGGTTGGCACTGGCAGTGGGCACACTACAGTCAGTGGAAGTCAGCCTGACACACACTAGCAGTAGGCAAGCAACTGAAATTACACTAAAGTGTAAAAATTAAATGCCTTTTTTTGATGCAAAGTACTGTGCCACATGGGATGACAGGGGTGGGCACTGGCAGTGGGCACACTACAGTCAGTTGAAGTCGGCCTGACACACACTAGCAGCAGGCAAGCAGCTGAAATTACACTAAAGTGTAAAAATTAAATGCCTTTTTATGCAAAGTCCTGTGCCAGCCGGTATGAGTGGTGGACACTGGCAGTGGGCACACTACAGTCAGTGGAAGTCAGCCTGACACACACTGGCAGGCAACTAACCTTAGATTAAAGTGTAAAAATTAAATGCCTTTTTATGCAAAGTCCTGTGCCAGTCGGTATGAGTGGTGGACACTGGCAGTGGGCACACTACAGTCAGTGGAAGTCAGCCTGACACACACTGGCAGGCAACTAACCTTAGATTAAAGTGTAAAAATTAAATGCCTTTTTATGCAAAGTCCTGTGCCAGCCGGTATGAGTGGTGGACACTGGCAGTGGGCACACTACAGTCAGTGGAAGTCAGCCTGACACACACTGGCAGGCAACTAACCTTAGATTAAAGTGTAAAAATTAAATGCCTTTTTATGCAAAGTCCTGTGCCAGCCGGTATGAGTGGTGGACACTGGCAGTGGGCACACTACAGTCAGTGGAAGTCAGCCTGACACACACTGGCAGGCAACTAACCTTAGATTAAAGTGTAAAAATTAAGTGCCTTTTTTTTAAGCAAAGTCCTGTGCCACACGGGATGACAGGGGTGGGCACTGGCAGTGGGCACACTACAGTCAGTTGAAGTCGGCCTGACACACACTAGCAGCAGGCAAGCAGCTGAAATTACACTAAAGTGTAAAAATTAAATGCCTTTTTTATGCAAAGTCCTGTGCCAGCCGGTATGAGTGGTGGACACTGGCAGTGGGCACACTACAGTCAGTGGAAGTCGGCCTGAAACACTCTAGCAGCAGGCAAGCAGCTGAAATTACACTAAAGTGTAAAAATTAAATGGCTTTTTTATGCAAAGTCCTGTGCCAGCCGGTATGAGTGGTGGACACTGGCAGTGGGCACACTACAGTCAGTGGAAGTCAGCCTGACACACACTGGCAGGCAACTAACCTTAGATTAAAGTGTAAAAATTAAGTGCCTTTTTTTTAAGCAAAGTCCTGTGCCACACGGGATGACAGGGGTGGGCACTGGCAGTGGGCACACTACAGTCAGTTGAAGTCGGCCTGACACACACTAGCAGCAGGCAAGCAGCTGAAATTACACTAAAGTGTAAAAATTAAATGCCTTTTTATGCAAAGTCCTGTGCCAGCCGGTATGAGTGGTGGGCACTGGCAGTGGGCACACTACAGTCAGTGGAAGTCAGCCTGACACACACTGGCAGGCAACTAACCTTAGATTAAAGTGTAAAAATTAAATGCCTTTTTTTGATGCAAAGTCCTGTACCACACGGAATGACAGGGGTGGGCACTGGCAGTGGGAACACTACAGTCTGTGGGACTGCAGCTCCTCACACACAGGCAGGCCAGGCAACTGCAATATGTATATAAAGGGGAAAAAAAAGCAGACTAATGTTGCAGCCCTAAAAAGGGCTTTTTGGGGTGCTGTCAGGACGCTGTCCTTACAGCAGAGATCAGATGAGTCTTTCAGGACTGGAGTGGACACTGAATTCACTAGCCTAGCTATCAATTTCCCAATTAAATCAGCAGCAATTACACTCTCCCTCCTCTCACTAAGACTGCAGCTTCAGAATGAATCTAAAATGGATGCTGTTCAGGAGGTGGGAGGGTCTGGGAGGGAGGGTATGCTGCTGATTGGCTGGAATGTGTCTGCTGACTGTGAGGTACAGGGTCAAAGTTTGCTCAATGATGATGTATAGGGGGCGGACCGAACATCGCATATGTTCGCCCGGCAGAGGCGAACGCGAACAAGCTATGTTCGCCGGGAACTGTTCGCCGGCGGATAGTTCGGGCCATCTCTAGTTGTGTGCCCTAAGCCATGATCGTGGGTAGGCCTATAAGTGGGCATACCCTGTGGAAATGAGAAAATGAGGGAGGGAGGGAGGGTGGGGCACCTGAGAACACACGCCTGTGAGTGAGGCTGTGGCTCGTATATGAAGAGCCTCAGCTCATCCCACAAATGCAGGCTGACTAATCAGCCTTACTAACTTGTGGTCATGGCTACGGCCAAGAGATATCCAAAGAACCATAGGGAGAGAAACAACGGGAACAACCTAACCCAGCTAGGCATGTCTTAGCTAACCTGACTAAATGGCTTGTTGTGTGTCCTAAGCCATGATCGTGGGTAGGCCTATAAGTGGGCAAAAACCAAGCCAAGTAGGGTAGAAAAGGAACTCGAATGGCATGTGCAAACTAATCCCCAAGCCAACTGTAAGGCATCAGGGATCTTGAGCAAAAATGTTGAGTGTATGAGGCAAGACCAGAAGGAGACCTACAACCCATCTTGTGGATGACAAGGCCGCAGACATGATGCTCAATATTGCGGATACTGCCCCAAAGCGGAATGGAGGACTGGGAATACATTGTGAAATGGATCATGAAAAACCACCTGAACCTTGTAAAGTTTTGGTTCTAGTGCGAGTACTGGCAATGCCCTAGCCTTAGGAGATCGTGGAACCGAAACCTGACTGCCTAGACTATGCAGGAATGAGGGCCAAAAAGAACCATGTAGATAGGAAGAGAATCCTTGAATAGTTCCCCAGACAACAGCTATCTGCTAGTCGTGGTCCGAGCGTTGTTCTTCTGTGTACCCCTGAGAATTGTTTTAACGCCTGAGACGTGAAGACCGACCTACTATCTGAATCTTCTACTGTGAGGGAATGCTGGATCTTGTCCAAACCCGATTCAACGCGGTTGTAGGTAGTCTGAGGTTAGTGCGGCAAGAAGCTACAAAGCCATAAAGATTCTGTCTATGCCCTCCCATGAGTGAGGGAAGCAATTATAATGAAGCTACTGACGAAAATGAATTCCTGGTCATAGTAAATAGGCAAAGACTTTGCACAGGGACCTGGTTGACCAGATGTGATCGACTACGATCGAAAACTGAAATGCTAGAGGGAATTACCCTACTTGTTCCTCCTCTGGCAGGACCTGAACAAAAGCATGAACAATTAAAGCAAGATGAAATATCTGCGTAAGATAAGACGATGATGCTGTAGGGCGAAACGGACCAGTTTGCGGACAAAAACATAAAGTGAGCGATCAACATGGATTATGAGGAGATTAGGGAAGCAGGTATATATGTCATACATACGGGCCAAATCAGCCTAGATGCACAGATGGACAGCCAACCAGGCAATCAGCCCAGCAGGACTGAAAACAGTTATCGAGCCCCCGAAGCCATGGGGCCGAAGCTGTCATCGGGCCCCCGAAGCCATGGGGCCGAAGCTGTCATCGGGCTCCCGAAGCCATGGGGCCGAAGCTGTCATCGGGCCCCCGAAGCCATGGGGCCGAAGCTGTCATCGGGCCCCCGAAGCCATGGGGCCGAAGCTGTCATCGGGCCCCCGAAGCCATGGGGCCGAAGCTGTCATCGGGCCCCCGAAGCCATGGGGCCGAAGCTGTCATCGGTCCCCCGAAGCCATGGGGCCAAAGCCGTCATCGGGCCCCCGAAGCCATGGGGCTGAGTTTTTATTTATTTATTTATTTTTTAAACAATAAATTATAACTATAATAAGTGACCTGAATAAGGTGCAGGTGAAATTAAACCATGAGACCTGACCGACGTGGAAAGTGACCCCCAACATGAGTTCAACTGCGTGACCTAAAAAGACGAAGGGAAACGTGACAGAAAATGGAGATAATAACGGACATTAACTAAAATGAAACCTAAATAACACAAGCTGTGAAGCAGGTAAAGATGTGAGTCATTCAAAACTAAAACCATAGCTGCACAGGTAGACAGACAACCATTGGTTGGACCCCTGAAGCCATGGGGCCGAAGCAACCGCCAGGGCCCATGGGGCTGGGCAGCCGCCAGTATGCAACCCTAAGAATTAAGGACAGCTGGGGAAAAGATTTGGGCTTAACCCGACGGGTTTAGTAATCAAACGGGGACTCGATAACCTAAAAAGACAAAGACATGGGGTAAGCTTCTTAATGAAATAAGGCTAAAATGAACCGCAAATACTAATCTGTAAAATATAAATGAACAAAAGAAAACTTCTAAAAGGTGTGCCATGGAAAATAGTATCAGATGGCCGTATGAACTACCTATGTCAATGTCAATTGTGAAATGCTCTAAGCCAAGAGCCACTCCAGCGAGCCTCTTATGGCAGGAGCCATGCGTGCGAGTCTCTTATGGCAGAAGCAAGTATCAGATGACCGTGCGAACTGCGAATGACGATACCAGTCGGAGGTCCTATTAGCGAAGAGCCACTTGTGAGAGCCTCTTATGGCGGAAAAAGTATCAGATGGCCGTGCGAACTACAAGTGTCAGTGCCAATCGTGAGGTCCTATAAGCAAAGAGCCACCCGTGCGAGCCTCTTATGATTTTTATTTTTATTAAATAAACCACTTATGCAGCACCAGAATGCCTTAGGGACTCGCATTACCCCTTCTAACAGCAAACCTGGAACACTAACCAGCCTACAACCATGTTGTACCCCTAACAAACAAAACACGAAAAACGGTCATGGGGCCCCCGGAGCCATGAGGCCGGATCAGTCATAGGGCCCCCGAAGCCAGAGGCCGAAGCAGTCATAGGGCCCCCGAAGCCAAGAGACTGATCTGGATGATGTTGCGGTGACGATAAGTAATTAAAACGTAAGCCGGACCTGATGGGATATGCAGCGGCTTGAATGATTGAATTGGCTAGAAGGGCCTAAGAAACATAACTGCCAACAGGCGTTGAAAATATAGACATTAGTAATCCGAAGCACGGGCATACATAAAACATTAACCACCGCTAACCATAAAGCATAAACATGAAATTGAAACAGAGATGGAAGAAAAACAAGAGCCTGAGGCATTGCAAGTTCGCTAAGAGAAGTCTCTTATCGTGACAAACAAATGAACAGCTTGTGAAAACATAGCAGGAAACTTACTCCTATTGGCCCACTGACCTCCGCTGAGGAGCTGTTTGGTGAACTGGGGCAGGAGACAAATCTGAGTGAATACGAACCAGAAGTAAAAAGAGACCAGTCTGAGTGAATACGAACCAGGATTAAAGAAGACCAAAATAATTTTATTTTTTATTTTTTTAACTAAAATGAACAGAAAAGTAGGCCTATGGAATGTAACAGACCACCGAGGAAAGGAACGTAAGCCTGTAAAGAACGCAGTTATGTTTGTCGGAGAGAGTTACCAGAGTGGTGGGTGCAGACTGCCCCGGTGAGATTATTGAGTAAAACCATGACGTAGCAATGAACAGGAGAATGCAGCTTTGAGTGGGAGCAGAGTACAACAAATGATGTAATGACAAATGGGTGAATGCAGCTTTGGATGTCAGTGGTACCTAAAACACATGGCATGGGCGCAGCTCTGAGTATGGGTAGAGCATGAAAAGCATGGTATAAAGCAGATGTAAATGCAATCTGAAAGTGAGCAGAGTATTTACGTGATGCAAAAGTGGACATGTGAACACCGCTCTAGTAGTGAATGGAGTATAGGAGACATGCGGACGCAGCTTTGGATGTAAACGGAATATTACCTTGATGTGACATCAGACATGGGAAGTTGCTTTGGTGAGTGGGGTATACAACCTGGTGTAGCAGTAGAAGTGTGAACACAACTCTGGGTATAAGCAGAGCATGAAAATTGGTATAACAGCAGCTCTGGTTGTGAACGGAGCATGACATAGATGTAACAGCGACGTGAATGCAGTTCTTGAAATGGGCCTGGAAAGGACCTGCATAGGACGTGTGAACGCAGCTCTGGGTGCGAGTAGAGCAAACATGATATACTGATAGACGTATGAATGCAACTCTGATCGTGGGTGGAGTGCAAAAAAATAAATAAATAAATAAAATGATTTGACAGCGCAAGTGTGAATGCACCTCTGGGTGTGGCCGAGAATGAAATTGGTAGAATAGCAGCTCTAAATGTGAGTGGAGCATAAACATGATGTAACAGTGAATGTGAATGAAGCTCTGAAACAAGCCTAGTATGAACATGTTGTGACAGCGGACGTGTAAACACAGCTCTCACTTTGAGCAGAGCAAACATGATACACAGTCGGAAAGCCTGTGACAGTAAAAGACGTGCGGATGCATCTGAGGCGTATGAAGCATGGTGCAGTAGTAGGCATAAGAAGCATGAGACATGAAATAAAAGCCGAAAGTGTAAATGCTGCTCAGGATAACAGCAGAGCATAAAAGTTCGGCAAGTACATTGTGGTAAGGTGCAAGGTGTCATATGCGATGGCAGGTGCGTGTCACCGAGGTTGCTGGCCTCGGTGAGGTGAGAGCCGGGTTTTTGTCTGCAGCAGCTAGTGCTGTTTGACTCTTTTAAATAGCATGGCTGCAAAGCCGATCCGGGCCGGCTCTTACTGGGAGCAGCTAAAGAGTAGGGTGGGTGGCTGCTCCCCACGGTCCAGTCCGAGTTTTGGGCTGGGTATAAAACACAGCCATCAGCTGTGTCTGAGGTGATTATCCTGGAGCCTGCTAACAGGGCTGAGGAGTTCTCTGTGCTGGAGGACGGAGCTCAGCAAGGTGGTGTTTCCCTGCAACCTGAAGGAGGAATCGCCTGCGGCTGAACCGACTGCTAGGTGTGAACCCGCACTTAAACCACCCAAGGTGACTGGACCCTGTGTTGGCCTGTTTTTGGTTTGGCCACATGATTTCTGTTGTGTGTGAACTGTCACCAAGAGACTGTTTTCATTTCTGGTGTGCAAGTGTGAATAAAACACTGTTTGATGCACAATCTGGACTCCTTGTTTTGCCTCTAAACTGCACCCGCACCGCTGTCTACCAGAGCGACTCCCCACATTTGGTGTCGGATGCGGGCATGCGCAGTGAGGCTGGCGTGAACGCCGAACTTTGTTTTTGCTGAGCAAAAGTGAATGTCCTATATTAAGCCGGCAAAGTTGCAGCCTGTGATCCCCGACAAAATGGAGGCGGCTGTGAAAGCCCTCATAGAGGCTAACGTGCAGCAGCGGGAGACCAACCAGCTACTGCTACAGCACGTGATGGCGTTGCAAGCGGCAGGAGCGTCCCACCGCGCCCACGATGCCCGGAAAGCTGTCCGTGCCGCGATCCCTAAGATGACCCCTCGGATGATGTGGAGACCTATCTGGCGGTGTTCGAGAAGGTGGCCGTGAGGGAGAAATTACCCGAGAACAGTGGGCAGAGGTCGTCGCTCCGTTCCTGGCGTCTGGACCCCAGCAAGTATTTTTGACCTCCCAGGTGACCAAGCAGCTGACTACCCGACTGTGAAAGGTGAGATCCTGGCAAGACTGGGGGTGAATGTTTTGGTCCGGGCCCAGCGGGTGCATCAGTGGGAGTTTAACCCGGCTGAACCCGCCAGGCCACAATACTATGACTTGCTACAACGGTTGCAAAAATGGCTGCAGCCAGACATACTGACTCCCACTGCTATGCTCGACCGTCTGTTAGCCGATGTCTTCTGGAGGGCTTTGCCTTACCCTCTCCAGCACTGGATCGGCCAGGTATCGCCCACC
Source organism: Bufotes viridis (assembly GCA_033119425.1). Lineage (NCBI taxonomy): Eukaryota > Metazoa > Chordata > Amphibia > Anura > Bufonidae > Bufotes > Bufotes viridis. Next base: position 91,991,813 of record CM065595.1, read on the forward strand.
AATGCCCTGGAGATGGTCGACCTGGTGGAGCGGTACGAGGCCACCAGAAACCTGCAGGGGAGTCTTGCTGGGAAGGGGTCAGTCAAACCCCGGAGGCATCAGGGCCGACTGTCCGCATCGGGATGAGCCGATGGAGGTGAACTACGGGGGTCGCCACTCCTTGTATGCACGGAAGCTGTGCGCAACTGGCACCCGTGAGGTGGAAGACCATAACCACCTGTGTCAGGTAGAGGTGGGAGATTCGCTGGCGGTGGCTCTGCTGGACTCCGGGAGTTTAGTCTCCCTGGTAAGGGCTGCCCTTGTACGGCCTGTGGAGTATACTGGCCGTAAAGTCGGGGTCCTGTGCATCCACGGAGACCTGAAAGGCTACCCCACTGCACTAGTGACTTTGTCCACAGCGGCTGGTAGGTGGACCCACGAGGTGGCTGTCGCTACTAAACTCCCACATGAACTAATACTTGGGAGGGACTTCCCCGGTTTTCCGGCGCTGTGGCCGGCAATAAAGGTATCTGAGGGACCCGAGACAGGGGTGACCCTAGTAGAGTGGCCTGATACCGCTGGAAGGCCAGAACCCTGGGAGCCCGAGTCTGAAGGGCTGGCGGTAGGGGTGACCACTGCTCCAGCGGTAGAGGGGGAGACAACCCCACTGAGTGTAATGGTGGGAGACACGGAGGACTTGCCACCGGGACCTGAGTTGGCAGACCTCAATGTCTCCGGGGAAAATTTTGGGACCGCACAACACCGGGACCAAACACTAACCAGGGCCTGGGAGAATGTGCTGGAAATTGATGGTAAACCCCAGAAACCAGGGGCTGAATTAATGTTCCCACGATTTATTGTTCTACAGGATATGTTGTATCGGGTGAACCAAGTCCGAGGTGAACCTGTTGAACAGTTGGTGGTGCCCACAGCGTATCGCAAGCTTGTCATGGAGCTTGCCCACCAACATGTTCTTGGGGGACACCTGGGGTGGCAGAAAACCCAGGACCGCATACTGCAGCGGTTTTATTGGCCCAGTGTGTTCAAGGAGGTAGAAAATTATTGTAAGTCCTGTCCAACCTGTCAGATAACTAGCCCCCAGCCTCATTTCCGTAGTCCTCTGGTACCTCTGCCAATTATTGAAGTACCGTTTGAGCGAATCGCTATGGATTTAATTGGGCCTGTACCAAAGTCTGCCAGGGGCCACCAACACATTCTGGTAGTTCTCGACTATGCCACTCGGTATCCGGAGGCGGTGCCTCTGCGACATACCTCAGCTAGGCTCATTGCCAAAGAGTTAATGGAGATGTTTTCCCGTGTGGGCCTGCCAAAAGAGGTTCTGACAGACCAAGGGACCCCTTTTATGTCCAAAGTAATGAAGGAACTGTGTAAATTGTTGCGTATAAAGCAGTTACGGACGTCCGTTTACCATCCGCAAACAGACAGTCTTGTTGAGAGGTTTAACCAAACTCTAAAAAATATGTTAAAAAGGGTGGTGTCTAGAGATGGGAAGGACTGGGACCTGATTCTGCCCTATCTCATGTTCGCAGTGCGAGAGGTACCCCAGGCCTCTACTGGGTTCTCGCCCTTCGAACTGCTTTATGGCAGACACCCTCGGGGCCTGTTGGATATCGCCAAGGAAGCATGGGAACAACAGCCTGTCCCCCACAAAAGTGTCATTGAGTATGTCACCCAAATGCAGGAACGGATAGAAAGGGTGTTGCCGCTGGTCCGGGAGCATATGGAGGCAGCGCAACAAGCCCAGAGTAGGGTGTATAATCGTCAGGCTCGGGTACGGGGCTTCCGTCCGGGAGATCGGGTTCTGGTTCTGGTACCCACCCTTGACAGCAAGTTCCTAGCTAGGTGGCAGGGCCCCTATGAGGTGATCGAGAAGGTAGGGAAGTAAATTACAAAGTACACCAGCCAGGCGGCGCAAGCCGGAGCAGGTGTACCACGTGAATTTACTTAAGCCGTGGAAAGATAGGGACACAGCCGACGACCACAGCCCCGGCCAGGGCTTCTAGGTGAAAGGGTCCAGCCCCACAGTTCGAGGCCTGTGAAGCAGTAACCACGGTAAAAATTGCAGACAGCCTGTCTTCCAAACAAGTTCAGGAAGTCAGGGAGTTCATCAGTCGGAACACGGATGTGTTCTCGGACCTCCCTGGCCGCACGTCTCTCATCCAACATGACATCGTCACTGAGCCTCAGGCCAAGATCCGGTTAAAACCATACCGGGTACCCGAGGCTCGGCGGCACGGGCCAAGTACAGTTAATGTTGAAGCTCGAGGTCATTGAGGAGTCGAAAAGTGAGTGGGCCAGTCCCATAGTCCTAATACCCAAGCCGGATGGGACGTTGCGGTTCTGCAACGACTTTCGCAAGTTAAATGAAGTATCCAAGTTTGACGCGTATCCCATGCCCCGAGTAGACGAGCTGGTTGAAAGTTTAGGACAAGCCCGTTATTTTTCTGTGCTGGACCTCACTAAAGGGTACTGGCAGGTACCCTTAACGGAGTCGGCTAAGGAAAAAACCGCATTTGTTACCCCGCAGGGCCTGTATCACTACAAGGTGTTACCCTTTGGCCTGCATGGCGCCCCCGCCACTTTCCAAAGGTTAATGGACATAGTGCTGCGACCACATCGTCGGTACGCCTCGGCCTACTTAGATGATGTAGTCAAGGTGCAAGGTGTCATATGCGATGGCAGGTACGTGTCACCGAGGTTGCTGGCCTCGGTGAGGTGAGAGCCGGGTTTTTGTCTGCAGCAGCTAGTGCTGTTTGACTCTTTTAAATAGCATGGCTGCAAAGCCGATCCGGGCCGGCTCTTACTGGGAGCAGCTAAAGAGTAGGGTGGGTGGCTGCTCCCCACGGTCCAGTCCGAGTTTTGGGCTGGGTATAAAACACAGCCATCAGCTGTGTCTGAGGTGATTATCCTGGAGCCTGCTAACAGGGCTGAGGAGTTCTCTGTGCTGGAGGACGGAGCTCAGCAAGGTGGTGTTTCCCTGCAACCTGAAGGAGGAATCGCCTGCGGCTGAACCGACTGCTAGGTGTGAACCCGCACTTAAACCACCCAAGGTGACTGGACCCTGTGTTGGCCTGTTTTTGGTTTGGCCACATGATTTCTGTTGTGTGTGAACTGTCACCAAGAGACTGTTTTCATTTCTGGTGTGCAAGTGTGAATAAAACACTGTTTGATGCACAATCTGGACTCCTTGTTTTGCCTCTAAACTGCACCCGCACCGCTGTCTACCAGAGCGACTCCCCACAACATGAAGCAGTGAAATACGTGAAGTCTAAAGATGGTGGTAGCAGGGGGAGGGGGGAGACACAGCTACAGCAAGAGGCCTAAACAATAACAGCTGCGTCCGATCTCCGAACATAACGTCACGTGCAGCCCAGGTAACTCTGCCTTACAGCAAACCGGCTGAAGTAACTTTTCATGCGAGACGAACAAAGCATAGCGAAGTTGGGGCCAGGTGCAGAATGGGTTAAAAATAATAAACTAATATTAACATACCTGTTCCATTTGATCGAAGCCTGGCCTCCTCTCCGTTAGCTTGCTAGTAGGAAAATGACCTGTGATGATGTCACAGCATCACATGGCCCAATCACCTGCTCCATCACTATGGTGATGGAGCATGTGATTGGTCCATGTGACCATGTGACATCATCACAGGTCCTTTTCCTACTAGCAAGCTAACGGAGAGGAGGCCGGGCTTCGCGATCAAATGGAACAGGTATGTTAATATTAGTTTATTATTTTTAACCCATTCTGCACCTGTTTAAACATTAGGAAGATGGCCAAGGGTATTATTTTACATTATAACTATGTTATAATGTGAAATAATACCAGCGGGACAATTTCTGACCCAAACATGCACTTCTGTTAAGAAGTGCATGTTCGGGTCTGGGTACCAAAAGTGCAGATTTTTCTCCCGCGCGTGCAAAACGCATGACAGCGCTTTGCACTAGCAGGGAAAAATCGCGGCGATTCCCGCAACGCACCCGCACTGTTTGACGGAGTGCACCCGCAACGCCCGTGTGAAAGGGGCCTAAAGGAATTCAAGTGGGGCCTGGATATAATTCTGGAGTATAATAATATTATAGGTTATAGCTACTAGAGATTGGTCGTTGATCCCGGGAGTTATTCTGATTGCCTGATTGGAGTCAGGAAGGAATTTTTAATTCCCCTTAAGTGGGCAAAATTGGCTTCTACCTCACTTTTTTTTTTTTGCCTTCCTCTGGATCAACTTGCATGATGACTGGCCGAACTGGATGGACAAGTATTAAGCAAATATATTTTCTGTATTTGTGGGAGGGGAGGCTGATTACAAGGCTATTTACATGCACCTGTGGGCCTAGGCTGGCTGATTGCTAGGCTATTTATAGGCACCTGTGGGCCCAGGCTGATGCCGATTCAGCTGATTTCACTACCTCTGGGTCAGCTCTAGGATACTGCAGCATGGTGTACAGACTCCTTACAGCTGGGCAACGGCAGAATCTCTAAGGAAGGCGCTGGTATTCATGGTAGGATCGGAGTGGTTTGCACGGGACCCACGCTGTGGTCCGCGACATGTAGCACTCTGGGATGAAGCAGAGTTTGGGCGCTAATGCTCAAGCGATGGCGTCAGTATTGTTTGTCTGGCTTTTCAGAGGCCTGCGGGGGCCATTGCATACAGTTATTGGGGTAGCATGCGCTTAGAGTAGGTATGGTTGTATGTTTCTGATACCTGGTTTACATGTGGAGTGCGTGTCTGTAGTTGGCTCAAGCTATGCACGCTGTGTTTAAGTGTTGTGTATCAATGTTCAATGGAAAAAAAAATGCAGCTGCATCGTGTGCAGGCTCATTCACGCCTGGGCAGCGGCAGAAAGTGCCAGGCGTGTGCTGGCATTCACTGTAGAATCGCATTTGTTGGCACGTGATCCACACTGCGGTATGCGATTCGCAATACTCTGGGACGAAGCACAGTTGGGCGCTAATGGTCAAGTGACTGTTGTTAGTATTTCTGCCTGGCTGTTCAAGGGCTTGTTGGGGGCCTCTGCATATAGTTATTGGTGTTGCATGCGCCTAGAGTAGGTATGGTCGCATGTTTTCTGACATCTGTTCGATACGGAACGCGTGTCTCCAAGCTACGCACACAGTGTTTAAGTGATGGTATTATTTAGTTTATCTCTCTGGAAGGGTCATGTATCAATGGTCATAAAAAAAAAGTGTATGTTTACTGTCACCTGTTTTAAATGTGGGGCGCACGTCCGCAGTTAGCGCCAGACATGCAAGGTGTTGGTGAATGTATGTCAGTGGTCCATAAATGGGGACACAAGCAGATTGATCAAGGCGCCTATATTTGAGTTCTGAGGCTCTGGTAAGTGTGTTTAATCTATAAATTGTATGTCATGGGCACGCAAGTGTCAGCTGTTCTGTGCTGTGTTTATAGGTGCACTATTGTGTCGATTAATTGGCGTTGCATCAGGGTTTATGTTCAACCACGTTTATGTTTCTTAGAGGAACACGAGGTGGTGTTGTGGTGACCATCATTAAAAAAAATAAAAAACTCCTGCAGCATTATGTGGAGGTCCATTCGCACCCGGGCAATGGCAAAAGGTGCCAGGCGAGTGCTGGCATTCACGGTGGGATCGGACTTGGTTACTCCGTGACTTGTAGCTCTCTGGGGCGAAGGGGGTTGGGCGCTAATGGTCGAATGATCATGGCTAGGTTTCTTACCTTCAAAAGCTACGTCTGTGTGTCTGCATTTACATTTTGTCCTATACTCCATTCACTACTAGAGCTGCGTTCATGCATCTGTTGTTGTATCACACTAATACTCTGGCTGCGTTATACCTTGCTCTTCATGCTCAGAGCTGGGCCCATACCATGTTTTAGGCACCATTCACATCCAGAGCTGCATTCACCCACCTGTTCTCACGCCATGTGTTATACTCTGCTTCCACTTATAGCTACATTTTCCTTTTATTTCGACTTCATGGTTACTCAGTATTTTCACTAGGGCAGTCAGAACACTTACTTTTTCTGTTCACTTCGGTAAAAAAAAGAAAAAATGAATAAATAAATAAAAAATAAAAAATAAAAATTTCCAGTGTTTTCAGTCCTGGGTTGCATTTACTTAGACTGGTCTCCTTTACTTCTGGTTCATATTCACTCAGATTGGTCCCTTGCCCCAGTTAACTAAATAGCTTCTCAGCGGTCAGTGGGACAATGGGAGTATGTTTCCTACTATATTTTCACAAATCCTTCATTTGTCAATATAAGGATCTTCTCTTAGCGAACTGCAAGGCCTCTAGCTCTCCGTTTTCTCACATCTGTTCAATTTCATGGTTCGCGGTTGGTTAATGTTTATTTATGCACATGGTTCGCATCACTCATGCCTATGCATATCCCATCGGGTCTGGCTCACATTTTAATTACTCATCGTCACTGTAAGGTCATTCAGTTCAGTCTCATGGCTTCGAGGGGCCCGATGATCGCTTCAGCCTCATGGCTCTGGGGGCCCCTTTGACCGTTCTTCATGTTGTTCGTTAGGGGCACCATATGGTTGTAGGCTGTTAGTGTCTTAGGTTCCCTGTCAGAGGGGTTAATGGTTACGCGAGTTCCCAAGTCATACTGGTGCTGCATAAGAGGTTTATAAAAAAAAAATCTGCCATTAGAGTCTCGCATGTATGGCTCCACCATTAGTCTCTCACGCATGGCTTCTCCGATTTATTGTTACACATATGACTCCGCCACCAGAGTCTATCACACATGGCTTCTCCGTTTATGTTTTACACACATGACTCCTTCATTATAGTCTCTCAAGCAATGATTCTCCGATTAAGTGTCCGCCATTAGAGTCCCTCACGCATGGCTTCTCCAATTAAGTGTTTGACATATGACCTTGCCATTAGAGTCTCTCATGCATGGCTTCTCCAATTAAGTGATACACATATGACTTCGCCATTAGAGTCTCTCACGCATGGCTTCTCCGATTTAGTGTTACACATATGACTCCGCCATCAGAGTCTCTCACGCATGGCTTCTCCAATTAAGTGTTTCAGATATAACTCCGTCATTAGTCTCCCACGCATGGCTTCTCCGATTTAGTGTTACACATATGACTCCGCCATTAGAGTCTCTCACGCATGGCTTCTCTGTTTATGTTTTACACACATGACTCCGCCATTAGAGTCTCTCACACATGGCTTCTACGATTAAGTGTTTGACATATGACTTCGCCATTAGTGTCTCTCACGCATGGCTTCTCCGATTTACTGTCCGCCATTAGAGTCTCTCACGCATGGCTTCTACGATTAAATGTTTGACATATGACTTCGCCATTAGTGTCTCTCACGAATGGCTTCTCCGATTAAGTGTTTGACATATGACTTCACCATTTGAGGTCGGCCACGTAGCCCCACCACAAGTAGGTTCCATGTCTTTTTCCACCACTCGGGCTGAGGGTGTTGGTGTCGGGCCTAAGTCCTGGGTATTGGTCTGTCTTCCAGTAGGAGGTACAGTAATAAGGCGCAATTCTCAATGTCTCACGTCTACAGACACAAGTCCTATCCGACTACAGGCGCTGCATACATAGTATCACGACCTTAAGCTTATTTCCTGTCACAACTGCAGGTATGGTGTGTACGTTCTCTGTCCTCATTACAGGCAACATTAGCTTGTTAATTGAAATAGCCATGTATTCGTGTTGATGGTTCCCCAGGCCTGGTGAGTTTACACATTCTGCTTAATTTTCTAATAGAGAAACACGGCATATGCCATGTTCTTACTTTTGGGCCCTTTATATATTAAAGTTGTGGCCTGGGGAATAAGTAGAAGTGTAGTAGTTTGCAACCAGGAATAGTTGGTGCCCAATTAGAGCCCTCGGCGAATGCTTGGAATTCATTTAGGACTTCCGACAGATTCGCCATGGTTTGTTTCAGTCTGCAGCTCTCAGGATTCAGACCTTCTCGTAATATGTTCATACGTTGTTAGTATACATAGGAGTAAATCGTTTCTGATTACCGGCCACTCCTTCAATCGCATCAGCATTAGCCACCTCTAAGAACGATGTGCCGGTGTACATGACAGAGGTAAGGTAGATGGTAGTCACTGTGATATGTACGATATATTTCGCACCTTCATCGGGGAATGTCTTTTACGTTCAAAGTGGGTGTAGTAATGGTATGTTTATATTTTGCTCTAACCTAAGGTCTGCTCCTTTTGGCCCCTTTAGGCTGCCCTACTGCAGCAGTTATGGCATAATTCTACTGCTTGTTGTAGATAGGGTTAGATAGGTTAGGTACACCTTTCTGATAGCCAATCCGACCACAAGTATTAAGCAAATATATTTGCTGTATTTGTGGGAGTTGAGGCTGATTACAAGGCTATTTACATGCACCTGTGGGCCTAGGCTGGCTGATTGCTAGGCTATTTATAGGCACCTGTGGGCCCAGGCTGATGCTGATTCAGCTGAATTTCACCCACCCACCCACACCATCTTACAGTCATTTCATATTAGGGTGGCACCCTTTAGGCTGCCCTACCGTAGCAGTTATGGCATAATTCTACTGCTTGTTGTAGATAGGGTTATATAGGTTAAGTACACCTTTCTGAAAGCCGATCCGACCACAAGTGTCTTTTTTTGGCCTTATATACTATGTTACTATGTAAAATTTATGGATAAGCGGGTCCATGGTCTGGACGGGATGGGCAACGGAAGTAGAGAGCCGGAAGGCCGAGTATGTGTCACTTTAGCGTGTGCACAGCTACTACAGGCTGACACATAGTCCTCAACACCATTACACAACTCTGGCCACCAGAATCTATGAAAGATGAGGTCGGCAGTGGATCTGCTCCCATGGTGTCCCGTAAGGACCGTACATGATGTTCCTCAACACCTTGTGATGCAATTCCGATGGCACAAACAGTTTCCCAGAGGGAAAAGAAAATGATGTGTGTCCCTGGGCCTCTAACACCTTCACCTCTAGGTCAGGGTAAAGAGCCAATATTACCACCCCTTCTGACAGTATAGGACTTAGATTTAAAAAATCACCACCTATAGGAAAACTACGTGAAAAGCATCTGCTTTGACGTTCTTAACCCCAGGACAACAGGTGACAGTTAAATTGAATCTGGTGGAAAAAGACCATCTGGCCTGCCTCGGGTTCAGTCATTTAGCCGACTCCAGGTAAGCCAGATTTTTGTGATCAGTGAACACCGAGATCGAATAAATCGTCCCTTCCAACCAATGACGCCATTCCTCAAAAGCCAAATTAATGGCCAGTAACTCTCTGTTACCCACATCATAATTTCTATATGCGGAAGAGAGTTTTTTAGAGAAAAAGGCACATGGACGCCATTTACCAGGTGACAGGCGCTGTGATAAAACTGCTCCTACCGCCACCTTGGAAGCATTAACTTCCACAATGAAAGATTGTGATACATCCAGCTGCACCAATATAGGGGCAGAAGAGAAGCATTCCCTAATTGCAGAAAAGGCTCGCAACGTGTGAGACCACACTGAAACATCTGTCCCCTTCTTAGTCAAGTCAGTTAAGGGTTTTACTATTGTCGAATAGTTCTGAATACATTTTCGATAATAGTTGGTGAACCCCAAAAACTGCATAAGAGCCTTCATATTTTCGGGTCGATCCCAGTCCAATTCTTCACGGACTTTCTTTGGATACATTCGAAATCCCAAAGATGACAGCAGATAGCTCAAAAACTGCACCTTGTGTACAGCTAAAACACACTTCTATAATTTTGAGTACAATTTATTATCTCTTAGGATCTGTAACACTTGTCTAACGTGATCCTGATGTATCTCCACGTCTGGAGAAAAAATTAGAATGTCATCCAAATACACAACTACAAACCTCCCCACAAGGTGATGAAAAATGTCATTCACAAAATGCTGGAAAACTACAGGAGCATTGGTCAACCCAAAAGGCATGACCAGGTACTGAAAGTGCCCCCCAGGAGTATTACAAGCTGTCTTCCATTCATCCCCTTCCTTGACCTAACCAGATTATATGCCCCCCTTAAGTCCAACTTGGAGAACACCTTGGCACCAACAACCAATAGGTTCTGGTTGAACAAATCGGGAATCAAAGGAAGAGGGTACGGATCATGGACAGTAATCCGATTGAGTTCAAGAAAATCCAGACATGGCAGAAGACCTCCGTCCTTTTTTTTTTTTAACAAAAAAGAACCCTGCTGCCACTATAGACTTGGAAGGTCTTATGTGTCGATTAGCCAAACTCTTGGCAATATAGTTTCTCATGGCCAGTCTATCAGGTCCAGAAAGGTTATACAATCTAGATTTTGGCAACTTAGTTTCAGGAATAAGGTTGATAGGACAATCAAATTCGGAGGTAAATCCTGACATCCACTCTCATACAATACATCGGTAGAATAAGATATAAAAGAGGGTAATGTCTTAGTAGTTAAAACAGAAAAAGATGTATTCTGACAATTGTCAATGCAATAATCACCCAAATCCAGAATCTGTCTAGCTTGCCAATCGATGGTTGGATTCCGCTGTGGATAAACACCTCAATCCCCAAATTTTTTGACTCTAGTGCCACCTCAGCAGTCAGGAGAAATCTGGTACTACCAGTCCAAGACAAATGCACATTTTCTGACTCTCCTCTCACCCCTCCAAGAGTCAGATGGGAATTAAATGTCCCTCTTTTTTTATTTTTGCCGTTGAATGTGTGGATATACTCTGATAAAATATCCCTTCTGTCCACAGAAAAAACACACTCCCTTCCTAGCCTATTACCAGTATGCTTAAAAGCAGTTCTAGGAGTAGCTCCTCTTAATTGTATGGGTTCTTCCCCAGACATAAACCCAGGAGTAGCTTCACCCAAAGTGTCAGAGGAGGACGACACATCGTGTGATAGTATGTCCTGAGAGTGGGGGCCCCTAGATTTCTCTCTGGCGTCTATCAAAGTGTTTAGCCAAAGACATAGCAGCCTCCAGAGACACTGGGGTTTCATGAAAGGCCAAAGCGTCATTCAGCCTCTCTGATAATCCTTGACAAAACTGACTACGGAGGGCAGGATCGTTCTACTCCGTATCCGTAGCCCACCTCGTAAACTCAGAACAATACATCTCAGTGGAACGATCACTCTGACGAAGGCCGCACAGCTTGGTTTCGGCTATAGAGGTCTGATCCAGATCATCATTAGTATTGGGCACGAATATCGGAATTGTGAATTTTAGTCGCAAATATCGCAACTTTGAGAATTTGCGAATATTTAGAATATAGTGATATATATTCGTATTTTCAAATATTCAACTTTTATTTTTCATCAGTAACCTCCCTTTTTGCTTGTGGGCCAATGAGATGGCTGCAATGTCTTTGTCTGAGCTTGGCAACATCCCTAGCAACCAATGGGAAAGTTGCCTACTCCTTTAGTATATAAGAACCTCCCCACAGCTATTTTCTACAGTTTATTACAGTTCTGAGAGAAATAGCAGTGTCATTGCTATGCTTTCTGCTTTCCTGTGTCACATTACATTAGTTAGTTAGCTTATATATATAATACAGATAGTGGGAGATAGTCAGTGGAGGTTAGATTGTTATATAATGTTATAAAAATAAATATGGAAGGGCACTCAACTTCCACTCAGGCACATGGAGACTAGAGGTATACCGTTAAAAAATCAATGAATTTATTACAAAAATGTCTAAAACAAAAAAATATGATAAAAATGCAAATAGCCCTATTATGTGATCGGCCACATGGAAAGATCAATAAAAATCTTATAGCATATACTCTCCAATATTATCAAGTCTGGGTACCCAAATCAATTAATGATAATTATAAAATGCATATAAAATCAAATATACAAGAAACTCAATTGTGCATATGCGCAGACAGTCCTTTTGTGAATCCTCTATGACCGCAATCCGATAATTATTCTCCCAAGGGGGATGCAGCAGTTCACTTCTGGAAAAATAGAGGGCCTCCTCGTGGTGCACTCTAATTTGCAACACCCTCCTTCTAACCTGCACCCTCCTATAGCACTATATCCACAGTCCTGATATGTAGGCTGGAGGTGTTGATACAAAAGTCGGGATATGTAGGCTGGAGGTGTTGATACACAAGTCGAGAGTACTGTCTCCGTTCAAGACATTAATGTCCCACAATAGTGTGATTATATTATAATCTTTCCATACATTACCGCTCCTCGCGGTCTTCTTGTATCCTCCGCTCTCTCGCTGGTCGATGCTGTGACCTGCTAGGACCTGCCGCAGCTGCCCACGTGATCACCGTCGTCATACAGTGGCGTCCCACGTGACGGTGACTCGGGCGCCTTATTGGTCCTTGCTTGGTGACCGTCGGAGTGTCTTATTGGTCTCTTACTTTGGATGCCAATAGCGGTACAGCGGTAACAATAACGATGCAGCGGTAAAGTGAAGTACAGTGTCCAAATTCGATCTTCTATTAAGTAGCCTCACTGCTCTGCCCAAACGCGTTTCGGGGCTCCTATATTCTGGCCCCTTCATCAGTGGTGAAACAGTGAGGAAATTCGAGGCTATTTAAAGGGAGGCTTCCTGTGCAAAGCATGCCGGGTATAAATTTGGAAAACCAGGATTTCCAAATCCAGTTACTCCATTTTTGTTTTAAAATCATACATAAACATACATGTTGGGATTTTAGGATCTATAGAGTCTATAGAGAACACGTAAAATACATAAAATAAATAAAATAAACAAAATATAGAAAAATATATAAATAAAAATCTAATTGAAATACAATATCCCCACTCGTCTTCTATATCCCATATATTAATTTGTGCACAGACTGCTAAACATTGTGATTTTCATTCTGAGTCTGAATGGAGATATGGGACCATATACATCCATGGCTTTCAGATGTAACGAAGTATAGGGGATGGAGCCCAAAGGAGAGGAAAGGTCAAAGTGTTGATAAACAACCAGACTTCGACCTCTCATCGCCCAAGGGCCCCAGCCCCAAACCTACAAAAAGCCAAAGAGTTCCAGATCTGAATTCAGGCCTTTAGGAATTAACGTCTCAAATTCAAAAATTCTCCTTGTCTCGATCCTAGACATATGGGCTATGTGATTACCCCCCCTCCAAGGGCGTTTAATTTTCTCCATGGCTGCAAATTTAAGGCTGGAGGGGTCACTATTATGTACTTCTTTGTAGTGTCGGGACAATGAGTGTAATTCAAAACCATTCTTAATTTTTCTAATGTGTTCTGCCACCCTTTCTCTTAGTGTCCTTTTTGTTCGTCCTATATATTGTCTACGACACGGACATTCCAATATATAAATGACGTCTGTTGTATTACAAGTCAATCCCTCTTTGATCTGTACATTGAATTTGTTCTGTGTAGATCGTACCTCCATTATTTTCTTCGGAATAGGGTTATTTTTGCAGCAGATACACTTCCCACACTTAATGAAGCCCTTAAAGGCCAGCCAGTTTTGACTTGGATTCCTCTTGGGTTTTATCGAGGGTGCCACTTTTAACCCTAAATTGGGGACTTTGGTATATGTAATTTTTGGTGTTTCTGTTAAAATATTGCCTAATAATTTATCCTCCAGTAAATGTCCCCAATGTCGTCTAATACTCCTCTCCATATCTCTATAGTGGGTATTAAAGGGTAATATCAACCTTATTTCCTCTTTCTCCTCTCTTATAGTTTTTCCCTTAAAAAATTCTCTCCTATCCATATTGTCCACTTTTTCTATTGCTCTCTCTAGAACCCATCCCGGGTAGTCCTTATCCATAAATTGTTTCTTCAAAATCTCCGCTTCTCTTACATACTGGGTTTCCTCTGTACAATTTCTTTTTAATCTCCTCAGTTGGCCAGTTGGTATATTTACCAGCCAGCTGGGGAGATGACAGCTAGAGTATTTTATATAACTGTTTTTTGCTGTAGATTTCATGTGGGTACTGCAGATTAATTTATTATTTCGAACTTCGATATTCAAGTCCAAAAACTGGATTCTTGTTTTACTGATGGTAGAAGAGAAGCGGAGATTTCTATCATTGTCATTGATCTCTTCAATGAATGTTTGGAGCATCTCTTCCGTATCTTGCCAGACGAATATTATATCGTCAATGTATCTCCGCCACAGGGACAGGCCCGCCCCCAGTCTTGGCGCAATGGTCTCCATCTCCCACTGGGCCATAAATAAATTAGCATAACTGGGGGCGAACCTAGTCCCCATGGCGGTTCCACACTGCTGTAAATAAAAATCCCCCTCGTAATGGAAATAATTGTGAGACAATATGAAATGTATTCCCTCCACTATGAAGTTAATCTGTTCTTTCTTCAAACTTCCTTGTAGGTTGAGTTGTTTTGTTAAGGCAGTCATTCCTGCCATGTGTTCTATTACAGTGTAAAGAGAACCTACATCTAGTGTACATAGGAACCAGCTCTCATTCCAATCCATCCCTTCAATCGTTTCTATAATATGTGTTGTGTCCTTAATATAAGATGGAATCATTTTAACTGCTGGTTGAATCAGCTTATCTATATATTGAGATAGATTGGAGGATATTGAGCCGATTCCTGACACAATCGGCCTCCCGGAGGTGCATCTAGATTTTTATGCACCTTCGGGAGGCAATAAAACATAGGGATTCTTTTTGGAGTATCCAATATAAAACGAGCTTCCTGTTCTAGGAGAAGTCCTTGTGTCCTCCCTTTATTTATCAGTTCTGTTAGTTCTCTATAGTATTCATTGGTTGGGTCACCACGCAATTTTTTATATGTGTGTCCTTCCTTGAGTTGTTTTTCACATTCTCTATGGTAATCAGAGAGATTAAGGATCACCGTGGCCCCCCTTTGTCCGCTGGACGTATGATAATATCATTATTCTCCTGTAGGGATTTAATGGCCTCTATTTCTTTTTTATTTAAATTGTTCCTTACTTTATTTAGTTTCATCCCCCGTATATCCTTCTCTATATTTCTCCTAAATGTAGCTATTTCTGTGCTAATCTCCTGAATCGGAAATTTTTAGATTTTACCCTTAAATCAGTATGTGTATATTTCTTATCATCTCCTTCCGTTACCCTTTCTAGTGGGTTCTTCATATGGTATCTCTTTAGACATAATTTCCGTATAAATTTCTCCACTCCAATAAATGTGGCAAATTTATCAAGCTGTGTAGTGGGTGCAAATTTTAAACCCTTATCTAACAAAGTGATTTGTGCCTTGGTCAACTCAACTTTACTTAAATTAATTATACTTGATGAGTCCTGAAGTGATTGTGTCTGTTTGTTCTTGGAATGTCTTCCCCTTCTAATCTTCTTCCTCTGTTGTACTGTTGTGACTTCACTTGTGTTGTTTTGTGTTCGTTGTGTTGGTGAAATTGTTTGTGATTGTGTGCACGACCATATCCCTGTGTTTCCACCTTCATGTGATCCCTGTCCTGATTTCGGTGTCTGTCTCTCAAATAATAATCGTGTGTCCGTGAGTGATCTCTCGTGTTCCTCTGAGACGGGCTCGGTGTACGCATATGTCTCCCTCTGGTCCTGTGATGGGGGGGAGTGTGATCTAAAAAAACAGGGGATGCCAATGACTCATATCTATTGTTAAGAGGGACATTATATTGTATATTTGTTGAACCGTCTTTTGTTCTCTCTTTCACTTCCTTCCTTGCTGGGTCGCTGTCTTTTTCATTTCTTTTTTTTGGGGATCTCGGATTAGAGTTCCTCATTTTTTTACACTTTTTAGTGATAATCTCTCTTTCTAAAGTGTCCAATCCCTTACATATACGCTCATCCCACTTTTGGGTATTTTCTTCTTTAGGTAACTGTTCTATTTTTTTCTTTATAACCTCTATTCTTTTAGTGAGTTCTTCATCTATTTCAGTCCTCCTCTTTATAATCATTTTCATCAAATTACACGACTGTAGTCTTAAGAATACATCCCATTCTACTCCAAACTCCTCATTCATCAGATCTCCTGCAGGGGTTTTTGTCAACAACAATCCTTTTGGGATAAAATCCCTTTGTAGGAATTGTGTCAATGATCTAATCTCCCATTTATTTCTGAGTTGTTTCTGTAGATTTCTTTCTAATTCTTTAAAAACATCTTCTATCGATCCCTCAAAGAATGTATAGTTCTCTTCAATCTGATCAAAAATAAATGAATCTACTTTATTGCATTTAGTCTCCATATGTTCCCAAATGTTCATCTTGCGGATCTGGGGAGCTCTACTGAATGGGGTAAAAAGCGTGATCAAAAATAGGTATTACAGCGGCTCACCACAAATCCCCAATTTGACGAAGGTGCACACTCCGCGGCCAACCCCTTTGCCGTAAAGAAAATGTTATAAAAATAAATATGGAAGGGCACTCAACTTCCACTCAGGCACATGGAGACTAGAGGTATACCGTTAAAAAATCAATGAATTTATTACAAAAATGTCTAAAACAAAAAAATATGATAAAAATGCAAATAGCCCTATTATGTGATCGGCCACATGGAAAGATCAATAAAAATCTTATAGCATATACTCTCCAATATTATCAAGTCTGGGTACCCAAATCAATTAATGATAATTATAAAATGCATATAAAATCAAATATACAAGAAACTCAATTGTGCATATGCGCAGACAGTCCTTTGTGAATCCTCTATGACCGCAATCCGATAATTATTCTCCCAAGGGGGATGCAGCAGTTCACTTCTGGAAAAATAGAGGGCCTCCTCGTGGTGCACTCTAATTTGCAACACCCTCCTTCTAACCTGCACCCTCCTATAGCACTATATCCACAGTCCTGATATGTAGGCTGGAGGTGTTGATACAAAAGTCGGGATATGTAGGCTGGAGGTGTTGATACACAAGTCGAGAGTACTGTCTCCGTTCAAGACATTAATGTCCCACAATAGTGTGATTATATTATAATCTTTCCATACATTACCGCTCCTCGCGGTCTTCTTGTATCCTCCGCTCTCTCGCTGGTCGATGCTGTGACCTGCTAGGACCTGCCGCAGCTGCCCACGTGATCACCGTCGTCATACAGTGGCGTCCCACGTGGCGGTGACTCGGGCGCCTTATTGGTCCTTGCTTGGTGACCGTCGGAGTGTCTTATTGGTCTCTTACTTTGGATGCCAATAGCGGTACAGCGGTAACAATAACGATGCAGCGGTAAAGTGAAGTACAGTGTCCAAATTCGATCTTCTATTAAGTAGCCTCACTGCTCTGCCCAAGCGCGTTTCGGGGCTCCTATATTCTGGCCCCTTCATCAGTGGTGAAACAGTGAGGAAATTCGAGGCTATTTAAAGGGAGGCTTCCTGTGCAAAGCATGCCGGGTATAAATTTGGAAAACCAGGATTTCCAAATCCAGTTACTCCATTTTTGTTTTAAAATCATACATAAACATACATGTTGGGATTTTAGGATCTATAGAGTCTATAGAGAACACGTAAAATACATAAAATAAATAAAATAAACAAAATATAGAAAAATATATAAATAAAAATCTAATTGAAATACAATATCCCCACTCGTCTTCTATATCCCATATATTAATTTGTGCACAGACTGCTAAACATTGTGATTTTCATTCTGAGTCTGAATGGAGATATGGGACCATATACATCCATGGCTTTCAGATGTTTCAGAGGATACAAGAAGACCGCGAGGAGCGGTAATGTATGGAAAGATTATAATATAATCACACTATTGTGGGACATTAATGTCTTGAACGGAGACAGTACTCTCGACTTGTGTATCAACACCTCCAGCCTACATATCCCGACTTTTGTATCAACACCTCCAGCCTACATATCAGGACTGTGGATATAGTGCTATAGGAGGGTGCAGGTTAGAAGGAGGGTGTTGCAAATTAGAGTGCACCACGAGGAGGCCCTCTATTTTTCCAGAAGTGAACTGCTGCATCCCCCTTGGGAGAATAATTATCGGATTGCGGTCATAGAGGATTCACAAAAGGACTGTCTGCGCATATGCACAATTGAGTTTCTTGTATATTTGATTTTATATGCATTTTATAATTATCATTAATTGATTTGGGTACCCAGACTTGATAATATTGGAGAGTATATGCTATAAGATTTTTATTGATCTTTCCATGTGGCCGATCACATAATAGGGCTATTTGCATTTTTATCATATTTTTTTGTTTTAGACATTTTTGTAATAAATTCATTGATTTTTTAACGGTATACCTCTAGTCTCCATGTGCCTGAGTGGAAGTTGAGTGCCCTTCCATATTTATTTTTATAACATTTTCTTTACGGCAAAGGGGTTGGCCGCGGAGTGTGCACCTTCGTCAAATTGGGGATTTGTGGTGAGCCGCTGTAATACCTATTTTTGATCACGCTTTTTACCCCATTCAGTAGAGCTCCCCAGATCCGCAAGATGAACATTTGGGAACATATGGAGACTAAATGCAATAAAGTAGATTCATTTATTTTTGATCAGATTGAAGAGAACTATACATTCTTTGAGGGATCGATAGAAGATGTTTTTAAAGAATTAGAAAGAAATCTACAGAAACAACTCAGAAATAAATGGGAGATTAGATCATTGACACAATTCCTACAAAGGGATTTTATCCCAAAAGGATTGTTGTTGACAAAACCCCTGCAGGAGATCTGATGAATGAGGAGTTTGGAGTAGAATGGGATGTATTCTTAAGACTACAGTCGTGTAATTTGATGAAAATGATTATAAAGAGGAGGACTGAAATAGATGAAGAACTCACTAAAAGAATAGAGGTTATAAAGAAAAAAATAGAACAGTTACCTAAAGAAGAAAATACCCAAAAGTGGGATGAGCGTATATGTAAGGGATTGGACACTTTAGAAAGAGAGATTATCACTAAAAGTGTAAAAAAATGAGGAACTCTAATCCGAGATCCCCAAAAAAAAGAAATGAAAAAGACAGCGACCCAGCAAGGAAGGAAGTGAAAGAGAGAACAAAAGACGGTTCAACAAATATACAATATAATGTCCCTCTTAACAATAGATATGAGTCATTGGCATCCCCTGTTTTTTTTAGATCACACTCCCCCCCATCACAGGACCAGAGGGAGACATATGCGTACACCGAGCCCGTCTCAGAGGAACACGAGAGATCACTCACGGACACACGATTATTATTTGAGAGACAGACACCGAAATCAGGACAGGGATCACATGAAGGTGGAAACACAGGGATATGGTCGTGCACACAATCACAAACAATTTCACCAACACAACGAACACAAAACAACACAAGTGAAGTCACAACAGTACAACAGAGGAAGAAGATTAGAAGGGGAAGACATTCCAAGAACAAACAGACACAATCACTTCAGGACTCATCAAGTATAATTAATTTAAGTAAAGTTGAGTTGACCAAGGCACAAATCACTTTGTTAGATAAGGGTTTAAAATTTGCACCCACTACACAGCTTGATAAATTTGCCACATTTATTGGAGTGGAGAAATTTATACGGAAATTATGTCTAAAGAGATACCATATGAAGAACCCACTAGAAAGGGTAACGGAAGGAGATGATAAGAAATATACACATACTGATTTAAGGGTAAAATCTAAAAAATTTCCGATTCAGGAGATTAGCACAGAAATAGCTACATTTAGGAGAAATATAGAGAAGGATATACGGGGGATGAAACTAAATAAAGTAAGGAACAATTTAAATAAAAAAGAAATAGAGGCCATTAAATCCCTACAGGAGAATAATGATATTATCATACGTCCAGCGGACAAAGGGGGGGCCACGGTGATCCTTAATCTCTCTGATTACCATAGAGAATGTGAAAAACAACTCAAGGAAGGACACACATATAAAAAATTGCGTGGTGACCCAACCAATGAATACTATAGAGAACTAACAGAACTGATAAATAAAGGGAGGACACAAGGACTTCTCCTAGAACAGGAAGCTCGTTTTATATTGGATACTCCAAAAAGAATCCCTATGTTTTATTGCCTCCCGAAGGTGCATAAAAATCTAGATGCACCTCCGGGGAGGCCGATTGTGTCAGGAATCGGCTCAATATCCTCCAATCTATCTCAATATATAGATAAGCTGATTCAACCAGCAGTTAAAATGATTCCATCTTATATTAAGGACACAACACATATTATAGAAACGATTGAAGGGATGGATTGGAATGAGAGCTGGTTCCTATGTACACTAGATGTAGGTTCTCTTTACACTGTAATAGAACACATGGCAGGAATGACTGCCTTAACAAAACAACTCAACCTACAAGGAAGTTTGAAGAAAGAACAGATTAACTTCATAGTGGAGGGAATACATTTCATATTGTCTCACAATTATTTCCATTACGAGGGGGATTTTTATTTACAGCAGTGTGGAACCGCCATGGGGACTAGGTTCGCCCCAGTTATGCTAATTTATTTATGGCCCAGTGGGAGATGGAGACCATTGCGCCAAGACTGGGGCGGGCCTGTCCCTGTGGCGGAGATACATTGACGATATAATATTCGTCTGGCAAGATACGGAAGAGATGCTCCAAACATTCATTGAAGAGATCAATGACAATGATAGAAATCTCCGCTTCTCTTCTACCATCAGTAAAACAAGAATCCAGTTTTTGGACTTGAATATCGAAGTTCGAAATAATAAATTAATCTGCAGTACCCACATGAAATCTACAGCAAAAACAGTTATATAAAATACTCTAGCTGTCATCTCCCCAGCTGGCTGGTAAATATACCAACTGGCCAACTGAGGAGATTAAAAAGAAATTGTACAGAGGAAACCCAGTATGTAAGAGAAGCGGAGATTTTGAAGAAACAATTTATGGATAAGGACTACCCGGGATGGGTTCTAGAGAGAGCAATAGAAAAAGTGGACAATATGGATAGGAGAGAATTTTTTAAGGGAAAAACTATAAGAGAGGAGAAAGAGGAAATAAGGTTGATATTACCCTTTAATACCCACTATAGAGATATGGAGAGGAGCATTAGACGACATTGGGGACATTTACTGGAGGATAAATTATTAGGTAATATTTTAACAAAAACACCAAAAATTACATACACCAAAGTCCCCAATTTAGGGTTAAAAGTGGCACCCTCGATAAAACCCAAGAGGAATCCAAGTCAAAACTGGCTGGCCTTTAAGGGTTTCATTAAGTGTGGGAAATGTATCTGCTGCAAAAATAACCCTACTCCGAAGAAAATAATGGAGGTACGATCTACACAGAACAAATTCAATGTACAGATCAAAGAGGGATTGACTTGTAATACAACAGACGTCATTTATATATTGGAATGTCCGTGTCGTAGACAATATATAGGACGAACAAAAAGGACACTAAGAGAAAGGGTGGCAGAACACATTAGAAAAATTAAGAATGGTTTTGAATTACACTCATTGTCCCGACACTACAAAGAAGTACATAATAGTGACCCCTCCAGCCTTAAATTTGCAGCCATGGAGAAAATTAAACGCCCTTGGAGGGGGGGTAATCACATAGCCCATATGTCTAGGATCGAGACAAGGAGAATTTTTGAATTTGAGACGTTAATTCCTAAAGGCCTGAATTCAGATCTGGAACTCTTTGGCTTTTTGTAGGTTTGGGGCTGGGGCCCTTGGGCGATGAGAGGTCGAAGTCTGGTTGTTTATCAACACTTTGACCTTTCCTCTCCTTTGGGCTCCATCCCCTATACTTCGTTACATCTGAAAGCCATGGATGTATATGGTCCCATATCTCCATTCAGACTCAGAATGAAAATCACAATGTTTAGCAGTCTGTGCACAAATTAATATATGGGATATAGAAGACGAGTGGGGATATTGTATTTCAATTAGATTTTTATTTATATATTTTTCTATATTTTGTTTATTTTATTTATTTTATGTATTTTACGTGTTCTCTATAGACTCTATAGATCCTAAAATCCCAACATGTATGTTTATGTATGATTTTAAAACAAAAATGGAGTAACTGGATTTGGAAATCCTGGTTTTCCAAATTTATACCCGGCATGCTTTGCACAGGAAGCCTCCCTTTAAATAGCCTCGAATTTCCTCACTGTTTCACCACTGATGAAGGGGCCAGAATATAGGAGCCCCGAAGCGCGTTTGGGCAGAGCAGTGAGGCTACTTAATAGAAGATCGAATTTGGACACTGTACTTCACTTTACCGCTGCATCGTTATTGTTACCGCTGTACCGCTATTGGCATCCAAAGTAAGAGACCAATAAGACACTCCGACGGTCACCAAGCAAGGACCAATAAGGCGCCCGAGTCACCGTCACGTGGGACGCCACTGTATGACGACGGTGATCACGTGGGCAGCTGCGGCAGGTCCTAGCAGGTCACAGCATCGACCAGCGAGAGAGCGGAGGATACAAGAAGACCGCGAGGAGCGGTAATGTATGGAAAGATTATAATATAATCACACTATTGTGGGACATTAATGTCTTGAACGGAGACAGTACTCTCGACTTGTGTATCAACACCTCCAGCCTACATATCCCGACTTTTGTATCAACACCTCCAGCCTACATATCAGGACTGTGGATATAGTGCTATAGGAGGGTGCAGGTTAGAAGGAGGGTGTTGCAAATTAGAGTGCACCACGAGGAGGCCCTCTATTTTTCCAGAAGTGAACTGCTGCATCCCCCTTGGGAGAATAATTATCGGATTGCGGTCATAGAGGATTCACAAAAGGACTGTCTGCGCATATGCACAATTGAGTTTCTTGTATATTTGATTTTATATGCATTTTATAATTATCATTAATTGATTTGGGTACCCAGACTTGATAATATTGGAGAGTATATGCTATAAGATTTTTATTGATCTTTCCATGTGGCCGATCACATAATAGGGCTATTTGCATTTTTATCATATTTTTTTGTTTTAGACATTTTTGTAATAAATTCATTGATTTTTTAACGGTATACCTCTAGTCTCCATGTGCCTGAGTGGAAGTTGAGTGCCCTTCCATATTTATTTTTATAACATTTTCTTTACGGCAAAGGGGTTGGCCGCGGAGTGTGCACCTTCGTCAAATTGGGGATTTGTGGTGAGCCGCTGTAATACCTATTTTAGATTGTTATATAGTCTAGCTGTGCAGGGTGTTAGGTAGGTTCTGCTGTCCATACATACATGCTACATACATAGTGCTGTATGTATGTACGTATGCTACATACATACATACATACATAGTGCTGTGATGTGTGGCCATTACCAGAAACAACACAGATGCCTATTGATCCACAAGGAAAACCTGTCAGATCAAACCATGTGTTGCCAATCTCACAGATCTCCTGCCACTCACTGTCACCAGGACGTCTGTATGTCTTGGTTAGAGATGGGGCGAACATAAAATTTTCCGTTTGTGAACGGCGAACGCAAATTTATGCAAATGTTTGCGAACGGGCGAACAGGGCGAACCGCCATAGACTTCAATAGACAGGCCATTTTTAAAACCCACAGGGACTCTTTCTGACCACAATAGTGATGAAAAAGTTGTTTCAAGGGGACTAACACCTGGACTGTGGCATGCCGGAGGGGGATCCATGGCAAAACTCCCATGGAAAATTACGTAGTTAACGCAGAGTGTGGTAAGTTGAATTCGCAATGCGATTAATATAACCTGCATTAATCACATTGCGAATTCAACTTAGAGCTGGGTTCCTAATAGTTGTATTGCTAGAATATAATGAAGATTGAGAATATAGCCCTATTCTTAATCTTCGTTATATTCTAGCAATACAACCATTAGGAACTCAGAACTAAGTTTATTAATCGCATTGTGATTACAACTACTAACACTGCAGCTTCAGAATGAATCTAAGATGGATGCCGTCCTTGCTGTTTGATAGGAGGTGGGAGGGTCTGGGAGGGAGACTGATGTACTTGCCCTAAAAAGGGCTTTTTGGGGTACTGTCAGGACGCTGTCCTTACAGCAGAGATCAGATGAGTCTTTCAGGACTGGAGTGGACACTGAATACACTAGCCTAGCTATTGATTTCCCTATTAAATCAGCAGCAGCTACACTACACACTACATACACTACACTATCCCTCCTCTCACTAAGACTGCAGGTTCCGAATGAATCTAAAATGGATGCTGTCCAGGAGATGGGAGGGTCTGGGAGGGAGGGTATGATGCTGATTGGCTGGAATGTGTCTGCTGACTGTGAGGTACAGGGTCAAAGTTTACTTAATGATGACGAATAGGGGGTGGACTGAACATTGCATATGTTCACCCGCCGCGGCGAATGCACACAAGCTTTGTTCACCGGCAAATAGTTCAGGACATCTTATTTGCGAATTCAACTTAGAGCTGGGTTGCTAATGGGTGTATTGCTTGAATATAATGAAGATCGAGAATATAGCGCTATATTCTCAATCTTCGTTATATAATTCTAGCAATACAACCATTAGGAACCCAGCTCTAAGTTGAATTCGCAATGCGATTAATATAACCTGCATTAATCGCATTGTGAATTTAACTTAGAGATGGTTCCTAATGGTTGTAGTGCTAGAATATAACGAAAATTGAGAATATAGCGCTATATTCGTTATATTCGTCAATTCTAGCAATACAACCATTAGGAGCTCAGATCTAAGTTGAATTCGCAATGCGATTAATACAGGTTATATTAATCGCATTGCGATTACAACTTAGATCTGAGTTCCTAATGGTTGTATTGCTAGAACTGACGAATATAACGAATATAGCGCAATAGTCTCAATCTTCGTTATATTCTAGCAATACAACCATTAGGAACCCAGCTGTAAGTTAAATTTGCAATGCAATTAATACAGGTTATATTAATTTGTGCAGTCACTCTCCTGGGCATGGCCTACACTAAATGAGATGAGCTAATTGAGTCTAAACTAATCAGATTCACTTAGATAAATTTTACAAAAATTCTATTTCCAAACAAATCAGATTTTTGGCGATTTCAGTTTGACAAATTGTGCAAAGTGGTCCTTGTTAGTTTACATTTCAAATTCAGTGTACCATCTCTGTCTTCACAGCCTCCTCCTAGTGGAGCACCTTCTTCATTTCCTAAGAAGAGCCAACAGCACCCTACGTGTACAGTATGTGCTCTGGAACATACTCAAGATAGTTTTCCTGGTGATAAGTGTAAGAACAGTCAGGATTTGGACTGTCATGAGTATGAGGTTCAGGCAGATGTAGGGGACTTGCACTTGTAGCCATGGTGATAGCAGCAGTGTCAGTGGGTCATTGCGGTAATGATCTCAGGGCAAACAAAAAGGAGGGAATTATGGGGTTGACAAGGAGCTTATGACATAACACGCATGAGGTGATATCACCAGATCCAATCTGAAACTTGAATGGGCCCGCAATTGGAAAAAGACTGCTTTCCAGCAGCTAGGCTGCATCCACAAGTAGTACAGTGTCTTCATCATCATCATCAGCTACTGTTTACTTGCTCAGAATACTCCCCTGCTTGTCTTCCACTCTGTCGACAGTCATTCATAGAAAAATGTGTGGCCAGGAAACAACTAAACCATTTATCTGCATATGTGCCAACTCAACTTCCAAGTTTCTGGCGCAGCAATCACTACAGTACCACCACTTAGTAGATTCCACTGACTTAAGGGGAAGTGATAGTGTGCACTTAACCTCGCTGGAAAATATCTAGTCACTATTTTTTTTTTTTTTAAAGCCAGCCCTGCCTTGTACTCTCACGTGACAGAGAATGTGGGCTACACCTTGAATTGTCGTGTGTGTTGGGTATAAATTACAGTTCGTACCTTACATATCAGTACACTGCTGCATATACTATATATCTTAACACACTGCATCTATTATACCTTGTACAAAAAAACTAGAGACCCTATTAAGGGAGGGTTCCATAGCAACAAAAAAACTTTGTTCAATTGAGCTCAATTCACCACTTTTACCCTTAATATTTAAATCAGTAAAACTTCACTTTTATTAGTAGTTCTCTAAAAATGTTTGTGAGTTTTGACACACTTGTTAAAACTACTGCTCGAATTTGCACACTGCTATCGCACAGGTTGCTAGTGGTAACGGAGGGTGTGCACTACCCTCCTAACCTTCCCATAAGTTTGCAATCAGTGTATAACTACCTGCCTGACTAATCCTGCAGGGTACTCGGTGCTGTGAACATACACCCTAAAGTAAATAACTGTTTCCTACTGTTTCCTACTCAGTGTTTAGCAACTCGAGCAGAGCTAAAACCAACAGATTCTGTCCCCCAACATGTTTCACCAGATAAACTGGCGTCTTCAGGGGAAAGGACAGACTTGAGTTACCTCACATGTCTGCAGTATACTGATTTGAGAAGTACAAGGTATAACAGATGCAGTGTATACAGATATAGGTGTTCAGTTATATATTATGGTTATTGTGTGAGGTACATGAGGCAGTAGTGGTTTTAACAGTCTGTAGCACTATATATATGACTAAGATATGAGTAAAAATAGGGAATGGGATGCAAATCAAGAAAATGGAGGAGGACCTCATCTTACCACTCCTTCTAGTCTCAGTGGAGAGCTCATCCTGCAGTTCTTCTCCATGCTGTTGGGGGTTGAAGGACCTGTGATGATGCTTTGTGCAGTTCCTTTACTTGATGTACAGGACCTATGATGATGATGATGATGTCATCACATGTCATGGCAGATGCTGCTATCTAACTTGGAAACTACACGATGCTCTGTGCAGTTCCTTTACTAGTTATGCAAGACCTGTGATGCTGAAGATGATGTAATCACAGTTCCTGGCCGATGTGCCTAACCTGGAAACTACACCATTCTTTGTGCAGTTCCTTTACTAGATGTACAGGACCTGTGATAATAGGGATACTATACTGGAGATGGACAGTGGAGTGTAATTAGGGGGTGGGGCATTTGAATCACTGCGGGCCCTTTTCCCCAAATCAGTTGCTAATCTGCATCAGGCAGCACATTTCCTGCAATATGTCTCCCTGCCAACTACAACTGGACAATATGGTCAGCAACAATGGCAGGAACATTGAGGCGGCATTACATTGGAGGAAAATAATACAAGCTCCATGCATCACACATGTAGTAAGTTTAGTGGTGCGAAAAAGTATTGCCTTGCAGAAGATGTTAGCCATGTCCAAGGAGACTTCGTGTGCATCCTTATGTGGCTAAAAAGACCCTCCTGGACTTGCAGCAACAGAATGTTCTGCATTTGCACTGCTTCCTCTACAACGCTCCAGCTCTTTGGAATTCCACCTTGCACAGGCTGCAGCATCAGTTCAAGCAGTGTAAAGTGATCAATGATTACATCATGCACGAGACCACCACAGCATGTGTTATTTTGAGCTCAGGCAGTGGCAGCTCATCAGGGACACATTTCATGTAAATAGGCCCTTCCAAAGACACGACCAGATTTGTGAATAGGGAAAACAGCAGCATCAATGATGTCCTCCCCTTGATATTTATATTACACAAAATGCTAACGCTAATACTACGAGGGATGGTAGAAGAAGAACAGCTTTCACATCTTTCTTGCTGTCTTGTAGCTGTTGGGGACCTGCACAGATGAAGTTGCATGGAGGAGGAAATTAAGCAGGAGAGGTTGGTGTTGCACAGCTAGGAGATGAGGCTGATGATAATGAATATAATGACAATACTGGCCATGACCAACCATTGTGGTGTGGGGCGGAGCCAGGGGCAGGCGGGGCCGCTGGGCAGGGATCGCCCTAAAGCATGTTAAAAATGGCCCCTGGGTCATCTTTATTGCAGGACAATTGGCAGCTGCCCTGGCCCAGTTCTTCCTTGGGGCCACCGGCCACCAAGCAGGGCCAACTTTAACGTGGGGCAAAAGGGGCAGCTGCCTTGGGCCCCCCAGGTGCAACTGAGCCCCGCTGGCCACTCATACATTAGCACCGGAGGTCCGGGAGGACCAGGAAGCGGTGAAGGCTTTGTACTCACCGCTTCCTGGTCCTCGGCTGTCAGCTGTGCAGGGCTGCGCACAGGCGTAAGGCGCTCTGTGACGTCATGCTGTGTGCAGCATTCACAGCACAGCCGACAGCAGGAGGATGCAGATCACATTGGAGGAGAGTAGCGTCAGTGGTTTTTATATTATTTTATATTTCACTGTAAGCTATAATATATATATATATATATATTACTTGTTTTATGTGAGTAAGGGTGCTGGGTGGTTGGAGAAGGGGAGGGAGGGAGGGATAGATGGAGGGGTTAGTAGTACAATTCTCAAGGGAGAAAGCGGAGTGAAACGTACGTCGGGGTGGGCTCTCCTCTCAGCTAAGAAGCCCGTGTCCTCCTTTCCAAGTGTCCCTCAGGTATATCTTTATGGAACATATGTGTCTTGTTGCTGTATTGTATGTGTGTAATTGCCCATTAGGCTAGTTCAGTTAGGCACTGTTCCATTTTATATATATTCTTATTGGGGGTGTGTTTGTTTATGTCAGCACTGTGATAGGGGTTTTTTATTACCCTATATAGGGGAGATAATCGGGGCCTTCTACGCATGGGAGGGGGGTCACATGTCTTGGCTACCATTTGTATTGCCGCCATATTTATATTTTTTAATATTAACATTATGTGTATTGTTGGTCTTTTTATCAACTAATAAAGTTTATGAAATTGTATTGCGTGTCCCTTTAT
This sequence comes from Bufotes viridis, assembly GCA_033119425.1. Taxonomy (NCBI): domain Eukaryota; kingdom Metazoa; phylum Chordata; class Amphibia; order Anura; family Bufonidae; genus Bufotes; species Bufotes viridis. Next base: position 92,020,388 of record CM065595.1, read on the forward strand.
GGTCATTCGGCGATATATTATATAGTCACGCATTGTATTGTGATTGAGTTGTGTTGGCACTATAAATGAGCAAACAGATAAACAACACTTGAATAACCAGATTCAGTTGTACTTAGACTGTGCCCTTTCTCCAGCACATACCCTGTTCCCTAAGCCTAGGGACTTTTTAGGTGGCAGATTGGAAAAGTTGCTGAAACTGGCCCACGCTGCTATGGGTGTAGTATCTTGTCCAGCCTCCAGTGTATTGTCAGAGAAGTTGTGGAGAAAATTGTCCTCTGCAAGTGGATAAACATTACATTAGTGAAAATGAATGAGGCATAGATCCATGAGGGTTTTCACATACCTCCATTTTCTGCAATGAATAGATCTGCCATTGCCATCTGCCATTGCAGCCCAATGATGCCACTGTTGTTGTCTGCCAGTCCATCATGTTCCATACTATAGTGCTGCTGCTGCTACTCTCCCTATTGCTATGACTACTACCACTACACAGTCACACATCTCCCGCCTTGTCTGTCAGGTTCTATATTGTGCTGCTATTGCTGCCGCTACTGTAGCCCCCCCAAGTCAGTGCAATGTGGGTGACTAACCTGGGGAATGCCAGTGATGGAGAGGCCGGCACGCTGTTCCTCTGGGGCACTCTCTGGGTTCTGAAGGGACACAGCCAGGTGCAATGTGAGGTGCCCTTGGTGTTATAGTTTAACGTGCCTATGGCTAAGTCCCTGATGTTTCGTGACGCCAGTGCCAATAAACGGTGGCACACCGTATTTATAGTAGGAATAATAGAGGTGCAGACTTGTAGCTTGAAAACAGAATTCCAACTTTACTGAAACAGTGGAAATACAGAAGGCACTCTCTTAAAACAGTTCTTGTTGCAGACAATAGGCTTTGGTACAGTCTAGTTACAGCAGGCTTATATCCAGCAAGGTTAAACAGAGGGTTAAATAACAGGACTTTGAATTGCAGGTGAACCTTACTTTCTTCCTGGCTTGTCCTGACTGGCAATTATTCTTCAAGGCCCCAATGCCCTACTTCTGGCTTATATCCTTGAATCTCCAGTTTGCAGTGTACCTCCTCTGACATTACAGTACCTCTTGCTCTAGGGATTGCCTCAGCTTGGCTCCTGCTGACTTGCCTAGGCCTATGACATGTGGCCTTCACAGACTCCAGGGTCTGCACTGCCTCTAGCCTGTCCTGACTGGGCCTTATATAGACTAGGGCTCCCTAGCTCCCTCTAGTGACTAGAGCTGGAATGAAATCCCTAGCAGGCCTGCACATGCAATACTCACAGTAACAGGGAATTAAATACCATTACATTACATTGCATTTTAAGAATAGGACATATACCAGCCTCCCCATGAATGAGAGGAACGACAACATACAAGGGACCCTTCTGTAGTGACGGGTATTACAACTCCCGTACACTACACTACAGTAACCCCTACTGTATGTCAGGTTTCATACTGTACTGCAGCTGCTCCCAAAAAAGGTAGAATTTTTGGATGCTTTCAATCGTTTATACAAGTGTGTGTATAAACATAGGCAGGATCTGCCCTCGTTAAGGCATAATTGTTGGAGCACTTAGTCGAACAAGACATTGCTTCTTCCGATAATACTGCCTGTATGGTGCAGAGGAGGTGCAGGAGAAGCAATAACTGATTCCGATGGTATCTACATATGTGCCTAAACAGACACTTCTCATTCTCTGCTTGCAGCGTTTGCTGAGAGTTTGCAGATGTCAATGATTTGGTATGTAGGCACTGTGGAGAACACAGTTTTTTTTTTAAAGACAAGTCTGATAAATGGATTTTTAGAAGAACAAGATAACTTTCAACAATTCTTTAGAAAAAAAATCTCAGTTGGAAAAAGTCCACTACAATATATGACAGGTCACGCCCAAAATTTTGAGAAATGTATTTTTGAAAGGCAATCTTCATTAAATTTTGGAGGACAAGAAAAGTTTTATAAATTTTTTTAGAAAAAAAATTCAGTTATACAGAGTCCAATACACTAATGGTTGGCATTATGAAGAAAAATAACCAAATGGGAGATTAATTTACTTTCTGTTACAAAAATGCTTCAGTTGTGAGATATTCTCTGTACTTCATTATAATGGTACCCCATGCTGTTTAGTCATAGTGTATTGTAATGTGCATATCTACCTACTGAGGGGGTCTCACATGTTCAATTCTATCCTTTAACTGCCACCAGCAATATTTACTGGTAGAAGCTGTGACACTCAGTTTGATAGGGAGAGGGCTACACCAGAAAGGGCGTGTCCCCTGAGAAAGGACTCACGCCTGAGTTGCCAGATTAAAGAGAAGGGCATAACCGCTGCTGTACCATTTCGTAGAGTCTGCTGCCTTCAAGGAGAGGGTGGCATGCAGGGCTGGGACAAGGCCCACCACCAACAGAGGCTGAGCTGCCCAAGTCGCCCCCGCTAAGATAAAATACGAGAGTATGGCAGTATGCAGATAATATATGCTGTACAGCATGGTGTATGAACTATATCGTATATTGTACGGCATGGTGTATGGATTATACTGTATATTGTACGGCATAGTGCAATGATTATAATGTATACTGTACATTAAATGTATAGAGGTCACACCATGCCGGACAATATAGCCCTTGTGCCATGCAGTACAATATACAGTATAACCCCTACAAAGTGTAGAGATATACTGTATATTGTGTGACATAGTGCATGCTATGTGTGTATGCCATAAACATACTCCACATAAAAACTTACAATTACTTGGCTTAGACCTTGGAGATCTCAGACGACACTTCAACACTTTGGCTGGGGGGCTAGGTCTAAGAACATGCCGTCCCCTGCGCAGTATGGTTTTTTGGTTCTTCTTCTTCGGACACTGTACAAGAGGTAACAGGAGGTAATATAACTGAGAAGGGCTATCAGGTGACATTATACAGGGGTCATATAACTTATATCACCCCTGTATAATGTCCCCTGATAGCCCTTCTAAGTTAATTTACCCCTGTATAATAATGTACCCTGATACCCCATAGTTATATTACCCCGCCCTGTATAATTTACCCAGATTATATAACTGAAGGGTATCAGTTATACAGGGGTAATATAACTGAGGAGGGCTATCAGGGGACATTATACAGGGGGTAATATAACAGAGGGTATCTGAGGGTATCAGGGTACATTATTATACTGGGGTAATATAATGGAGGACAGCTATCAGGGGACATTATACAAATATGTAAGCTATATTACCCCTATATAGTGTGTAATATCCTCCTGAGTTACATTACCCCTGTATAATAATGTATCCTGATACCCCTTAGTTATATTACCCCAGCGGGGTAATATAACTAAGGGATATCAGGGTACATAATTATACAGGGATAATATAACTCAGGAGGCCTATCAGTCATTATACATGGGTAATATAAGTTATATTGTACCCTGATACCCCTCAGTTATATTATATAACTGAGGGGTATCAGGGGACATTATACAGCGGTAATGTAAGCTATATTACCCCCGTATAATGTCTGATAGCCCTCCTCAGTTATGTTACCCCTGTATAATGTACAATGATACCCCTCGGTTATATTATATAACTGAGGGGTATCAGGGTACATTAAGGGTTATAACTGAGGAGGGGCTGGGGTAGCAGGCAGGCCATGAGGCTAGGTAATGTACGGTACATACTTGCTGGGGCCAGGGCAGGGCCAGGTATTCTTCTTAGGGGTGCCTCTGGCTGGTGCTGTGTTGCAGGCGCAGCAGGCTCAGTCCTCCTCTGAAGCTGGGGCCTGAACACAGAGGCTCACGAGAAGCAGCAGGCGCTCGCGCGGGCAGGCACACAGTGTGACGTGCTGACGTCAACTCTGCGGCTGCCGCGCTCCCAGCCTGCTCCCGCCCTGTACGCTCTGCCTGCGCTGGGAACAGTGAAGCCGCCGTCCCTCCGCAGACGTGGTCAGTGGCCTCCCTGCCGCCCAGAGGCTGGGGAGCTGGCCTGCGCCCTGACGCTGGAGCGCCCTGAGGCTGGAGCCTCCCCAGCCTCTGTGTCGGCCCGGCCCTGGTGGCATGCACTCAGCCTTTTTAGAAAATACCTAGCTGGCATTGTTTCTCTCAAAAAGCAATCCCTGCCTTGTGATTGTAAAATGGTGGAGGTGGACCACTCCTTGCAATTGTCTCTTTCATGCAAAATTGCATAAAGCAGCAAACATTTCCCTCGCTGACAACTTCAAGTGGGCAAGGTGGTCAGGGACAATGGCCACAGCATAGTGCTCGTGCTGAACTTGGGGGGGAAAAATCACGTTCCCTGCATGTACACTGGCTTGCGAAAGGTGCTAGCAAAGTCCAGGAGACTGTACTCGCATTTCAGCCATTCTTATGTGGCAAGCATCGCTTTTCAGGAATTGAAGAGAAAGAATGGACTGCCATTACATTCATGAGCTTCCACTTCCAACTCACTGAAATTGACTTTTCCCATGCTGGAGCGTCTGTATGAGCAGCATTAAACCATGAATGATTTTGTCACGCTCCAGACGGCTTCAGCAGGGAGAAGTTTCAGCTCATTGGAGAAGTCTGTAGCTTGCTGAAGCCCTTCGAAGAGGCCCCAAAATTTGTCAGTAGGGACAACTGTGGCATGAATGATCTCATCCCCAACACATCTTGCTATACCACAAGCAGAATCTCCCATTTAATAAGAGAAAGATGAGCTGCCACTGGAGGCAGAGGAGTAGGAGGAGGTGGTGGAGCAAGAGGATGATGATGACGATGACACCGGTCATGACACCCAATCATCTCAGTCACCAGTGTCTAAAAGGAAGGTCTTTCTCCGCCAGCAGCAGGGTCAACCACCTCCCACCCTGTCTGCTGCCACAAGCAGCAGAAGCTGCATTAGCAGCAGCTAGTTCAGTCTACTCAATATGAAAGAAGAGCTTTATTATGTGCCATGCCAGGCAGAGGCAAATCAGCAATCATAAACCTACCACCTCATCAGGCGGGTTCAATCCTACCTGGACTCTGGCCTCTCTCGGCGCATACCCTATTTTCTAACCCCCATGGTGATCTCGGAAAGGGTTTTCAGTGCGGCAGGGGACATGGTGGCACTCATACGGACCATGTTGTCCTCCACCGCTATCCAAAACATCACTATTGTCAAAATGAACCAGGCTTGGATCCGGGAGGTTTTCACACTCTTCTGGCTGAGACCAATGAATAGATCTAGCTTTGGTCAAGGTGACCCATCTTGACATTATTACTGTCTGCCCACCTTCATGTTCCATATGGCTGCTGCTACCCTTATGCCACTGCCACCATCATGCCACTACTGCTGTCTGCCTGCCAACATGTACCACATGGCTGCTGCTGCCACCACCACTACAGCTGCTACTCCTCTTTGCTAATCCCCTACTGCCATCACCATTAAAGCTATCCATCTGCCATTACTACTACTAATACTACCCATAAACAGTCAATCTACTGCCTTTAATGTTCCAGGCTATGTTGCTACTGCTGCCACTAGAGATGAGCGAATCAAACTGACGAAATGGAATTTGTTCCGAATTTCAGGAAAAATTCAATTCGCACCGAATGCAAATTTCCTCGTGATTCGTGGTAACGTATCACATTTTTTCCTAAAATGACGGATACACGTGGGAGGACATGGGGCACGGAACTCTGGGAAGGCGGGATCGCGCATAATGCCATGCATGCAGACAATCCGCAGCCAGCCAGCCCTGTGATGTCACAGCTCTATAAATACGGCGGCCATCTTAGATTCTGCCATTTACCAGCGTGCTTAGTGCAGGGAGAATCGTGTCTGCAGGCACTAGGGACAGTGATAGGAAAGTCTTGACTGTGGTGAAAAAAAAAACGATTTAGAAGTGCAGGGAAAGATTACTCAAGGTGTAGGGAAAGGATAGGGAGGAATCATTCCACCATCATTTGTGTTGAACAGGGTTCATTTGGGGAGGTGACAGTGTGGGTAATGGGAACAATCCGATTACACCTTGCTGCACTCACTGGGGATCCAAATTGCTATTATACATCTCTGTAATTCCAGCAAACCTGTCTTATTAGGGTGCAAGTGCTGTTTGATACAGGCATTAACAGGGTTTATTACAAGGAAACATTTATACAGTTTATTTGCTCTTGTGCGGTACAGTTATATGTTCTAAAGCATTTTTTGTCTTGTATTAGTGGGAAAAAAGAGCTTATTAGCCGTTGTGTGGTGAAGGTGAAAATAACAGCCCTTTTTGTCATGTATTAGTGGCAAAAGTAAAATATAATTGCCGCTCAGCGGTGCAGTTATCTGTTTTAAAGCCTTTTTTCCATGTATTAGTGGAAAAAGGAAAGAATATTTGCCGCTCAGCTGTGCAGTTATCTGTTTTAAAGCCCTTTTTTACATGTAGTAGTGGAAAAAGGAAAAATATATTTGCCCCTCTGCAGTTATCTGTTTTAAAGCACTTTTTTCCGTGTACTAGTGGAGAAAGAAAAAAAAAAATTGACGCTCAGCGGTGCAGTGATATATTCAAAAGCCGTGTATTTGTGGCGAAATAAAAATATAATCGCTGTCCAGCATTGCACTTATCTGTTGAAAAGCCTATTGTGTAAAAGTAGAAAAAAATTTGGGCCTAATTGCCACTCTGCGGTGCAGTGATATTTTGTGAACCCCGTTTGCCTTGTATTAGTGGCGAAATAAAAATATATTCGCTGTCCAGCATTGCATTTATCTGATGAAAAGCCTGTGGTGTAAAAGTAGAAAACAATTGGGCCTAATTGCCATTCTGAGGTGCAGTGATATATTGTAAAACCCAGTCTGCCGTGTATTAGTGGCAAAATAAAAAATATTTGATCTAACATTTGATTATTGGATCTAACAGTATGTCAGACAGAGAAGTGCAAGACCCTGTACAGGGAAGGGACAGAGGCCTAAATGTTTCTGGCGCAGGCAGAGTAAGGGGCTTTGGCAGCAGGGGTAACTTCGAGAGGCCTGAGCTCCCGGTGTCAGCTAGCGGTCGTGTCGGGACCAGCAACCCAGCTGTTCTTGAATCTTTGACTCGATCTTCGACTTTGTCGCAAGTGACATCAGACACCCCCAGCCAAGAGTCAGAGGGTTCGTCAGACATAACCCTTAGTTGGCATAGCCTGGGAGCAGGACCTGTGCCCTCACCTGTCCTCAACCTGCCTCTGTCCTTTACTCCACTAGGCGGGCAAGTAGTGATGAGGAGAGTGGCGTGTGAGCTGGTGTTGCGAGTGGTAAGGCTCCTGACCCAGAGGCGGTTCATTTCCGAGATGTCCGTATAGTGCGGGGGAATCGGACCATCTCCATGCACCACAGGATGTCCTCCTTCCCATCCATGATTACTGGGAGCTTGTGATGTTTTTCCTGATGTAGAGACCAGGGGCTGGTAGTTATGGTTTGAATCTTGATAAACTTCGCAACTCTTCCGGACTCCAAGCAATCTTGAAGCTTTGTCTTCTCATTGTATGTAGCTACTAGAGGCCTGTTCATGCCAGGCAGGTTCCGCCAGAAGTATCTGCCTCGATGAGCAGCCAATACCGCACTTGCATCGATCTTGACAGGATTTGTCTCCAGGTGGAGAGAAATAGATTTTTGGAATGCTTTCTGAATCACAACCACGTTATCAAATAAACAGAGGACTGTTTATTTTTTATTAATTTATTAAATATTAAATTGAAGCAAAACTTGACCAAAATTATAAGAAAGTAAACTTAAATTCACCAATATATTATCCAAATCTTCGAGGGAAATTCCCTGACAATCAATTTGTCAAGCCTTTTGTGCCAGAGATTGTGTATTATTAAATCATGTTTTAAGCAACACTTTATAAAGTTGAGAAATTTTAACCTTCTGTTCTGTCCCACGTTCCCTATAAATGAATAGACAAAGCGGCTACTCTGTGGCCTCCTCATGCTGCTGCCACCTCCGCAATCTCTCGTCATCGTGCCACTCTGTGGTCTCCTCATGCTGCTGCCACCTCCGCAATCTCTCGTCGTCATTTCACCGTGTGGCCTCCTGATCCTGCTGCCACCACCGCAATTTCTAGTCGTCATGCCACTCTGTGGCCTCCTTATGCTGCTGCCACCTCCATAATCTGTCATTGTGCCACTTTGTGGCCTCCTCATGCTGCTGCCACCTCCAGACTCTGTCATTGGGCCACTTAGTGGTCTCATGCTGCTTCCACCTCACCACTATGTCATAGGGCCACTCTGTTGACTTCTCATGCTGTTCCCACCCCTCCCACTTCATGACTGGGCCACTATTTTGCCTTTTAGGCTTGGCTGACATCATTTTTTGTTTGACCCGTTTTCTGATCTGTCAGAAGGAAGGTAAGATAAGATGCACAATGGATCCTCTCTGTGTAGCAGCTGTATGGCCTGCATGGTCCCATCAGAATTGGTTTGTGATTTCATATCCAAAACCAGGAGTGGGTACAAAACACTGAAGACATGCAAATATTCAGTTCACGTGTCATCTCTGTTTTGGATCCAGTTCTTTTTTTTTATCTAGCATTAGCAATACTGATGGATTACTGAGCAAATGCTGACCGAGTAAAGGAGGATGCTCCACAGACAGGATCCGTTTTTTGGGGGGTTATTGTTCTGGTGGATCAGAGTAAGGGCAAAATAATCAGTGATATCAATACAAACGTATTGCTGACACCCTCTTCACTCTGTCAGGGGGGCTCTACTTTTATAAGTGTTTACTAGAACAGGTTCTGTGGTTCTATGTGGAATCAGCTGACGATGGTGTAAAAGGAGTGTGCTTCTTCTTGACTCTAACACCAAATAAATGAAGTGTGCAGTGATTCTAATAGTGACGCCTGTCATCTGCATGTCACAATATTATTTCACTAACAAAGCATACTCCCTATGCGTGAAACTGCAAGGCACAGTGTTCTGCACCACTATAAAGGCTCTCAGCAGTCAGAAAATAGACGTTTTTTAACGCAATTCGCCACGAATATATTCGGAATGAACAAAATTTTCCCCCATCTCTAGCTGCCACCACTGTTTTCGCTACATTCCGCTATTTCCTTACTCTTTTCACTCTGTACTCCTGCTGCTTTCATTGAAAAGGGAGAATTTTACTAGGGTTGCTCAGAAGGAGACACTTTTTCTTCTGACAATTATCACTTGTGCGCGCTTTCTGCCCCATTAAGGCATCACTTTGGGATGCTTGTTCCCAACAATCCACTCTCTCTTCTGAAAAGTAACACTTGTGCGTGTCATATGGACAGGCATTCTGCCCCCGTGAGAGCATAATTTGTGGATGCTTGGTTCCCAAACAAGCCACAGTTTCTTTCCCATAACAAAGTTTGTTTAAACACCATCTTCCCCCGTTAAGGGACAATTCTTGGATAATTTGGAATATGTAAAAGAATAACATATGTGATGATGCATTGTGTGTTTACACTGTTCACTCCATCACCATCAAACATGCGTTGACCCATAGCTAAATATGTTGCTTACATTATTTGTAGAGTTGAGCGAACACCTGGATGTTCGGGTTCGAGAAGTTCGGCCGAACTTCACGAAAATGTTTGGGTTCGGGATCCGAACTCGACCCGAACTTCACCCCGAACCCAAACCCCATTGAAGTCAATGGGGACCCGAACTTTTGGGGACTTAAATGGCTGGAAAATAGCCCTGGAAAGGGCTAAAGGGCTGCAAAAGGCAGCAAAATGTAGGTAAATGCCCTGCAAACATATGTGAATAGGGAAATTTCTTAAAATAAAATACAGAAAAATAATAAATAAACCTGAGCCCAAGTGAGTGACAGTGGCACTTGTCACCCAGCAAACAGAGGATGTGGCAGCAACGCCACCACATCTGTCATTGTAACCAAGCATCTCCACCAAATCCCATGGAAGTGTTCAGCTACCTTATGGCGGTGGCTATCCCACAGTACGTGTATGCCAGCCGCCGCTACTTTTGCAGGTGAGCCATTTCTTCCCTGCACAACCAAGTGGCGGACAAAATCAAGTGTGCACTGCGCAACGATATCTGTGGCAACGTCCACATAACCAACAACACAGTGGGTAAATGTTGCGGCTGGCCCAAAGGCAGATAGCATTTTTGCGAATGTCCTTCTGCCCCCGAGGATTGCTGGGAATTTCTCTTTGCTTGTATCCTGTTACCTCCTCCTCATCCTACTCGGCTTCCTCCTCCTCTACCTCCTCCTCATCCACTCAGCGTAACACCTTCACCACCCACAGCAGCACAGCCAGGGGGAAACGACAGCAGGTTGTTTTAAAACTTGTGTGTTTGTGGGACAAAGCCCTCACCGCGCAGGAGCTGTGGACAGGCATGGAACAACAGACCGACCATTGGTTGGTGCCACTGAGCCTCCAGCCCGGCCTGGTGTTGTGCACTACTGGGCTAAATATACTAGTTGGTCTGGGCCTAGCCGGTTTGACACACATCCCCTGCCTGCCACATGTGCTGAATTTGGGGTGCAGAAATTCCTAAACACCAGACAGTGAAAATCACAACACCCCCACCCACCTCTTTAACTCAAACCATTGACAAACTATTTACAAATTTTCTTAAAAACATATTAAAATAACTATAATGCAGCTAAACTTACTATTTAAACAAAAAAATATATATACACGCCTTATCCTTAACTTAAGGCCAGTGACATCCAAGAGGCTCGAAGGGTGGGTTCCTGCACCAACATAGTCCCTGGCCTGGAACACAATTGTCCAGCCAGGCACAGTTCTGGAAGATGAGGAGGATAAGTAGGATGAGGAAGATTAGGAGGAACCGTGTTCTCAGCAGGGTGGCACCCAAGCCAGCTCACAGGCAGCTGGGTCACCATCAGCACCTCAGAAGGCTGGGTTAGCATTGGCGAAATGTGGGAAAGCTTTGTCATCATGCCACAACAACCTGCACCACCAGCAGATCTGGAACGTCTTAGCAGGAGGCAGCATTTCTGCAACATGGTGTAAAAGTACACGTACTGACTGATGGGTTTGCCCAGGGGCGTAGCTACAGGGAAGTGTGGGAAGCACACTGTTTTGGGTCCCTGACCTAAAACGGGCCCATCCAGTAGGAGGAGGAGGACTAAAAGACTTTGTCAGGGCCCCCTAAGCAGTATTATACCATGAAATTAGATACAGTGGCAGTATAGACAGTGTAGAAAGTGGATGGAAAATAAACCCAATGGTTTCACTCAAACTATTAACAAACTATTTACAAATTTAATTAAAAACATATTAAAATAACTATAAGGCAGCTAAACTAACCATATAAAGAAACAAAACGATATACACGCCTGATCCTTAACTTAAGGCCAACCAAATACAAGTGGCTCGGAGGGTGGGTATCTGCACAAACATAGGCCCTGTCCTGGAACACAATTGTCCAGCCAGGGAACAGTTCTGGAGGAAGAGGAGTAGGAGGAACGCTGGGGGATACAGAGGACACAGACGATATACCTCCCTCAAAGAGGATAGCTGGGCACCCTGGTAGACATGAGCGACTACATGCTGCAGTGCCTGCTGCATCTCCGTTACAAGGACAACGCACCGTACTTAATTCCGTCACTGGAGTATAATAGGAAGATGAGCCCGCTAGTAGACACGCTGCTGATGGCATTCACACCTGACATCGTGGACAGTATGAGCACAAGGTGAAGGCAGAGGAGGAGGAGGAAGAATTTGCCAATGCAGCTGGGTCGCCAGCAACATCTCAAAAGGCAGGGTTAGCATGGGCAAAATGTGGAAAAGCTTTGTCATCACGCTAAAACAACCAGCACCACCAGCAGATCTGGAAGATCTTAGCAGGAGGCAGCATTTCAGCAACTTGGTGTAACAGTACACGTACTGACTGAGTCTGACTAGGGAAATACCTACAGGGGAAGCAGGGGAAGCAACGGCTTTGGGGCCGTGACCTAGAAAGGGCCCATCCAGGAGGAGGAGGAGGACTAACAGTATTATACAATGAAATTATAGACAGTGGCAGTATAGACTGTGTAGAAAGTGAATGGAACAGCTGCTGGGCCTGGTATGAGAGAGCGATCTTTAGTAGCCACAGGCATGGCGGTATGAAAGGAAGGGGTTTGCACAAAAATTACTAGGGGAGGGGAGCCCCATTCAAAAATTTGCTGTGGTGCCCAATTATTTCTAGCTATGCCACTGGGTCTGCCCCATTCAACTTCTGGGTCATCAAATTGTGCACATGTCCTGAGGTTGCCCTTTACGCCTTGGAGGTGCAGACTAGATGGGCCAAATGGTTCTTATCTGCCGACACATTCTATGTTTCTATTAAACTTGGCCAGCCACAGCTGAAACCACTGATTTACGGTATTGCTATTTTGGCAATTGAATTTCACCCCAGAAAATAATAAATACTTTGACGGACACTATTAAACTTGGCCAGCCACTGCTGGGACACCAGATTTACAGTATTGCTATTTTGGCAATTAAATTTTACCCCAGAAAAAAATATATCCTTTGCTTGACACTATTAAACTTGGCCAGCCACAGCTGAAACCACTGATTTACGGTATTGCTATTTTAGCTAATGAATTTCACCCCAGAACAAAATATATCCTTCGTCGGACACTATTAAACTTGGCCAGCCACTGCTGGGACACCAGATTTAGGGGATTCTTATTTTGGCAATTGAATTTCACCACAAAAAAAATCTATCCTTTGCCAGATAGCAGACAGTATTACACTTGGCTAGCCACAGCTGGAACACCAGATTTAGGGGATTGCTATTTTGGCAATTGAATATAACCCCTCAATAAAATATAGAAATTTCTATCCTGGTTTCTAGGGGTGACAATAAGCACAGCCAAGCCCCTGATGTAGGATATAGCAAAACAAAATAAAAAACTAGGATTGATAGACTTGGTGGCAGTTTGTGCTGGTGCACCACAAGACACAAAATGGACGCTGATCACCCCAGAAAAAAAGTGACAGAAAAACGCTCTGTGCAGCCTAAAAACCAGTGAGCAATTAACTAGCAGAAGTTGAATGATTCACACTGTAGATCCATCACTTCATTAGGTGTTTTTGCTGAGTTTTTCCTTCCTAATCTTGCCCTCATAGCAGCTGCATTATATCCCTACACTAATCAGAGCAGAGTGACGTGCGGCGCTACGTGACTCCAGCTTAAATAGAGGCTGGGTCACATGCTGCACTTGGCCAATCACAGCCATGCCATTAGTAGGCATGGCTGTGATGGCTTCTTTGGGCAAGAAGTAAAACGCTAGCTTATTGGCTGCTGTGCAGCCCTTCAGAAAGCAGGAGGAAATCGCCAAACAACGGACCCAAACCCAAACTTTTTTAAAAATGTTCGGGTCCGGGTCCGTGTCCCCGAACACCCCAAAGTTTGGTACGAACCCGAACTATACAGTTCGGATTCGCTCATCCCTAATTATTTGCTATTGCTTTCATTGTGTTTAAGATCTGAAGTCAGGGGGAGGGGGAAAGAAAATGCTAATATTCATATAAAAATTAACAAAAAGAGAGAATCTTTTCCTAGGAGAATAGAGGGTGTTATACAGTATATCCAATATTCAGAGCATTTAGAGAAATGCTGAGTACCTAAAACAATCCAAATCTCAAAACGTTCACTCATCTTTAAAATGTATTCTAAAATGTCCTATATTTTACCACACTATCCACCTTCTAAACTTGTATTTTTGTTTAGAATTTGTATCTGTTCTCAAAGGATTCTAAAAACATGAATGACTATAACAGGACCTATACAGCAGACAGTAACAACACAGTATGTGATTAAGCAGTGTTTATGCTTCCTCACAAATTGCTACCCCTTTTTATATTTAATTTTATTCAGTTGCGATTATTAGGTCTTTATGTTACCATTTAGGATAATAGGTAGATAAAGAAAAGGTGGCACTGTCAACCCCAATAATATGCTAAGACACCGATATCCAAAAGGGAACACATGCATGAATATAGTGCTGGGGAGGTAACGGCAGGTCTGTGAAAATCCGGCTTGACAGCGGTGGTGCTCAGATAGCTGCAAAAGTCTGAGTACTGATGCACAAATGAGAAGAACTGAAAGAAAGTTGCGGCACTCACCCAAGACCGGTACAAGCTGAAATCCTTTATTAAACAGGCAGAGTTAAGACAATCTCGCCATGGTGTAGGTGCGAAGGGGGGACAGCCTCCCGGCGTGCAGTGGCGGTGACGGCCGTTTCGCGCACAATGCGCTTCTTCTGACCGCGATGAGTGCTGGCGCATAACTAGCGCGTCATTTATATCCAAAAGAGGAAGCCTAATCGAGCGTCGATGCGGCCGTAACCATACCGACGCCCGACGCTGCCCACGTAAACAGCACAGTGGAATATAAAAACATAGATGAAAAGGAACATCAAGAAAAACAAAAACATGTAAAAGGGGGAAGCCCAAAGGACACATCGTAGCAAAACAACTACATAGGTGAGTAGAGTACATATTACAAGGGTAATAATATCTCAAAAGGAAAAGAACAAAATTAAAGAAACACTGCCATATCGTTCTTTTCATTAAGGCCGAGGGGACCCATTGCTTTAGATCTTATGATCCACCGTGCCTCTCTCTGAAGAAGTGCGCGATGGTGGTCACCACCCCGAAAATTGGGGTGGACCACCTCAACTCCAGCAAAGCGCAGAGAGCAAGGGTCACCATTGTGAGTGTCCTGAACATGCTCCACCAACCTGGGAGCACCCCTGCCAGTGCCAACGGAGTTGAAATGTTCGCGCACTCTCTCAAAAAGAGGCCGGATGGTCTTCCCAATGTAAAACCTTTTACAGGGACAAAAACGACATAAACAAGGAAATTCGTGCGGCATGTAATAAAGTCTTTGACAGTATGAAGTATGCTCCCCAATCGCACACACTTGTCTTGGGAATTGAATCTGCAAAACGAACAAAAACCACACTTAAAATTACCAATGGGCTTAGCTGAAGAAAGCCAATTGGAGTTTTGTGGTTGCGAAAACATAGACTGAACCAACTCATTTCTGAGCGTGCGACATTTTTTGAAAGTAACAATAGGCCTGTGTGATACTATCTCTTGCAATGCAGGTTCCCCTTTAAGTAAATCCCAATTGTTGAAAATTGCTTGTTTCATTAAGGAAGCAGCAGGACTGAACTTGAAAGCGAAAGTAAAGCGCATGGGTTTGGAATCACGAACACTGTCCAACAACAGCTTGCGGTGCGGAATAGCCGCGGCACGCCTCAAGGCAGAGGAGACTTCTCTCCGTGGATAACCCCGCAGGACCAAACGATTACATAAATCATTAGCCTGGCGAAAAAAACCTTCCTCCGTGCTGTTTATGCGACGCAAGCGCACAAACTGGCCGTAAGGGATAGCATTCTTGACGGGGGCTGGGTGGAAACTGGAGTGGTGTAAAAGTGAATTCGTTGCAGTAGGTTTTCGATATCCCGTCGTGTGGAGAGTGTCATCCACAACTGAAATTTTGACATCCAAAAAGTCCAGGGAAGAACCGCCGTAATTGAGAGTAAATCTCATATTCATACGGTTGGTGTCATTTAAATACTGGACAAAAGCCCTGCAGGAATCCTCACCACCAGTCCAGACCACAAAAATGTCGTCGACATAACGCAAAAACAAATGAATGTGCTGCAAAAAGGGGTTACCCACGGAGAAAATATAGGTCTCCTCAAATACCGCCAGGTATAGGTTGGCGAATGTGCACGACACAGGCGTACCCATGGCCGTACCCAATACCTGGCGGTACCACTGTTTGCCAAATAGAAAGACATTGTTAGACAAAACCAAATCCAGCGCTTCAAGAACAAAGTTACAAAATACCTGGTCCTTATTAGAACGAGCAAGCGCCACCTGGAAGGCTTGTAAACCCAAAGCATGTGGGATACGGGTAAACAGGCTCTCAACATCTAGGGAAATTAACTGGAAATCCTGTCGCCACTCAAAAGCGTCTAATGCCCGCAAGAAATCACCCGTGTCCTTCAGGTAGGTGGGGGTACCTGAAAGAAGGGGTCTCAAGAGCCAGTCCAAATAAGCGGACAATGGCTCAGTGGCTGACCCAATACCGGCCACAATAGGGCGGCCCGGGGGATGGGTCAGAGATTTATGCACCTTGGGGACAAAGTACCAAACGGGTGCTACAGGATACGCAGGAACCAATTTCCTAGTCATGGCATTGGGTAAAAAACCCAAGACAACATATCTATGTACCAACTCACTAACTGCAACTTGAATAGATGGAAGGGGACTGATGCTGAGGGGGAGATATACTTCAGTGTCGCTTAATTGCTTATTGGCCTCTTCAGTGTAGTATTGCCTAGTCATTAGAACCACGTTTCCCCCCTTATCCGCTGGCTTAACGATAATGTCCTCCTGGGACTTTAGCCATTTAAGGGCTTGCGTTTCATCATCTGTAAGGTTGGGAGGTGCCTCTGGAAAAACCAGGGCACTCATATCCCTTAAAACCTTCTTATGGAACAAATCAATCGCAGAGCCAAGCGGCATAGGGGGAAGGAGCGTGGATCTAACACCACCCAGAAATGTTGTAGCCACCTCATGTTCCACTGGGTCCTCCACGTCTAAACCAGCGAGGAAATTAAGGCACTCAATCTCCTCCCGGTTATATCGTGGATTAAGATGGAACTCAGTGTAACTAGTGGTAGCAGGGGTTTCACCAGATAATGGGGTGCACACGGTGTGGTGGGAATCATTAAAATGCTTTTTAAGAAAAAGCTTCCTAATGGCTTTATACAGATCAACTTCGAAATCGACGGGGCAAAAACACTCCACTAGGCTGTATCCCAATCCTTTATTAAGGAGAGAGAGACTTGGGTTTCCCAGAGTGGTGACCTCATTCCGGGAGAGCCATTGTTTCATAAAAGGCATATCAGGCAAGCTTATATATTCTCACACCCACACATAAACCAGCCCTGACATCATAATAAATATGAATTGGCTAAAGAAAGGTACATTCACTACTATGCTTTTCTCAGAACTAGTCTCAAAGCCTAAACCCTACTTTGAATTTCAAAAGCTATGATACGAATACCCTCAGCATGACAGATTTATTAGTTCAATTCAACTCAAAACAGCAAACTGTAGAGAAGGGGCAGAGTTTCACAGCCGAGCCGCATGCACGCTGCTCCCTAAGCTCTGCTGCTGGCATGCCCTTACCAGGCCATTTATTAGCTTTTTGACCACCTAAATATGGGCAAGACATCTAGGGACAGGTCCAGAGACCTACAGGGGGTCCCGAAACCGGGCTCCCACCAAGGGGAAATCAAGCGTTTTAGGAGATCCTTTTCTCAAAGACCTGCTGGCCCAGTCACTGGAGCCTCTGGAACGTGAACTTAAAGATATTAAGCAGGACTTAAGAAACATGCACTCCAGACTGGAGACTCTAGTAATGTCCAAAGCATCCATCATAGACTTTAACACTGAAGTAGCTCACAATTTAAATAAGTGCCAGGCCCAGAAGAAAAGGAAATTAGAGGAACAATTTAAGGCTAAAGGGTCTGCCCGAATCTGTGGCCCCAGACATGCTGATTCCCACCCTTACCTCCATCTTCACTGTCCTGCTGGGCCAGGAGATGGGTAATCTTTATATGGACCTAGCCCACAGAGTGATTCGCCCCTTTCCAAAACTAACATGTGGCTCTGAGGGACATCATCTGTAGACTGGTAAATTTCCAGACAAAAGAAAAAATCCAAGCAGCCTGTCGATTCATGGCCCCCATTATGTACAAGGGCTCGACTGTCACTATATATCCGGATTTATCTTCTTTGACGCTCCACAAAAGGAATCACCTCAGACCACTGCTGGCCATTCTTGGGAGCAAGAAAATCACTTAACATTGGCTGTACCAATTTGGCTTGTTGATCAACTGGTCATACGTTGGTGGTACAGGCTGTGGCTGACTTGCAGAGGGTGTGCGAGGCCCTAGAGATAGAGGCTCTGGACATCACTGACTGGAACAAAACAGCCCAAAACATTGCCTCCTTGGCTTCACTTCCAATGGTCACCACCTGGACGCCGGTGACATCTACCAAACAATAGCATCTGAAAATCGAAGCTCGCAAGATGACCCCGAGGAGACTATATCCGGCACCGGAGGGTTCACCAGATGATACCTGAGATCTACATTAGTCTACTCATATTGAACTGCCCATATGGAGGCCTTAAAACTCCTCTATCATCACAGGCCCGGTGAGACAGCTATAGGCCGTGTGGATGGAAAGTTCCTCCCCAACCGACTGGGTCTACAGCACTGTTACTTTTATATTTTAATGCTTTAATCTCACTTATATTATTTAAGAGTCTTCTCTTTCCTTTTCACCCTGTCTGTTCCCTCCCTTACCCACTTTTTCCACTGTCAGCTGGGTATGGAGAGAATCCTATGCACCGAAGATAGTAGGGTCCCTCCCTGGGGGTTGCCTCCCTCTTTTGCTTCTAGCCCCCACTGCTGTGAGGCCTCCTCTAATTATCTAGATACTTTATCATTTTTTTTCTCTTTTTTTATGGTACTCCTATGGCTACTACTAAAGTCTGTACTTTTATTGTGAAAGGGCTGAATGCACCACCAAATCTGCAAATTCCTAAAGCATAAGGCAGGAATAGCTTTGTTACAGGAAACGCACTTTAGACACAAACATGTACCTAATTTATCACACCTTAAAGAGGACCTTTCATTTGAAAATGCACATTAAAATACATATATCCACTTACATGGCGGCCCCCAGTTGTGCTGTTTCAGCTTTTCATTTTCCATAATGTGCCCCCGTTTGTCCGCAGTGGTCCCGGCAATAATTCTCGCCTCATATGCAAATGAGCAATTCGGCTCAACTGGGCGGGCCTGCTAAAGTTCTCCCGGGTGTGGCAAGAGTTCTTGAGAGATTCTTGAGAACTCAAGCAATTTCACACAGCCTGAGCCAGGCGCCATCTTGGATTGCCCGGAGGACTCCAAGATGGTGTCTGGCTCAGGCTGTGTGAAATCGCCTCCTTCATCTACTCCAATATGCTAAAAAATCATCCATGCCCCTGGTTCTTCTCAGTACAGATGCGGAGAAAAACAAAATAGCCCAGAACTGAAAGAACAAAAAAAAGATGAAAAAACTCCAGCTTTCAATTTATTCGATGGGAACTTACCACAGAGTTTATAGATCTAGTTAGCAAAGGATTAAATTATGCCCCAGATACAAGACTAAACAAATTCAAAACATTGATTGATATACACAAATACATAAGGAAATTAAATATTAAAAGAAATTTTGCAAGAATCTTTCCTATAGCTGAAATACAGCCCAGAAGATTGGAGCATATTCACACTGGGTTAAAGAAACTATCCACTTTTACCCTAAGTTCACACATGAGCGTTTTACAGCGCGTTCAAACGCGCTGTAAAACGCCCAACACATGAAAACCAATGCTTTCCTATGGCCCTGATTCTCACTTGAGCGTTTTACAGCGCGTTTGAACGCGCTGTAAAACGCCCAACGCATAAACAAGAACTTGAGCTTTTTTTGGGGCGTTTGTCGCGCGTTTTGTGATTGACACCACAGTAGTCAATCACAAGAACGCGCGTACGAACGCACGTTTCCTATTTGCAAAAACGCGCTGAAATACGCACGACAAAAACGCGCGTAAAATGCACATTTCAAGAACGCTCAGGTCTGAACCCAGGGTTAGGGTACGTTCACGCGACGACATTTGTAGCGAGACAAATAGGGCACAACTTCACTGCAACATTTGTTGCGCGACAATTTTTATAATGGGAGTCTATGGTGTCGCATTGTGACATGCGACATGCTGTGACTGCGACGCGAGAGTGGCAGAAAAAAACATCTTGAATGGATTTTTCTGCGACTGTCGCAGTCGCAGCATGTCGCAATGCGACACCATAGACTCCCATTATAAAAAATTGTTGTGCGACTTATTGTTTATTTTAAAATCTGACCCTATTTTAGGTACAATATTACCAGAAGCCCCAAAAATTGTGTACAGGAGAGCAAGGACGATAAAGGATTGGATTGTCCACAGCCACATTGGAGGAGAAAATCATGCGCAAAAAAGAATAGACCAATTAAAAGTTTTTTTTCCTTGCAGAAAATGCATAGCATGCAAACCCGTTAAGATGTTGAAGCAGGATCATTTTTATTCATGATATAAAACAGCTCATCACATGTTATTTGACAAATGTCGTCTATCTGAATGTCCTTGTGGATAACAATATGTGGGGAGTAGAGGGAGGAAATTAAATGTCCAACTGGGCAAGCACATTAGGAGAGGTTCAAGGCCTGAAAACGCACAGTTTGTCTTCACACTTTTCAGTATCGCATCATTGTGATCCAAGAGGTGTGAGGCTTTAGTTGGGTATCAACACCAAAGGAATTGGAGAGGGGAGGATGTGATAAAGTCCATTTCCCAAAATGGATGACACAAAAACATCATCTATGAAACAAGGCATCACTAGGTATGTAGATGTGGGGCCTGGGCCAGGATTACAAGCATATTGCCTTGAACCTCTGGCCAACGACTTTATTTCTTCATGGCTCTAGAGCAGGCATCCTCAAACTGTGGCCCTCCAGCTGTTGTAAAACTACAACTCCCACAATGCCCTGCTGTAGGCTTATACCTGTAGGCTGTTCGGGCATGCTGGGAGTTTTGAAACAGCTGGAGGGCCGCAGTTTGAGGATGCCTGATCTAGAGCTTCATTTAAAGGGCTTGTCCCATGAAAAATATTCTACAGTTTACAAACCAGCCCCTGGATCTGAATACTTCTGTAATTGCATGTAATTAAAAAGTTTGTATAGCCAATTAGTTATTTAATAAAATGTATCTGTATAGCACCACCTGCCCTTTGTTCTTTTTTTTATTTCCTTGTCCGGCTCATTGAGAAGACTGTACATGTTCAGTTATATCATTCAACTGCTTCCTGAGCTGTGATAGGGAGAGAGCTCCAGCAGAAAAGACACGCCTCCTAAGCTGCAGCAGAAAGGACACAGTTGTCAGCTTGATATAAATCTAGCAGAACAGTGAATGAGAATATTTCTGGACTAATGTGAGGTACAGAGCTGGTTCTAACTTTGTTAGAAAGAGTTTGTCCTGTGTACTATATGATTGCTGATTTTCACTTTTGTACATTAATCATGAGATAACCCCTTTAATGCTTACATCCAGTCACTAGTTTGGGACTGTCAACATTTTTTTTGCAGATAGGATAGGATGTGTACCCACTTATCTGCATCCGTATGTCCGTTCCTAAGCCCTGCAAAAAAGAATAGAACATGTCCTATTCTTGTCTGTTTTGCCGACAAGGATAGGCATTGTTACAATTGATCCGCAAAAAGAACGGATGCCATACGAACGTCATCAGTTTTTTTTTTTTTTTTGCGGATCCGCCTAAGGGCTCATGCACACAACCATATGTATATTTTTCAGTCTGCAAAAAACAGATCTGCAAAAATACAGATGACGGTATTTTGCAGAACAGAATAGCTGGCCCCAAATAGAACAGTACTATCCTTGTCTGTATTTTTTCCTTGTTCTATTTTTTACGGAACAGAAATATGGACATACGGAAATGGAATGCACACGAAGTAAGAAATGGAACGAACACGGAAAGAAAATACGTTCGTGCGCCTGAGCCCTAAGCCTGAAAGTAGAGGTTCCATTGTGTGCCTGGCTGAAGAGTACTGAAACCACCCAACAGACCTGAGCTGGTGGCTCAGAGTGAGCGCATACAACAGGTCTTGTGGTTAGCCCCACCTCTTAGTCAGGTCTAGAAGTGGATGATCACATCCCAGACAGGAGAATTTTCCCAGAGAGGACAAGCAGATTCTGGAGCTGCTGTTGCCTGTCCTGCTGGCCAGTGCTGGTAGCCAAATGTTAAAGGCCTTGTGTAAATGATCTCTATCAGCAGCAGCCAGTGCCAGTCATGGAGCAGAGAGAAGTGGTAGCAATGAACGGGATCTTTATGTGAGTCCACCTTCATCCATGTGTGTTTATGGGACCTATCTGTTTGTCACACAGTATATACTGCATGAAGAAGCTGTATATACAGGTATGGTATATGTACTACATAGAGGAGCTGTGTATACAGTGTCAGATTAAGGGTTCCATACATTTAGTAAGACTTTTACACTGCTTTGGAGTAAACCAGGAGGAATATTCAGTGCAGTGTGCACCATACTGTAGCATACTTTGCAACATGAACATGTCAGTTCATAGAATGGATGATAATCACGCGCTGCCCAATTTTTTTCAGTTGTCGACACAGTTTATTGCAAGGGCTCCAGGAACTGGATGAATCAACACGGTGACTGACCCCCCCCCCCACTCATTAAAAGTGCAGAGTGGGGACTGTAGCAAGTGCTTCAAAAGTCTTGAAAGTCTTCAGACCCTTACACTTTTTTCACACTTTATGTTGTGGCCTTGTGCTAAAATAAAAAACATCAGGTTTTCACTCAACCTTTTGCACTCAATACCCCACAATGACAACATGAGAACAGAATGTTTAAATCTTTGCTAATTTATGGAAATGGAAAACTAAAATATTGCGGAGGGGAGGGGGGGGTGGAGCTAACTGCCGGAACAGAAGGACGCACTGCTGCAGAGCTCTGCTCTAAAACATCTTCTGTAACAGTGCTGTTCTTGGGTGAAACTCAACAAAACCCACATTTCTGAGTTCTACACACGACCCAGAACAATCCGGTACCTTTATTGGGACTTTTGGCTGCAGAAATTATTGAGTCCTGCTGCAAACACACAAGCCGCGGACTAAAGTTACCTAGGAAGCCGCTCCCGGATCAACTCAGCAACACTGCATTAAAGGAGCCGCTTCTGGACTTTCTCAGCCTACGTGGTGGATAGGGTAAGACCTCGCAGGTCGAGGATAATACACCCCAAACTGTCACCAGCACCCTGCCACCCACGTTGTTACCACTGCTACGTGCCCGGTGCATAACTTTATCAACTGACCGGCAAGGGAGGCATTTTGGCGGGGAAAAAACCTTTGCGATATTTAGCGGGACTTAAAATCACACTCGCCAGCCCTAGTTCCTGGAATCGCGGCAAATCGCGTCAATTGGAATAATTACATGTTATAATCGCATAGATCGCGATATTAAGCCAGCGCAGTGAAAGTAATTTGACACATTCCGCTTCCAGCGCCTATATACAGCCAACCCAAAAGTAATAATCGCATATGGAGCTAGTTGCCACATAAGGACTGATTAACAAATTTTTATCGCGTATGCGAATTTTCAACAAACTTAAAATCACATATGCGAATTTTCAGCAAACTTAAAATCACATCTGCACAGGTGAAGCATAGGAATCAGAAACTGCTCCGAAATGCAATCTCAAATGCATTAGCTTATAACTTCCTATATTAGCCACAGAGATACAACAACAATTAACACTTCCTCTGTGATGTAAATTGACACATTCTGCTTCCGGCGCCTGTATACAGCCAACATGGGGAAACCTAAGCACACAATGGAAGCACAGAGCAAAAGTCTCAAAACACCAAAGAAATCCATGGAAAACATGAAACATCTAGACAGTAAAGCAGCTGAAGCTTTATCAAGCGGATCAGACAGTGATGAGGACAATGATCCAAGCACGCTGAATGAAGTTAAAAATTATGTTAAAGCACTCCCAACAACTGAGTGCATTAAAGGTCTTTTTAAAGAATTCTCATCTACGATAAAAGAGGAACTTTCTGAGATAAAAGCAGACCTGAGACAAGTAGCCTCTAGGACCGCCGCGGTAGATGACTCAACCAGTAAATTGATTCAGCACGCAGACCACACAGAAAAAACGGTCCAAAAGTACCACACCGAAATGTATAAATTGAAATTGCACATTGATGATTTAGAGAATAGATCACGTAGAAACAATATTAGAGTTAAGGGTCTGTCCGAATCGGTGGAGGATAAGGACATCCACTCTGTATTAACACAGCTCTTCAACGGATTATTACAACAAGATGAAAAAACAGACCTCTTCATTTAAAGAGACCATTGGGTCTATAGACCAAGACACGCTCAAAGCGAGGCCCCACGTGACGTTTTATGCTGTCTGCAAAGCTTCAGAACTAAGGAAAACATCTTGCAAAGAGCATGACCAGGAAATTTTTCAAATAGGAAATTTCTATATTCACTCTTTATGTCAGAAGTCTCCTCTAACCGCTTACCAGGGCACTTCGTGACAAAGGCATCAAATACCGATGGCTTTTCCCTCTGGGGTTACTTTTTACCTACCAAAGCAGGACTTATACTATCAAGACTCCAGAAGATCTTCCTGCAATTCTGCAAAAGTTGGAGCTCTCTAATCTACAAATTAAAGATTGGAGGATGGATATGATACTCGTCTCATTGGATTTTATGTGTAACGTTATAAAAATTAAATACAAGTGCCATACTGTTTCCGACCACTCGCCAATGCTACTAATAGTTAGGAGTTCAATGACGGTCCCTACTAAAGGCTATTTCAGATTTAACCCATATTGGCTTGAGCTTATGAAAGACTCAGACCAAATTGGTATAGAAATTCTAAAATTTTGGGCATTAAATTTTGGCTCAACTCATAGCCGCTTTGTATGGGACGCATTGAAAGCCTACCTGAGGGGTATACTGTTTAAAAATATTAAAATATTGAAAAACAAATTTGCAAACAAGGAGAAACAGCTGGAGCAAAATATTACCCAGGCGCAAGAAAATCTATGTAAGAACAGCGATAATCAAACACAAACCCAATTAATTCTTACCAGAGAGTCCCTTACTGAATATTTTCAGAAGAAGGCTCAACATCTGAATTTCTTCAGAGGGCAAAGAAGATTCTGTGATTCAGGCAGGCCGGGTAGGCTATTGTCCTCTGTAATTCAAAATAAAAAACCACCCACTAGGATAATGAGTATAAAAACGCAGAATGGTGATATTAGTGACTGTCAGAAGGAGATCATTTTGGAATTTGGGGAATACTATGCTGGTATATATGCGTATGACAGCGGGGGAGGACGACTCCCGGGGCCCGGTTTCCTGGATGGGATACTGCTCCCTAGGATATCGGAGGAAGAAAAACAGTATCTTGGGCGCCCCATCAAGCTCAAAGAATTAGTGGCGGCAGTAAAGTCAATATCGGGTAACTCAGCCTCGGGCTCGGATGGTTTACCCTTTGAGGATTATCGGAGATATGGTAAAATATTGTCACCAATGCTTCTTGAAGTGCTCCAGGAGGGGTCAGGGTTTCTTCCCCCCTCGCTCTCAGACGCAATTATTTCTCTAATTCTAAAAAAAGATAAAGATGAGAAGAAGATGGGATTATATTGTCCCATCTCCTTGCTCAATACTGATTATAAAATATATGCTAAATTTTTAGCTAATAGATTGAAGGGAGTAATAAGTCAAGTTATACATAGGGATCAATCAGGTTTTTTCCCCAAAAGACAGGCGCAATATAATATCAGAAGAACTTTAATAAATATCCACCTGGGCGGGGGAGAGGACTGCTCCATCCTGTCGTTGGATGCCGCTAAGGCCTTCGACAGGGTGGAGTGAGACTTCCTCTGGCAGACGATGGGTAACATGAATTTAGGTGAGGGGTTTATCAAAAAGGTGCAGCTTCTATATAGTCGGCCAACTGCAAGGGTAAACATTAATGGCGCTCTCTCCGAATCGTTTCAATTATCGAGGGGAACAAGACAGGGATGTCCCCTGTCTCCCCTCCTGTTTGCAATATTTATGGAACCCTTAGCAGTTAAGATAAGGACAGACAAGCAGATAAGGGGTTTTGGTACTCTCGGTAGGGAAGATAAAATCAGTCTATATGAGGATGACATTCTTCTGTACTTAGGAGATGGACATCCATCACTCCCCCGGATCATGAGTATTATAAATGATTTCGGAGCAGAATCCGGATTTGAGGTAAACTGGACTAAGTCTGTGCTTCTCCCATTGGTCAGACCAATTCAAAGACCTGATACAATGGTGAAGTTTCTGACCCCAAAGGATTCAATAATGTATCTGGGCATCAAAATCAGTCCATTAATCCAGGACTATGTAGCGCTTAATGTTATGCCCATGATGGAGCAAATTAAGAGCAAAATTAATATTTGGCAAAAACTCATTCTGAGTAAGAGTGACAGGATAGCATTGATCAAAATGGTTCTCCTCCCCCAGCTGCTGCACGAATCATCCCCTGCCCAGTATGGATTGAGGAGGGTATATTTCATCAAATTGAAGCCTTATGTAATAGATTTATCTGGGGCAGGAAGCGGGTCCGATTAAAATTAAGGTTTTTATTGCCCCCAATGGATAGTGGAGGCCTAGCGTTTCCATTTATTCAGGGATATTATTTGGCAGCCCAGGTCCAGTGGTATATGGGCGGGTTAGGGGGCTCGGTGCAGCACCTGATTGGCGGATACCAGAATATTATTAAAAACATCTTCGCTATTCTGGAATCTGGGTTTTTTAACCAGGGCGACAAAGTAAACAACTTGATGGGCTGGACAATGATGAAAGTTTGATCGAAATTGAAGAAGCTCTTTGAAGTTATATATCTATTAAATTTCTCCCCAATATGGCACAATTTGTTCTTAAAAGATTTTTATAGTATGGAACATGTGAAATACTGGGAAAGACAAGGGATAACGGTAGTCTCGGATATAGTTCCTTTTGGAAATATTCGCATATTGGAAGATATTACAGGGCAGAGGGTGAATAATTTTTTAGCACGCTTTAAGTACTCTCAACTTACAAACGCGGCCTCTTGTCTAAAAGGCAGAGGAATTTTAGATATTAAATCTCACAATTTTTTTGATTTTTGTTACGAAAGTTATGGTAAAGATATTTCGGTATCGCGAATTTATAAATTGATTATGAAACAATTGAGTGCAGGCACGAAATATAGGAGTGAGGGAAAATGGGAACAGATATTAGACACAAGTAGTAGTATAAATTGGGGTAGAGTTTATAAAAATATTAAAAAATCGTCCATCTCTCAAGATCACAAGATTATACAATTTAACGTACTACATAGACTCTACTACTCACCAGTTAGAATTAACAGGTTTAATAAGGAATATAGTGATAGATGTCCTAAATATGATATGGATAAAACGGACTACGATCATGATCTGGAGTTGCATTAAGATTCAAGAGTTCTGGAAGGAACTCTTTGGAGTAATCGGTAGGGTTACTACATACAGCACTAAGAGGAAAATGTCATCAGCTATTCTAGACTTAATACAGCCAATAGGGAGCCCAAAAAGAGAAGACTTATTGTGGTTAAAGCTCCTTATGCTAGCGCGAATTGTGCTGGCAAGGCACTGGGGAGCAAAATCCCCGCCAACGATTGGGGAATGGTGCGGATTGGCAGATAAAGTTAAGAGATATGAGAAAGTTGCTGCTCAAAACCAAATGAGTAAAACCCGCTGGAAAGAGATCTGGTCAATTTGGAATTAGATATATTTATTTATTTATTTTTTCCACTGGACCTCTGATGCCTGAGAAGAACGAGGTGGGTGGGGGGTTATCGGGACTTATGAAATATGTATGTGATTATGTAATGTAATAACTTGTACTCGATATGAAAATGATGTAACGTGATTATTTATTGATATATATTTTTTATACATTGAATTAATAAAAATAAAAACAAACAAAAAAAAAAAAAGATTGGACTATCTTGGGAGAAGAGGATGCCCCCTTTCCCGCCCTTCCACAGGGTGAAAATTGGCAAACAGTGACTCCTACACATTCTAAAAAATCCAGAACAACTGAATCATCCTACCCCAAAACTCCTCATAAATATCGGAGGTCAACAAGTGGTGACTGATGCAAGCACTGTTCTTTATAGTTATAGTTGACACCACCAAGAATCTGTCTGACACTTAGCGTCATGTGAGACTTGATGCAATAGTTTATATGAAAGTTCACATTGACAGGTTTATATAATTTAAATGGTACTTTGTGACTAATTTCCTCTCAGCTACATGTTGCTTATCATACTTATGCATATTTGTGTTCTTTTTTTTCTTATTAAGAGATATTCTATTCTGCACAAGGGAGGGACAGGTCCTGTGGGATTCATGCCTGGTCCATTTTAATGAACGTCAGCTTGTCCACGTTGGCTGTGGACAGGCGGCTGCGTTTGTCAGTAATGACGCCCCCTGCCGTGCTGAATACACGTTTAGACAAAACGCTGGCCCCGGGAAGGCCAGCACCTTCAAGGCATAAAATGCTAACTCTGGCCACGTGGCACATTTCTGCCATACTAACCCTGCCCTCAGAGGAGCTGGCCGTGACACAGCTGCGTTGGCGACCTCTTGCTCCTCCTCTGCCTTCGCCTTGGGCTTCAACCTGTTCCCCTGTAACATTTGGGAATGCTCTCAGGAGCGTGTCTGCCAGCGTGCGCTTGTACTCTCGCTTCTTCCTATCACGCTCCAGTGCAGGAAGTAAGGTGGGCACATTGTCTTTGTACCGGGGATCCAACAGGGTGGCAACCCAATAGTCTGCACACGTTAAAATGTGGGCAACTCTGCTGTCATTGCGCAGGCACTGCAGCATGTAGTCTCTCATGTGTGCTAGGCTACCCAGATGTAAGGACAAGCTGTCCTCTGTGGGAGGCGTATCGTCATTGTCCTCCGTATCCCCCCAGCCACGCACCAGTGATGGGCCTGAGCTGTGTTGGGTGCCACCCCGCTGTGAAACTGCTTCAGCCTCGTCCTGCTCCACCTCCTCCTCATCCTCCTCGTTCTCCAGTAGTGGGCCCTGGCTGGCCACATTTGTACCTGGCCTCTGCTGTTGCAAAAAACCTCCCTCTGAGGCACTTATAACAGACTGGCCTGAAAGTGCTAAAAATGACCCCTCATCCTCCTCCTCCTCCTCCTCCTGGGCCACCTCCTCTTCCATCATCGCCCTAAGTGTTTTCTCAAGGAGACATAGAAGTGGTATTGTAACGCTGATAACGGTGTAATCGCCACTGGCCATGTTGGTGGAGTACTCGAAACAGCGCAACAGGGCACACAGGTCTCGCATGGAGGCCCAGTCATTGGTGGTGAAGTGGTGCTGTTCCGCCGAGCGACTCACCCGTGCATGCTGCAGCTGAAACTCCACTATGGCCTGCTGCTGCTCGCATAGTCTCTCCAGCATGTGCAAGGTGGAGTTCCACCTGGTGCCACTGATTTATGGTATTGCTATTTTGGCAATTGAATTTCAACCCAGAAAAAAATATATCCTTTGACGTACACTATTAAACTTGGCCAGCCACAGCTGAAACCACTGATTTATGGTATTGCTATTTTGGCAATTGAATTTCATCCCAGAACAAAATATATCCTTTGCAGGACACTATTAAACTTGGCCAGCCACAGCTGAAACCACTGATTTACGGTATTGCAATTTTGGCTATTGAATTTTACCACAGAAAAAAATATACCCTGTTACGGACAGATTTAAACTAAGCCTGCAACAGCTGGAACACCAGATTCCGGGTATTGCTATTTTGGCAATTGAGTTTCACCACAGAACAAAATATATCCTTTGCAGGACACTATTATACTATGCCAGCCACTGCTGGTACACCAGATTTAGGGGATTGCTATTTTGGCAATTGAATTTCACCACAGAAAATTATCTATCCTTTGCCAGACAGCAGACAGTATTACACTATTACACCAGATTTAGGGGATTGCTATTTTGGCAATTTAATTTAACCCCTTAATAAAATATAGAAATTTCTATCCTGAGTTTCTAGGGGTGACAATAAGCACAGCCAAGCCCCTGATGTAGGATATAGCAAAAAAAAAACTAGTATTGATGGATTGATGGATTGATGGATTGATGGACTTGGTGGCAGCTTGTGCTGGTGCACCACAAGTCACAAAATGGCCGCCGATCACCCCAGAAAAAAGTGACAGAAAAACGCTCTGTGCAGCCTAAAAACCAGTGAGCAATTAACTAGCAGAAGTTGAATCCTTCACAGCTGTAGATCGATCACTTTATTAGGTGCTGTTGCTGACTTTTCCCTGCCAAATCTCACCCTCACAGAAGCTGCGTCCTCTCCCTACACTAATCAGAGCAGTGTGACTTGCGGCGCTACGTCACTCCAGCTTAAATAGAGGCTGGGTCACATGCTGCACTTGGCCAATCACAGCCCTTGCCATTAGTAGGTATGGCTGTGATGGGCTCTTAGGGCAAGAAGTAAAATACTAGATGATTGGCTGCTGCGCAGCCCATCAGAAAGCGGGAAGAAATCGCCGAACAACGGACCCGAACCCAAACTTTTTTGAAAATGTTCGGGTTCGGGTCCGTTTCCCGAACACCCCAAAATTCGGTACGAACAAGAACTATGCTCGAACTGTTCGCTCAACACTACTTACCACTCAAATTCATAAAAATGTTACGACATTTTTGCAAAAGAATGACATTTTTCGCTTTCTGTTGCAATTTTTTTTTTTTAAACTACAATTCTATATAAATTTTTCTCAAAATTTATTGTTCTTTGATTAAAAAAAATGCAATAAATGTATATTTATTGGTCTGGGTAAAAGTTATAGCGTTTACAAACTATGGTGCAAAAAAGTGAATTTCCGCATTTTGAAGCAGCTCTGACTTTCTGAGCACCTGTCATGTTTCTTGAGGTGCTAGAATGTCAGGATAGTATAAATACCCCCCAAATGACACCATTTTAGAAAGAAGACACCACAAAGTATTCGCGGAGGGGCATGGTGAGTTCATGTATCATTTCATTTTTTTCACAAGTTAGCGGAAAATGGCACTTTCTTAGGAAAAAAATAATAATAAAGTTTCCATTTCTGCTAACTTCTGGCAAAAAAAATAAAATCTCCCACGGACTCACTATGCCCCTTAGTGAATACCTTGGGGTGTCTACTTCCCGAAATGGGGTCATTTGTGGGGTGTGTTTACTGTTCTGACATTTTGGGCAGGGCTAAATTGTGAGCAGCCCTGTAAAGCCTAAAGGTACTTGTTGAACTTTACGCCCCTTTACGCACCTAGGCTGCAAAAAAGTGGCACACATGTGGTATCGCCGTACTCAGAAGAAGTATGGCAATGTGTTTTGGGGTGTATTTTACATATACCCATGCTGAAAACAAAGGTGCAATGGCACACTGCAGCTAGAGCTCCGTCCTGCCACTATGCTGGATGTTAGATGAGGCATTAGTTTATATTTTGGCCAAATTATGTAAGCCACCCACCACTTCACGGTTGCCTCTATGAGTGGTCCCTAACATTAATTCCTACCTTTTATGGGCCATATCAGCCACACAAAATCCAGGGAGTGCAGGTGCAGCATGCATGCCAGATACACTCTGCTTGTAACCCCGTCTGGTGCCATACAGTGTTCATCAGATCAAGGGATGCAAATACCAACATGCATGCTGAGCCCACCAGTACTTCTCCTGGAACCAAATGGCTTCTGGTAAGTTCTATAAAGCAGACTCAGTTTTATACTGACTTTAAAACCAGCCTACAGGGCAGATTCACTAGTCAGGTGTGCATGACTGCATGGAGGTCACCACGCCTCCCATATATGCTACAAAGAATTAAAATGGGGATTGCAGTCAGCACAACCCAATACGCAGGTGCACGTTGCTATGGTGAAATACACATACAAAAGTAAAAACAAAGGTGCAATGGCACACTGCAGCTAGAGCTCCGTCCTGCCACTATGTATGGGAGGCGTGGTGACCTCCATGCAGTCATGCACACCTGACTAGTGAATCCGCCCTGTAGGCTGGTTTTAAAGTCAGTATAAAACTGAGTCTGCTTTATAGAACTTACCAGAAGCCATTTGGTTCCAGGAGAAGTACTGGTGGGCTCAGCATGCATGTTGGTATTTGCATCCCTTGATCTGATGAACGCTGTATGGCACCAGACGGGGTTACAAGCAGAGTGTATCTGGCATGCATGCTGCACCTGCACTCCCTGGATTTTGTGTGGCTGATATGGCCCATAAAAGGTAGGAATTAATGTTAGGGACCACTCATAGAGGCAACCGTGAAGTGGTGGGTGGCTTACATAATTTGGCCAAAATATAAACTAATGCCTCACCTAACATCCAGCATAGTGGCAGGACGGAGCTCTAGCTGCAGTGTGCCATTGCACCTTTGTTTTTTCGTTTGTATGTGTATTTCACCATAGCAACGTGCACCTGCGTATTTTGGTTGTGCTGACTGCAATCCCCATTTTAATATACCCATGCTGGTTGAGAGAAATATCTCTGTAAACTGACAACTTTGTATAAAATTTTTTTTAGAAAAATGGGCACTATGTGCTCTCCACATCAGCATTTGCGGAGCTGCGGTCGCGAACTTCCGGGTTTCAGCCCCGAAACATCCGGCCGTAGCTCCGCAAAAGATAGAAACATGTCCTATTCTTGTCCGCAATTGCGGACAAGAAAAGGCATTTTCTATATAGTTCTGGCAATGTGCGTATCCGCAAAATGCGGAAAGCACATTGCCGTTGTCCGTGCTTTGCGGATCCGCAGATCCGTGGATCCGCAAAACACATATAGACGTCTGAATGAGCCTTACAGGGGGTGATTAGTGACGGGCGGGGGGGACAGGAGGGTGACAGGAGGTGATCAGGGGGGTGACATGGGGTGATCAGGGGTTAATCAGTGACGGGGGGTGGCGCGCGCTCACAGGAAATCTCGCCTCTCGCGAGATGACGCGCGGACGCGTCAAGGAGGAATAGCCGGGCTCCCGAGATCACGCGATTCTGCGTGAGGCGGTCCGGATGTGGTTAAGCAGAAAAAATTGCCTAGCCTTGATAAGGCTCAAAAGAAGCTTTTAGCATCTCCCCTGTCTCAGAAAGAAATAGATGAGGCAATTACCAGGCTACCAGCGAATAAATGCCAAGGTCCCCACGGTTTTGGGATATCCTACTATAAGAAATATAAAGAAATACTCACGCCCCATATGACTAAATATTTTAATGAGGTTGGATTGTCGATAGACTTTAGGCCAGAAACATTAGCTGCGAATATTTCGCTCATTCCAAAAGAGGATAAAGATTCTACCCTATGCCAAAATTACCTCCCGATATCATTATTGAATAATGATCTAAAAATTTATGCCAAGATATTAGCGAATAGATTGTAAAAAATATTACCAACTATTATCAACCCTGAACAGGTAGGATTTATGCTGAGAGGAGAAGCCAAAGAAAATATAATGAAGGCCCTATTCGGAATTGAATACAGTAAGAAGTACAAAATACCTCTGGCTCTGATCTCGACCGACGCCGAGAAAGCCTTTGACAAGCTTAATTGGAATTTTCTTTTGGCTTCCCTCTCTAGATTTGGCCGACAGCTTTATCCAAAAGATACAAGCTTTATACACTACCCCCTCTGCACAAGTGCTAGTTAACAGGACAGCCTCACAGTCCTTTACAATTCATAATGACACCAGGCAGGGTTGCCCTCTATCCCCTCTTCTGTTCATTATGTCTCTGGAACCTCTCTTGGCTAAAGTTAGGCAAAATGAGGGAGTCGCTGGCTTGAGGACAAGAAGATTAATCCATAAATCTGCTGCCTATGCAGATGATGTTTTATTTTTTTGTCTCCAATCCAGTGACTTCTATCCCAAATCTTCTCAAGGAAATAAATGATTCTGGCAGACTTTCATCCTTAAAAATAAACCTTTCAAAGTCTACAATCTTTAATGTTAATATAGACAGTCAAACATGGGATAAACTGAAATCCATTAGTAGCCTTAAACCAACTACCACCCACTTCAAATATTTAGGCATTAACATAACAAACAATCCCAATGACTTATACTCCCTGAACTTTAACCTATTAATTCAGAAAGTTAATCAGATCTGGAAGAATGGAGCGATCTCTTTGTCTCCTGGTTTGGTCGTGTCAACCTTGTGAAGATGATCACTCTCCCCAGGATCCTATATTTTTTTCAGGGAATCCCCATGGCTTTAACCAGAAGCTTTTTTATAGCTATTAAAAGGGCAATTCTTTCCTTTATATGGAATAAAGAACAGAACCGTCTGTCATATAACACATTAATAAGACCAAAGTATAAGGGCGGTCTTGGTCTCCCAGACATTGAAAAATACAGCATGGCTACTTCGCTAACGAGAATTAGAGAATGGAATGTCTATCCATTAAGGAAGTACTGGATGGACTTAGAAGAATGTGAAGAATGTGCGTCGTGCCCACTGAATTATCTAATCTGGAAGACCAAAAATTACAAATATATGTACAACAAAGTTGACAATCCCTTTACTAAACACACACTTAAAATCTGACATAATCTCCATAGAAAACACAATATACAAACACCTAACTGTGTAGAACTACCTCTGCTGGTCTCAATCCCAAAAAATCTGAGATTAGTCAGAAATAGGATTAACTCTCATCCGGATGGGCATGTAACACTATTGAAAGACTTTCTATCGTTCAATACACCGATCAATTACACTAACTATATAAAAAATAAAAAGCTTCCCCAGTTCACTAAAAAAGAGTATGACCAGATTCTGAAGCTGTTAACATCGTTGAGTCTCCAATCCACACTGCAAAAGATCGAAAACGACCTCTCTAAAACGATGTTAAATATGGCCCCCCGTCATCATGGCATATCTAGGTTCTATGCCATTATTAATGGGACCGTACTTCCTCCACTGTATCTAGGTAGCTGGACAACTGAACTCCAAAAGTCCTTTAATGAACAGGAAACTACATTAATTTTACAATCCTCTGCACCCAAAATAACCTCAACAAGATGCCAAGAATCACACTTTAAACTTGTTTCCAGATGGTACAGGACCCCTGTTCTTTTGAACAAGATTAATCCATAGATTCCCATTCACTGCTGAAGATGCAGTGGGGGAGTCGGTTCTTACACCCACATTTGGTTTGACTGCAATAAAATTACTCCACTATGGTCTAAATTCAATCAGATACTCTCTGAGATATATGAAACTGAATTGGAGGTGGATAAAGAACTAGTTCTCTTAGGACTTTACAATAAGAAACACATTTGCCTTAGAGATCGGTTATTTCCCTTTCTGATTGCTGCACTTAAGACCATCATACCAAGACATTGGTTGAGAGTAGAGACTCCATCCATACGGGAATGGCTAATGAAAGTTACGGTAATTAGTAGATTTGAAAAACTCAAGTGGACAATTGCAGTGAATCTCAAGAAGTATCTCAGGATCTGGACCAAATGGAACGACTATGCATCTACGAACAGGATCTCCAAATATTTTGATCAAAGCATGTCTTTGAGATATGATTATCTCTTTTCGATTACATAAAATAACATGTGACAATGTTTTGTTTGTCCCTTTATGACCCTTTGTTCTGTATCTCCCTTCCCATCCTCCTTCCCCTCCCCTCCCCCTCCCTCCTCTCACCATTCTACACGCCTATCTCAAACGCTATGTATCAGTTTCTTTAATTTGTAATCATAAATGAAGAATGCTTTTCTTTACATGTTATATGCTCAGGTTAAATATCATTATAATAATCATTAGACATACTAATCATATGTTTCTCCTCTTTGAACTAGGAATTACATCATATTCATGGTATTATATCATTGATTGACATCACTTATGTACTTATGCAGTTGTAATGGTGATTGATACCTTAATTTGTACTGTTTAAAGCTTGTAATGCCTTTGTTATATTTCTTAATAAAACAAAAGTTTACAAGGAAAACTAAAATATTGCATTAAGTATCCAGACTCTATACCTATAACTTAGTTAAAGCAACTTTGGCAGTGAATACAGCCTTCAGTCTTCTTGGGTATGATTCCGCAAGGTGTGCATACTTGGATTTGTGGATTTTCTGCCATTCTTCTCTACATATTCTCTAAACCTCTGTCAGGTTGGTTGGGGACCATCGGTGGACAGCCATTTTTAAGTTTCTCCAGAGAATTTCACTGGGTTGAAGCTCTGGCTGGGCCACTCAAGGAGTTGTCCCTAATTCACTCTTGTATTAAATTGGCTGTGTGTTTAGAGTCATTGTCTTTTTGTGAGGTAAACCTTAAGCCCATTCTGATGTCCATAGCAAACTGGGGCAGATTTGTATTAAGAATATCTCTGTATTTTGCTCCATATAGCTTTCCTGCAACTCTGACCATTCTATCTGTTCCAGCCACTGAAAAACACCCCCACAGCATAATGCTGCCACCACCATGCTTCACTATAGTAATGGTATTGGCCAATACTGTATCTGATTTCTTCCAAACATGACAATTAGAATTGAGGCCAATAAGCTAAATATTGGTTTAATTAGACCAGGGAATCTAATTTCCTACAGTCTTAGAGTCCTTTCAGTGCTTTTTTTGGAACCGTTCAGGTCTTTTACTGAGGAGGGGCTTCTTTTTGGCCACCGTGCCACGAAGTCCAGATTGATGAAATGCTGCAGTGATAGTTGACGAACGGCAAGTTTTTGTCATCAGATATTTGGTGCTCAGCCAGTGTGATCATTAGGTTATTAATCAGTTCTCTTACTATGGCCCTTCTCCTCTGATTACTTAGTTTGGTGGAGTGGCCAGCTCTAGGAAGAGTCCTGGTTGTTTCAAACTTCTTTCATTTAAGAATTATGGAGGTCACTGTGCTCTTGGGACCTTTCAGTACAGCAGAATTGTTTTTGTAATTTACTACAGGTGGACTCAATTCAAGGTGTTTAAACATCTCAAAGATGATCAATTGAAATGGAAGTCTCGCTGAAGCTAAAATTAAAGGGATTCTGTCAGCTAGGTTTAGCCTAAAGAGCTGAGGACATGCGCTGCTAGATCGCCACAAGAACATCCACAATATACATTTTCAAAGCTGTGATGGCTTTTATTTAGTCAAAAAAACGATTTTATATATATGCAAATGGAGCTAGTAAGGAGCCCAAAGGGCTGTTACCAACTTTCAGGATAACAAGCCACGCCCAATGTGAAGGATCCCAGCACCCCCCGCATCCTCCGAATCTCCTCCTTGCTCTCCCAACGTCACACAGTTAGAGCACCGTAATCTCACGTATGCGCAAGTACGCCGCATGTTAGTGCCGGCATAGTGTTCCTTCCCTGGGCTGGCATCAGCCTCAGGGAATTAATTGCGCATGCGCTACTTGGCATGCGCGAGATTAGAGCGCCCTAACTGTGTGATGTTGGGGGAGCAAGGAGGAGATTCACAGGATGGTGCGGTGCTCCTTAACAGTGGCCGTGGCTGGGCTCCTGAAACGTTGGTAACAGCCCCTTGGGCTCCTTACTAGCCTCATTTGCATATATATAAAATAGTTTTATTGACTGAATAAAAGCACTCACAGCTATGGAAAATATATAGAGTTGGGCGAACCCGAACTGTTTTGTACCGAATTTTGGGGTGTTCGGGACATGGACCCGGACCCAAACATTTTCAAAAAAGTTCGGGTTCGTTGTTCTGCGATTTCTTCCTGCTTTCTGAAGGGCTGCACAGCAGCCAATCAGCTAGCGTTTTACTTCTTGACCTAAGAAGGCATGGCTGTGATTGCCCAAGTGCAGCATGTGACCCAGCCTCTATTTAAGCTGGAGTCACGTAGCGCCGCCCGTCACTCTGCTCTGATTAGTGTAGGGATAGAATGCAGCTGCTGTGAGGGGGAGATTAGGCAGGGAAGAGTCAGCAAAACCACTTAATGAGGTGATCGATCTACAGCTGTGAATCATTCAACATCTGTTAGTTCATTGCTCACTGGTTTTTCTTCTGCCAGGAGCGTTTTTCTGTCACTTTTTTCTGGGGTGATCGGCGGCCATTTTGTGATCTTTTGGTGCACCAGCACATGCTTTGAGCTGCCACCAAGTTCTACATACATTTTTGGGTTTAATAATAGGCTTTTTTTTTGCAATATCCTACATCAGAGGTTGTGCTTATTGTCACACCTTAAAACACAGTATAGAAATTGCTATATTTTATTGAGGGGTAAAATTCAATTGCCAAAATACAAATCCCCTAAATCTGGTGTTCCAGCTGTGGCTGGACAAGTGAAATACTGTACGTCTAAGGATAGATTTTTTTCTGGGGTGAAATTCAATTGCAAAAATACCAATTCCCAAAATCTGGTGTTCCCGCTGTGGCTGGCCAACTGTAATACTGTCCGTCAAAGGATAGATTTTATTCTGGGGTTAAATTCAATTGCCAAAATACCAATCCCCTAAATCAGTGGTTTTAGCTGTTGCTGGCCAAGTGTAATACTGTCCGTCAAAGGATAGATTTTATTTCTGGGGTGAAATTCAATTGCCAAATAGTGTTGAGCGCGAATATTCGAAAAGCGAATTTTTTTAGCGAATATCGGCACTTCGCTAATTCACGAATATTTCGAATATAGCGCTATAAATTCGCTATTTCGAATATTCGTTTTTTTTTTTTTTTTAGTTATATTTTTTTCTTTCCTACTTCCCAAAAGTAGTTCTTACCTGTCCTGAGGATTCCTGGCTTCCTGGCTGCTCTAGTCAGTGCCCGTTGCCGCTTCTGCCGACTTCCGTGCTCATGTGGAGCGTCCCCATCCATGGGAGAATCTCCATATACTAAAATGTACTGTCGGATTTGAGGAATTACGCTGAAATCGCAATGCGATTAATTCAAGTTATATTAATCGCATTGCGATTACAACTTAGCACTGCTATCTTACATAGGCTAGAATTAACGAATATGGAGTATAGCTAATGCTATGCACTAGCAGTGCTAAGTTGAAATCGCAATGCGAATACTTTAAGTTAAATTAATCGCATTGCGATTTCAACTTAGCACTGCTGCTATATTCCATATTCGTTAACTTCGTTAATTCTAGCAAGCTGACCCATTATAAACCCAGCTCTAAGTTGAAATCGCAATGCGATTAATATAACTTGAATTAATCGCATTGCGATTTCAACGTAATTCCTCAAATCCGACAGTACATTTTAGTATATGGAGACGTTCCCATGGTGATGGGGACGCTCCATGAGCACAGAAGTTATGGTTGGCTTGGTAGAATTAGCGAATAGCGAATATGACGAATGTATTCGTCATATTCCTCAAAACGAAGATAACAAAGTATTCTACATCTTCGTTTTAGCTACCTATTCGTCTCGTCATCGTCAACTTCGCTATTCGCTAATTCTAGCAATCAAATAGGAAGGTTGACTTACCAGACAGCTGTGTTAAATTCGCTATGCGATTTTTTTTTTTTTTAATACAATAATTATATTACTTGATAAAATTATTATAAGTATTCTATTTATTAAAAAAAAAAATCGCATAGCGAATTTAACACAGCTGTCTCACTCTCTATAGTCAACCTTCCTATTTGATTGCTAGAATTAGCGAAGTTGACGAATAGGTAGCTAAAACGAAGATGTAGAATACTTCGTTATCTTCGTTTTGAGGAATAGACGAATACATTCGTCATATTCGTCATCCTCGCTAATTCTAGATATGAAACCAATAGGAAAGTAGCCTTAAGTACAAATCGCAATATGCGATTATTTAAATCGCATGTTAATCGCGATAACTAGAAAAAATGACGAATATTCGATTTCGACGAATATGAAACGAATATTCATTCGAATATTCGCGAATTTCGTCGAAATCGAATATGGCACCTGCCGCTCATCACTATTGCCAAAATACCAATCCCCTAAATCTGGTGTTCCAGCTGTGGCTGGCCAAGTGTAATACTGTCCGCCAAAGGATAGAATTTTTTCTGGTGTGAAATTCAATTGCCAAAATTCCAATCCCCTAAATCAGTGGTTTTAGCTGTTGCTGGTCAAGTGTAATACTGTGCGTAAAAGGATAGATTTTATTTCTGGGGTGAAATTCACCTATATTACACTCAAGGTCTAAATACAAGTGCTGAAAGCGTAATCCTCTATATTTGCACACGCTATTGTGCATCTCCAAGTGTATTTCTATCCGTAAAAGGGTATATTACACTAAGTGTCTAAATACTGTATAAGGCCTGAAAGCGTAATCCTCTTTATTTGCACACGCTATTGTGCATCTCCAAGTGTAGTTCTGTCCGTAAAAGGATACCTTTCAGCCAAGGCCTAAATACTAGGCCTAAAATTGATATTCCCTTAAATCTGGGGTTTCTGCTGTGCCTGTATAAATGTAATACGGTACATAAAGAGATAGCTAGATAATGTTAGGTGCCTTTAAATAAAGGCCTTAATTTGAACTCTATACATTGGGCCAAATAAGTTTTTCCTCATTGTGGTGAACGGTAACAATGAGGAAAACATCAAATAAGGGACGCAGACATGGTCGTGGTGGTGTTAATGGACACTCTGGTGCTGGGAGAGGACATGGCCGTTCTGCCACAGCTACACGTCCTAGTGAACCCAACTACCTCAGGTCCCAGAAGCCGCCAGAATCTACAGCGATATTTGGTCGGGCCTAATGCTGTTCTAAGGATGGTAAGGCCTGAGCAAGTACAGGCGCTTGTCGATTGGGTGGCCGACAGTGGATCAAGCAGGTTTAGATTATCTCCCACCCAGTCTTCTGCAGAAAGCGCACAGGTGGCGCCTGAAAACCAAGCCCATCAGTCTGTTACATCACCCCCATGCATATATGCGGGGTATACAACAACAGACCGACGAGTGGTTGCTGCCGGTGAGCTTCAAGCCCAGCCTGGTAGTTTGCGATAATGGGCGAAATCTCGTTGCAGCTCTGGGACTAGCCGGTTTGACACAAATCCCTTGCCTGGCGCATGTGCTGAATTTGTCAAAATGACATATCAGAGCTGCTGCACAAAATGGGCCATCTGTGCGCGCTTCCGGCATTCTCATCCTGCCGCTGCACGCCTGTCTGCGCTACAGCGTAACTTCGGCATTCCCGCTCTCCGCCTAATATGTGACGTGCCCACCAGGTGGAATTCCACCTAGCAAATGCTGGAGAGACTGTGCGAGCAGTAGCAGGCCATAGTGGAGTTTCAGCTGCAGCACTCACGGGTGAGTCGCACTGCGGAACAGCACCACTTACCCGCCAATGACTGGGCCTCTATGCGAGACCTGTGTGCCCTGTTGCGCTGTTTCGAGTACTCCATCAACATGGCCAGTGGCAATGATGCCGTTTTCAGCATTACAATACCACTTCTATGTCTCCTTGAGAAAACAATTAGGACAATGATGGGAGAGGATGTGGCCCAGGAGGAGGAGGAGAATGAAGAGGGGTCATTTCTAAAAGTTTCAGGCCAGTCTTTTAAAAGTGGCTCATAGGAAGGTCTTTTGCAACAGCAGAAGCCAGGTACAAATTTGGCCAGCCAGGGCCAACTACTGGAGGATGAGGAGGATGAGGAGGAAGTGGAGGAGGATGAGGATGAAGCATGTTCACAGCGGGGTGGCATACAACGCAGCTCGGACTCATCACTGGTGCGTGGCTGGGGGGAAATGATGGACGATGATGATACACCTCCCACAAAGGACAGCTTGTCCTTACCTCTGGGATACCTAGCACACATGAGCGACTACATGCTGCAGTGCCTGCACAATGACAGCAGAGTTGCCCACATTTAACGTGTGCTGACTACTGGGTGGCCACCCTGCTGGATCCCCGGTACAAAAACAACGTGCCCCCCTTATTTCCGCACTGGAGGGTGATAGTAAAATGCGCGAGTACAAGCGCACGCTCATAGACGCGCTCCTGAGAGCATTCCCAACTGACACGGGGGGACAAGTGGAAGCACAAGGCGAAGGCAGAGGAGGAGCAAGAGGTCGCCAATGCAGCTGTGTCGCGACCAGCAGCTCTGAAGGCAGAGTTAGCATGGCCGAGATGTGGAAAAGTTTTGTCACAGCGCCACAGCTAACTGCACCACTAGCTGATAGGGAATGTGTTAGCAGGAGGTAGCATTTCAACAACATGGTGAAACAGTACGTGTGCACACGCCTCCACGTACTGACTCATGGTTCGGCCCGATTCAACTTCTGGGTCTCCAAATTGTCCACATGGCCAGAGCTAGCCTTTTATGCCTTGGAGGTGCTGGCCTGCCCTGCGACCAGTGTATTGTCTGAATGTGTATTTAGCACGGCAGGGGGCGCCATTACAGACAAACGCAGCTGCCTGTTCACAGCCAATGTGGACAAGCTGACGTTTATAAAAATGAAGCAGGCATGGATCCCACAGGAGTCAGGACCTATCCATCCCTTGTGCAGAATAGACATTTATAACTGCCTCACCCTTAACCATACATTCTTGTACTCCAGGGCACTTCTTTATTGAATCCTCTTTTTTTATTGTACCATTATTTTTGGGGGCAACACCAAGTTAAATGAACCTCTCCTCTGTCTGGGTGCAAGGGGCCTACATTTCAGCTAATCGCCTGCTTCTTTGGTGCAAAATTTTAGTTTTTCTTTTTAAATAAATTTGCAAACATTATCAAATTTTACTTTTCTCTTTCTTCTTATGGCGTACTGAGTGCAGATTAATGGGGGGGGAAACATTTTTTTATCTTAGCACAAGGCCACAACTTAAAATATAAAAAAAAAATGATCTGTAGACTTTTCACATTCACTGTATACTGTGGTTGTACTACACGGAAGAGCTGTGTATATTCTCTGAGAGGAGGAGATGTGTATATACTGTTGGTATAGTACAAGAAGGACCTATGTATATACTGTGGGTGGACTACATGGAGCAGTTGTGTATATATTGTGTATGGAGCAGCTGTGTATGTACTGTGGGTGGACTACATAGAGGAGCTGTGTGTATACTGTGTATGGAGATGCTGTGTATATACTATGGGTGTTCTACATAGAGGACCTGTGTATATACTGTGAGTGTACTACAAAAAGGAGCTGTTTATATATTCTGGGTGTACTACATGGAGGAGCTTTGTATATATATATATATATATATATATATATATATTAAGGCAATTGCCTGGATTTGTGGGAGGGGCTGGTATGCTACCCCTGGCCTATTTTAGCGCTTCCCCCGACCTGGCAACTTACCGTGCGAGGTCAGCGCTGAATGAGAGTTCTACTTCCGGGTCTTGCAGTCCTTTCAGTGTAGCTGCATAGGAAGAGCCGCCTGTCTCGTCCGCC
Organism: Bufotes viridis; assembly: GCA_033119425.1. Lineage (NCBI taxonomy): Eukaryota > Metazoa > Chordata > Amphibia > Anura > Bufonidae > Bufotes > Bufotes viridis. Next base: position 92,063,414 of record CM065595.1, read on the forward strand.
CGCTCCACGGTCCTCCGATCGCCTGGACACTCGGTCCATCTAGGTAAGTGGCCAGTCGGCGAACCCCCCCCCACCCCCTTTTTTCCATGTCGGCATCCCCACCCGGTGTCCGGGGCACGGCCGCGCCGGCTACGCTCATGCCGGAGGCCGCCTGGAGCGCCAGCCGGGGTCCCAGCCGGCCCAACACCTTTCTGCTGCTTGCAAAGCGGGCCTCCTGCCCCTGGCCACCGGCAGCAGAAGGGGGGGGGTTCCTCACCAGAGTACATCGGCCGTCACATGGCCGGGGTACATGCCATGGGGGGCAGCGCGGGAGGCGTGTTGCGGCTTCTCACCAGGTTGCCAGGCGCTCTCCATTGCCTGTTCCGACCTGGTCATCATGAAAGAGGAGTCGCAAGAGGGGGGGGGGATTGTGGGAATTGTCGATACATCAGGGGATTGTCTGCAGGCATGCGGGACACATCCACTGTCGCACCACTGATTCTACCACTGCTTCTGCTACTCATTTCGGTCACATGGGGATAGAAGCATGGCAGCAGCAGATATGATTCATGGTTACTTTTCATGCCTTACGTGGATTCATTTTCTCTATACCACATAGACATACCACTACGATATCATGTTCTGGGTCACTCATCATATCAAATACGTATAACCCATGGATCACTGGACTCCCACCCAGGAGTGCTCCAATTATCTATCTCGGTTTAGACACGGGCCACGTTACAGGCCTCATTCGGTTCATTTGACACTATACTTCTTTTCACACATACTTGGGTTGAACCCCATACGGTTCAACCAGCCATACGTCTCCGGCACATTTTCTGTGCGCATAACTCAGGGTCCTCTCCGGCACACACTATTTGTCAGCCAAATACATGAGTAGTTACACTCAGACCACGACTGACCTCAGATAGCACAACGTACAACCTGACGTTCAACATCATATATAACATAGGTGCATACGTCAGCCTAACCATTTTACATTACCGCCACAGGCTACTGATCCGCGCTCTTCCCACAAATCCACTCACCGTACTACTCTCTCTTACTCATTTCAGGCTGTCTAACATACATACTTTGCTCCACACGGTGTGCCTGTGAACAATATTTTGCTATACGCCCAGGTACGTGCACCGACGTATATGGCTTCTACTGTACATTTCATTTCATCCCTCTAGGTTAGATTACTGGCATTAGGGTCGTAAGCTTCCCAATAGGTATTTTCCCCGTCTTGGCTATCGCCACTAGTTAGTGGTCCTGCAAGGCCAACACCCCGCTTCGAATGGTTCGGAAGCATACACCCATCGGGCCACACGTTAGCTAGCCGCCTTGCATACTGCATAGAGAGGGCCTCACCTGTCACTCCCTTCCCCTGTTTTCTGTCTTACAGTCACCGAGAGGCCTAAAAAACTCCTGCCACTGCGACAAGTGGTCTCAATAACCCCTCGCGCCAACACATAGATAGAGCCTCTCAATAGCCGCTTGGCAATTAGTAGGGCCTCATCTGTCACCAAACAAGCCATAATTTTTCGCCTTTGGCCTAGCTAGCCTGCCAGTATAAAATTGGGAGGTGGTCATACACTAACTATTGTTTTGGTTATAGCATGTCCCAAGAAGGGGTAGAGGATTGCTCCCTGCCTGGCACCCCAACTAGATCTGTCACTCCCAACCTAGGAGGAGAGCTAGCTAGTCCAGCTTCAATCAGATCATGGACGATCCCTCGCATTACAGCGGAACTAAGGAAACGCCAAATCCCCTACCCCGCATCGGCAAGAAAAGCAGAACTTTTCTCACTACTACGTACATCCACAAACAACATGGATGCCGGGGAAGGACCTAGCCAGTCCAGCCCAGACGACATACGTACCATGTTAACTTCACTCATGGCATCCATGAGCAGGGTCAACTCCAGACTGGAACAACTGGAGTCGGTCACCACGGCCCTCACACTGACAGGGCCACCGGCGCCTGCGTTACAAGCAACAGCCGATCCGCCAGTAGTGGCTCGTGCCATTACTCTGGAGGACCAGGAAGTCAGCCCGGCTCACATGATACCTGAGCACTTGAAAAGAGATATCCTGGAAGGTAAAGACGTCAATCTGGCTTCCCTGTTGATTGCCTCCCAGGATATTGTGGAAAACAAAACCTACGCTTACGAGGACGTGTCGGTGGTGGTCAGGTCCAGGGATGCCCGCCTCAACAGGAAATTGACCATTCCCGAATTCGTGCTGGCCTTTGGTATCTACAGGGATGTTATATGTGCTGTCTATCCCAACAGAAGAGAGGAGTTTGATCTCTACATGCACAAGCTGGTAGATCTGGGCAACACATATGGGGGTTCGGCCTTCTACGACTACCATAGGTCTTTTTCTGCTAAAGTGTCTGGAGCCTTCTCTCAGTATGGTACACGGTCCAACTGGGGAAGGATTGATACCGTCATATTTTGCAGACACTTTGCCGGGCTTAGAACACCGGCTTATGCATTCTGCTCCTCCACTGCACACACCACAAGTTTTGTCCCAACACGTTGGGAGAGCATGCCTCCACGCAAGGGGCTAGTACCTCTGGGGCTCCAGAGAGATTGTCAAGAGACAAACTGGGACGCCCAATCAAGTTCTTGGGCAAATCCCAGATATGCAACAATTTCAATGTTGGGTCGTGCAATTACAATGGATGCAGACTATTGCATGTCTGCTCACAATGTTTCAGGGCTCATGCAAAGTCCATGTGTCCAAATAAAATGTACACCAAGCCTTACTTAACGTCCATTAATTTGCCCGAATTCACGGCCCTCATGTCACAACATCCATCCAGACATCTAACAGACTTTCTCATCTCGGGTCTGACAGAAGGCTTCCACACGGGTATCCTACACATGCCCGCGGGAACTCTGGAATGCCCTAATCTACAATCCGCACAACAGAACCCCACAGCAGTTGACACCCTCATAGCTCAAGAGGTGGCTGAGGGCTTTGTACTAGGGCCCTTCAATACTCCCCCATTCATAGAATGGCGCACAAACCCCATTGGTGTTGTCACAGGGAAATCCTCCCTAAAACAGAGACTCATCATTGATCTATCAGCACCCCACTCATCTGCCAACCCCAGTCTCAACTCCCTCATACCTTCCGAGGAATTCTCCCTGCAATACACCACCATAGATCACGCCATTACCGCTATCATACAAGCAGGGGTGGGAGCCTGGCTCAGTAAGACTGACATTGCTAATGCTTTTAAGCTACTTCCAATCCACCCCACTCTGTGGCACCTACACGGCATCAAATGGTCCGGGTATTACTATTTTTTCTCCCGTCTAACGTTTGGGGCCAAAAGTAGCCCAGCTATTTTTGACACATTTGCAGAAGCTCTGTGCTGGTTACTATTGAACGTGGCCGGATGCCCTACTGTACTACATTACCTGGACGATTTCCTACTGGTGGAGGGGAATACTTCCCCGCCTACTAGTCTCAAAGCCACCACCAGGCTATTCGAACAACTAGGCGTTTCTATCTCCCCCAAGAAAACAGAGGGGCCAGACACGGTCATCACCTTTCTGGGTATCCAGTTAGACTCAGCCACAATGCAAGCGAGCTTACCACAGGACAGAATAGAGAACATTCTCACCCTCATCGACAACTACCTTCAACGCGGTACTTGCAATCGCAAGGAGCTTCAATCTCTGCTGGGATCATTGAATTTTGCTATGCACATCATACCTCAAGGCCGCTCCTTCATATCACGCCTATTGCATTTGTTCCCACTTTTTCTACATGATTCGCACAGGTTGTCCTTGGATACCCAAGCTACGGCAGACCTAAACATGTGGAAGAGATTTTTAACTATCTGGAATGGTAAAAGCATGTTCCTCCCTCAATTGTCTGATGCGTCTCCTACCATTTGGTCAGATGCGGCATCTACCACAGGTTTTGCAGCAATTTTTGGGAACGAATGGCTTTGGGGCAGCTGGCCTTCAACGATGCAGGATTTGGAAGGGTTCTCCACGACCTCAGCTCTTTTTAAGATCTATCCCATCGTGGCGGCTGCCGTAGCATGGGGTCACCTATGGGCCAACATGCCAGTCCGCTGTTGCTCAGACAACCAGGCAACCTGTCACATCATTAACAAAGGCCGCTCCAAATCCCTCACGATCATGAGATTTCTGAGGAAACTCACTTGGTTGGCGGCTTGTCACAATTTTTTCCTATGTTGTTTCCACATTCCAGGTGTATGTAACACAGCTGCTGACAACTTGTCTCGCTTTAAATTTCAGGCATTTCACCAATCACTCCCATCAGCCGCGCCCACGGCCACCATCACCCCAACTTTTCAACAACTCATACTGGACTAGAAACCATCATGCAGCACAGTAGGGCACTGTCCCAATTGGCACTATCACACAATACACACAAAACATACGACAGGGCTTTCACACTCTTCAAAAGATTCCTTCGGGACCATGACATCAGACAACCATTCATCATGACGTCTATGTTGAGATTCGCTTCCTTTTGCCACCTCAAACTAAACATGTCATACAACACCATCAAGCTCTACCTCACGGGCATTCAACACCATATGCTGATCTTACACCCCAATAACAACAGTTTCATGGCCTCTCACCAGATCAAGACCATACTTAGAGGCATTTAGAAATCAGAACCCACACATACGAGCCAAAGGCTACCTATAGACAACCATATTTTCAAAGCATTATCAAACCTGCTGGACTCAAAACCATTTGACACTGACACCAATTCCATCATTAAGACAGCGATATACCTAGCCTTCTATGGATTTCTGAGGCCTAGGGAGTTTACTACCACAACCACGACCCCAACTACTCCGTACCTCCTCTATTCTCACTTGACAAAACATGATGATCATTATGTCCTAACACTCCCTCACTCCAAAACCAGTCAGCACACACCAGTAAACATTCCATACTATCCCACGCACAACAGATGGTGTCCCGTCAGGGTACTGGATGCATACGTACAGCCTCTCAACTTACGGTCCTCACAGCCTTTACTTAAAATACAAGGTTCTGTACTCACTACCACGACCTTCATGACCTGTGTCAGGTCCTTTCTCACACAACTGGGCCTCAACGCAGCTAACTACTCCGGCCACTCCTTCCGCATAGGAGCAGCGTCCACCGCCTCCAGGGTCAACGTCCCAACGCATGTTATAAAAACACTGGCGCGCTGGAAGTCTTCCGCTTACTCTCGCTACATACCAAACCCACTACAGGAATTAAGGGATGCTTTCAGGAACATGACTGAGTGATGGAGTATATCTGTATTAGATTGTATGTAATAAATATGTTCACTTAATTTTGCCCTCTTCTTTCTCAGGCCTACCTCATCGTCGGTTTCGGCACACCACAACCGACTCGCGCTTTGTTTCATCCTACATTCACGGTATCTTACACTGTACTATCATAAGCCCCTGACACAAGTATTAAGGCAATTGCCTGGATTTGTGGGAGGGGCTGGTATGCTACCCCTGGCCTATTTAAGCGCTTCCCCCGACCTGGCATCTTACCGTGCGAGGTCAGCGCTGAATGACCCTCCCACCACACCACACCAAAATAATATTTTCCTTCTTTTCCTTAAAACTTTCCTGGTGGGCCCTCTTCTTTCTCAGGCCTACCTCATTGTCGGTTTCGGCACACCACAACCGACTCGCGCTTTGTTTCATCCTACATTCACGGTATCTTACACTGTACTATCATAAGCCCCTGACACAAATATATATATATAGATAGATATATTCTGGGTATACTATGTGGAGGAGCTGTGTATATATTCAGTATAACACATGTAACTCTGCACAATAGAGAGGTAAGGCTACTTTCACACTAGCGGCAGGACGGATCCAACAGACTGTTAACCTGACGGAACAGCCTGTCGGATCTGTCCTGCCGCTAGTGAACGTGTGCCCCCGGACTACCGCTCCGGCCCCATTAACTATAATGGGGGCGGAGTTCCAGTGGAGGCACGGCAGTGCACGGCGAGAGGCTGCCGGAATAAAACTACGCCATGTCCGACATTTATTCCGGAACTCCACCCCGCCCCCATTATGGTCAATGGGGGCACACATTCACTAGCGGCAGGACGGATCCGACAGGCTGTTCCGTCGGGTGAACAGCCTGTCAGATCCGTCCTGCCGCTAGTATGAAACTAGTCTAATACAGCGCTCACAGATGGCTGGACTTGACCACAATGTGATTCACTTTTGGCTGCTCACCGTGGCAAATCACAGCCATTTCACTACTGAATGCTGATAAATGCTGATTGGATTGGTTTTGCAGCTAGTTGCATGCATTGAAGATTGGTAGTGAATGAGACATGATCATTTGAATGTAAGTTGATTTGTTATAAGAGCTGATTGTAAAAAAACAAACAAAAAAAAAGGTATACGTTTTTATGCTGGACTTTGCAGGATGCCCAATCATAGTATACTACGTTTTTCAATCCTGCAGAGTTCTGCAAAAAAGGTATGTGTGTTTCTTTTTTTTACAGTTATTATTATTGTTTCTTATTAGAGCGCCATTCATTCCAAAGCGCTGTACACATGATTAGTGGTGCACATACATAATACAGGCAATTGCATTAATCATGAACGAGTAGTTACAGACAGGTACAGAAGGATAGAGGGCCCTGCCCATGAGGGCTTACAATCTACATGGTATGGGGGAAGGAGACAGTAGTTGAGGGTGAAGCTGGTCACGGTGGTATAGAGGCAGTGGGGTCACTGGTTGTAGGCTTGTCTGAAGAGGTGGGTTTTCAGGTTTCTTTTGAAGGATTCCACTGTAGGTGAGAGTCTGATATGTTTTGGTAGTGAGTTCCAGAGTATGGGGGATGCCCAGGAGAAATCTTTGAGGCAAGTGTGGGAAGAGGTGATAAGAGGAGAGAAGGAGGTCCTGTGAGGATCGGAGATTGCATGTGGGGATATATCGGGAAAGTAGCTCAGAGATGTAGGAAGGGGACCGGTTGTGGACGACCTTGTATGTGTTGGTTAGTATTTTAAACAGAATTCGCTGGGCAATGGGGAGCCAGTGCAGGGACTGGCAGGGGGGAGAGGCAGAGGAGTAACAAGGTGAGCGGTAGATTAGTCGATCAGCAAAGTTGAGGGTAGATTGAAGGGGTGCGAGAGTGCTAGATGGGAGGCCACAGAGGAGAATGTTGCAGTAGTCTAGGCAGGAGATGATGAGGGCATGTACAAGCATTTTTGCAGATTCAAAGTTGAGGAAAGGGCGGATGCAGGAGATGTTTTTGAGTTGGAGGCGGCAGGTGGTGGAAAGGGTTTGGATGTGTGGTCGGAAGGAGAGGGAAGAATCCAAGGTCACTCCAAGGCAGCGGTTGACCGGGGAGAGTGTGCAGTCATTGATTGTGATAGATAGGTCTGTTGGGGAAGGGGGTGAGCAAGATGGGTGAAAGATGATGAATTCTGTTTTATCCATGTTAAGTTTTAGAAAGTGAGAGGAAAAGAAGGAGGATATGTAAAATAGGCATTGTGGGATTGTGGGATTCTGCATAGTAAGGTGGTGATGTCTGGACCAGAGAGGTAAATTTGTGTGTCATCAGCGTAAAAGTGATACTGAAAGCCATGGGACTTTATGAGCTGTCCTAGGCTGATAATATAGATAGAGAAGAGCAGGGGTCCTAGGACGGAGCCTTGTGGGACACCAACAGAGAGGAAATGAGGCGGGAGGTGGTGTGAGAGTGGGAGACGCTAAATGTCCGGTCTGTGAGGTATGATTTGATCCAGGAGAGGACCAGGTCAGTGATGCCAAGAGATGAGAGACTTTGCAACAAAAGGGAGTGGTCAACAGTGTCAAAGGCAGAGTACAGGTCAAGGAGAAGGAGGACAGAGTAATGTTTTTTGGTTTTGGCAGTTAGTAGGTCTTTGTTGACTTTGGTGAGGGCAGTCTCAGTTGAGTGGTGGGGTCGGAAGCCAAATTGTAGCCGGTCAAAGAGGGAGCAGGAGGATAGGTGAGAGGTCAGTTCAGAATGGACATGTTGCTCAAGTAGCTTTGAGGCATATGGGAGAAGTGATATGGGGCGATAACTGGACAAAGAAGATGGGTCAAGTGAACGCTTTTTGAGGGCGGGTGTAATGGAAGTGTGTTTAAAAGCAGAGGGGAAGAGACCAGAGGTTAGTGATAGGTTAAAGAGATGAGTTAGGCCTGGGATAAACACCGTGGTGAGGTTAGAGATGAAGTGGGATGGGATTGGGTCAAGTGCATAGGTGGTGAGATGGGATCTGGAGAGTAGAGTGGAGAGTTTTTCTTCTGTAATGGCGGAGAAGCTGGTTTTGGGAGAAGAGGACGGAGCAGCTGTGTGGAGGGTCTGTGGAGACTGTGTGTTGAAGCTTTCTCTGATGCTGACTATCTTTTGTTTGAGAGGATAGGGTGGGGGCACTGGGGGACGGAGAAGGGAATTAAATGGGTTAAAAAGGTGTTTTGGGTTGTGGAATACGGAAGATATGAGAGATAAGAAGTAGGTCTGTTTGAATGTATACCACTATATGGCATTTGTTAATGTATACGTTTTGTTTTGTGGATACATTAAATGTATGACAAAACCAAGCCTTAGAGAATTTCATTCTTTTTATGTGTTTGTTTGAAAGTAGAATTTGAAGCAAAAGTAAAATCAATCAAGTAGTGATAATCAAAGAGTAGAATGTTTTTCTTTATGGGTCCATTTTTAATTGATACAAAACCTAAAGCTGATTAAATGACTGCAATATATTCATTACATTCAGATGTCACATAAGGGCAGTGGTTAAACTGATAAAAAAGATAGTTTTTACAATTATGTTCAACTAAGTTCCTGTTTTTATTTTTTTTTTATTTTTTTCTTCTTTTTCTCAAAGTAAAAAATGAAATGGTCTTCCAAGCAGAAAATCACAGATTTGCTTCTCTTAATACTCACAATACACACTGCCTTCTCAGCTGGTATTTTCCCTTTTTGAAAAGCTTTTATTCTCTGCTTTCAGATGTGTATTTTCCTTTTTCTTTAAATATTATAGACAACAGCACTGCAGACTAAGAGCATCGGCTTAAAAATCTCCTGATTTACTTGCTGTATGGATAATGGGAACAGTCAACATGGAGAAATTGTATAATAAGAGCAAGCTTCTGGGTAACTCAGCCATTATGTCAGCAACCGATGAAAGTCCTGGATGTGTGTTGTGCTCTTTGCTGAAAGAGGATGCCCTGTAGTTTATATCCACGAGCCTTGTAAAATTAAATTATATAGAAGCACTATGCACCAGCCAATCAGATTCTGAGCTTCATACCATGCAGGGTATTCCCACTGGTCTATTATAAGCTTTCCAATAATGGAAGCTTTGAGGAGCAATCTGCTTTACAGAATAATAAAGAATACTTTCCCTTGATGTCATCCTTTAACAATTTTCCAATTTGATATATTTTATGTACACAGACACATTTTTAAAATTGGCCAGTAAGAAGAGTGGGCAAGCGGTGGGAGCTTCTATCTTTTCTTTCAATCTTGTTATAGAAAGGTATTGTGCTAGCTATTTGATTGTTCACACAAAGGGGTTAATTTTCCTTTATGAAATATGTGCACCTTTTCCTCTAAACACAGAAGGAGCTTTAGAAAGTATTAAAAAAATCATTTATAATGTTTATATTTTTCATTATGCAAATAAGCAAATTCTTAATTATACAGGGATTAAAAATCCAATTTGTTACTTTTAGGAAGCTGATAGATAATTGAACATGATATAAACCGAGCCTAGTGTTTTTTCTTTCCTCATTTCATTTTACAATTCTGCATTTATTTATTCATTATTTGATACAGGTAAATTATGGTGAAATTAATTATACTCAAACTGCTCCTTCAAGACAATACAATGTCTCCTATAACTAAATGTATAGCTGTAAGTGCATCAGAAATATGTTACCCTTCAATGTTACATTTCCTCCTTAAAAGTGTAGAAGTTTCTAACTGACATACAGGGCACACTAATATATTGTGATTCGTGATCTGATTATTCAGATGTCTGAATACTTTGGGTGCATGTAATGCATTTCTTGACCCAACAAGACACAATAGGGGTTAATGTGTTGCTGGGCAGAGTAAGGCTGATCACGCCACATTACGCTGTAATTGAATGAAGAATAACTGCCCAGCTTTCCAATGAAGTGAGTGCTCTGATAAGGGCAGAGTAGAGCTGGGATGCCTAGGAAGCTCATGCATAAGCAATGAAGATGCATGGGATCATTTATCAAGAGGCCAGCAGCCGCCTTAACACATTCGATCCCTTAAAGGTCAATATTTGCTAAATATACCTATAAATGTTTATATCTGATATGTTAAATTTCTGCAATACAAGCGGTCACACTAATATACATCATTGAAGTTTTGTATATTTAAGAATGAACCAGTCACCAAAACCTGAAAACAGATAATCAAGCCGAGCGCTGGGATTCGTTTTGAGACTTCCGGAATATTTTTCTGCTTTCTGTAGTAATGGCTTTTTTCTCTGTTTAGAAACAGATGCTATCATTTTCATGTTCTTATTGACAGGCGAGAAAGAGCACAAAGTTCTGAATCCTGACAACTAACACTCCACCTGTTCTCTAATTGTAAAATCACTGACATTCCTCGTCATGTGGGCACCCCATATTCTAGTAGCACACTCAACAAAGTCATCCAAGTGACTTATACTTCCTTTCTGTTCATATTGGCCCCTGACATGGGAAACACACTAGTACACATAATTTTTTTACATTCCAAGCTATAAAAGTATAACTACGGATATAGTAGGGTTAACACTCATGTTTTATGACATGTGTTAACTAAATTAAAGTTAACTAAACAAGTTAAGCAATTGCTTCTCAATGGCTTTTTTTTCAAGATAACGCGATGAGATAATGAAATTTGAGTTAAGGGTTTGAGTCTTACCCCTGCTACATCTGTAGTCCATGTTTTCTGTCAAGTTAAAGCCCATATGCAATAATTTTCTATTGGTATTATTATGAATCATTATTCTTGATTTGTTAATTAATATAATGGGTCAAAGTAATACTCAAGAATTATCTTGAGACGTTATGATGTAGACATTGTCTACATAGGCCCTGTTCACATCTGCATCAGAGACTCCTTTTAGACCTACATCCCATATTCTGTCAGATTTGATGAGAAGAATATTCCTACATGCAGCATGAATTTTCCCATCCAAATGATGGGAAATTATTTAATAGTCAAAGTCAAGAAAGGCAAGCTTTGCTGCTAAATCCAGATATGCATGTACTGTACAGACTGCCAAGTGGTGAATATTCTTTTCTGTATAGAGAACATATTTTCACTGCTCCAAAGTCAAATGGCATCAATGACTCACACCACACTAGGAGACATGTTACATGGTGATCATAAGCTTTTATGAATTGTTTTGCTATGGAAACATAATTAATAAAGCCCAATATGAGCAATTCCACATAATTGAGGGAGTTTACAAATCAAGAGAAAGTTTTGCAACTGTTTAATTTTTGTTTTTCGGCACTAAGTAGTCCTTTAGCTTGTGCTTGTGTAGCCTATACCTAATGCTAATTATTTTATTGTCACACTTTTCCAGCCACAATTACAGCATTTACAGTTAACATTACAGCACTAAAAGATATTATATACATTTGATAAACTTAACCTTCACACAAAGCACGAAAGTTAAATCGGCACTTCTCAGGGCAATCTGCACCCTCCGCTTCCAAAGAGCAGCATGATCCTATACAGTCTATGGATCCGTACTCTGCATGCTACAAAAGCAGAGCTGAGCTGCTGCAAGCAGAAGGTGCAGAGCACTCTCAGAAGTGCAACTGCACCTTCTGTGCTTTAAGTGAACATTTAGTTCCCATTTAACTTATTGGAGAAGGGGCCAGTACAATATAAGTAAAGCAATATTGCAATATTACTTCACTTTTTATTTAGGTTTTATCAATAGTAATTTGCAGAATAATATTGAAATTTGAATATCTGCTTTTATTATGGTGAAATATCCAAGATTCGTGCAATTTGCTCTATGTGACTTGACTGTTGGAAATGTCATATAGAAATCCCTTCACTGCAGTGCACAAATCTTTAATGAAAGGTTCATTACATCATTTTTTCTGTACAGCGAATGTGTATGACACAGAACATAAAAACTCACAAATCATTATATAGTTCATACTAATTAAAATATAAGAAAAAGAAAAAATCACATCCAGCGTTCAGTAAAGTGGATCGATTTTGTGAAATCTTATCTACATGCAGCAGTAAAAATCCTTGCAGAATCTGTGCAAAAATTGACCTGCAGTATGGATTTCAAATCTGCAGCATGTCAATGTATGTTGCTGATTTTCAACTCTGAAAAAAATTAACACTACACATAAAACCTGTACACTAAAGTGGTGCTTCTTAATGGTGATCTGACTAAGCCAGAAATTGGCCAATCGGGCCTTTTCTAGTGAGTCAGGATAGGAAGTGCAGAGCTGCATGGATGAGCTTCATCTTATTTTTTATCAAGTTTTTTTTTATCAAGTTTTATCACGCTTTAACTCCACTGCTGGTCATATTCCTGGGATTATTCTAGTAATGTCTTAGAACAATGTCTTGTAAGATAATAATAACAATTAGGAAAGAGAATGATGAGTACAGTTGTGTTCAAAATTATTCAACCCCCACTGAAATTAAGTGTTTTGGCCAGTTTGAAATTGAGATCTTGTTTACAATTAAATCAAAGAGGAACTTGTAAGTCAGACAAATATAACATAACATTTATAATGAAATAACCACAAATGTCTTTTCTGTGCTCACATCATTATCAGTTTTATTTAACCCCCAAGTGACATTCAATCTTAATACATAGTACAAAATCCTTTTCCAGTTATAACAGCTTTTAAACGTGAAGCATAGCTTGACACAAGTGTCTTGCAGCGATCTACGGGTATCTTCGCCCATTCTTGATGGGCAAAAGCCTCCAGTTCAGTCACATTCTTAGGCATGCGCGCTGCAACTGCTTTCTTTAAGTCCCACCAGAGGTTCTCAATTGGATTTAAGTCTGGTGACTGCGATGGCCACTTCAAAATGTTCCAGTCTTTAATCTGCAACCATGCTCTAGTGGACTTGGAGGTATGCTTGGGATCATTGTCCTGTTGAAAGGTCCAACGTCTCCCAAGCCTCAGGTTTGTGACGGACTGCATCACATTTTCATCCAATATCTCCTGGTACTGAATGATATCTTCATGGTACCTTGCACACGCTAAAGCTTTCCTGTACCTGTAGAAGCAAAACAGCCCCAAAGCATGATTGACCCCCCGCCATGCTTCACAGTAGGTAAGGTGTTCTTTTCTTCATAGGCCTTGTTCTTCCTCCTCCAAACATAGCGTTGATCCATGGGCCCAAACAGTTCTAATTTTGTTTCATCAGTCCACAGAACACGATCACTTTTGTGGTTTGTCCACATGACTTTTGGCATACTGCAGTCGACTCTTCTTATTCTTTGGAGACAGCAAGGGGGTGCGCCTGGCAGTTCTGGCATGGAGGCCTTCATTACGCAGTGTGCGCCTTATTGTCTGAGCTGAAACTTCAGTACCCGCATCTGACAAATCTTTTTTCAGTTCCTCAGCAGTCACACGGAGACTTTTCTCCACTTTGCGCTTCAGGTAGTGCACAGCAGTCAAAGTCAGCATCTTCTTTCTGCCACGACCAGGTAGCGTTTCAACAGTGCCCTTTGCCTTGAATTTGCGAATGATGCTTCCTATGGTGTCTCTTGGTATGTTTAACATCTTTGCAATCTTCTTATAGCCATTGCCCTTCCTGTGAAGAGAAATCACCTCCTCTCTTGTCTTCCTGGACCATTCTCTTGACTTCACCATGTTTGTAAACACACCAGTAAATTTAATACTGTATTACAAAAACAATTGATGTCATTTTAGTTACATTTGGTTCTTTAAAAAGTCCTTGTAAGATTTCATTCTGAACACAATTACAAATGTACACTAAATTCCCTAAAACCCTTTACAGTATTGGTGGTTGAATAATTTTGAACACAACTGTATGTTAAAAAATGTCTAAAAAATGTCTGACCAAATCTGGTATGCTACAAAATCTCTATTTGAGGGGCAATGAACTGCCCACCATGATAAACTAGCACATCTGTGAGATAGATAATGTGTACATTTAGGAGAATTACTTGGAAATTAGCTTTTACTTGGAAAATTCTTTGAATAAAAAAAGATGCATATGTTTAATGTCAATAGATATAAGCATTTTTCTACTATGAATACCTGCAGGTTTCCTTTCCTTGAACACATCATTGCAAGTTCAAGTTGAGAGCGCATACAATTAAGCACATGTAATTAAATACTTCTGGTTTGGTGAACGGCCCATTAAATCATTCCCATCGTGAGTATTCCCCAAGGTCACTTACCCCAGAAACACCCATACCAAGAATAATTTTATTCTTAACCTAAATGAAAACTCACCTGCAATGTAGCATCTTAGAGTAGACAAAAAAGATAAAGAAAAAACAGTAATCAAGAGGAAATTGTGGTCTAAGCAATTTTAAATATCCTACGAAGGTACATAAAAAGTAAAAGAGAGGTTTTTGACAGTATTCCTTTGTGTAGCTACCGTTCTACTCAATAAAAAACGCTTTCTTTTCACTCCCAATGATTCATCACTAATTACCATTTGTCGCATGAGGAATTCGGTGTACTGAATGGACTCCACAATGTAAAGGGGAAATAAATGTTAAAGAGGACCTATCACCATCTAGCATATGAAACTGTATTACAGTAGGGAGGAGATACATACAAGTAAACATGCAAAAAAACAACTTTGGAAGCATAATGACTGTAAATTCAGTCATTATGTTGTGAGAGAACTGTTCACGTACTGTGTGCATACAGGACACACCCTTATATTGCAGTCAAAGCAATCAGAGCCTCTTACCAGAAGCAGGGCCAAGGCTTAGAGCATGTATAAAACTTCAGGAGCAGCATTTATTACCCAGATCATGTACTGTACATTATTTCATTATAATTTGGATACTGCTATTATCCATTATATCTAACTCCATCATGTTTGATACAATGATGGTGAGCCTGGGTATCTAGGCCAGCCTTGTGTATCCAGGCCACTTATGTGTGAAACAGTGCTGTTAAGCAGGTCTATGTCTATCATGTTTGATACTGTGCTACTGCACCCATGTATCTCATCATATGATAACTGCTACTGTGCTGCTTAAAATAAATGATGGGGTGGGGTATACTGTGCTGCTGACCTGGTGTATCTAAACGTGCAATCTGTGATGCTGTCTGAGTTGGTGTATCCAAGCCTATCATGTTGTATACTGTGTTAGTGAGACAGTGTATCCACAAACTTCAGGGTCAGTGCGACCACACTGCAAAAGATAAGACATGTCCTATCTTTGGCCACAACATACAGATCATGGACCCATTGAAGACAATGATTCCGCAATGCGGGGGTGTTCATTTTGTGTGGATCTGCAGATTGTGGTCCGCAAAACAGACACGGTCATGTGAAAGCACCCTAAGACTGTGATAATTTAACCCTGCTGTTCTGTTCGTATTGGCTTTATCCACTTGTACTGTTTGGGCCAATACGACCTAACCTATTAAAGTCTGTTAATTTTGACATTTAGCTACTCTAAGCATATTATTTAAATACCAGATGCATTATTTAAAGGCTATGTATACCTTTGAAGGCAATTTTAGTTTTTGATTGCATTTTACTCATTTTTGGCTAAAAATCATATTTTCAATTGGCCTTTATTAAAAATATTGAGCCATTCTGTCACAAAGGGTTAACAGTGTTTTTTCTAACTGTGTGACATTTACTTTCACTTTCAGTTTGTGCTGATTATCTAATAACTCTTAGAGAGATCATAAGCACTTACTGAAGCCACATTCATATCAGTAAGATAAGAACTGAGCTATAATAAGTGTTTATAATTTCAGAGATCAGAGATGACGTAGGGGTGCGTGCTGCGCTTCTCCCCCTTGCCGGGCCTCCCCTTACTCCCCCTTCTCCTGACTTTGAGCCCTACATTGAGCCTTGCTTCGAGCCCTGCTATGAGTCTTGTGTCTCGGCGTGCTGCTGGGTTGCCAACAGTGGGCTGTGAGCTGTGGGTCGTATTGCTGGGAACTCCGGTGTACTCTGCGGAAGTCCGGTGTCAGGTGAAGCCCTGGGGCGCCTGCCTTGTGCCTCAGCATGCTATGTGCTGCGTGATCTCAAGCGTGCTCCCAAGTTTCCCAGTTGCTGACCGTGGACTGAGCTGTGCAGCTGAGGAATTCCAGTGAACCCCGGTGAAGTTTGGTGACCGGTGAAGTCCTGTTGTACTTACGGTTCTGCTCCGTGTGTCATGCCATATTGCTGGGAAGACCTACAGCTGAGCAGCTGAACAGCTGAAGGGGCTGCTTGCATTTACCATAGTGATCAGCCCTGGGGGGAGCTGAATATCCGCTCCTCAGGGTGAAGATAAAAGTATTCTCTCTACGGCCGCTCTGTATCCTGAGGTCCTTGTATGCCGGTGACGATCCTGTTGATGTCTGGATTTCCAGTAGGGTGAGCCGGCGCTGTGGCGTCTCTCTTTCCAGGTACCCCCCTCCAGGTATCCCCCTCCCCTCTGTATCCACTGAGTTGGAGGATTTTCCCTGGGGATTGGATGGACTGGTGCGTTTATTTTTTTATTCCCTCCCTCTGTTTCTTCGGTCGGACTCTGATACTGGTATGATGAGACAGTGTCGGTGATTTGAGTGGAGGAGCTTCTGGAGTGATTTCTGAGCTGAAAGCTCACTGTATTTGCACTGCACCCCACAGTACTATATGCCCTGGAGGGTATATCCATATCCTGTTAAACAGGCTTCGCAGGCGCAGGCTGGAACTTTGACTAATTTATCCTGGTGGGACTCATTTACTCCTAGGATGCATGACTGAGTCCAGTTGGATTATCATTCTCATTTATAATAATGGAGTGTTTGATATAAATCACTCCAAACTGCTCTGTAGTGCTAAATTTGCCCCTAGTGGTATATGTGAAAAGGGTTTACAGTTGTCTGGTTTACAAGTAACACTTTAGTTTATTTTGGACCTAGTTTCCTCGCATTCATATACACTTAGTTTGCTTGTAATCATTTTACTTGAACTGAGTTTATTTGTATCCAGCGCACCTGTATTTGGCTCACCTGTATTTAATCAAACGCTATGTAGCCTATTTGTGCTCAGTTGTCTGTATTTTGTTTACTATAGTTATACTTAGTGCTCAGTTTTTATGCATTCAGCTAACGTGTATACTTCCTATTTGTACTTAGTTCATTGGTACTTACTTTCATTTATTTGCACTTCGATTATGTGTATTCAGCTTTTCTGTACCCAGTTCATTTGTACTCAGCTTATTCTATTTATTTGTAGTTTAATAGTCCATATGTGCTCAGCTTGCTTGTACCCAGTCCGTTGGTAGTTGGATCACTGGCACTCTATTTTTGTACTCAGTTTAGTTCATCTGTATCCAGCGTATCAGTCTATTGGCATTTAGATCATCTGTATTCAGCTCACTCACACTTATTCTACAATCCTTTTAGGGTTTGTCTGTAGGATTTGAGTGAGTAGTTTAGGTGTTATAAAATGCCTCTAAAATATCGTAAATCAGGTGGGATGCCATCTCCGAAAGGAGAGCCAGTAGGTAGTCCCCAGGCCCGATTAGATAGATTCTTGAAGTCGCCACCACCAAAAACTAGAAGTGGCCTGTTGTACAGGCTGAGACGGGTGAAAGCAATACGGCACAATTAGAACAAGAAGTATCTCAAACTAAGGTACATCAGAGTGAATGGCTGTATATTATTAATAAAAAATTGGCAGATATATTGGTTGTTGTAAACTCTACCAATGGTACCGTGGCAGGCCTCTCCTCTTCCCTCTCAGCTTTGCAAGGAGATGTTACGATAATAAGAGATGAAAATTCAAAGCTGAGGACGAAGGTGAGAGATCTGGAATCAGTGGTGACAACTGTTTCATCAGAGAATAGTTTATTAAAGAAGAGGCTAGAATAAGTTGATCAAGATAGTCTTTGGCTCAGAAAAAAGGTAATAGATCAGGAGGATAGATCACGTAGATATAACTTGAGACTGGTGGGCTTCCCTGAGGGGGTAGAACAGGACAAACCTGTGAATTTCATTAACAAATGGCTGGTTGAAAATCTTGGTCCAGATAATGATGCGTCAACTTTTTGTGTTGAAAGGGCCCATAGAATCCCTTTTAAGAAACCACCTCCAGGAGCCCCTCCTAGGTCTCTTCTGGCAAAACTGGTGTGCTCAAAGGACTGGGATTGGGTTCTTAGACGTAAAAGAGAAATTCCGGAAATTTCTTATGATGGTAATTTAATATCGATATACCCTGATTTCTCTCCGGAGACTCAAGTTAAAAGACGATCTTTCCTGGAAGTTAAAAAAAGATTAGCTCTGGCTAATATAAAATATTTGCTGTTATTTCCTGCTAAATTGAGAGTGGTGCATAACAACTCGGTGCGTTTTTTGTTTGCTCCCTCGGAAGCTGTTCAATGGGTTGATATATCAGGCTTATAAAAATGATTAGGTGATTATGGAGTGTAACATGGGGAAGGGGGTGGTCTGGGTTGAGACTGGTAGAGGGGGGGGTTTGGAGGTTTGTAAGAGGTTGATGGGTAAGTTTTTATACTTCATTAACCATTTAGTGTGTTTTTTTGGGGAGGGAATTAGGGAGGGGTTGGCTGTCATAGCAGGATCTATTAGCACACTCTCCTTTCTTTTTGTTAAGGGGTTCATTTGATCCATATAGCCCTCGATGCCTAATATTTTATTCTGGAATGTGAGAGGGCTGGGAGACAGAGTCAAGAGGACTGTGGTTTTTGATCTGGTAGAGCGTCACTTGCCAGCGATTGTGGTGCTACTAGAGACCCATGTGTCAGAGGATAAGTTGTATACATTAAAAAGAAAATGGGCTGCTTTTGAATATCATGTGCACTTCTCTTCTTATGCACGAGGGGTTAGTGTATATATACACCGTGGAATTGATTTTCAACCTGTTGACAGTATGATAGACAAGAAGGACAGATTTGTTTTCTTGCACAGATTTTGGTATGGGCAGGAGATTATTTTTGCTTTCATTTATATACCACCACCATATAGTTCTGTTGTGTTTTCCTCCTTGTCTGGATATTTGTCAACAAAAAATCAATGCCCGTTTCTAGTAGCTGGAGACTTTAATTCTGTTCCTGATCCGGAGTTGGATCGATTTTCCGCCTCCTCTGATCGAACTTGAGCTTGTTCTCCTTTTAATAATGTTTGCCAGGAGCTGGCGCTAGTTGATGTCTGGCGCCATCTCTATGGCAATAAAAAATGTTCTCTTGTTTTAGTCAATCTTATGGCTTAATGTCCCGTATTGACCTGGCTTTTGTAAGCCGGGATTTGATCCGCCAGATTGCGAAGATGAAATATGAACCTCACGGAGTCTCGGATCATTCTCCGGTCCTGCTTTCGTTTAGGGAGGCGGAATCTTTAAGCCCTGGTAGGGTATTTTAATTGAATTCGCATTGGTTTGATGTAATATCAGAGCAAGACCCTATTGATGCAGACATCCAGGAATTTTGGCAGCTAAATGTAGGCTCCACTCATATTCACTATGCGTGGGATGCATTAAAGGCCTATATAAGGGGCTTATATTTTACTAAAATCAATAGATATAGATCTAAACTTCGCCGAGAGGAGAATCAATTACTGCAGAAAATTAATGTTCTCCAGGATTTACTGGCATCTCACTATAGTGAACAACATGTAGAGCTGCTAAAGGAGGCCAATTTACAGCTTAAGACATTCGTGTATAATATAGCCCAGCATAAACTTATTTTCCAAGGACAGAATCGATACTGTGAGTCGGGGAAAACTGGGAAGTTTTTAGCACGTTTGATTGCCAATCAGAAAGACCGTACAATTATACGGAAGATTAGGAATTCAAATGGTAAAAGAGTTAGGGCATCAGAGTCAATTAGAGAGGAGTTTGAGAAGTACTTTTCTGAGCTTTATCAGTCAGACTCTAACTCTACACAGGGAGATATAGATCAGTACTTACAACAGCTGTGGTTGCCCCAATTAGAGGGTCAAGATAGAGAAATTTTGAATCTCCCAATTCTATTGGAAGAGTTGTGATCAATACTTCCGAAGCTGAAATACAACTCATCCCCAGGACCAGACGGTTTTCCATTTGAACTGTATAGGTACCATGCTAAATCATTACTCCCAATTATGTTGCAGGTTTTGAATAAATCCTGTGTTTTTGGCTCTTTGCCCCCTTCATTTAGAGAGGCAGTGATCATCTTGGTACTGAAAAAGGACAAGGATGAAAGTGATGTAGGGTCATATAGACCCATTTCACTCCTTAATACAGATTATAAAATATTTGCTAAAATTCTTGCGAATCGTCTCAAGCGGGTCATTGCCTCTCTGATACATCCTAATCAGATAGGATTTATACCAGGGAGGCAGATACACACGAGCCTTTATAGGATCTATTTGAATCTCTTAGTTGGGGAGAGTGGGAACCGCTCCATCCTGTCTTTGGATGGAGGCGTTCGACAGGATGGAGTGGCCCTTTTTATGGCGCACTATGTCTCACTTTGGCCTAGGGGAACCATTCACACTGATGACAAAAATGCTTTATGAACATCCAATAGCGTGTATCAGTGTTAATGGTATTAGTTCTTCTCCGGTCAGGATGTGCCCTGGGATGAGACAGGGGTGCCCCTTGTCTCCTCTTCTTTTTGCCCTATTTATTGAACCACTGGCTTTTAAAATACGATTAGATGGCTTTAGAGTTGCGGGATAAAATAAGCCTCTATGCCGATGATGTTATTTTGTTTTTGGAGCAGGGTTGGAAAATCCTTCCTTATGTGATATAAATTATAGAGGAGTTCGGCAAGCTATCAGGTTATTTGATTAATTGGGCTAAGTCTTCGCTCCTCCCGCTTAACCGCAAGGCTGTAGATAATGGTAGTGGAGTTCAGGTCCTTCCTCTTAATGAAACCCTGGATTATTTGGGTGTTAAGGTCGGGGTTCCAATAAATAGGTTTTATGAGCTTAATTTGGCTCCGGTGTTAAATAAAGTTAAATCTAAAATTTGTGCTTGGCAGAAATTGGTACTCGCCCAGACTGATCGTATAGCTTTAAGAAAAATGATTATTCTGCCTATTGTGATGTACCCGATTTGCGCTTCCCCGATTTGGATCCCTGATATCTTCTTCTATAGGTTGGAAGCTCTAGTTAATGATTTAATCTGGGGAAGGAAGCGGGTGCCCATAAAACAAAGATACTTATGGTTGTCTGAATTGGAGGGCGGTTTATCACTGCCTTTTTTTCAAGGTTATTTTTTGTGTGCTCAACTTCAACGATGTTTTAAATTTAAAGGTAGTTTAATTGCACAATATCTTTCACGGGTGCTGAATATTTCTATAGAGAATATTTTTATTTCTTTGGAATCTGGTCACTTGGGATTGAGGAAGTCACTATTGATTCCCTGGACCCTACAGAGGGTTTGGAATAAACTTAAGAGCATTCTTAAAGTTTCTCATGCTTATTGGTTTAACCCTCTGTGGGAGAATGGGAATCTGATGGAATTCCTCAAAATCACTGATTATTCCTATTGGCTCCGTAAAGGTGTCGTAAGGTTGTCTCACCTTTTTTTCTCAAGGACACTTTAAATCCAGTTTGGAATATAATAGCACTGTTATTTCTTCATTAGATTTGATTATGTACTTAAGTTTAAAACACGCATATGAGACCACGATTGATAAAGGGTACTTGTCTGTTCGCCACCATTTATTTATTGATTACTGGTTTGCACAGGGAGAAGTAGGTATTAAAATTTTGAAGATTTATTTTAATCTTCGTAGGTCAGTCGCAGACTTCACTAAATTTAAAAGTTCAGGTAAGTGGGAGCAAGAGTTGTGTTGCTCCTCGTTACATAGGGCTAGTATATATAGGAATATTAGAAAGACAACAATTTCTAATGCACATAGATTAATTCAATTTAAGATTATACATCGACTTTATTATACGCCTAAGATCCAAGCGAAATTTGTTGGGAATTGGGAACGTGAGTGTTGCTGCCCGAAATGTGGTTGTCTAGAAGCGGATTTTGTACATGTCCTTTGGGAATGTAATAAATTGTAAAGGTTTTGGGAACAGGTTTTTGAGGCTATGCAAAAGGAGGCCTCCCATCAGTATGACCCTGATGTCCCGATGGTGTTGTTGGGACATTTTGATCCGGAGGAGGTTATACCCCCCCCCCTCCGGGTTTGAAGGGCGTGGATGCGCGGTTTGATGATCGCAAGAGTTATTAAAGTAAAAAAATGGGGCTCTGCCTCCCCACCCTCAAAAAATGAATGGACCCAGTTTTTGCGGCAAATTAAAACTTATGAGGAAATGGAAAGGAAGGGGAGAGAGGCGCATGTGATGGGATAGAGATAGCTTAATGTGTTCTATATTACAATTGTAGTGGTTTATGCGACAACAGCCAACATGAAAGGGGGGGTGGGTAAAGGTTTATGTGAAGATAGTGCTATACTACTTTGATATATGATAAGTGCATTGCATTTGCTTTTCCCTTCTTGTATATGGGTATTGATGATTCATTTGTGCTATACACTTTGTAATGACATTGCTTTACTGACATTATTGTAATTTTTACTCTGTACAAATAAAATAAAAATATTTAAATATTTAAAAAAAAAAGAGATGAGGAGCCCATCAGCTCCCCAAATTATGGAAAAGACATAAAATCCACAGGCTGCTACTACAACATCTCAGCTACATATATACAGAAAAAAAAATGCCTTTAACTATATGTGAACTTGGTTGGTCAAAAACAAATGAAAAATGAAAATCAAACCTTCAGTATGTTTTATTTTCTTTAGAAATGTTGTACAGGATCACTTATTCAGACATTCTTACATTAACTGACATGTGCTTTACAATAATACGATTAAGCAGGTAACCTATGGGAAATAAAAAAAAAACATTTCCTTTACAATATACAAACTAAACAACTGAATTGAATAATCTGAGAGGAACAGCATAGCTTATATACTACAGCGAAACAGACCTGCACAAACCTGTACTCAAAGCTCATCCATCTGCAGTAACTTGCAAATGTATCGAGTGCATGTATAAACCTGCACTAACCTGCAGGAACTGGAGAAATCGATAAACAATAGTAGATGCAATAAATAATATTAATATCACATCCCCTGAACTGACTCTTCTCCATATATAAATCATTTATCATCAGTTCCTATACCTGATCCTCCACCAAATGCCCCACCGCACCCAAAAGCACTGCAAATATCAGCTGGTGACGTCTCATGCAGCTTTATATCTACTCCCCTATTTTCTCAAGATGGCTGTACCTTGCACAAAACAAGCACTTTTACCTTTTGTGTCACCACTTTCCCCTCATAGATTGTAAGTAGAATTGAGTGGACACCTGGATGTTCGGGTTCGAGAAGTTCGGCCGAACTTCACGAAAATGTTCAGGATCCGAACTTGACCCGAATTTGACCCCGAACCCCATGGAAGTCAATGGAGACCCGAACTTTTGGGCACTAAAGTGGCTGTAAAATTGCCCTGGAAAGGGCTAGAGGGCTGCAAAAGGCAGAAAAATGTAGGTAAATCCCCTGCAAACACATGTGGATAGCGAAATGACTTAAAATAAAATAAATAAAAATTACCCAATATTAATTGGCAACTTGGAGGAGGAGATGGAATAGAAGGTTGGGGTGGTGTCAGGTGGGAATGCTATGGGAGTTGAAGTTCTCCCCGCAGCCATAAAGGATACATGTCTGCCTGCAGTTCCACAGGCCTCATTCACAGCTTCAGGCCCATGGCAACCATGCATGGGAGTTGGAGAAGTCCTCATCACAGCCAAAAAGGATTCATGTCTGCCAGCAGTGCCAAAGGCCACATTCACAGATTCAGGCCCAAGGCAACCATACATGGGAGTTGAAGGAGTTCTCATCACAGCCAAAAAGGATTCATGTCTGCATGCAGTGCCCCAGGCCTTACTCACAGACTCAGGCCCAAGACAACCATACATGGGAGTTGGAGAAGTTGTCATCACAGCCAAAAAGTATTAATGCCTGCCTGCAGTGTCACAGGCCTCATTCACAGACTCAGGCCCTGGCAAGGAAAAACAGGAGGGTGGCAGCTCTCACCTGCTGAAGCTTGTAGTCATCCCACAGACGAGCACGGACGGTGCACCTGATAACAGCTGAACATGTAGAAAGAGGAAAAATCCAGCTCCAGTAGTGGGTGAGGTAAAAATAATTTCCATCTTTATTTCATCGATTAAAATCTCCAAGTCAGTAAGACAAGATTCATGCCAATATTGCCAACATGTTTCGGACCAAGTAGTATGTGAGGTCCTTCTTCATGACAGACAAAGAGGAGAGTTCAAATGACGCCAAAACAGTATTGATTTTACCCAGCAGTGCCACAGGCCACAATCACTTATTCAGGCCCATGGCTCTCGCAAAGAGGAGAGCGGTCCCATAACAGCAACACAGGCCTCAGGTCAACCTGCAATAGAACAGGCCATTATCATTTATGTAGACCCTAGCACCCAGACAGAGGTGAGCGGTCCCATAACAGAAACACAGGGCTCAGGTCAACCTGCAAAGGAACAGGCCATTATCATTTATGTAGGCCCTAGCACCCATACAGAGGTGAGCGGTCCCATAACAGAAACACAGGGCTCAGGTCAACCTGCAAAGGAACAGGCCATTATCATTTATGTAGGCCCTGACACCCAGACAGAGGATAGGTAATTTGTCAGCAAAAAGAGTTTAATGTCTCCCACCAATACAGCAGCCGATTAAACGAAATATAGACCCCTGACACCCAGACAGAGGAGAGGTTATTTGACAGTAAAAAGAGGTTAATGTCTCCCACCAATGCAGCAGGCGATAAAATGTAATATAGACCCATGATACCGAGACAGAGGAGAGGTCATTTGACTGTAAAAAGAGGTTAATGTCTCCCACCAATGCAGCAGGCAATTAAATGAAATATAGGTCCCTGACACTCAGACAAAGGAGAAGTCATTTGACAGTAAAAAAAAGGTTAATGTCTCCCACCAATACGGCAGGCGATTAAACGATATATAGGACCCTGACACCCAGACAGAGGAGAAGTAATTTGACAGTAAAAAGAGGTTAATGTAACGCACCAAAGCAGCAGGCGATTAGCTGGAATGTAGGCCCCTGGCACCCAGACAGAGGAGAGGTTCATTCAGCTTGGGGTTGCCCCCAAAATAATGGTACAATTTAAAAAAGAGGATTCAATAAAGAAGTGCCCTGAAGTACAAGAATGTATGGTTCAGGGCGAGGCAGTTATAAATGTCTATTCTGCACAAGGTACGGACAAGTCCTATGGGATCCATGCCTGGTTCATTTTAATGAACGTGAGCTTGTCCAGGTTGGCTGTGGACAGGCAACTGCGTTTGTCTGTAATGACGCCCCCTGCCGTGCTAAATAAACGTTCAGACAATACACTGGCAGCAGGGCAAGCCAGCACCTCCAAGGCATAAAGGGCAAGCTCTGGCCATGTGGACATTTTGGAGACCCAGAAGTTGAATGGGGCAGAACCATCAGTCAGTACATGGAGGCGTGTGCACACGTACTGTTCCACCATGTTGAAATGCTACCTCCTGCTAACACATTCCCTATCAGCTGGTGGTGCAGTTTACTGTGGCGCGGTGACAAAAATTTTCCACATCTCGGCCATGCTAACCCTGCTGTCTGAGAAGCTGGCCGTGACACAGCTGTGTTGGTGACCTCTTCCTCCTCCTCCTTCGCATCTGGCTTCGCCTTGTGCTTCCACCTGTCCCCCCGTGTCAGTTGGGAATGCCCGCAGGAGCGCGTATACCAGCATGCGCTTGTAGTCGTGGATCTTCCTATCATGCTCCAGTGCGGGAATTAAGGTGGGCACGTTGTCCTTGTACCGGGGATCCAGCAAGATGGCAACCCAGTAGTCAGCACAAGTTAAAATGTGGGCAACTCTGCTGTCATTGCGCAGGCACTGCAGCATGTAGTCGCTCAGGTGCGCCAGGCTGCCCAGAGGTAACGATAAGCTTTCCTCTATAGGTGGTGTATCGTCTGTGTCCTCCATATCCTCCCAGCCACGCTCCAGTGATGGCCCTGAGATGCGTAGGGTGCCGCCCTGAAGTGAAACCAGTTCCTCCTCCTCTACCTCATCCTCCTCCAGAAGTGTGCCCCCCACACCATCTTCCACCCATTCATGACCCCTGCCCTCCTCGTCGGTCTGCACATTGCAGAAAGCCACAGCAGTTGGCAGCTTTGTTTCGTCATCATCAGAGACGTGTTGCAGCTGTCTTCCCATGTCCTCATCCTGCAACAAAAGTGGTTGAGCATCAGTGCATTCAAGGTCTTCCTTTTCTGGGGCATGGCTAGGTGGATGGGCCGGGGAAACCCTGCCAACAGAGTCATCAAAAAGCATGAGACTTTCCTGCATGATTTGGGGCTCTGACTGCTTTGCTGATTTGCAAGGCGGTGAGGTGGAAGACTGATGGGCATAGGCTGCAGGTACCAACTCTGAGCTTTCTGCAGAGGACTGGGTGTTAGATACTGTGAAGGAACTGGAGACACTGTCTGCCACCCAATCTACTATCACCTGTACATGTTCTGGCTTCACCATCCGTAGAGTGGCATTTGGGCCTAACAAGTACCGCTGCAGATTCTTTCGCCTACTCGCACCAGAGGAAGGTTTTTGACTTGGAGCGGTAGTTGGCGCTGAACGGCCACGTCCTCTCCCAGCAACAGGAGCTCCACGAATACCACCGCGACCATGCCCACGTCCCTTATTTGATGTTCTCCTCATTATTTGCATTCACCCACCAAGCCTAGTCGACAATTGCGTTCGCTAAGGCAGTGCCCATGTCATAAAAATGCTCTGTGGACCCAGAATAATGTTTTTTGTGCCCAAAATACACTGATTCTCAATTTCTATGCGGAAATGTAAAAAAATTTTGGGTACGCTTTATGCACAAGTGATTTGTGGAACAAGAACATTATTTTTGTAATAACATACAGAAAATAATATTTTACTGCTGTAAAAAGAAATTAATTATTTATACGCCGGATGCACAACAGTTTTTTCGGCATAACATAGTAACATAGTATATAAGACCGAAAAAAGACATTTGTCCATCCAGTTCGGCCTGTTTCCTACAAGTTGATCCAGAGGAAGGAAAAAAAAAACTGTGAGGCAAAAGCCAATTTTCCCAACTTAAGGGGAAAAAAATTCCTTCCCGACTCCAATCAGGCAATCAGAATAACCCCCTGGATCAACGACCCCTGTCTAGTAGCTATAGCCTGTAATATTATTACACTCCAGAAATACATACAGGCCCCTCTTGAATTCCTTTATTGTACTCACCATCACCACCTCCTCAGGCAGAGAGTTCCACAGTCTCACTGCTCTTACCGTGAATAATCCTTTTTTATGTTTGTTTACAAACCTTCTTTCCTCCAGATGCAGAGGATGTCCCCTCGTCACAGTCACAGTCCTAGGGATAAATAGATGATTGGAGTGATCTCTGTACTGACCCCTGATATATTTATACATAGTTATTAGATCTCCCCTCAGTCGTCTTTTTTCTAACGTGAATAACCCTAATTTTGACAACCTTTCAGGGTACTGTAGTTGCCCCATTCCAGTTATTACTTTAGTTGCCCTCCTCTGAACCCTCTCCAGCTCTGCTATGTCTGCCTTGTTCACAGGAGCCCAGAACTGTACACAGTACTCCATGTGTGGTCTGACACAGCTTTTTTCAATAAAACCCCAAAATGCAGTTTTTAACTGCTGTATATTAACAGTACATATTTATACTATGTCTGGACACCAGATTTGTTGACCCAGAACACGGATTTGGTCACCAGAATTCACAAATGCAGTATTTAACCGCTATAAATTAATAATTTATAATAATTATTATAATATAATTATATATAATATAAATATATATTATATATAATATATTATATAATAATTATTTAAATGACGGATGCACAACTGTTTTTTTTTGGCCTAAAACACAGCTTTTTTCAATAAAACCCCAAAATGCAGTTTTTTACTGCTGTAAATTTAAATTAGATATTTATACCGTGTATGTGCAACTGCTTTGTGAAGAAAGAATATTGCTTTTTTCCCACAAAAAAAGAATAATGCACTATTTCGCAGCTGTAATGTGAAATCGGTATTTAAGCGGTGTATTTCAAGATGCTCTGTGGATCAGGATTACCACTTTTTTGACAAAAAATACACTGTATTTTGCTGTATTTCACAGTAGCAATGTAAAATAGGTGGTTGGAATGGGTATTTCAGACTGTTTGGTAGACCTTGAATAACGTTTTTTTTCTATAAAAAACAAAGTAGCACTATTTCCCTACAGAAATATAAAATATGTCGTTGGATGGTGTATGCAGGACTGTTTTGTGGACAAGGAATAAGGTTTTTCCCCCAAAATGACACGGATTCTCTATTTCACTGCAGAATTGTCAAATATATATTTTGGCGGTGTAAAATACGCTTGGTGGATAAGGATGACCACTTTTTTTAACTAAAATACACTGATGCACTATTTGATAAGTGAAATTGAATATACGGTTTAGTGCATAGTATACAAAAGTGCTCTGTGGCACCACAGGTCCCAGACTAGACAAATGGACTATGTCACGGCTTTTGTCACCAAAATTCACAAATGCAGTTTTTCACTGCTGTAAATTAAATGTAGGTATTTATACTATGTATGTACAACTGCTTTGTGAAGCAGGAATTTAGCTTTTTACACACAAAAAAAATAATGCACTATTTCTGAGCTGTAATGTGAAATCGGTATTTAGGCAGTGTATTTCAAAATACTTTGTGGATAAGGATTTCCACTTTTTTCTCAAAAAAATACACTTATGCTGTGTTTCACAGCAGCAATGTAAAATTGGTGGTTGGAATGGGTATTTCAGACTGTTTGGTGGACCATGAATAAGGTTTTTTTTTCTATAAAAAACAAAGAAGCGCTATTTCCCTGCAGAAATATAAAATATGTCATTGGACGGTGCATGCAGAACTGTTTCGTGGACAAGGAAAACGTTTATTCCCTCAAAATTACACAGATTCTCTATTTCACCGCAAAAATGTCAAATATATATTTTGATGGTGTAAATTAGGCTTGGTGGATCACGATGACCACTTTTATTTTCAAAAAATACCCGGATGCACTATTTTATAGCTGAAATGGAATATACGGTTTAGTGCATTGTATACACAAATGCTCTGTGGCACCACAGATCCCAGACTAGACAAATTGACTATGTCACCCCTTAAACATACAAAAGGCAATATAGGGGACTTGAGCAGCCAGAAAAAAAAAGTTTTTTTTCCTTCACTGAGCTACAAAATAGGATTAGGCTGATGTCCCCGGCTGGCTGGCACACATGCAGTACACTGCAGTGGCTAAAATGGCTGCCGAGCACCACCTCAGTAACATATGGATTACAAAAAAAGATTTCCCTGGCAGTGGCTGGGTACAGAAATGTTGAATTGCTGAAACTCCCTCCCTCTCTATTTGCTGTATCTTGTGGATTAAAGTAGCACAGGTTCTTCTGATTCCTGCCCTATTCTGTCCCTGATTGCAGCAGCATCCTCTCAATAAGCTCAAATCAGCAGAGTGACGTGCGGCTTATAAAGAGGCTGAGTCACATGCTGCACTCAACTTATCACAGCCATGCCATTAGTAGGCATGGCTGTGATGGCTTCTTAGGGCAAGAAGTAAAACGCTTGCTGATTGGCTGCTTTGCAGCCCTTCAGAAAGCGGGAAGAAATCGCTGAACAACGGACCTGAACCCAAACTTTTTTGAAAATGTTCGGGTTCGGGTCCATGTCCAGAACACCCCAAGATTCGGTACGAACATGAACTATACATTTCGGGTTCGCTCAACTCTAATTGTAGATAGGGTACACAATTTTGGGGTGTTCGTGACAAGGACCCGAACATTTACGTAAAAGTTCGTGTTCGGAGATTTCTATGGCGCATTTTGAAAGTCTGCAAAGCAGCCAATCAACAAGCGTCATACTACTTGCCCCAAGAGGCCATCACAGCCATGCCTACTAATGGCATGGCTGTGATTGGCCAAGTGCAGCACGTGACCCAGACTCTATTTAAGCTGGAGTCCCGTAGCGCCGCACGTCACTCTGCTCTGATTAGTGTAGGGATAGGATGCAGCTGCTGTGAGGGCGAGATTAGGCAGGGAAAACTCAGCAAAAACACCTAATAAAGTGATCGATCTACAGCTGTAAATCATTCAACTTCTGCTAGTTAATTGCTCACTGGCTTTTAGGCTGCCCAGAGCATTTTTCTGTCACTTTTTTCTGGGGTGATCGGCGGCCATTTTGTGTCCTGTGGTGCACCAGCACAAGCTGCCACCAAGTCCATCAATCCATCAATTGTAGTTTTTTTTTTTTTTTGTTATATCCAACATCAGGGGCTTGGCTGTGCTTATTGTAACCCCTAGAAACTCAGGATAGAAATTTCTATATTTTATTGAGGGATGAAATTCAATTGCCAAAATAGCAATCCCCTAAATCTGGTGTTCCAGCTGTGGCTAGCCAAGTGTAATACTGTCTGCTTTCTGGCAAAGGATAGAATTTTTTCTGGGGTGAAATTCAATTGCCAAAATAGCAATCCCTTAAATCCGGTGTTCCCGCTGTGGCTAGCTAAGTTTAATACTGTCCGGCAAAGCATAGATATTTTTCTGGGGTGATATTCAATTGCCAAAATAGCAATACCGTAAATCGGTGACTTCAGCTGTGGCCGGCCAAGTTTAATGGTGTCCGGCAAAGGATAGTTTTTTTTCTGGGGTGAAATTATATTGCCAAAAAAGCAATACTGTAAATCAGTGGTTTTAGCTGTGGCTGGCCAAGTTTAATAGTGTTCGGCAAAGCGTAGATTTTTTATTGGGGTGAAATTCAATTGCCAAAATAGCAATACCGTAAATTAGTGGTTTCAGCTGTGGCTGGCCAAGTTTAATAGTGTCCGTCACAGGATAGATTTTGTTCTGGGGTGAAATTTAATTGCCAAAATAGCAGTCCCCTAAATCTGGTGTTCCAGCTGTGGCTGGCCAAGGTTACTAGTGTCCGACAAATGATATATTTTGTTCTGGTGTGAAATTCAATTGCCAAAATAGCAATCCCTTAAATCAGTGGTTTCAGCTGTGGCTGGCCAAGTTTAATAGTGTCCGGCAAAGGATAGATTTTGTTCTGGGGTGAAATTCAATTCATGTCTGCAAGGCTGCCCAGAGGCAAGGACAAGCTATCCTCTTTAAGGGAGGTATATCATCTGTGTCCTCTGTATCCCCCAACGTTTCTCCTACTCCTCTTCCTCATCCTCCAGAACTGTGCCCTGGCTGGACAATTGTGTTCCAGGCCAGGGCCTATGTTGGTGCAGATACCCACCCTCCGAGCCACTTTATTTGGTTGGCCTTAAGTTAAGGATAAGGTGTGTATATAGTTTTGTTTCTTTATATGGTTAGTTTAGCTGCCTTATAGTTATTTTAATATGTTTTAAAATAAAAGTAAATTTGTAAATAGTTTGTTAATGGTTTGAGTGAAAAGGGGGGTGGGGGTGTTGAGTGTGTAGGGTGTGGGGCTGTTTTGGTTTATTTTCCATCCGCTTTTTACACTGTCTATACTGCCACTGTAGCTAATTTCATTGTATAATACTGTTGAGGGGGCCCTGACAAAGTCTTTTAGTCCTTCTCCTCCTCCTGGATGGGCCCCTTCTAGGTCAGGGACCCAAAACAGTAGCTTCCCATGCTTCCCTGTAGCTATGCCCCTGGGCAAACCCATCAGTTAGTACATGTACTCTTTCACCGTGTTGCTGAAATGCTGCTTCCTGCTACGACGCTCCAGATCTGCTGGTGGTGCAGGTTGTTGTGGCGTGATGACAAAGCTTTCCCACATTTCGCCAATGCTAACCCAGCCTTCTGAGGTGCTGATGTTGACCCAGCTGCCTGTGAGCTGGCTTGGGTGCCACCCTGCTGAGAACACGGTTCCTTCTAATCCTCCTCATCCTACTTATCCTCCTCATCTTCCAGAACTGTGCCCTGGCTGGACAATTGTGTTGAAGAGACTGTGCAAGCAGCAGCAGAAGATAGTGGAGTTTCATCTGCAGCAAACACGTGTGAATCGCTCTGCGGAACAGCACCACTTCACCACTAACGAGTGTGCCTTCATGCGGGATGCGTGTGCTGTGTTGCGCTGTTTCGAGTGCAATCCTCAGCGCTATCCCACTTCTATGTCTCCTTGAAAAAAGTTTCTGGCGATGATGGAAGAGGATGTGGAAAAGGAGGAAGAGGAGGAGAAAGAGTTATAATTTTCACTGTTATCATGCCATTCACAAGTGGCTCAGAGGGTGGGTTCCGACACCAACAGAGGCCAGGTACACAACTGTCCAGCCAGGGCACAGTTCTGGAGGATGATGAGGAGGAGCCTTGGGCATTACTGGAGCGTGGCTTGGGGGATACAGGGGACATAGATGATACACCTCCCGCAGAGGACAGAGGATGAAGTTGCCAACGCAGCTGGGGTACCACCAGCACCTCAGAAGGGAGGGTTAGTATGGTGAAATGTGGAAAAGCTTTGTCAGCATGCCACAACAACCAGCACCACCAGCTGATATAGAATATTTTAGCAGGAGGCAGCATTTCAGCAACATGGTGGAACAGTACGTGTGCATATGCCTACACTTACTGACTGATGGGTCTGCCCCATTCAACTTCTGGGTCTCCAAATTGAGCTTGCCCTTTACGCCTTGGAGTTTCTGGCCTGCCCTGCTGCCAGTGAATTGTCAGAACGTTTGTTTAAAATGAACCAGGCTTGGATCCCACAGGACATATTCGTACCTTATGCTGAGTAGACAAGTATACGGGCCGCACCCAGCCATTGTTATACACTGTTATCCTTTTCATTTCCCAATGTTTTGGGGCCTTCCCAAATTTTTAAAAAATAAAAATGAATAAATAAAAAACAAATTAAAAACAGTGTTGGCTACCTCCTCCTTCACCGCCGCTTCCACCTACATGTCCACCATCTTCTCAACCTTCTACTCCACTTCACCTCCGCTTCCTAGTTCAAGATTATTATTTTTTATTTCTTTTCTATTCTATGTTATTTTAATTCATTTCCATATCCACATTTGTTTGCAGGGCAATTGTCTCCAATGCTCTTACCCCCATTTTGCTTCCTTTTGCAGCCATCTAGTCCTTACTATGACTATTTTACAGCCATTTAAGTGCACCAAAGTCCGTGTCCCCATTGACTTCAATTGGGTTCGGGTTCGAGTTCGGGTCAAGTTCGCTCAGCTACCAGACTCTGACCACATTTCTACAGTGCCAAGACAATAGAGATATAATAGAACAATAACGAGACGACACAACTGACAATTTTAAAATGAAATAATCTAATTTTCAAGAAGGGGATTTATAAATTAGTCTAATAAAACTTAAGTTTTATAAGAGTATACATGGGCAGATGTTAAAATAAGGCAAATAGTAATCAAAAAGACTAAATGTAAAATAAGGCTTAATTCGAACTTTGACCCGAAATTTGGCCGAACCTGAACATCCACGGGTCTGCTCATCCCTAGTCATTATTATTTGTGTTGAGAGAGCATGCTCGGCTGAACTGGTGTTCGACTCGAGCATCTCGATGCTTGGCCGAATACCGCGTTTGCTCAAGTCAGTGTATTTAAATCCAATTTAGCCTCTATTTCTGAAAAGTTTCTGCCAGGATTTGAACTCACAAACTTCTACATTAGATGCAAGGACCTTAACCACTCAGCTATAAAGTTGAATGATAAACTGTGTCAGAAAAACTAGTAGTTTGTTAAATAGTAAGAATTCCTATACAGCAGAAGTATGATTTTATATTTTAAGTTTTTAGCCATAATATATTTAAATATATTATTATATATTTAGAATAGTTAATATATGTAAATATATTATGGCTGAAAACATCAGTAGTAGGTGTCCCCAAGCATTGACTAAATATATGGACATAGCTATAGATGGAGTCAGAGCAGGGACTCCTAAGCCGCGGAATCACACCGGGGAATTTCTTCAATATACAGCAATCTTCTGTATAGACCTCAGTGGGACCCGGCACCATCCTCTCTTCAGAGAAGGGGGTGCCTAGTTTAATGCTCAGGTTCTCTGATTGACTTTCATTGTGCTCGGGTGCTCTGTAGGTGCTCGATCAACACTAATAACTGTATTATCCAACTTGTGAGGTTCTGACACAGTAGCTGAATCAAGCAGGAAGCATTGCTAAATTTAAAGTTTAGTGGCCTTGCTGAGTTACTGCAGGTCGTCTCCCATGATATTGGTAAAGCCACTACACTTTGAATGGGGCTGTCTTCTTTATGGTCCATGCACAGTGCTAGTTCCAGCCCCGAGGCTGCAGGAAACAGCTGATCAGTGGGGGTGTGGGTTGTCGAACCCTAACTGATCGGATATTAAGAAATTTAGCTTATATTAAAAGAAATGTGTAGGGAGAGAGACAGCATAATAGACAAGGTTGCAGTAGGCTCATGTGTTCTGTCTTTGGACACACAGTACACATGGGCCCAAATTTACTAACGTATCTGTGACATAAATCTGTCTAAAAAGTGGTGCAAATTGTTGAAATTTTGCTTAAAATAGGCAATTTTGCACCTAAACTTTGGCGCAGTTGTGGAGGACAAATCTGTCTCAAAGAAAGCCAACCAATAGTTGGCATAGAGTCATTGAAAAGTGTCAATCCCTGCACTTGGTTTTTCATCCAGCCTTAGCCCCTGTGATAAATCTGGTGCAGATCTAGACAGCCTGCCTACGCTTTCACCATCTACAAGCTTAGTAAATCTGGGCAATAGTAGTGGTTTGTAATAGTTGAGCTCTGGGTTATAGCCAAGTACTCAGCATCCTGTCCGAATGATGGCTATGGCAGAGTTGACAGGTATTCTGTTTATTCAAGTGTTTGTATTTTCCGGCATTCACTAAACCTACAAGATATTCTATCTAATCAGGAGTTACAACAGTTATATATATATGAAGCATCCTGCTCAAATAGTCACCATACACTGCAAACTACAGAGGGTTAACAATATGTATATACTTTATATCACCTAGATATGTATGTATGTGCACATGGTAATAACAGGCTATATTCATAGCCACCACTAGATGGCACTGGTGTCCCCTCTAGATAAATTGAGACAGAACATTCTAGCCAGTTCAGTCTATTCTAGTCAGTCTAAACTAGTTATATAGCAGTCTAGCCTAGCTAAGGCTAGAAAAAAAAAAGCACATGTATAAGGCTGACATTCAATCTCATCCTGGACCCAGTACCACCAATGACATGGCTGGAACAACTACAAAATGCAGACCAAGTGAAAAGAGAGATGTAGAAAAAGGCTATTAGAGATAACTGTGGCAACTGTAATCAATACTTTACTGCAGAAACAGATAATCCCCATGAAAATACTAATATGACGCAAAAGTGTCCCTTTCAATTAATATTGGCACACAGTGGCATAAAAAATAACTGCGCCCAGCAAAAAGTGTCGCTGACAGCAATAGTGTAAACATAATGCCCTTTCCCAGAAAAATAATTGTGCCAAGCTGATACTGTGCCAGGGTGCCCCGCACAGTGCTACCCAAAGTCCCACCAATAGAAATAATTATCTGCCAGAGAGCACTTAGTGTTAATAGTGCCCCCAATAGAAATAATGCCCCCCTTGTGCCCATACTAGTAATTATGTTCTGTAGTCCCCCAGTAGTAATAATTATCCTTATAATGTGTACCAGTAGAAAAATGTCCCCTTGTAATGTGCACCAGTACAAAAATACCCCCTTACAATGTTCGACAGTACAACAAATTACCTTCCAGATCAGACCCCCATATCAAATCCTCAAATCAAACCCCTATATCAGGTCCTCAAATCAGACCCCCATATAAGATCCTGAGACCCTTATATGAGACCTCAGAATAAATAAATTAACTTATCTCCCCTGCTACTCACCAGGTTCGGCGTTCTCTTCCTGCATTCTCAGCTCCCGGTCTTTTCCAGACCCGTGCAGCTCTGTGACCTGACTGCATAAAGCGTCTGGTCATAGTGAACGCAGTACGTCGTGATGCTGTACGCAGTCAGGACAGTGTAGTGCAGGCCTGGAGATGACTAGGGAGGAAGGGTGAGTACAGCACTTCACTCACCTTTCCCCTTGCCTCCTGTATACTAGTGAGCGCTTCCATAATGCATAAAATGAAAGATATGGTAATTAGCGGAGTGCCATTGGCAAGGGGGGCCCTGTGTGCCCCCCTGGCTTAGGGGCCCAGTCGCAATTGTGACCGCTGTGACCCCTATAGCTACGCCACGGGTCCTCACCTGTTTGCATTTGAATTCTTCAATAAAGAACTGTTCTGCCACACAACTGTCTTATCATTGCTTCCGGCACTACTTGTGCAGTCAAAAGTGTTGATGTCACAACAACTGGGACCCTACCTTGCACCTCAAAACCTGCAACACCAAGTGCACTTCAATCACAATCAGGCAGGAGAACCTCAGAACTGGAGTGTGTCCTGAAGGGAACAAAAAGTACATCCTTCCCATTAATGTTTGCATGCTCAGGGAGCTTCAGAATCATGAGTACAACAACTACTACACCCATCCGGCCACCCATGTTCACATACACACCCCTGTATCCTGTTCGCTGCATATATGTTATCTGAAAGCAATACGACCATGAATAATGTAAAAAATTAAAATCTGACATAATATAGTACATGACAGCCTCTTTTTAACACAGCTAGGACCAGCCTTATACCTCACATTGATCCAGCAGTCTTCCCATTCATAGCTCTAATTGTTCTGCTAAATTTATTTAGGGGGTATGTCTTTTTTTCAGGGGGTGTGTCCTTTCTGTTGCAGATGGTGGCAGTTTCAAGGATGGAACCAGTGTGGGACTGAGGTGCCTAGGGTCCACCAGTGGAAATTATTCTAGGGGCCCACCCTACAGCTACCAAAAAGAAATATTACTTGATCATTTTTTGGGCTCATGCACATGAATATTTGCAGTATTGAACACAATGCAGTGTGCAAAACAGAACAGTATTGTGCACTGCTCTATATCAAATTGTTTCTCATTAAGCAGCTCATTGTAGTTGATAACCTAATCTGTTAGGCCTCTTTCACACGAGCGAGTTTTCGATGCGGGTGCAATGCGTGACGATTACGTCATAAAAGGTCTTTTTGCAGGTCCTCAAAGAAGAAGAAAGAAGACGATGCCCGGTTGTGCGATCAAGTGGATGAGGTGAGTTCATTTTTTTTCTTTTTTAACCCCTCAATCCACATTTTAGTAAGCATTCTCTATTAAGAATGCTATTATTTTCCCTTATAACCATGTTATAAGGGAAAAATAATACAGTAAATAGACTCTAATGGGGTTGCTCATCCCTATCATCTCCTAGCAACCATGCGTGAAAATCGCACCGCATCTGGACTTCCTTGCGGATGCTTGAGATTTTCACGCAGCCAAATTCATTTCTATGGGGCCAGCGTTACGTAAAAAACACAGAGTATAGAACATGCTGCGATTTTCACGCAACACACAAGTGATGCGTGAAAATCACCACTCATCTGCACAGCCCCATTAAAGTGAATGGGTCCAGATTCAGTGCGGGTGCAATGAGTTCACGTCACGCATTGCCACCGCGCGGAATTCTCGCCCGTGTGAAAGGGGCCTTAAGGTCCCTTTACACAGGACGACAGAGCAGGAGATTGTTGGGAAGGAAGCATTCCTTTCCGACAATTGACTGCTCTTTAACAGAGGAGAACGCTGTATTTATATGCAGTGATCTCCATTGTATGGGGAGCAGTGATCATTACTGTCAATGTTCTTCCCCATACTGACTAGTTGTTTGCTGGCAGCAGATCTTGATCCAGTAAATGATCATTTTTATGCGCGAGCAAGTGATCGAATTACGGTACCCGATGAATGAGCATTTCGTTTGTTCATCAGGTAATCAGCCTACACGGCATCAACCGCAGCCATTATGCCCAAGAGCTACTAAAGCAAGCAACATGGTAACCTGTGTCACAGTGAACTACACTCTGACAATATGTCTATCTTTATTTTTTTTTACATAGTAAAGCATTTTTTCCATTTCTGAAAGCCAGATATTTTTTATTTTACTGCCAATGATCTTGTGTAGGGGCTCCTTTTTTGCTGGAAGAGTTGACATATTTATTGTTGCATTTTTTTTGGTGAATATGATTTTTTGATCATTCAATATTACACTTTTTTGGGGAAAGGGGACCGAAAAATTGCAGTTTTTTTTTAATGGCATTCACCTGAGGGGATAGGTCATGTCATTTTTATAGAGCAGGTCATTACAGATGCAGCAATGCCTAATATGTCTATTTTAAAAAAATATTTCTATTAAAGGGCTTGTTTCATCTCAGACAATGTGGACAGATTGCTAGGATATTCCCCCATTGTCTTATAGGTGCAGGTCACACAGCCCTGAAAGTGGTGGAGGGCGCTCTGCGCATATGCAACCTCTATTTATTTCCTATGGGGCCGCCACAAATAGCCGTGCGCTGGTTCGGCTATTTCCATCGGGCCCATGGAAGTGATTATGAGCAGTGTCTGGTCGTGTGTGGTGCACTTCCACTCACTTCTATGGGGAGACTGCTTGGTGGAGGCCAGACCGGAGTCCTCCAGCCACCACCTTGCGGGGCTCCGTTACTGATATAGGTGGGACGCACATCTATAAGACAAGCCATATGCCAAAATTGTCTGAAATAAGACAATCCCTTTAAGTTTTACACAGTGAAAAATATCTTTTTGTTACTCTTTTCTGAAAGCCACATTTTTTTAAATTTTTGGGGAGATTGTCTTATGTAGGAGCTTTTTATTGTAGGATGAGGTGACAGTGATTGGTACCATTTCGGAGTACATACGATTTTTAGATTGCTTGGTATTAGACTTTGTTTTGGCACTGTGTTTATTTAGTTTTTTTAAATGGCATTCATCTGAAGGGATAGATGGTGTCATATTTTTATAGAGCAGGTCGTTACAGATGCAGCGATACCTAATATATGTCTGTTTTTCCTTTTTTCTGATAGTTATAATTTTATATGACTTTATTATGGGAAAGCTCTGTTTATTTTTTCCGTACGCCTCCCACAACGGCACTTCAGCAGGAGGGTACACCGCCCCCAGGGATAGGAAACGATGTAGAAAGCAGAAGTTTAAATGCCTCCTCCCCATTACCTTCTCCAGTCATTTCCTGTCCCTTGGGATGAGTGGAAAGCTGGCAGGCTCCCTCCTGCCAAAGTTCTATGCGCCCAGCCTGTGGTAAGTATTCCCTGCTTGGCAGGAGGGCTGTGGTAGAGCTACAGACGTTGGGGGCTTGTGGCATAAGTCCTGAGTTCAGGCTGCCCCAGACAGTGCACGGGCTCTGAGGAAGCCAGTTGCAGGGCCAGAAGGCGCGTGGGATCTCTCGGCCGAGATCTCGCGAGATCCGGTCACGTGACCGCGGCCGGACCATGTGACGCGCCGGCAGGTCATGTGACCAGGAAGTAATTCAAATTTTGCGGCGGGAAGCCTGCAAAATGTCGCAGAGTGTCTCCAGCAAAGGAGAGTGGTTGTTTTCAACATGTCTCTGCAGCAGAAGAAGCGTTCTGATGCCCCTAAGGCTCCCAGTCCGGTAAGCCTCCTCCTCTGGAGTAATATATATATTTTTATCACCTGTGGGATTTGTCTTTGTAATCCTGGTGACGGCTACCCCACTCCTTCCCCTGCACTAAAGAAGAGCCCTGTTCTCTTTTTTTCTTGTACTTGCAGAGCAGAGAATCTGGAAGGAGTAGGGAGTCCGCACAGAAGAAAAAATGTGCTATTTGTAAAAAGCAACTGGCAGAACATAGCAAAAAACCTATCTGCCAAAAGTGTACTGACAAAATAATGGCTGAAGAGTCCCCTTCTCTAGTGAAAAATTTACGATCCATTATAAGAGATGAAGTGAGTTCTGCTGTGGAAGCAAAAATGGCATCTTTTCCACCAAAACCCTTCCACTTCAAAAGTGGTCATGGAACCACAGTTAGAAGGAGATATGGAGGACGACGATTTTAAGGATTCGTCAGACTCAGGTTCCTCCTCTGATGAGGAAGTCAGCGGTCCGTTATGCTCATTAGAAGACACTGATGGTCTCCTGAAAGCTATAAGATCTACTCTGGATATTGAAGAAGCTAGACAGTCCCAGTCGGTTCAGGATCAGATTTTCAAAGGGCCGGGTGATAGGAAGAGAGGAGTATTCCCCATCCATGACAGAATCCGAAAACTTATACAGGACGAGTGGAAGGACCCAGAGAAGAGGGCCGGTACCTCAAAAATCTTTAAAAGAAAATATCCCTTTAGTGAGGAGGATTTGGCTCTTTGGGATAAGACACCAAGGGTTAACGCCCCTGTTGCGCGAATCTCCAAAAAGGCAGCATTGCCTTTTGAAGATGTCGGCTTATTAAAGGATGCTATGGATGAAAAATGTGAATCCGTACTTAAAAAATTGTGGGAATCCAATACCGCTATGTTGAGACCTAGCATAGCTGCCACATATACGGCTAGATCTCTGTCTCTCTGGCTCTCTCAGCTGGAGGAGCACCTGGTCTCTGGCACCCCCAGAGAGGTTTTCCTGGCCTCCTTGCCGGTTTTGAAACAGGCCTCTAAC
The DNA here is from genome assembly GCA_033119425.1 of Bufotes viridis. Taxonomy (NCBI): domain Eukaryota; kingdom Metazoa; phylum Chordata; class Amphibia; order Anura; family Bufonidae; genus Bufotes; species Bufotes viridis. The sequence goes on from CM065595.1 coordinate 92,104,305, forward strand.
TTCTTGGCAGATGCTTCTGCTGATCTTGTAAAGTTATCAGCTAGATCAGCGGCTCTTTCTAATACAGCAAGGAGATCAGTCTGGTTACGCTCCTGGTCAGGCGATACTGCTTCAAAGAATAAGCTCTGCAGTATCCCTTGTGAAGGAGATCGTCTATTCAGTTCCGTCTTAGACTATATTCTTGAAAAGGCCTCTGATAGAAAAAAGGATCCCTCTAGTTCTTGGCAGTCCTCAAAGGGGAGAGGTAGGAATTTCCTTTTTAGCCAGGATAAGTCTACAAAACAGTCCTCCCAATGACGCCATGGGCCCGGTGGGGGGGAGGCTGAAGGACTTTGTCCCTTCCTGGGAAAAAATTTCAAACTCAGCCTGGGTCCTAGACGTAATCCGTCATGGATACCAGCTGGAATTTTGCACTCCCCCTCCAGACAGATTTGTATTAAACAGAAAACTGAAGTCAGATCACAGTCTCCTAGAGTCTCAAATTTCCATTTTGTTAGAAAAAAGAGCGGTGATTCCAGTTCCAGCAGACCAGGAAGGAAGGGGATTTTACTCCCCAATTTTTATCGTAAAATAACCAAATGGCTCCTTCAGAGCAATAATCAATCTAAAGATACTCAACAAGTATATAAAATACAAAAAGTTCAAGATGGAGACGCTAAGATCTACAGTGAACCTCTTAACTCAGAACTGCTCCATGGTAACACTCGACCTGGCGGACGCATATTACCATGTTCCGATCCATCCGAAACATCAAAAATATCTACGTTTCACCCTTTTTATGGGAGAGCGTCTTCTCCATCTCCAGTTTCAGGTGTTACCTTTTGGCTTGGCCTCAGCACCCAGAGTGTTCACAAAGGTTATTGCAGAAATCTCAGCTTTTTTCCACCAGAAGGGGATAAACTTCATACCCTATTTGGACGATTTTCTCATTACAGCAGCCTCCCCGCAGTTGCAGTTACAAGTGCAGTTTGTCCTAGAGACCTTAGAGACCCTAGGTTGGAAACTAAATCTGGAGAAATCAAATCTATCACCCAGCCGAAAGATGACCTTCCTAGGTATTCTTCTGGATTCCAGCCAGATGACCTCTTTCCTTCAACATCAAAAGATTCAGGACATCAGATCAAAGATTTCCATCTTTTTACACCAGAGAAATGTCACGTTCCGAAGAATTATGAAAATTCTGGGGCTCATGACCTCGACGATCCCTGCAGTGAGATGGGCCCAGGCTCACGGACGACCACTACAGGAATTCCTGCTAAGACAGTGGAACAAGAGCATTTTCTCTCTGGAAAAAACTGTTACCTTACCTCCAAGGGTCAAACTCTCCTTGGGATAGTGGCTGAACGAAAGAAACCTAATCAAGGGGGTCCCTTGGAAGCTCTCCAGTCAGATAGTGGTAACAACAGACGCAAGCTGGGCAGGCTGGGGAGCCCATTGCCAGGGTCAGCTGATACAGGGGTCCTGGGATACAGAGACCCTTCCCCTTTCCTCAAACGCCAAAGAGCTTCTGACCATGTATATGGCCCTAAAAGCACTGACTCCAGTCATCCGAGGACAAAACGTCAAGATCCTCTCCGACAACTCCACCACGGTGGTATATCTCAACAAACAGGGGGGCACAAGAAGCAGTTCCCTTTGTCAGATAGCATCTCGGATCTTTTCTTGGGCAGAGTTAAACATCCAATCCATAACTGCTGTCCATCTAAAGGGGGACGAAAACACACTGGCGGACTTCCTGAGCAGGAAGAGAATTTGGCCAGGGGAGTGGAGCCTCAAAAAAGTGGTGTTCCAGAACATCTGCAGCAGGTGGGGAGTCCCGATAATAGACCTTTTTGCTTCTCGAAAGAACAAACAGGTGGATCTTTTCTATTCCCTCTCGGCGAAGGACCATCCGGTGAGAGTGGATGCCTTGGCAGGTCCTTGGCCGTTGAGTCTTCTTTATGCGTTCCCCTCTTTTCAGCTCATACCAAAGGTTCTGGCAAAGATAATAGAGGAACGAGCCCATGTCATCCTAGTGGCACCATACTGGCCCAAAAGACCTTGGTTCTCCCTTCTTCTGAACGTCTCCAACGGTGACTTCTGGACTCTTTCACAGTCTCCAGACCTCCTCCATCAGGGCCCAGCTCGGCAGCCGGCAATCTGCCGACTAAAATTGACAGCTTGGAATTTGAACGTTCCATTTTGAAGTCCAGGGGCTTCTCTGATGCAGAGATCACCACCCTGCTCTCTAGCCGAAAACAAGTATCTTCCAATATCTACAGGAGGAGAGAACTTGGAAAACCTTCCTTTCTTTTGCCAAGGAATTCTGGAATCCATCTCTTCCTCCATATATGAAGGAGATCTCCTTACCCACCTTCTGCGCACAGGCAAAATCTTCAAAGGAAGGACTATTCCACCATCTGGATGTACGCAGATGCATACTTGCCTATCTGGAAGCCACGAAAGGACTCCGAAAATCTGACCGGCTTCTGGTCCAGTATGCAGGCCAAAACAGGGGGAAGGCTGCATCAAAAATTACTATCGCCCGCTGGATAACAATGACCATTGCAATGGCCTATTCAGTTAAGGGTCTTTCTCCTCCAGAGGGTTTGAAAGCCCATTCAACTAGAGCGATTTCCACCTGTTGGGCAGAATCCGCCTCTGCCTCCTTGTCTCAGATCTGCCAAGCCGATACATGGTCAAGTCCTTCCAATTTTTTCAACCAATATAGGTTGGACGTTCAGTCCAATTCGGATTTGTCGTTTGGACGAAAAGTCCTGTCGGCAGCAGTGCCCCCCTAATGGATTCCTTTGTTATTCCTCCTGCTGAAGTGCGGTTGTGGGAGGAGTACGGAAAAGATGATAATTACTCTTACAGGTAATTGGATTTTCCGTATAGCCTCCACAACGGCACTGAGTTTTTCCCACCCATGGTTTGCATGTATTCTATTGTCTATTATAACTTGATTTATATCTCCCTACGAATAAAAAATTACTTCTTCAGCATCATCCTGGTTCCTTTGGCACTTACTGGAGAAGGTAATGGGGAGGAGGCATTTAAACTTCTGCTTTCTACGTCGTTTCCTGTCCCTGGGGGCGAGGTACCTTCCTGCTGAAGTGCCGTTGTGGAGGCTATACGGTAAATCCAATTACCGGTAAGAGTAATTATCATCTTTTTTGCTTGAAACCTATGTATCCTACAGGTTAATACAAAAAAAAAAAAAAAAAAAGCACAAAATGAAACAAAAAAGGCAGTTTTTTTACAATTACGTCTATGGAGCTGTGTGAGGACTCATTTTTTGAGGGGCCGATCTGTACTATATTGATACCATATGTTGGGGTGTATATGACTTTTTAGCAATGTTTACAGAAATTTTTGTAGCATGCAATCATAATTGTGATATAAAATTACAGCATGTTGCAGGAAAACTACAACTCCCAGCAGGTCCTGAAGGTTTGCATCTCACAGGGCATGCTAGCAGTTGTAATTTCCAGAGGGGAATGCAGTAAAATGTGAAATGATATTTTTATTAAACTATAGATTTACATATATTTTATACTGTCTTGGGGGACTAGCGGCAGCCTGTGATGTCTACCACTGAGTCACAGGCAGCTTCTGTTTCATGTTGGACACGACAGCACCACCAGCATGTCTGCACACTCAGGAGCACAGTAAAAGCCTGCCGCCTCACTCTGCAGACTCTAGAATATTGGCGGGCGGCAGGGCTCTGTTAGGACACAGCGTGCGTGCAGCGCAGGGAGTGAGACGGAAGCCCAGGCACCGCACCACATGTATCAAGAGGCGGGTCCTGGCGCACCAATGAAAGATGGCAGTGCCAGCCGCCAGCATCAATGCAGGGCAGGTTAGGTGGCGAGATGATCAAGATCATCTCACCACCTTCTGTATGTCTGTGTAGTTCTTCTCTTCCTATTGAAGCGGCAGGCAGCGGCGCTTGCCAGCAGAAAGCTGGGGCTGCCTGTCACTGCTGATTAATATGTAGACCAGAGGTCGCACCTCTTAACAATTTTGAGGAGTATTTTTAGCCAAGGAGGAGTATGAATTTTGCGGTAATTCATACATATATAACGCATAGGCCAACATAACGTTATGAGGCTGATATTTCTGCAGGGAAACCATTGCTATTCTCCTGTGCAGAAATAAATGTAGACTATTTTACATTTATCCAACATCATACACTAAACATACGACCACACTGCCATACACAGCGCCCACCTGAAGTTGCCACACACTGCACCCACCTGATGCTGCCATACACAGCGCCCACCTGATGCTGCCATACACAGTGCCCACCTGACGTTGCCATACACAGTGCCCACCTGACGCTGCCGTACACTGCGCCCACCTTTATACACACCTTCCATACATAAAGTACCTCTGCATTCTCCACCAGCACAGCCTGTGTTCCCCTTACTCCTCCCACACACATTGTTGATCACATGACTTTAACATCACCACAGGTCCTGTAACCACAATGTAGTGTTTAGTCCAGTCTCTGAAGCTGCTCCTGGTAAGAGAGATGTCAGTGAGGGGCAGTGCTTCTCGGGAGAGGGGTGGGGCTTCTGGTAGCTTCTGATACAGCGACCCTAACAAGAAAAAGACCATGCGTATTTTTCAAGGGAGTAAAATGGCCTGAACAGGCGCCTATGACACCCGCCTATGACACAGGCATCATTGTGTAGCATCCCCAAGTCAGAGCAATGTGTGGGACTAACCTGGGGAATGCCAGTGATGGAGAGGCCGGCACGCTGTTCCTCTGGGGCACTCTCTGGGTTCTGAAGGGACACAGCCAGGTGCAAGGTGAGGTGCCCTTGGTGTTGTAGATTAACGTGCCTATGGCTAAGTCCCTGATGTTTCGTGACGCCAGTGCCAGTAAACGGTGGCACACCGTATTTATAGTAGGAATAATGGAGGTGCAGACTTGTATCTTGAAACAGAATTCCAACTTTACTGAAACAGTGGTAATACAGAAGGCACTCTCTTAAACAGTTCTTTTGCATACAATTGGCTTTGGTACAATCTCAATTACAGCAGGCTTATATCCAGCAAGGTAAACAGAGGGTTAAATAACAGGACTTTTGAATTGCAGGCGAACCTTACTTTCTTCCTGGCTTGTCCTGACTGGCAATTATTCTTCAAGGCCCCAATGCCCTACTTCTGGCTTATATCCTTGAATCTCCAGTTTGCTGCGTACCTCCTCTGACATTACAAAACCTCTTGCTCTAGGGATTGCCTCAGCTTGACTCCTGCTTCTGCAGATATGGACGTAGGAGGGGAACCTTCTCCTTGGATCTGGAACCCGGTTACAGGGACTGCAATGCCCTCTCCTAGTCTGCAGGCTCCAGGCCTGCTCTGCTTTCACAGGCTCATGGCCTGTGCTTAACTCAGACACAGCCTAATCTGCTCTCCCCTTCCCTGACTGGGCCTTATATAAACTAGGGCTCCCTAGCTCCCTCTAGTGACTAGAGCTGGAATGACATCCCTAGCAGGCCTGAATATAGCAATAACACAGTAAAAGGGAATTACATAGCATTACATTACATTGCATTTTATGAATAGGGGAACAACAACACACAAGTGACCCTTCTGTAGTGACGGGCATTACAACTCCCGTACACTACAATTGCGACCACTGATGTAGACTGTAACTAGGCAGGGGCCCACTGAGGATTTCCCCGGCTCCCCAGTGGGCCAGTCCGAGCCTGGATGGAACTGAGCATGTGCCTCTGTCTCAGTAAGCTGGGCAGAGAAATTGGAAAAAGAACAAACAGCAGGTGGCACTGTACAGATAGATTTCATTGAATAACTTGAATATTATATTTTTAATTACACGCAACTACTAAAGTATTCAGATCCAGGTGCTGGGTTGAAAACTGTAGAATATTTTTCATGTGAAAACCCCTTTATCTGCAAGTAATAGTCTTAATTTACCAATAAACACATCAGTGTAACTCTCTTACAAAAGGCTTTGAGGCTGTCAGCATTTAAAATCAGTCCAATAATTACTAAAACATTATAGAACAAAGCGGATAACTTAAAGGGGTTTTCCCATCACAGACAATGAGACACCTACACTGAGAACATAGTGGGCAAAGGCAGTGGAGGCCACACTGTGCATGCGCAGCCACCCTCCATTCATTTCTATGTGGCCGCCGAAAATAGTTCAGCGCTGGCTCGGCTATTTCCGTCGGCCCCATAAGCCTGAATGAAAGTGGTGGCCACGCAAGCGTGGTACGCTCCCATTCAATTGTATGGGAAAGCGATTGGCGGTGGACGGACCCCGGGAAACCCGAGGTCCTCCAGCCACCACTCTGCTCACTCTGTTTTCGGCTTAGGTGCGGGACCCCCACCTATCAGACAATGGGGGCATATCCTAGCTATATGCCCCCATTGTGTGTGACGGGAATACCCCTTTAAGGGACATATGCAGGATTTTCTAAAGAGGGAGATTCGCAGTCATGAACATGTACATACACACACATGCACATTACATAAATACCCCCCAAAAAAACAAATTATTATAGTTTGGGAAGAGCATATCCTATAATGAGCTCAGATGGCATAAACAGTACAGTATTGTGAGATTTGGCTATTTGTGCATAATAAAAATACAACTGACTAACAGGCAGCAAAATCTGATGACATATTTGCTTACAGTGAAAATGGCAAAGAACTCTGAGAACGAGGGATCACCCACAATTAGTGATGAGCGGCAGGTGCCATATTCGATTATGACGAAATTCGCGAATATTCGAAAGAATATTCGTTTCATATTCGTCGAAATCGAATATTCGTCATTATTCTAGTTATCGCGATTAATATGCGATTTAAATAATCGCGTATTGAGATTTTAACTTACTTTCCTATTGGTTTCATATCTAGAATTATAGAGAAGATGACGAATATGACGAATGTATTCGTCATATTCCTCAAAACGAAGATAACAAAGTATTCTCCATCTTCGTTTTAGCAACCTATTCGTCAACTTCACTAATTCTAGCACTCAAATAGGAGGGTTGACTATAGAGACAACTGTGTTTAATTCGCTATGCGATTATATTACTTAGCGTTTTTTAATAGAATAATTATATTACTTGATAATTATTATAATTATTCTATTTATTAAAAAAAAAAAAATTATATAATCGCATAGCGAATTAAACACAGCTGTCTCTATAGTCAACCCTCCTATTTGATTGCTAGAATTAGTGAAGTTGACGAATAGGTTGCTAAAATGAAGATGGAGAATACTTTGTTATCTTCGTTTTGAGGAATATGATGAATACATTCGTCATATTCGCTAATTCTACCAAGCCAAGAACGTCTCCATAATAAAATGTACTGTCGGATTTGAGAATTACGTTGAAATCGCAATGCGATTAATATAACTTGAATTAATCGCATTGCGATTTCTACTTAGACCTGGTTTACTATGGTTGGCTTGGTAGAATTAGCGAATATGACGAATGTATTGTTCATATTCCTCAAAACGAAGATAACGAAGTATTCTCCATCTTCGTTTTAGCAACCATAGTAAACCATGTCTGTTGAAATCGCAATGCGATTAATTCAAGTTATATTAATCGCATTGCGATTACAACTTAGCAGTGCACTGCTATCTTACATATTAGACTAGAATTAACGAATATGGAACATAGCAGCAGTGCTAAGTAGAAATCGCAATGCGATTACTTCAAGTTATATTAATCGCATTGCGATTTCAACTTCGAGCTGGGTTTATAATGGGTCAGCTTGCTAGAATGAACGAAGTTAACGAATATGGAATATATTATAGCAGTGCTAATTGAAATCGCAATGCGATTAATGTAACTTGGAGTAATCGCATTGCGATTTCTACTTAGCACTGCTGCTATATTCCATATTCGTTAATTCTAGCCTAATATGTAAGATAGCAGTGCACTGCTAAGTTGTAATCGCAATGCGAATAATATAACTTGAATTAATCGCATTGCGATTTCAACGTAATTCTCAAATCCGACAGTACATTTTAGTATATGGAGACGTTCCCATGGTGATGGGGACACTCCATGAGCACGGAAGTCGGCAGAAGCGGCAACGGGCACTGACTGGAGCAGCCAGGAAGCCAGGAATCCCCAGGACAGTTAAGAACTACTTTTGGGAAGTGGGAAAGAAAAAAATATAACAAAAAAAAAAATGAATATTCGAAATAGCGAATTTATAGCGCTATATTCAAAATATTCGCGAATTAGCGAAGTGCCGATATTTGCGATAAAAATTCGCTATTCGAATATTCGCGCTCAGCACTACCCACAATGCCATGCATGCAGCCAATCAGCAGCCAGCCAGCCCTGTGATGTCACAGCCCTATAAATTGCCTCAGCAATCTTGGATTTAGCCATTTTCCAGTATACTTAGTGCAGAGAGAGACGTCAGCAGGCACCAGGGAAAGTGGTAGTAGTTTTTTTGGCGTGTATTAGTGGCACTAGAAAAGTATTATTTGCCATTCAGCGGTGCAGTTATATGTTCTAAAGTCTTTTTTGGCATGTATTAGTGGCAAAAAAAGTATCATTTGGCGTTCAGTGGTACAGTTATATCAGGGTTGCACAACCTGTGGACTGCATGCGGCCCCCAGAGCCCATCCTCCTGGACAGAAACACAGCTGATTTTGCAATTAGCTGTGTTTCTGCCAGCAGCGGTGCACGATGGATCAGTAGTAGAGATGAGCGCAACAAATTCGAATTTCCTTACGCTCCGTGGTAACGAATCGCAATTTATGCTAAAATGGCGGCTGAAATGGCGGCTACAGGTGTGAGGATATAGGGCAAGGAACTCTGGGAAGGCGGGATGACCCATAATGCCATGCATACATCCAATCAGCATCCAGCCAGCCCTGTGATGTCACAGCCCTATAAATACAGCAGCCATCTTGGAGTCAGACATTTTCCAGCATTCTGAGTGCAGGGACAGACGTGAGAAGGCTCTAGGGACAGCAATAGAATAGCCTTTAGTGGCCTATTACAGTACAAAAAGAAAAATATATACGTACTTTAATGTTGCAGTTATTTGTGGTCAAAGCATTTAGTGGCCTATTTCAGTACAAAAAGAAAAATATATACACACTTCATTGTTGCAGTTATTTGTGGTGAAACGTTTAGTGGCCTTTTTCAGTACAGAAAGAAAAATATATAGGCTTTTCACTGTTGTAGTTATTTGTGGTGAAAGTGTTTAGTGGCCTATTTCAGTACAGAAAGAAAAATATATACTCACTTCACTGTTGCAATTATATGTGTTGAAAGTGTTTAGTGGCCTATTTCAGTACAAAAAGAAAAATTTATACGCACTTCAATGTTGCAGTTATTTGTGGTCAAAGGGTTTAGTGGCCTATTTCAGTACAAAAATAAAAATATATACGCACTTCAATGTTGCAGTTATTTGTGGTGAGAGCATTTAGTGGCCTATTTCAGTAAAAAAAATATATATATATACGCACTTCACTGTTGTAGTTATTTGTGGTGAAAGCGTTTAGTGGCCTATTTCAGTGCAAAAATAAAAATATCTACGCACTTCAATGTTGCAGTTATTTGTGGTCAAAGGGTTAAGTGGCCTATTTCAGTACAAAAATAGAAATATATACGCACTGCAATGTTGCAGTTATTTGTGGTGAAAGCATTTAGTGGCCCATTTCAGTACAAAAAGAAAAATATATACACACTTCAATGTTGCAGTTATCTGTGGTCAAAGGGTTTAGTGGCCTATTTCAGTACAAAAATAAAAATATATACGCCTTTGACTGTTGGAGTTATTTGTGGTGAAAGCGTTTAGTGACCTATTTCAGTAAAAAAGAAAAATATATACGCAGTTCACTGTTGCAGTTATTTGTGGTGAAAGCATTTAGTGGCCCATTTCAGTACAAAAAGAAAAATATATTTGTCATTTTTTGGGGTGTTTTAACCCCTTAAGGACCGGGCTCATTTTCACCTTAGGACCAGGCCATTTTTTGCAAATCTGACCAGTGTCACTTTATGTGGTGATAACTTTAAAACGCTTTTTCTTATCCAGGCCATTCTGAGATTGTTTTTTCATCACATATTGTACTTCATGACACTGGTAAAATTAAGTCGAAAAATTTCATTTTTATTTATAAAAAAATATCAAATTTACCAAAAATTTTGAAAAATTAGCAATTTTCCAAGTTTCAATTTCTCTACTTCTATAATACATAGTAATACCGCCCAAAAAAGTTATTGATTTACATTCCCCATATGTCTACTTCATGTATCGATCATTTTGGGAATGCCATTTTATTTTTTGGGGACGTTACAAGGCTTAGAAGTTTAGAAGCAAATCTTGAAATTTTTCAGAAATTTTCAAAAACCCACTTTTTAGGGACGAGTTCAGGTCTGAAGTCACTTTGTGAGACTTACATAATAGAAACCATCCAAAAATGACCCCATTCTAGAAACTACACCCCTCAAGGTATTCAAAACTGATTTTACAAACGTCATTAACCCTTTAGGTTTTCCACAAGAGTTAATGGCAAATGGAGATAAAATTTCAGAATTTCGATTTTTTGGAAAATTTTCCGTTTGAATCCATTTTTTCCAGTAACAAAGCAAGGGTTAACAGCCAAACAAAACTCAATTTTTATTGCCCCGCTTCTGTAGTTTTCAGAAACACCCCATATTTGGGTGTAAACTGCTGTATGGCCAAACGGCAGGGCACAGAAGTAAGGGAACGCCATATGGTTTTTGGAAGGCGGATTTTGCTGGTCTGGATTTTTGACACCATGTCCCATTTGAAGCCCCCCGATGCACCCCTAGAGTAGAATCTCCAAAAAGTGACTCCATCTAAGAAACTACACCCCTCAAGGTATTCAAAACTGATTTTAAAAACTTTGTTAACCCTTTAAGTGTTCCACAAGAGTTATTGGCAAATGGAGATGAAATTTCGGAATTTCTATTTTTTGTTACCTTGCCTCAAAGAAAGTGTAATATAGAGCAACCAAGAATCATATTTACCCTAAAATAATACAAACAAAACTGCCACCTTATCCCGTACTTTCCAAAATGGGGTCACTTTTTTGGAGTTTCCACTGTAGGGGTGCATCAGGGGGGCTTCAAATGGGACATGGTGTCAAATAACCAGTCCAGCAAAATCTGCCTTCCAAAAACCATATGGCGTTCCCTTCCTTCTACGCTCTGCCGTTTGGCCATACAGCAGTTTACGACCACATATGGGGTGTTTCTGCAAACTACAGAATCAGGGCAATAAATATTGAGTTTTGTTTGGCTGTTAACCCTTGCTTTGTTACTGGAAAAATGGATTTAAATTGATAATTTGCAAAAAAATAGCTGTTTTGGGACAGTTTTGTATTTTTTGTTATTTACATCGTTGAACTGACAGGTTAGATTGTGTGCTATTTCTATAAAGCAGGTTGTTACGGACGCGAAAATACCAAATATGTCTACTTTTTGGGGTTTTTTGTTTGTTTTACATAATAAAGCATTTTTGAAAAAAATGATTTTTTAGTGTCTCCACATTCTGAAAGCCATAGTTTTTTTTTTTTTTGGGCAATTGTCCTATGTAGGGGCTCATTTTTTGCGGGATGAGATGGCGGTTTGAATGGTACTATCTTGGGGTGCATATGACTTTTTGATCACTTGCTATTACACTTTTTGTGATGTAAGGTGACAAAAAAATGACTTTCTTTACAACGTTTTTATTTTTTTATGTTTACGGCGTTCACCTGAGGGGTTAGGTCATGTTATATTTTTATAGAGCAGGTCGTTACGAACGCGAAGATACCCAATATGTATACTTTTTTTATTTATTTTGGTTTTACACAATAATATTCTTTTTGAAACAAAAAAAAACATGTTTTAGTGTCTCCATAGCCTGAGAGCCATATTTTTTTCAGTTTTTAGGCGATTGTCTCAGGTTGGGTATAATTTTTGCGGGATGAGGTGGCGGTTAGATTGGCACTATTTGGGGGGTCATATGACGTTTTGTTCGCTTGCTATTACACTTTTTGTGATGTAAGGTGACAAAAAAATGGCTTTTTGACAAAGTTTTTTTTTTTTTTTTTTTTTTTACAGTGTTTACTTGAGGGGTTAGGTCATGTGATATTTTTATAGAGCAGATTCTTACGGACGTGGAGATACCCAATATGTCTACTTTTTTTATTTTTTTACATTTAACACTGAAAAGCATTTTTGAAACAAAAAATCATGTTTTAGTCTGAGAGGCATAGTTTTTTTTTTTTGGGCAATTGTTTTATGAAGGGCTCATTTTTTGCGGGATGAGATGGGGGTTAGATTGGTACTATTTTGGGAGGCATACGCCTTTTTGGTCGCTTTGTATTACACTTTTAGTGATGTAAGGTGCCAAAAAATGGCTTATTTACACCATTTTTTTTTTTTTTTATGGCGTTCATGTGAGGGGTTCAGTCATGTGATATTTTTATAGAGCTGTTTTTTACGGACGCGGCGATAGCTAATATGTGTAGTGTATTTTTTTTTTTTACTTTTTACTCAGTGATTTGTGTTTTTTTTTATTTTTACTTTTTTTCACTTTTTACATTTTTGGACCCAGACCCACTTGGTTCTTGTAGATCCAGTGGATCTGATGTCAGTATAATACAGTACAGTACACTATATAGTGTACTGCACTGTATTTTTTACTTTTCACAGTCTGGTCAGACTTCTGCCTTTAGCAGAAGTCTGACCAAAGTTACTATGCCATGGCAAGCAGGATGCTTCTGAAAGCGTCCTGCTGCCATGGTAACCATCACCCACTGCCATTAGAGAGTAGTGGGTGATGGATGGGGAGGGAGGGGAGTTCCCTCCCTCTGCGATCTCATCCTGGGGGGGGCTGCATAGGCACAGCAGCCCCTCGATGGGAGAGGGAGCTCCCTCCCTGTTAACACCTTCCATACCGCGGTCCATCCGGACCGCGGTAAGGAAGGGGTTAAACGGCTGGCATCTGCAGCACAGATGCCAGCCGTTTTTCTATCAGAGTGCCAGCAATGTGCTGGCACTCTGATAGAACCACTAGACACCAGCCTCCCGCCTCCGCAACCACCCCCCTGCACCCCCGCAGCCATAACAAGATTGGGGGCTGCAGGGGGGGTTAAAATGAATATCTTTGGGGCAATTAACTCTCTGATCCCCGCGGGATCAGAGATCGCTAAAACCGCTGCAAACCGCAGGTCTGAATTGACCTGCGGTTTGCAGCGATCGCCGATACGGGGGGGTCACATGACCCCCCTCGGCATTAGAACATGGTTCCTGCTGATCTACATCAGCAGGAACCATGTTGCTACCGCGCCCACATCGGGTGCAGTAGCAGTTTAAACACAGGGCGTACATGTACGCCCTTGGTCCTTAAGTACCAGGACGCAAGGGCGTAAATGTACGCCCTTCGTCCGTAAGGGGTTAATTAGCTTTTAATTTATTTAGTTCAGCTAAAAGTATGTCAGACGGAGAAGTGCAAGGCCATGAACAGAGTAGTGGCAGAGGCCTAAATGTTTCTGGCACAGGCAGAGGTCGCAGCAGAATAAGGGGGAGTGGCAGCAGGAGTCGCAACAAGAAGCCTGAGCTACCGGTGTCAATTAGCGGTCTAGTCTTGACCAGCAACCCAGCGGTTCTTGATTGGTTAACTCAGTCATCCACTTTACCCCAAGTGACATCAGACACCTTCACTCAACAGTCGGTGGGTTCATCAGACACAACCCTTACTTGGCATGGCCCAGGAGCAGGCCCTGTGCCCTCACATGTCCTCAACCTGCCTCTGTCCTTTGCTGCTGCCTTAGCCACAGAACTATTGTATGCTGTGGGCTCACCTCCACTATACAGCGAGGACGAGCTACGAGAGGACAGTCAGCAGCTAGTGCCCATCCAAGATATGGCAGCAGTGGGAGGTCGGAAGCCCAACGTGCCCGGGGTAGACCACCTACTTCGCAGCAGCCTACCTGCCCGGGTAGTAGTGGTGCAGGGGTTCACAGAGGCAGTGGCGGTAGCAGTCAGTCAGTGCAGACTGTTGGGGGGAAAATCACCTACTCGGCGGTGTGGTAGCTTTTTGATAAACCGCCGGAGGAGGTGAACGTGGCCATATGTAGAATCTGTGGGCAGAGAGTGAAGCGTGGCCAGGGTGCCAATGTTGGCATTACGGCCCTTTATCAACATATGCAGCTTCGCCATACAGTGGCCTGGGAGAACCGTGGCTCCGATGTGGTGGTCCATCCTGACCCAGCAAATGCTGCATCACCCAGTGGCACGCACCCGGTTTCAGGCAGTCAAGGCCCCACTACCTCAGCTGAAGGGAGCTGTATGTCATTCCCTTCTTCTGCTGGTCCAGATGCTCCTGCTCCTCCTACTCCTCGTCAGTCATTCTGTCAGCAGTCGATCACCGAAGCGATTGCCAAGAGAGAGCAGTATGCGTGCAATCCTACAACAGAGCAGAAGGTGAATGTGCTCCTGTCCACGTTACTGGTGCTGCAGTCCCTCCCTTTCCAACTGGTGGACTCTGCACCTTTCAGAGAACAGATGGCTTGTGCCGAGCCGAGGTGGAGAGTCCTAAGCCGTCATTTCTTTGCGAAAAAGGCAATACCAGCCCTGCACAAATATATAGAATAGAAGCTGTGCCAGTCCTTGAGCCTGTCGGTGTTTGCCAAAGTACATGGCAACGCCAACATGTGGAGCTGTAACTACAGTCAGGTACAATACATATCCTTTGAGGACCACTGGGTGAATATGGCTCCTGCACAGCCACCCCATCAACTTGGCCAGGTCACTTCACTTCCGCCTTGATGTTGTCACACCGTTGGTCCTGCGACAATGTCCGCCTCTGCCTCCTCATCCCCCACCATGTCCTCAGCCTCCACTGCAGGGACAAGTCACATTGCCCCTCCAGCATACAACTGTAAGAAACAGTCATGTACTGTCCCCAAGTTTCATTACTCTGTTTAAACTGTGTTAAAATTATATGTGTTTCTGTATTACTGTGATACTGGTCCTTTAAGGCAGCAACTAAGTGTTGAAGTGACACGCCCCCTATGATGGCAGCCTGCCTCGGATGCAGACAATGTGAGCATAGAGAAGGAGGAAGTGACGAGACTTGTGCAGAAGCTGCAGCCATGTTGGAAAAATACAGAACAGGTTTTGTGTTGTGTTAAAAGTGTGTGGAGATACTAAAGGACTTCCTTGTGCAGCCAGGCTGTGTGAACTTTGGTCTAGAGACAGACGTAGTATAAAGAAACAGTGCATTTAGTGGAGCCACGATGAAAAGGACTGTGTGCAGCAACAACTCAGTGGAGCTGACATTGGGCTGTGTGAATTGCCACCAACAGTAAGAGACTCACAGTGCTGTCGAGGTACCGGACAGTAATTGTAAAATCCTGGATTACATCACACCCCAGTAGATACATTCTGCAGGAAAATCAGAGTGCCAAGGGACATCTGCTGTTGAACTCCATTAATCCAACTGGTTTCCAGCCTGCTGAGGAGGACTCCATTGTTCCGTATCTTGCGTTTACTAAAGGAAAAGGACTACATCGGGCCCCACTGTGCACTTCTACGAACTGTAAGAGTTCCACTTGGACCACTGGGATAAGGGGAGTGCG
This sequence comes from Bufotes viridis, assembly GCA_033119425.1. Taxonomy (NCBI): domain Eukaryota; kingdom Metazoa; phylum Chordata; class Amphibia; order Anura; family Bufonidae; genus Bufotes; species Bufotes viridis. Next base: position 92,119,903 of record CM065595.1, read on the forward strand.
CATCCAATTGTGAAGTTAGGGTCAGTTAGGGACAGTTTGTGGGACTATTGCTTATTGAGTGTCCGCATTGCAAATACGGACATAGAATTTGATTTGAATTGTTTATGCTATTTGCTTGTCTTTATCTGTTATCTCATCATTAACCTTCTTTTATTAATCTATAGTAAACGCAATTTTCTTAAACTTGACCACTGCGTACGCACTCTTTTGTGGTCGTGGAGCCAAACCACCTGCCTTGCTCTCTGTTCACAAATTCGTGTAGTCGGCAGGATCCGCCTACCAGAATGGACGGCGACGCACCTGTTAGGGGGGGTGGTGCTGGAGGAAGAATGCCAGCAGGGGCTGTAATGAGTCAGTTAGCTAAGTTTGATGGCAATAATATGTCTGTGAGTGTGTGGGCGGAGCAGATACGAATGGTGCAGCGCATGTACCAACCAGCACCAGAAGTACTAGTAGAGCTAGCCATATTGACGTTACAAGGGGATGCTAAGACTACAGTGATATTGAGGCCATATGAACAAAGACTGAAATTTGAGCAAGTGGTCCAGATTCTAGAAACCATTTATGGGGAAACTGCATTGCTGGGGTCCCTGCAGGCTCGGTTCTTCCAGAGGGCACAACAGGAGAATGAAAGTCTCCCCCAATATGCGAATGCCCTACAAGAACTTCTCCAAAATATTCAAGGGAAGGAAAGATGGGGCTCACCGTCCTTCTGTAACCCTGATCTGACTCTCCGTGACCAGTTTGTCCTGGGGATCCGTGACGGCAGTTTGATTGTTGCTATGCAGGACCTTATACGACGAGACGTACAGGTAAAGGCCATCTCACGTGCCAATAGTATGGTCCCAAAGCCTCAGAGCGCAGTTGGAGTTACTTTGTTGCAGGGAGCTAGCTCTGGTCCAGAAACAGTAGAAAAAGGGACAGTTAAAGAGATACTTACAGTAATGCAGAAATTGCAAGAGCAAATGGAAACCAGTTGTAATGAGAATTCTATGAGAATTGCAGACTTCCAGAAAACTAGAGATGAAGGGGTGGGCCGTTCACACCAAGAAGGTCAGAATCACCCACAACCAGGCTGGAGGACAGGACCTACCAAAGGGGTCCAAATAATTTAGTACAGCACTTAGGAGAAACCGAAAGGGCTTACCGAAGAGGCCCGGACCGATGGCCAGAGCGACGGAAAATACACTGCTGGGAGTGTGGACGCATGGGCCACATTGCTGCTAGATGTCTAGAGCAGCGACAAGCTTATGAGAGACCGCCATTAAACTGAAGTCCCTGCTGCTGTAGGGTGTGTAGTAGGGGAAACTGAGAAGGAGACTATGGGGGAGAATGCCCTGTAGGGACCTAATTGCTGCAAGTCCCATCATACAGAAGGAATTGGAAGGTATTCCGGTTCCCGGGATGATTGACACGGGTTCCCAAGTAACAACCCTGAGTAGAGACTGTTATAAACAGTACTTTCAGCAACATGTGAAAAATGATCCCAATACATTTGTATGAGTGGTCGCAGCTAACCAGTTACCAGTACCAGTGGTGGGAGTGGCCTGGATGAATGTCCGGTTATGTGGTCAAGATCTAGGCAAGAAAGGCATAGTGGTGGTACGGGAGTCACGTGAAGTAAAGGTCCCTGTCTTCTTGGGGATGAATGTGGTAAAAGGGCCTAATCAAACGGCATTCCAGCGGCTGGTCTGGACATGTGGCTTACAGAAAGGTTCAGATGCACAGCATCCTCTGGCTCGAATTTCGGTCCCTGTGCATACAAAAGTTACATTGCCACCCAGTTGGGGGACGATAGTGTCCATGCCTGTAGGCACCTGTCGGAAACTAGAAGGCATAGCTGTGTTGATAGAACCACTGCAGGCAGCCGAAAGAAGTGCTGATCCGCTAGTAGCCCGTTCCTTGGCAGTAGTCCGCAATGAGAGAGTACCACTCCAATGTGTAAACACCCAGGATCAGAGTGTAGACCTAGCCCCAGGAAGGCTGCTGGCTAACCTCTATGTGACTCCGGAGGAAGTAAGGAAAGTGACCCCAATGCGGCTGAAGCCGGCTGAACGAGATGAATTGACCGTAACTGTGCCCATAGGAGAAGGCGAGAGCCCCACCCATGAATGAAATGGCGGTGCGATTCGAGAACAGATGAAGATGGAGACTTCTTCATGCTCTCCGGAACAGATCTGGAAGGTAGATTATGTTATGGGAAAACCAAACAACCTTTGCGCGTCATGCTGAAGATTTTGGATGTACAACAGGTATCTACCATGAGATTCCCACAAGAGACACCCATCCAATCAGAGAGCGCTACCGACAAATTCCTCCACAGATGTATCAGGAGGTGAAAGAACTGGTGACCCAGATCCTGCAGGGTGGGATCATTCAAGAAAGCCAAAGTCCCTGGGCAGCTCCGGTGGTACTAGTAAAAAAGAAATATCGGTCCATTCAGTTTTGCGCAGACTATCGGAAGTTGGACACCTGTACCGTACGAGATTCCTACCCCTTACCCCGGATTGAGGAGTCCCTCTCGGCGCTAGGAAGAGCGCGGTACTTCTCCTCGCTAGCTCTGGCTAGAGGATATTGGCAGGTTCCGATAGCCTAGAAAGATAAGGAAAAGACAGCATTCATCTTGCCCATGGGGCTATATGAATTTAACTGGATGCCCTTTGGGTTGACAAATGCACCTGGAACCTTTCAACGATTGATGGAGAAATGTCTTGGTGACTTCAACTTTGAGTTCACTCTCATATACTTGGATGACATTATAGTGTACTCTGCAACCTTTGAGGACCATCTGCACCAGTTGGGACAAGTATTTAAACAATTGCAGGAACACGGGCTCAATTTGAAACCCAGTAAATGTTGGTTGTTTCAATCTTAAATTGATTACTTGGGTCATCGCGTATCAGGAGAAGGGGTGAGGCCGTCGAGGGACAAGATAGCGGCTGATCAAGATTGGCCGACACCGACTACCCTGCGAGAAGTGAGGGCATTCCTGGGAGTGGCCGGCTACTATCAATGGTTTATTAAGGACTTTGCCAGGGTAGCAGCACCACCTAATGCTCTCCTACGAGGCACATCCGGTGGTCCGAAGAACCGATATGTGAAATGGGGACCTGAACAGTAACACGCCTTCCAAGCATTGAAGCATGCTCTGACAACGGCCCCAATCTTGGCGTATGCTGATTACCACTTGCCCTTCCAGCTATATACGGATGCAAGCCTGTATGTCTTGGAGTGGTACTTTCTCAGTTTCAGGATGGCCAAGAGCGTGTCATAGAGTATGTAAGCCGGTCTTTGCGAGATTCCGAAAGAAACCCTGAGAATTATAGTTCATTTAAGTTGGAACTGTTGGCACTGGTCTGGGCCATGACTGAGAAATTCTGAGTATTTGACCGGAGCTGAAGTCTTAGTACTGACTGACAACAACCCAGTAGCTCACCTGGAAAATGCCAAGCTCGGGGCTTTGGAGCAGAGGTGGATAGCCCGAAGTTCAATTACCGCATTAAGTACCGGCCCAAGACAGAGAACCAGAATGCCGATGGACTTTCTAGGGTAACTACCCAGACCCCTACCGGAGACGTGGATCATGAGTTAGAACATGTGGAGGTGCCCGACTTTGGCAGATTTTCACAGGCCTTGGTCACTGCTATTCAGTGTGCAGTGGAAGGTACCGAAATGGCTCCTTTCTTTGGCCCCTCACGACAGGAATGATCAAGTGTGTTGAGAGAGGCAGGAAGCCCTGTAAAGAGGAAAGAGAACGACTGACACATGAAATGTTATTAGTCCTGAGTCAGTGGGAAAAGTTGGAGATGAAAAAGGGAGTGCTATGCCGAAAGGTATATCTACCTTCTGAAATCGACATTCGTTACCAAATTGTGGTGCCTAGTGAATTGGCTCAATCATTCGCTCTTGAGGCTCATAATAAGAATGGACATTTTGGTCATGAGAAGACCTTTAGTTGGTTACAGCGACTGATTTATTGCCCTGGTCTCCGTCAAATGGTCGAAGAAGTATGTCATAGCTGTCGAACTTGTGAGATCCATAAAGCGATAGAACAGAGAGCTTTCCCTGCAAACCATAGTGACCCAGGAATCTTTGGAGATCGTCATGATAGACTACCTAATGGTGGGCCCATCCAACAGTGGGCACCAGTATTGCCTCGTAATGGTGGACCACTTCACCAAATTCGCGGTGGTGCCACCAAGGAGCAGACCGCTGAGTTGGCAGCTCGAGCTCTGTGACAAGATTTCATCCGAGTGTACGTATGTCCACAACACATCCACTCTGAGCTGATGTGGATCCACTCTGAGCCTCAGTACTTCTCTAAGATGGTGTGGGTCTATAACAATCAGGTCCATTCGAAAACAGGGTATTCTCCTTATACTCTCCTCTTTGGACGGTCTGGGCGAAGTGTCAGAGAGTTACAGTTAAATTATATGGATGGGTTCTATCGAAGAGATCCGACCTCCTGGGTGCGGGCGCACCGGCCGAGACTTGAGACAGTTCATCGATTGGTGTGGCAGCGCCTACAAGAAAATTCTCATCCTGATAAGACCCCGGTGCAAAAAGCTCCATTGCAGCCAGGTGACCTGGTGCTGGTACGTGTCAAGAAGCCTCAAGGAAAATTGGAAAGCAGATGGGAGGCTGTGCCGTATCGTGTAGTTGCCCGCAAGTATGCAAATGTGCCAGTGTACAAAGTCCAGAAGGAAGGAACCGATTGTGTTCGAGTACTTCACCGAAATATGTTGCGCCTGTGTCAATCTGAAGAAGCAAATTGTGATGGAACTGCCAAGGTCAACAAGCTCCCACAGTCAGAGACTGGCAGTGTGGAATGGGCCAACGATGATGAGGATGATTGTTGGCCGATCCCTGCTCCTGAGGATGTTCCACCTGTGAATACTGTGACTCCAGCTTGTGCCCCCCCTGGTGCAGGGTCCGCTGGTCCTTCTCAGCCCATAACTACAGCACCCCAGAGTATACCAGTGGTCCTCAGACATACCACTAGACAAAATGCTGGCACTCCCCCTGTTCGGTATGCGCAGGATGAGTTTGTTTGGCCTGCCATACAACGGTACACTACCACACTGCGTATAAGAGTACAACCCTCTGGGTATTCAGTTATTGGAAGGGACTGCCAATCATAAAGTGGGGGGGGGGAATATGTAAGAAACAGTCATATAATGTCCACAAGTTTCATTACTCTGTTTAAACGGTTTTAAAATTCAATGTATATGTGTTTCTGTATTACTGTGATACTGGTCCTTTAAGGCAGCAGCTAAGTGTTGAAGTGACACGCCCCCTATGACGTCAGCCTGCCTCAGTGACCAGACTTGTGCAGAAGCTGCAGCCATGTTGGCAAAATGCAGAAGAGGTTTTGTGTTGTGTTAAAAGTCTGTGGAGATACTAAAGGACTTCCCAGTGCAGCCAGGCTGTGTGAACTTCGGTCTAGAAAGGACGGAGTATAAAGAAACAGTGCATTTAGTGGAGCCAAGCTGAAAAGGACTGTGTGCAGCAACTACTCAGTGGAGCTGACATTGGGCTGTGTGAATTGCCACCAACAGTAAGAGACTCACAGTGCTGTCGAGGTACCAGACAGTAAATGTAAAAGTAAAAGGACAACATCGGGCCCCACCGTGCACTTCTACGAACTGTAAGAGTTCCACTTGGACCACTGGGATAAGGGGGGTGCTCACCCAATTGTGAAGTTAGGGTCAGTTAGGGACAGTTTGTGGGACTATTGCTTATTGAGTTTCCACATTGCAAATACGGACATAGAATTTGACTTGAATTGTTTATGCTATTCTGAATATTTTGCTTGTCTTTATCTCTGTTATCTCATCATTAACCTACCTTTATTAATCAATAGTAAACACAATTTTCTTAAACTTGACCACTGCATACGCACTCTTTTCTGGTCGCGGAGCCAAACCACCTGCCTTGCTTTTGGTTCACACAACAGGTGCAGGGCATGGCGGTGTCACGCTGTTCTGCACCTGGTTTGCCTGGGTGAAGGGAGTCACACAGAGGAAGAACTCCCCCGTGTGAGTCATTAAGAAATCGAATCCTGGCTTTCTTCGCGACAACTGAATGTCGGAACCATGGTGACCGGCAACGGGAGGAACATGGTGTCGGTCCTGCGTCAAGGATGGCTGAGCCATGCACCCTGCATGGCACATGTGTTCAATCTGGTTGTCAAGCGGTTCCTGAAGTCTTCCACCCATCTGGAAGACATCATATAAATGGCCAGTAAACTTTGCATGCAATTCAGCCACTGGTACACCGCAAAGCACACCCTCCTTGAGCTGCAGCGGCAGAATGGCATCTTTGAACATAGGCTGATATGTGACGTTTCCACCCGTTGGAATTCCGCCCTCCATAGGTTGGACCGACTATACAAACAGAGAAAGGCCATCAACAATTTCTTGATGATCCAAGTGGATAGGAGTACTCCCCTATGTAACTTCGATGTCAGCCAGTGGCAGCTCATACGTGACACCTGCCATTTGCTCAGGCCCTTTAAGGACGCCACATTGTTTGTCAGGAGTGCGGGATGAACAACATCATTCCACTGCATTATGTCCTGGAACAGATGGTGGTAACAATTGCTAAGGGACAGGAGACATGGCGCCTAGATCTCATGGCCACATGAGCCCAGTGGGGGCTGAACTGGAAGAGCAGGAGGAGGGGGAGGAGGACATTGGAGCACAGACAGTGTGTAATGAAATGGGTGGTTTTTTTACTCAGCTGACAGAATTGGAGGAGCAGGAGCAGGCAGAGTAGCTACAGCGTGATAAGGAAGATGAGACAGAGGACCCAGACACACCGTGGCAGTATGCAGTGGAGATGGAGGCAGGGAGTCCTTCACTTGCTTGCAAAGTGACAGCCGAATTGTCACCAATCAGCAAAGAGAAGACTTCTGGCTCTCCACCTTGTTGGACCCTCTCTACCTGTCGAAAATGGGAGCTTTTTTTTACACCCACTGAGAGGGAGGACAAGTTTAATTACTACAGAGACATCGTATGTAGTGAGATGGCCGCTGCCTATCTGGGCCACTGTCCATCCTCTCACATGTCTGACCGGGGGGGTTTGTGGTTATGTTCCACTGCCATGGCTGCTGGGGAGGGGTGACCAGTACCAGCTCCATCAGCAGCAGCCTACAGTCTACAGTCACTGATGAGCAGCTTTCTTCACCTGCAGAGTGAAGATACTATTCACCAGCAGCAGCAGCTTGACCTGGAGCAGGACCTGAACCAGCAGGTGGTGGCTTGGTTGGACAGCACCCTGCCACCCCAAGTTAAAGATCCGCTGGACTACTAGGATGCCAAGCTGGATTTGTGGCCTCAACTGGCTGAGTTTGACCTGTAAAGGCTGTCCTGCCCGGCCTGTAGTGTGGCATCAGAGCAGGTGTTTAGTGCGGCAGGGGCCATAGTTACCCCAAGAAGAACTCGCCTGTCCACCCAAAATGTGGAGAGACTGACCTTTGTCAAGATGAATCAGGCCTGGATCAGCCAGGATTTCCAACCAACAACTATCTGATTCATCTGAATAGATCATCCATGTACCCTCACCCAAACCTTGACGATAGAGACCGGATTCTCTGGCTATGCTACTACTCTGATTCTGCCACCAGCCTTATGCCATACATCTAATGCTAAGTGCTCCTTCTTTCACCCACCTTCATCAGCGGGGACTGGTATTTTCATCCACTGCCCCACTCTGTCACCGGGTCACTTTGTGGTCTTCTGATGCTGCTGCTGCCATCTCCACACTATTTCAACTTGCCACTCTGTGGTCTTCTCCTAATGCTGCCGTCACCTCCAGAATCTGTCATTGTGCCACTCGGTCGCCTCCTCAAACTGCTGCCAACTACAGACACTGTCAGTGTGTCACTTGGTGACCTCCACATACTGCTGCCAACTCCGCACTTTGTCATTGTGAGACTCTGTGGCATTCTCCTGATGCTGCCAACTCCAGACTCTGTCATTGTGCCACTCGGTCGCCTCCTCATACTGCTGCTAACTCCACACTTTGTCATTGTGCCACTCGGTGGCCTCCTCATACTATTGCCAACTCCAGGCTCTGTCATTGTGCCACTCGGTGGCCTTCTCCTGATGTTTTTACTGCTGCTGCCACCACCTCCAGGCTCTGTCATTGTGCCACTTACTGACCTCCTCATACTGCTGCCACCTCCAGACTCGGTCATTGGGCCACTCGGTGATCTCCTCATATTGCTGCCACCTCCAGATTCAGTCATTGAGCCACTCAGTGGCCTTTTCCTGATGCTGCTACTGCTGCAGCCGCCACCTCCAGACTCTATTACTGTGCCACTTGGTGGCCTCTTTGTCATTTTTCCATTCGGTGGCCTCCTCATACTGCTGCCCACTCCAGTCTCTGTCATTGTGCAACTTGCTGTTCGTCTCCTGATGCTGCTACTGCTGCTGCTGCCGCCACCTCCAGGCTTTGTCATTGTGCCAAGATTTGGCCTCCAAATACTGCTGCCACCTCCACACTCTGTCATTGTGCCACTCAGTGGCCTCCTCATACTGCTGCCAACTTCTGACTCCGTCATTGTGCCACTCGGTGGCATCCTCCTACTCCTGCCAACTCCAGACGCTGTCATTGTGGCACCCAGTGTCGTCCACATACTGCTGACAACTCCAGACTGTCATTGTGCCACTCGATGGCCTCCACATACTGCTGGCAACTCCAGACTCTGTCATTGTCCACACGGTGGCCTACTCATACTAATGCAAACTCCAGACTCTGTTATTGTGCCACTTGGTGGCCTCCTCATTCTGCTGCCGACTCGAAACTCGGTGATTGTGCCACTCGGTGACCTCCAAATACTGCTGCCACCTCCACTCTCTGTCATTGTGCCACCCAGTGGCCTCCTCATACTGCTGCCAACTCCAGACTCTGTTATTGTGCCACTTGGTGGCCTCCACATACTGCTACCACCTCCACACTCTGTCATTGTGCCACTCGATGACGGTCTCCTGATGATGCCACCTCCACACTCTGTCATTGTGCCATTCGGTGGCCTCCTCATAGTGCTGCCAACTCCAGACTCTGTCATTGTGCCACTCGGTAGCCTCCTCATACTGCTGCAAACGCCAGACACTGTCATTATGCCACTCGATGGCCTCCTCATAGTGCTGCCAAATTCACACTTTGTCTTTGTGCCACTCGTCGGCCTCCTCATACTGCTGCCAACTTCAGACTCTGTTATTGTTCCACTCGGTGGCCTCCTCATACTGCTGCCAACTCCAGACTCTGTCATTGTGCCACTCAATATCCTCATCATATTGCTGCCACCTCCAGACTCTGTTATTGTGCCACTTGGTGGCCTCCACATACTGCAGCCACCTACACACTCTGTCATTGTGCCACTCAGTGGCCATCTCCTGATGCTGCCAACTCCAGACTCTGTCATTATGCCACTCGGTGGCCTCCTCATACTGCTGCCAACTCTAGACACTAATTATGGCACTCGATGGCCTCCTAATAGTGCTGCCAACTTCAGAATCTGTCATTGTGCCACTCAGTGGCCTCCTCATACTGCTGCCACCTCCAGACTCTGTCATTGTGCGACTATGTGGCCTCCACATACTGCTGCCAACTCGACACTCTGTCATTGTGCCACTCGGTGGCCTCCTCATTCTGCTGCCATCTCCAGACTCTGTCATTTTGCCAATCGGTAGCCTCCTCATACTGCTGCCAACTCGAGACTCTGTCATTATGCCACTCAGTGGCCTCCTCATACTGCTGCCCACTCCAGACACTGTCATTCTGCCACTCGATGGCTTCCTCATAGTGCTGCCAACTTCACACTTTATCATTGTGCCACTCGTCGGCCTCCTCATACCGCTGCCAACTTCAGACTCTGTTATTGTGCCACTCGGTGGCCTCCTCATAATTCTGCCTACTCCAGACTCTGTCATTATGCCACTTGGTGGCCTCCACATACAGCTGCCACCTCCCCACTTTGTCATTGTGTTACTCGTTGGCCTCCTCAAGTTGCTGCCAACTCCATACACCGTCATTATGCCACTCGGTGGCCTCCTCATACTGCTGCCTACTCCAGACTCTGTCATTATGCCACTCGATGGCCTCCTCATACTACTGCCAACTCCAGACACTGTCATTATGCCACTCGATGGCCTCCTCATTCTGCTGTGAACTCCAGACTCTGTCATTGTGCCACTCGGTGGCCTCCTCATACTCCTGCCAACTCCAGACACTGTCATTGTGCCACTCGGTGACCTCCTCATAGTGTTGCCAACTGCAGACTCTGTCATTGTGCCACTTGGTGGACTCCTTATTCTGCTGCCAACTCCAGACTCCTTCATTGAGCCACTCGGTGGCCTTTTCCTGATGCTGCTACTGCTACAACCACCACCTCCAAATTCTATTACTGTGCCACTTGGTGTCCTCCACATACTGCTGCCACCTCCACACTCTTTCATTGTGCCACTCGGTGACCTCCTCATAGTGCTGCAATCTCCACACTCTGTCATTGTGCCACTCGGTCAACTCCTCATACTACTGCCAACTCCAGACACTCGATGGCTTCCTCATTCTGCTGCCAACTCCATACTCTGTCATTGTTCCACTCGGTGACCTCCTCATAGTGCTGCCAAATCCAGACACTGTCATTGTGGCACTCGGTGACCTCATCATTCTGCAGCCAACTCCAGACTCTGTCATTGTGCCACTTGGTGACCTCCTCAGAGTGCTGCCAAATCCAGAATCTGTCAATATGCAACTCAATGGCCTTATAATACTTCTGCCACCTCCAGACTCTGTCATTATGCCACTCGGTGGCCTCCTCATACTGCTGCCAACTCCCGAATCTGTCATTGTGCCACTCGGTGGCCTCCTCATACTGCTGCCTACTCCAGACTCTGTCATTATGCCACTCGGTGGCCTCCTCATACTGCTGCAAACTACAGACACGGTCATTATGCCACTCAATGGCCTCCTCATTCTGCGACCAACTCCAGACTCTGTCATAGTGCCACTCGGTGACCTTCTCATAGTGCTGCCAACTCCAGACACTGTCATTATGCCACTCAATGGCCTCATCATACAGCTGCCACCTCCAGACTCTGTCATTGTGCCACTCGATGGCTTCCAAATACTGCTGCAAACTCCTGACTCTGTCATTGTGCCACCTGATATATCTAATTAGATCATCCATGCACCCTCACCCAAACCTTGACAAAAGAGACCGGTTTCTCTGGCTATGCTACTACTCTGATTCTACCACCCGCCTTATGCCGCTCATATGATGCCAAGTGCTCCTTCCTTCACCCACCTTCGTCAGCGGGTACTGGTATTTTCACCCACCGCCCCACACTGTCACCGGGTCACTTTGTTGTTTCCTGATGCTGCTGCTGACATCTCCACACTATGTCACTTTGCCATTGTCATTGTGCAACTCGGTGGAGTCCACATACTGCTGCCAACTCCATACTTTGTGCCACTCGGTAGCCTCCTCATACTGCTGCCAACTCCAAACTCTGTCATTGTGCCACTCGGTGGCCTTCTCCTGATGTTTTTACTGCTGCTGCCACCACCTATAGGCTCTGTCATTGTGCCACTTAGTGGCCTCCTCATACTGCTGCCACCTCCAGACTCTGTCATTGGGCCACTCGGTGGCATTCTCATAGTGCTGCCAACTCCAGACTCTGTCATTGTGCCACTCAATATCCTCATCATACTGCTGCCATCTCCAGGCTCTGTCATTGTGCACTCGGTGGCCTCCTCGTACTGCTGCCAACTCCAGACACTGTCATTGTGCCACTCGGTGACCTCCTCAGAGTGCTGCCAAATCCAGAATCTGTCAATGTGCCACTCGGTGGCCTTCTCATTCTGCTGCCGACTCGAGACTCGGTGATTGTGCCACTCGGTGGCCTCCTCATACTGATGCCAACAACAAACTCTATAATTGTGCCACTCGGTGGCATTCTCCTGATGCTGTTACTGCTGCTGCCGACACCACCAGGCTCTGTTATTGTGCCACTCGGTGACCTCTTTATATTGCTGCCACCTCCGAACTCATTCATTGAGCCACTCAGTGGCCTCTTCCTGATGCTGCTACTGCTGCAGTGGCCACCTCCAGACTCTATTACAGTGCCACTTGGTGGCCTCCACATACCGATGCCACCTCCACACTTTGTCATTGTGCCACTCGGTGGCCTCCTCATACTGCTACCCACTTCAGACCCTGTCATTGTGCCATTCAATGGCGTCATCAGACTGCTGCCACCTTCAGACTCTGTTATTGTGACACTTTGTGGCGACCACATACTGCTGCCACCTCCACACTTTGTCATTGTGACACTGGGTGGCCTCCTCATACTGCTGCCAACTCCAGACTCTTTCATTGTGCCACTCGGTGACCTCCTCATACTGCTTCCAAATCCAGACACTGTCATTATGCCACTCGATGGCCTTCTCGATCTGCTTTCAACTTCAGACTCTGTTATTGTGCCACTGCTGCCAACTCCAAACTTTGTCATTGTACCACTCAGTGACCTCTTTATAGGGCTGCCAACTCTAGACAATGTCATTTTGCCACTCGATGTCCCCCGCATTCTGCTGCCAACTCCAGACTCTGTCACTGTGCCATACGGTGACCTCCTCATAGTGCCACTCGGTGGCCTTCTTATACTGCTGCCCACTCCAGACTGTGTCATTGTTCCACTCGGTGATCTCTTCATAGTGCTGCAAACTCCAGAATCTATCAATGTGCCACACGGTGACCTCCTCATACTGCTGCCAACTCCAGACTCTTTCATTGAGCCACTTGGTGGCCTCCTCATACTGCTGCATCCTCCACACTCTGTAATTATGCCACTCGGTGACCTCCTCATAGTGCTGCCTACTCCACACTCTGTCATTGTGCAATTCGGTGACCTACTCAAAGTGCTGCCAACTCCAGAATCTGTCAATGTGCCACTCAATGGCCTCTTCAGACTGCTACCATCTTCAGACTCTGTTATTGTGCCACACGGTGGCATCCACATACTGCTGCTACCTACACAATTTGTCATTGTGACACTCAGTGGCCTCCTCTTATTGCTGCCAACTCCAGACTCCAGACATAATTCCACTCAGTGTCGGTATCCTGATGCTGCTACTGCTGCTGCAGCCACCTCCGAACTCTGTCATTGTGCCACTCGATTTCCTCCAAATACTGCTGCCACCTCCACACACTGTCATTGTGCCACTCGGTGGCCTCCTCATACTCCTTCCAACTCCAGACACTGTCATTATGCCACTCGATGGCCACTTCATTCTGCTGTCAACTCCAGACTCAGTCATTGTGCTATTCAGTGACCTCCTCATAGTGCTGCCAACTCCATACTCTGTCATTGTGCCACTCAATATCCTCATCATTCTGCTGCAACCTCCAGACTCTGTTATTGTGCCACTTGGTGGCCTCCACATACTGTTGCACATTCCAAAAACTGACATTGTGCCACTTGGTGACCTCCTCATAGTGCTGCCAACTCCAGACGCTGTCATTATGCCACTCGATGGCCCCCTCATTCTGCTACCACTCCAGACTCTGTCATTGTGCCATACGGTGACCTCCTCATAGTGCGGCCACCTCCATAGTCTGTTACTGTGCCACTCGGTGACCTCCTTATATTGCTGCCAACTCCAGACTCTGTCATTGTGCCAATTGATGACCTCCACATAGTACTGACACCTCCAGACTCTGTCATTGTGCCACTCGGTGGCCTTCTCATAATGCTGCCAACTACAGACTATGTCATTGTTCCCCTCAGTGACCTCTTCATAGTGCTGCAAACTCCAGAATCTGTCATTGTGCCAATCAATGGCCTCATCATACTGCTGCCACCTCCAGACTCTGTTACTGTGCCACTTGATGGCCTCCATATACTGCTGCCAACTCCAAACTCTGTCATTGTGCCACTCGGTGACCTCCTCATAGTGCTGCAAACTCCAGACACTGTCATTGTGCCACTCGGTGGCCTCCTCATACTGCTGCAAACTCCAGACACTGTCATTATGCCACTTGGTGGACTCCACATAATGCTGCCAACTACAGACTCTGTCATTGTGCTACACGGTGACCTCATCATAGTGCTGCCAACTCCAGACTCTTTTATTGTGCCACTTGGGGGCCTCCAAATACTGGTGCCAACTCCAGACTCTGTCATTGTGCCAATCAGTGGCCTCCACATACTGCTGACACATTCACACTCTGTCATTGTGCCACTCGATGGCCTGCTAATTCTGCTGCCAACTCCAGACTTTGTCATTGTGACACTCGGTGGCCTTCTCATATTGCTGCCACCTCCAGACTCTGTCATTGTGCCACTCGATGGCCTCCTCATAGTGCTGCCAACTCCAGACACAGTCATTATGCCACTCGATGGCCTCCTTATTCTGCTGCACAACTCCAGACTCTGTCATTGTGCCATACAGTGACCTCCTCATAGTGCCACCAACTCCAGAATCTGTCATTGTGCCATTCAATGTCCTCCTCATACTGTTCCAAACTCCATACTCTGTCATTGTGCCACTCGGTGGCCTCCTCATACTGCTGCCAACTCCAGACTCTTTCATTGAGCCACTTGGTGGCCTCCTCATACTGCTGCATCCTCCACACTCTGTAATTATGCCACTCGGTGACCTCCTCATAGTGCTGCCTACTCCACACTCTGTCATTGTGCAATTCGGTGACCTACTCAAAGTGCTGCCAACTCCAGAATCTGTCAATGTGCCACTCAATGGCCTCTTCAGACTGCTACCATCTTCAGACTCTGTTATTGTGCCACACGGTGGCATCCACATACTGCTGCTACCTACACACTTTGTCATTGTGACACTCAGTGGCCTCCTCTTATTGCTGCCAACTCCAGACTCCAGACATAATTCCATTCGGTGTCGGTATCCTGATGCTGCTACTGCTGCTGCCGCCACCTCCGAACTCTGTCATTGTGCCACTCGATTTCCTCTAAATACTACTGCCACCTCCACACACTGTCATTGTGCCACTCGGTGGCCTCCTCATACTCCTTCCAACTCCAGACACTGTCATTATGCCACTCGATGGCCACTTCATTCTGCTGTCAACTCCAGACTCGGTCATTGTGCTATTCAGTGACCTCCTCATAGTGCTGCCAACTCCATACTCTGTCATTGTGCCACTCAATATCCTCATTATTCTGCTGCAACCTCCAGACTCTGTTATTGTGCCACTCAGTGGCCTTCTCATAATGCTGCCAACTACAGACTATGTCATTGTTCCACTCAGTGACCTCTTCATAGTGCTGCAAACTCCAGAATCTGTCATTGTGCCAATCAATGGCCTCATCATACTGCTGCCAACTCCAAACTCTGTCATTGTGCCACTCGGTGACTTCCTCATAGTGCTGCAAACTCCAGACTCTGTTACTGTGCCACTTGATGGCCTCCATATACTGCTGCCAACTCCAAACTCTGTCATTGTGCCACTCGGTGACCTCCTCATAGTGCTGCAAACTCCAGACACTGTCATTGTGCCACTCGGTGGCCTCCTCATACTGCTGCAAACTCCAGACACTGTCATTATGCCACTTGGTGGACTCCACATAATGCTGCCAACTACAGACTCTGTCATTGTGCTACACGGTGACCTCATCATAGTGCTGCCAACTCCAGACTCTGTTATTGTGCCACTTGGGGGCCTCCAAATACTGGTGCCAACTCCAGACTCTGTCATTGTGCCAATAAGTGGCCTCCACATACTGCTGACACATTCACACTCTGTCATTGTGCCACTCGATGGCCTGCTAATTCTGCTGCCAACTCCAGACTTTGTCATTGTGCCACTCGGTGGCCTTCTCATATTGCTGCCACCTCCAGACTCTTTCATTGTGCCACTCGATGGCCTCCTCATAGTGCTGCCAACTCCAGACACAGTCATTATGCCACTCGATGGCCTCCTCATTCTGCTGCCAACTCCAGACTCTGTCATTGTGCCATACAGTGACCTCCTCATAGTGCTACCAACTCCAGAATCTGTCATTATGCCATTCAATGTCCTCCTCATACTGTTCCAAACTCCATACTCTGTCATTGTGCCACTCGTTGGATTCCTAATATTGCTGCCACCTCCAGACTCGTTCATTGAGCCACTCAGTGGTCTTCTGCTGATGCTGCTACTGCTGCAGCCACCACCTACAGACTCTATCACTGTGCCACTTGGTGGCCTCCACATACTGCTGCCATCTCCACACACTGTCATTGTGCCTCTCGGTGACCTCCTCATACTGATGCCAACTCCAGACTCTGTCATTGTGCCACTCAGTGGTCTACTCCTGATGCTACTACTGCAGCCACCACATCCAGACTATCACTGTGACACTTTTTGGCCACCATATACTGCTGCCACCTCCACATTTTGTCATTGTGCCACTCAATGGCCTCCTCATTAGTAATGATCGGCAGGGGCAATATTCGAATTTGCGATATTTCGCGAATATTTGGGCGAATATTCGTCATATATTCGAAAATTCGAAAATTCGTAATCTCCAGACATTATTTTCTTGTTTGTGAAAATTTGCATAAAAAAATCGCATAAATTAGCGTAAAAATTGCATAAATTAGCATAAAAATTCGCATAAACTGGCATTTAAAAGATACCTTTTAAATACCATATTATGCAAATGTTTATGCTAATTTATGCTAATGTTTATGCGAATTTTCGCAAACAAGAAAATAGTGACATTATTTTCTTTCAAGCAAAGGGGTGTCTCCATTACAGAGATCACCAAAACCACCATATTAAGTGGCCCCTATGTCAAGATCCCGCTCTTTTACAAGCTTTAAGGATGTGACGGGGAAGACCTAAGCAAGTTATCCATCCACAGACAGCTGTTTCGGGGTGTTGCCCCTCATCAGTGTGGAGTAGGATTCTGGCTAACCGGGAGCAATGCTTTGGTGACTACTCAAACAAAGCAATAGCTGATCTTAGGGAGACCAGCTACAAAAATACCGTGGAGCCTCACTTAAGAGTCTCAAACACAGCAATCCAAAGTGCAAAGCTCCCTGGGAAACATAAAATGCAAAAAGATTGTGGAGCCCCAGTTATGGGTCTACAACACAGTGAAAGCCAGATATCCCTCAAAGGAAGGAAAAACAAGCAAGGGGTGTCTCCATTACAGAGATCACCAAAACCACCATATTAAGTGGCCCCTATGTCAAGATCCCGCTCTTTTACAAGCTTTAAGGATGTGACGGGGAAGACCTAAGCAAGTTATCCATCCACAGACAGCTGTTTCGAGGTGTTGCCCCTCATCAGTGTGGAGTAGGATTCTGGCTAACCGGGAGCAATGCTTTGGTGACTACTCAAACAAAGCAATAGCTGATCTTAGGGAGACCAGCTACAAAAATACCGTGGAGCCTCACTTAAGAGTCTCAAACACAGCAATCCAAAGTGCAAAGCTCCCTGGGAAACATAAAATGCAAAAAGATTGTGGAGCCCCAGTTATGGGTCTACAACACAGTGAAAGCCAGATATCCCTCAAGGAAGGAAAAACAAGCAAGGGGTGTCTCCATTACAGAGATCACCAAAACCACCATATTAAGTGGCCCTATGTCAAGATCCGCTCTTTTACAAGCTTTAAGGATGTGACGGGGAAGACCTAAGCAAGTTATCCATCCACAGACAGCTGTTTGAGTGTTGCCTCATCAGTGTGGAGTAGGATTCTGGCTAACCGGCTAACCCGGTTAGCCAGAATCCTACTCCACACTGATGAGGGGCAACACCCCGAAACAGCTGTCTGTGGATGGATAACTTGCTTAGGTCTTCCCCGTCACATCCTTAAAGCTTGTAAAAGAGCGGGATCTTGACATAGGGGCCACTTAATATGGTGGTTTTGGTGATCTCTGTAATGGAGACACCCCTTTGCTTGTTTTTCCTTCCTTTGAGGGATATCTGGCTTTCACTGTGTTGTAGACCCATAACTGGGGCTCCACAATCTACCTCCACATACTGTCATTGTGCCACTCGGTGGCCTGTTCATACTGTTGCCAACTCCAGAATCTGTCATTGCGCCACTCGTTGGCCTCCTCATACTGCTGCCAACTCCAGACTCTGTCATTGTGCCACTAGATGGCCTCCTCATACTGCTGCCAACTCCAGACTCTGTCATTGTGCCACTCGATGGCCTCCTCATTCTGTTGCCAACTCCACACTCTGTCATTGTGCCACTCGGCAGCCTCCTCATACTGCTGCCAACTCCAGACTCTGTTAGTGTGCTACTCGGTGGCCTCCACATACTGCTGCAACCTTCATATTCTGTCATTGTGCCACTCGGTGGTCTCCTCATGCTGCTGCCAACTCCAGACTCTGTCATTGTGCCACTAGATGGCCTCCTCATACTGCTGCCAACTCCAGACTCTGTCATTGTGCCACTCGATGGCCTCCTCATTCTGTTGCCAACTCCACACTCTGTCATTGTGCCACTCGGCAGCCTCCTCATACTGCTGCCAACTCCAGACTCTGTTAGTGTGCTACTCGGTGGCCTCCACATACTGCTGCAACCTTCATATTCTGTCATTGTGCCACTCGGTGACCTCTTCATAGTGCTGCAAACTCCAGAATCTTTCATTGTGCCATACGGTGACCTCCTCATAGTGCTGCAAACTCCAGAATCTGTCATTGTGCCACTCAGTGACCTCCTCATAGGGCTGAAATCTCCACACTCTGTTATTGTGCCACTCGATGGCCTCCACATACTGCTGCAACCTCCACATTCTGTCATTGTGCCAATCGGTGGTCTCCTCATACTGCTGCCAACTCCAGACCCTGTCATTGTTCCACTCAGTGACCTCTTCATAGTGCTGCAAACTCCAGAATCTGTCATTGTGCCATACAGTGACCTCCTCATAGTGCTGCCAACTCCAAAAACTGTCATTGTGCCTCTCGGTGACCTCCTCATACTGCTACCAACTCTAGACTCTGTCATTGCGCCACTCGGTGGCCTCCTCATACTGCTGCCAACTCCAGACCCTGTCATTGTGCCACTCGGTGACCTCCTCATACTGCTGTCAACTCCAGACTATGTCATTGTGCCACTCGGTGGCCTTCTCCTGCTGCTTCTACTGCTGCTGCCACTACCTCTAGTCTCTGTCATTGTGGCGCTCTGTGGCCTCTTGATGCTGCCACCACCTTTATACTATCATTGTGCCACTCTGTGGCCTCCTCCTGATGCTACCGCCACCTCCATACTCTTTTATTGGGCCACTCTGTGGTCTCCTCATGCTGCATGTTGGTACCTGGGCCCAGCATGCATATTGGTACCTGCATTCCTGGATTTAATTGAGGCTGTTATGGCACCAAAAATGGTAAAACGCAGAGTGTACCCAGCATGCATTTGGAACCTTCACTCCCTGAATTTTGTGGTGGCCATTTTGGCACATTACAGGTATTATTTAGTGTTAGGTTCCCGTCTGATAGAGATCCCCTGGACATTTGGCAGACAGGCCCAAATAATTTTGTACAAGATGTATTTACCAAGAATCTCAAATTTGCAAAATAAGCTTAGCATTAGCACAAGAATGTTTTCTATAATTATGGCATTATTGTACTTTGTGTCTGCAGAGTGCTGTTGCATTGTACTTTTTTTTTTTTTTGTGTTTTTCTAACCATGGCAGTGTGCACCTGAACATTGGGATGTGCTGACTGACCCCCTTCTCCTCATGCCGCTTTACCCTCACCACTATGTCATAAGGCTTCTCATGCTGTTCCCACCCTCCCCACTTCATGATTGGGCCACTATTTTGCCTTTCGGCCTGGCTGACATCATCATTTATTTGACCTTTCCTCTGAACTGTCAGAAGGAAGGAAAAATGAGACGCACAACGGATCCTGTCTGTGTAGCAGCTGTAAGGCCTGTATGGTCCCATCAGAATTGGCTTATGATTTGGTAGCCAAAAGCAGGAGTGGGTACAAAACAAAGAAGACATGCAAATATTCCATTCACGTATCATTTACTTTTTTGATCCACTCTGTTTTTTTTTTTGCCTTTAGCAATACTGATTGATTATTGAGCAAATGCTGACCGAGTGAAGGCAGATGCTCCACAGACAGGATTTGTTTTTTGTGGGTTATTGTTCTGACAGATCAGAGGAAGGGCAAATTAATTAGTGACATCAACACAAACTTACAGCTGACACCCTCTCCACTCTGTCGGGGGGCTCTACTTGTATAAGCGTTTAATAGAACTGGTTCTGTAGACATCTACATATGTGGAATCAGCTGACGAGGGTGTAAAAGGAGTCCACTTCTTCTTGACGTTAACATTGACCTGTAAGGCTGAGTTAGTACTTGAGCTATTTGGTCAGTTTTGGCCACGTGACTGCCCAAATAAAGGAAGTGTGCAGTGATTCTAAGAGCGACGCCTGTCATCTGCATGTCATACTGACTTACAGTATTATTTCACTACCACAGCAGACTCCCTATGCGTGTTACTGCAAGGCACAGTGTTCTACTCACCTTTAAAGGCTCTCTGCAGCCCGGGAATGGCAGTTTTTTAACGAGATTCGCTGCAAATAAATTCGGGTCGAAGCTAATTTTTCTGAAAAATTTGGTGAACCAGCTGAATCGAATTTTTTTTAAAATTCGCTCATCTCTAATCATTACAGCTCCTGCTCATGCACTGAAGCAGGAGCAGGTCTGTTCCCGGCTGTCAGTGACAGTGGGGGAGCTGAAGAGAAAGCAGAAGCAGTGGATAAGCGCTTCTGCCTTCCCCTCAGATAGGTGAGCGACGTGCTGTGCAGGGAAGACCCAGATTGGGGGCAGAGGAGTGCAGAGCTGCAGTGTCAGGAGACCCTGATTAGCTCTGCCTGTGTACAATGCCCCCACAGCAGGCTGGTTTCCCCTGTAACTGTGTCCGCAAAGGCCTGTCAGTGACCTCTTAGGGACAAATTATGTGGAAAAAATATATTAAAAAATAAGTTAAAACATTGTTAAAATATATATATACATATATATATATATATATATATATATATATATACACATATATATTTATATAATAAAACACAAATAGAACTTCCGGTTCGGGTGCGCGTATGTGAAGCAGCTGGAGTAAGGAGCTCCACAACCTCCAACCTGAATACCGGGGAGCCTGCACACCGGAGCATTATCTCTCCCCCCCGGTGCTTACCCCCAGCGCCGACAACCTGCGCATGGACAAATTCCTCCTCCGGAGCGGCTCCCGCACTTTTGATCTGGCGCTCTCACAACGGGAGAGCAGGAGGCAGCAAAGCAAGATGGCAACTGCGGCAGAGAAGGCAGGACGCGCCACCAGGTCAGCCTCACAACCCCCGCAGTGTCAGTTAGAGACAGGGGCAGAGGGACAAGAGGAAGGGGACTGCCCTACATGTACTGGCCAGAATCTCCAGATTTCCTGCAAAAATATGGCAATTGAAGTGGCCAAGCTCCTGGCACCAGACATAAAGGCCACACTGGAGTCCACAGTATCTTCGGCCCTGCAGCAACTGCAATCTTAAGTACTACAACACTCAAATCAACTGGAGGAGCTGGAACAAAGGGTCCTTATGCTGGAGAGTGAGATGGAAAAGGCCCACTCACAGATTAAAGAAGTGCTCCAGGTCAACCTATATTTGAAAGATAAAGTCGATGACCTTGAAAATAGATCAAGGAGAAATAATGTGCGGATAGTGGGAGTACCTGAGGCAGTCCCTCCACACCAGCTGGCACAGCTCTGCGCACAAGATATACCATAGGCCTTAGGGCTGCAGGGCAGCTTTACAGTAGAGAGAGCACACAGAATCGGGCCGCAGGCCCAGAAGGACCAATCCCAGAGCTCTACTAGACCCAGGCCGGTTATAGTCCGATATTTGAACTAGGCTGCAGTGGCTGTCCTGACTAAATTTAAAAAATCTACTCAGCCGCTATTAGTGAACAACCACAAACTGCTGCTATTCGGAGACTACTCTGCGGAAGTTCACTTGTAAATGGATGAAGTAGTCCAGCACAAACCACGGATGTAGATTTCCAAATTTCCTTTATTTTCGTTGCGTTAAAATGCAGAAACAGCTTAGCTTGATGTTTGGTACACTCACTCCCAGGGTCTACATGTTTCGGACACAGATGTCCTTAATCATGATTAAGGACATCTGTGTCCGAAACATGTAGACCCTGGGAGTGAGTGTACCAAACATCAAGCTAAGCTGTTTCTGTATTTTAATGCAACGAAAATAAAGGAAATTTGGCAATCTACATCCATGGTTTGTGCTGGACTACTTCATCCATTTACAAGTGAGCATCTGTTCAGGACATCCGTGCACAACACAGAAGGAAAAATTCCTTGGATACACATTCATCGCAGGTGAGCTAGTTCATCCAAGTTATTTTCATACTCTGCGGAAGTCACTAAACGCAGGAGAGCTTTCTCTACCATCTGTACCTCCCTGGTACACAAAAAAACAAGGTTTGCCTTGATGTACCCAGCGACCCTAAGGGTTTTCCGCCAGGATGGCACAATTGAGACCTTTCTCACCCCCAAGGAGGCAGCGGAGGCTCTGGACATTGTAAAGGACATAAGAGCATCGCAGTCCTCCCCAACAAGGGGTTCCGGTACTGGAAGAGGATGGCAGGACAAGATGGTGGGACGCCGTGGATCCCCAGGACGCCACACCAACTTTCACCGAGGGACACCCCCGAGGCCCGTGCCCGAAGAACCGACTTGGGACTGAGAGAAACACCCTCGGAAGGGAGGATCACGTGAGATTTCTCGGAAAAGGCCTTGACCTGGCCGGTTCATAATGGGAACTTTGGTTGGGGTGGGTCATGTCTTCTGAAACAGTAAAGGAGAAGAAGGAGGGGAAGACAAATAATAAAAAATGTTTGTGCAATATTTAGATAACTAATGATCTTTCCCCAACTAGTATAGAGCCAGGGAATAGGGAGATTATTTCACTAGAGGGGCCGATTGACTTTCCTATTCAGCTAAGACAATAGGGTGAAGGGGGTTAAGGAGTGGAAGCTATGTTTTAATGAGAGAGACGGTGATGAGCGAAATTGCTGATTATGCTCATAGTTACGCGAAAAAAGTGAAGTCAAGAAAATTGAGG
Source organism: Bufotes viridis (assembly GCA_033119425.1). Taxonomy (NCBI): domain Eukaryota; kingdom Metazoa; phylum Chordata; class Amphibia; order Anura; family Bufonidae; genus Bufotes; species Bufotes viridis. The sequence goes on from CM065595.1 coordinate 92,143,027, forward strand.
GTATTAATATGTTCATTGTTTGGGATGGTTGTTCTTGTTGGGAATAGTTTGGTTGGCAGAGGATATTATTAGATGCTATTTGTGTTCACAGTGGAAATGATGCTTAAAGGAAACCTGTCACCTCAAACAGCTGTCCTAAACCGCCGGCAGAACCTTCAAGACTATAGCAGTCGGATTCTGATCAAGTATATCCTACTAAATTCCGGTGCGGCAGTAGTAAGAAAATCGATGTTTAATCCATGGCTGGTGCGATTCTCTGCCCAGGCTTAAAGTCAAGGGGGCAGCGGCCTTCTTGCTTCAAGTAGCGGTAACCACGTCGCCTTCCTGCCCCGTTCGCTGTGACTGACAGCTGGCTGTTCTGAGAAGCCAGCCGGCTGTCGGCATAAGCGCTGTCAATCAAAGCGAAGGGGCAGGAAGGGGGCGTAGTCACCGCGACTTGAAGCAAGGAGGCCGCTGCCTTGTTTACTCACCATACTTGAAGCCATATATATCACCCAAAAATTGGACCACAATTTTCAGCGAATGAAAATCGAAAAAACTTTATTAACAATGATAAATACATACATGTTACTTAAAACAAGGCAGCACAAAGGTGGGACACAAGGATGACGAACAGGAACCAAGGGGGGGGGACTGGGAGGTCAGCACACCAAAAAACAGGGAGAGAAGAAATTGCTAATAGAGCAGAAATGAATAAATGAAACTCCAAGGCTCCAATGAGCAATAAACCCCGGGCAAATATTGCAGCAAAGGTAAATGTAGGAGCAAAAACTTGTCATATCCTGGATGATGTGTCGATTTCTCAGCTACCTCCTGACCCAACGCCGTTTCGCTAGAGACCTGGCCTTTCCTCAGCCTGGGCAGAGAATCGCGCCAGCCGTGGATTAAACATCGATTTTCTTACTACTGCCGCACCAGAATTTAGTAAGATATACTTGATCAGAATCCCACTGCTATAGTCTTGAAGGTTCTGCAGGCGGTTTAGGAACACTGTTTGAGGTGACATGTTCCCTTTAATATGAATATTCATGTAGAACGGGGCTATTCCTTTGTGGGTGCATAACCGGGGAGAGCCACATGCTAGATCAAAGATGAGAATTGTCACTTGGAACGTTAAGGGACTGCGTATAAAACGCATGTCTGTGCTGCGACATCTGAAAAAACTCAAAAGCAATGTGGCTCTCCTCCAGGAGACACATTTGGGGGAACAGGACCTCTGGAGACGTCGTAAATTGTGGGTGGGACAAGTTTTTGGATCCTCATCTCAAGGGAGGAAGGCTGGAGTGTTCATTCTCCTACATAGAAGCCTAAGGGCGGAAGTAAAATCCACCTTCATGGATAAAAAGGGGAGGTTAATCAAATTAGTTTTGAAAATGCCGGAAGGGTCCATTACAATATATAACATATATGCCCCTAACACTGCTCAGGCTAACTTCTATTGTGATCTAGAAACCACAATCTTGCGGGAAGGAGGCGTACGCCTAATAGTATCAGTTGACTTCAACAGGGTCCATGATGAACGTGAAGATAGACGTCATCGGATACCTACAGTAAGCGTGAACCCGAGAGGCTCGCACACTCTCACCTCATTCCTAGACAAATCAGGCTTGATAGATGTGTGGAGATACCATCACCCAGCAGACAGGGAATACTCACATGGTCCAGATTAGATTACGTATTGGCTTCTGTGAACCTCTTAACCAAGGTCCAGAGTATAATCATCTCAAATTTAATCATTTCAGACCATGCCCCGGTAGTAGTGGAGGTGACAGATAGAATCCCGAGAGGAACAGATTTCCTCTGGAGAATGCCCCATTATCTAGTGAGGGATGAGGAATTTGTGAACCTTCTGCGAGGTTTGTGGTGGGACTTCTCCCAAGATAATGAATCCTACCGACATAACTAAGGAATGTTTTTGGACGCAGCTAAGGCAGTAGTGAGGGGGCGTATCATGGCTTATACGGTACGAAAAAAAAAGGAAGCACAACGTAAATACGAAGAAGCGACTGGTAAATTAAGAGACGCCTATACTGACTTTATTAAAAACCCTTCAGACATGACCAGGACTTTGTGGGTGACTGCCAAACATAATTTTGATTACTACTTGGAAAGTAAAGAAAAGTGGTATGGGGATAGAAAAAGAGCGGATTTGTTTAGGTACGGTAATAAAGCGGGCAAACTATTGGCCAACTTAGCAAAAACTTTTTGGATAGTGCCGGTCTCTCAGCCATCTCACCAGAGTCACTATACTCTATTAATAGAGAAATAGGGGAAAAAGAGGTAAAACAAACCATCAAAGAACTGTCCAATGGCAAGGCACCGGGTCCTGATGGCTTTCCGGCTGAATTTTATAAAAGCCTATCTGGGGAAATAACTTCCACATTGACGTCCTTATTTAACTCTATTTTACAAGGGAATGGCTTACCACCTTCTGGGAAAACAGCCTACATCAAAGTTCTCCCAAAGCCGGGGAAAGATTTGTCTCAGCCAGGGTCCTACAGATCAATCTCTCTCATAAATCAAGATATTAAAATACTATCCAAGATTTTGGCCACAAGGTTGGCAGACGTACTGCCTGATTTGATAGGTGCCCATCAGGTGGGTTTTATGAAGGGACGCTCGGTGGTCTCAAATATTCGAAGAGTTTTAGCACTTTTGGACGCCCACAGGATGGGAAACCAAACGAATAACCCGGCCCTTTAGCTATAGATGCGGAAAAGGCTTTTGACAACGTTTAGTGGGCCTGGTTGGACGAGGTATTAGATGCCATGGGAATATCTGGTAACTTTAGGAACTACCTCAGAGCAATCTATGATAACCCCGTAGCCCAGGTGTACATTCCGGGATTCCTCTCTACTAAAATAATTTTAAGTAAGGGAACTAGGCAAGGGTGCCCCCTTTCCCCCCTGCTTTTCAATATTGCCCTGGAACCTCTTGCCCGCTTCCTACTACAAAACACACTATTTGATAGGATTAAGGTGGGAAAACGTGAAATAAAATTAGCTTGTTTTGCGGATGACCTTTTAATTTTTGCCCGTTAGCCAGAAGAACAACTCCAGCAGATATTAGACACACTCATATATTATGGGTCCCCTATAGGGTATAAAATAAATGTAGCCAAAAGTCAAATATTTTTTTGGGGTCACACTGTTAGTGACGTTAATCAACGACATACAGTTGAGGTAAAACAGGATTATATCACATACTTAGGAATCAAGATAGGGAGAACCCCAAACTCCATCTATTCATTGAATTATCACTCGTTAATTCAAAAGATTATTGGGGAATTAGATAGATGGAAGGACCTGCCCCTCTCTCTTCATGGGAGGTCCCATCTGCTAAAAATGAAAAGTTTTTCTAGACTTCTCCACCCTTTACAAACTATCCCAGTTTTGCTAAAACACAAGGATTTTAACAGATTGCAAGCCACATTTACTTCCTTTCTATGGAAAAATAAGAGACCAAGGATAGCATATTCCAAATTGACCATGTTAAAGTGGGAGGGCGGACTACAACTACATAATATACGTCACTACAACTCGGCGGCCCTGATTAGACACACGAGGGACTGGATATGGGGCACTTCGCATTTTACGGCCAGGGGAATAGAACAAGAGCTGGCGACTTGGGATTTGACGGCAATGCTCCATACAAGATTAAAATATATACCACCCTCCATCAAACAATCAACATTATTAAGAGATACTCAATATATGAGATTGGCCAGCAATTCAATGAAGACATCCTTTAATAAAAATATACATTCTGTATAAAACAATGCATAATGCATAAAAACACACCACTAAAAACCATGCAGTGAACACCAGCAGTCTGAATCACTTCTTCTATTATTCAAATTCGCATTAGGCAGCGCAAGTTGATGTGCACACATGTTGAGTTTACTTGGCGAACTGTAACATTGGTGTTACACTCTGTCCGCTCACTATAAGCCACTTCCATGTATAGTTAAAGATTAGTGTTGAGCGAACAGTTCGAGCATAGTTCGGGTTCGTACCGAATTTTGGGTGTTCGGGACACGGACTCGAACCCGAACATTTTCAAAAAAGTTCGGGTTCGTTGTTTGGCGATTTCTTCCCGCTTTCTGAAGGGCTGCACAGCAGCCAATCAGCTAGCGTTTTACTTCTTGCCCTAAGAGCCCATCACAGCCATGCCTACTAATGGCATGACTGTGATTGGCTAAGTGCAGCATGTGACCCAGCCTCTATTTAAGCTGGAGTCACGTGGTGCCGCACGTCACACTGCTCTGATTAGTGTAGGGAGAGGACACAGCCTCTGTGAGGGCGAGATTAGGCAGGGAAAAGTCAGCATTAGCACCTAATTAAGTGATTGATCTGCAGCTGTGAATGATTCAACTTCTGCTAGTTAATTGCTCACTGGTTTTTAGGCAGACAGAGCGTTTTTCTGGGGTGATCGGCGGACATTTTGTGACTTGTGGTGCACCAGAACAAGCTGCCACCAAGTCCATCAATCCATCAATCATATTTATTTATTTTTTTGCTACATCCTACATCAGGGGCTTGGCTGTGCTTATTGTCACCCCTAGAAACTCAGGATAGCAATTTCTATATTTTATTAAGGGGTTAAATACAATTGCCAAAATACCAATCCTCTAAATCTGGTGTTCCAGCTTTGGATAGCCAAATGCAATACTGTCTGCTGTCTGGCAAAGGATAGATTATTTTCTGTGGTGAAATTCAATTGTCAAAATAGCAATCCCCTAAATCTGGTGTCCCAGCACTGGCTGGCAAAGTATAATAGTGTCTGCCAAAACATATATTTTGTTCTGGGGTGAAATTCAATTGCCAAAATAGCAATACCCTGAATCTGGTGTTCCAGCAGTTGCAGGCCAAGTGTCAATCTGTCCATAACAGGGAATATTTTGTTCTGGGGTGAAATTTACTTGCCAATATAGCAATACCCTGAATCTGGTGTTCCAGTAGTGGTTTGCAAAGTATAATAGTGTCCGCCAAAACATATATTTTGTTCTGGGGTGAAATTCAATTGCCAAAAAAGCAATACCCTGAATCTGGTGTCCTAGCTGTTGCAGGCCAAATGTTAATCTGTCCGTAAAAGGGTATATTTTGTTCTGGGGTAAAATTTAATTGCCAAAATAGCAATACCCTGAATCTGGTGTCCCAGCTGTTGCAAGCCAAGTGTTAATCTGTCCGTAAAAGGGTATATTTTGTTCTGCGGGTGAAATTCAATTGCCAAATTAGAAATACCCTGAATCTGGTGTTCCAGTAGTGGCTTGCAAAGTATAATAGTGTCTGCCAAAACATATATTTTGTTCTGGGGTGAAATTCAATTGCCAAAATAGCAATACGCTGAATCTGGTGTCCTAGCTGTTGCAGGCCAAGTGTTAATCTGTCCGTAAAAGGGTATATTTTGTTCTGGGGTGAAATTCAATTTCCAAAATAGCAATACCCTGAATCTAGTGTTCCAGTAGTGGCTTGCAAAGTATAATAGTGTCCGAAAAAAGATATATTTTGTTCTGGGGTGAAATTCAATTGCCAAAATAGCAATACCCTGAATCTGGTGTCCCAGCTGTTGCAGGCCAAGTGTTAATCTGTCCATAACAGGGTATATTTTGTTCTGGGGTGAAATTCAATTGCGAAAATAGCAATACCATAAATCAGTGGTTTCAGCTGTGGCTGGCAAAGTATAATAGTGTCTGCCAAAACATAAATTTTGTTCTGGGGTGAAATTCAATTGCCAATATAGCAATACCCTGAATTTGGTGTTACAGTAGTGGCTTGCAAAGTATAATAGTGTCCGCCAGAACATATATTTTGTTCTGGGGTGAAATTCAATTGCCAAAATAGCAATACCCTGAATCTGGTGTCCCAGCTGTTGCAGGCCAAGATTCATAGTGTCTACCAAAACATATATTTTGTTCTGGGGTGAAATTCAATTGCCAAAATAGCAATACCATAAATCAGTGGTTTCAGCTGTGGCTGGCAAAGTAATATAGTGTCTGCCAAAACATAAATTTTGTTCTGGGGTGAAATTCAATTGCCAATATAGCAATACCCTGAATTTGGTGTTCCAGTAGTGGCTTGCAAAGTATAATAGTGTCCGCCAAAACATAAATTTTGTTCTGGGATGAAATTCAATTGCCAAAATAGCAATACCATAAATCAGTTGTTTCAGCTGTGGCTGGCAAAGTATAATAGTGTCTGCCAAAACATATATTTTGTTCTGTGGTGAAATTCAATTGCCAAAATAGCAATACCCTGAATCTGGTGTCCCAGCTGTTTCAGGCCAAGTGTTAATCTGTCCGTAAAAGGGTATATTTTGTTCTAGGGTGAAATTCCATTGCCTAAATAACAATACCAGGAATCAGTGGTTTCAGCTGTGGCTGGCAAAGTATAATAGTGTCTGCCAAAACATATATTTTGTTCTGGGGTGAAATTCAATTGCCAAAATAGCAATACCCTGAATCAGGTGTCCCAGCTGTTGCAGGCCAAGTGTTAATCTGTCCGTAAAAGGGTATATTTTGTTCTGGGGTGAAATTCAATTGCCAAAAGAACAATACCAGGAATCAGTGGTTTCAGCTGTGGCTGGCAAAGTATAATAGAGTCCGCCAAAACATATATTTTGTTCTGGGGTGAAATTCAATTGCCAAAATAGCAATACCCTGAATCAGGTGTCCCAGCTGTTGCAGGCTAAGTGTTAATCTGTCCGTAAAAGGGTATATTTTGTTCTGGGGTGAAATTCAATTGCCAAAATAGCAATACCCTGAATCTGGTGTTCCAGCTGTTGCAAGCCAAGTGTTAATCTGTCCGTAAAAGGGTATATTTTGTTCTGGGGTGAAATTTAATTGCCAAAATAGCAATACCCTGAATCTGGTGTCCCAGCTGTTGCAGGCCAAGTGTTAATCTGTCCGTAAAAGGGTATATTACACTCAAGGTGTATATATAAGTGCTGAGAGGGTCATCCTCATTAACTTCACACTCTACCGTGCATATCCCATTGTATTTCTGTCCGTTAAAGGGTATATTACACAAAGTGTTAAAATACAATTGCTGAAGGCATAATCCTACATATTTTTTCTCACACTACTGTGCATCTCCAAGTGTAAATCTGTCCATAAAAGGATACCTTTCATCCAGGGCCTAAATACTAGCCCTAAAAGAGATATTCCCCTAAATCAGTGGTTACTGCTGTGCCTGGATTAGTGTAATACGCTACATAAATAAATAGGCAGATAGTGTTAGGTTAAGGAGCATAAAAAGGATGTCCTGCACTGCTGGATCTGGTGCAAATTCTTCCTTTTATTAACGTGGCAACAAGGATTGTACACACACACTGTACAGCGGTAAAATTGACGCGTTTTGGACTGTAATGTCCTTAGTCGTAACAGTTACGTAGCCATTTACGACTGAGGACTTTACAGTCCGAAACACGTCAATTTTACCGCTGTACAGTGTGAGTGTACAATCCTTGTTGCCACGTTAATAAAAGGAAGAATTTTCACCAGATCCAGCAGTGCCAGACATCCTTTTTATGCTCCTGAAACTACTCCTCAGATGCTTTTTTGAACGACCGTGCACACTGAAATCGACATATGGGTGAGCTGGAATTTTTTTTTGAATGGCCAAGATAGTGTTAGGTGCCTGTAAAAAATGGCTTGAATTTGAAATCAATACATTGGGACAAATATTTTTTTTCTTATTGTGGTGCTTGTTGAACGGTAACAATGAGGAAAACATCTAGTAAGGGAAGCGGACGATGTCGTGGTGGTGTTAGTGGACCCTCTGGTGCTGGGTGAGGACATGGCCATTCTGCCATGAGCCACACGTCCTAGTGAACCAACTACCTCAGGTTCCAGTACCCGCCAGAATTTACAGCAATATTTGGTGGGGCTCAATGCCGTTCTTAGGATGGTAAGGCCTGAGCAGATACAGGCGCTAGTCAATTGGGTGGCCGACAGTGGATCCAGCATGTTCACAACATTATCTCCCACCCAGTCTTCTGCAGAAAGCGCACAGGTGGCACCTGAAAACCAAGCCCATCAGTCTGTAACATCACCCCCATGCATATCAGGAAAACTGTCTGAGCCTCAAGTTATGCAGCAGTCTCTTATGCTGTTTGAAGACTCTGCTGGCAGGGTTTCCCAAGGGAATCCACCTAGCCCTTCCCCAGTGGTGGAAGACATAGAATGCACTGATGCACAACCACTGATGTTTCCTGATGATGAGGACATGGGAATACCACCTCATCGGAGTCCGCACGTCTCTGATGATGACGAAACACAGGTGCCAACTGCTGCGTCTTTCTGCAGTGTGCAGACCGAACAGGAGGTCAGGGAGGAAGACTCTGTGGAAGACAATGCAGGGGACGATGAGGTCCTAGACCCCACATGGAATGAAGGTCGTACCACTGACTTTCATAGTTCAGAGGAAGAGGCAGTGGTGAGACCGAGCCAACAGCTCGCCTGCTACTGGCCACCGCCACCAGGGACCAAAGGCAGCTTCAAGGAGTTCCCTGGCATGGCACTTCTTTAAACAATGTGCTGACGACAAGACCCGAGTGGTTTGCACGCTGTGCCATCAGAGCCTGAAGCGAGGCATTAACGTTCTGAACCTTAGCACAACCTGCATGACCAGGCATCTACATGCAAAGCATGAACTGCAGTGGAGTAAACACCTTAAAAGCAAGGAACTCACTCTGGTTCCCCCTGCTCTCTCTTCTGCTGCTGCCTCGGCCTCTTCCTCCGCCTCGGGAGGAATGTTGGCACCTGCCACCCACCAAACAGAGGACGTGCCACCGACAACACCACCTGCGTCACCAAGCATATCCACCATGTCACACGGCAGCGTTCAGCTCTCCATCTCACAAACCTTGGAGAGAAAGCGTAAATTCCCACCTAGCCACCCTCGAGCCCTGGGCCTGAATGCCAGCATTTCTAAACTACTGGCCTTTGAAATGCTGTCATTCAGGCTGGTGGACACAGACAGCTTCAAACAGCTGATGTCCATGGCTGTCCCACAGTATGTTGTTCCCAGCCGCCACTACTTCTCCAAGACAGCCGTGCCTTCCCTGCACAACCAAGTATCCGATAAAATCAAGTGTGCACTGTGCAACGCCATCTGTGGCAAGGTCCACCTAACCACAGATACGTGGACCAGTAAGCACGGCCACGGATGCTATATCTCCCTAACTGCACACTGGGTAAATGTAGTGGCGGCTGGGCCGCAGGCGGAGAGTTCCTTGGCGCACGTCCTTCCGCCGCCAAGGATCGCAGGGCATCATTCTTTGCCTCCTGTAGCCTCCTCCTCCTACTCGGCTTCCTCCTCCTCTGCTTCCACCAGCTCATCCAGTCAGCCACACACCTTCACCACCAACTTCAGCACAGCTCGGGGTAAACGTCAGCAGGCCATTTAGAAACTCATATGTTTGGGGGACAGGCCCCACACCATGCAGGAGTTGTGGCGGGGTATTGAACAACAGACCGACGAGTGGTTTCTGCCGGTGGGCCTCAAGCCCGGCCTCATGGTGTGCGATAATGGGAGAAATCTCGTCGCAGCTCTGGGACTAGCCGGTTTGACGCACATCCCTTGCCTGGCGCATGTGCTGAATTTGGTGGTGCAGAAGTTCATTCACAACTACCCTGACATGTCAGAGCTGCTGCATAAAGTGCGGGCCGTCTGTGCGCGCTTTCGGGGTTCACATCCTGCCGCTGCTCGCCTGTCTGCGCTACAGCGGAACTTCGGCCTTCCCGCTCACCGCCTCATATGCGACATGCCCACCAGGTGGAACTCCACCTTGCACATGCTGGAGAGACTGTGCGAGCAGCAGCAGGCCATAGTGGAGTTTCAGCTGCAGCACGCACGCGTCAGTCGCACTGCGGAACAGCACCACTTCTCCTCCACTTGATTGAGCCTCCATGTGAGACCTGTGTGCCCTGTTGCGCTGTTTCGAGTACTCCACCAACATGACCAGTGGCGATGACACCGTTATCAGCGTTACAATATCACTTCTATGTCTCCTTGAGAAAACGCTTAGGGCGATGATGGAAGAGGAGGTGGCCCAGAAGGAGGAGGATGAGGGGTCATTTTTAGCACTTTCAGGCCAGTCTGTTAGAAGTGGCTCAGAGGTGCCACTGAGGAAGGGGCTCTAGTCCCCGAAACGCATCTAAGTAGCTGGGACGGTGAACAGGACGTTTGATGAAGCTTCATTATTAATATTCCAAGGACTTTTTTATTACCACAAGCGGCGATTGAAATCAGCGCAGAACACTCTTCCTCTTTGATTCATCTGCTATCACACAACTACGTCCCTGACCGCCGTGTGAGCTATTAGTCACGTGGGATGCCACGTTAGAGGCTAGTCACACGAGGGAAGCGGTGAGGACGGACGCCGGGATGAAGACCGGCAATGTACTGTGTTAAGTGAGCAGCATATTGAGTGTCAGCGCTTGCTGCAGAGACACTGCAGTTATTTTGTATCCATTCTCTGAGGAGATAAAAGGGGAGTGGAGGGAACAGTGACAGCGGAGGGCTTGATCTATCTTTAACTACACGTGGAAGTGGCTTATAGTGAGTGGACAGAGTGTAACACCAATGTTACAGTTCGCCAAGTAAACGTAACTTGTGTGCACATCACTATATATTAGACCACTGGAGGCCCTTCAGGACTGCATGACCAAGAGACTATTAGCAGGCAGCGCTGCCTCACGCGAATTTTAATAATAGAAGCAGTGATTCAGGCTGCTGGGGTTCACTGCATGGTTTTTAGTGGCGTGTTTTTATGCATTATGCATTGTTTTATACAGAATGTATATTTTTATTAAAGGATGTCTTCATTAAATTGCTGACCAATTTCATATATTGAGTGCCCCTACTTGTTGCCGTTATCTTTTCACTATAGTGGCTTGGGGTAAGCCACGAGGTGTGCACCGTGTCCATCTGTATTGGTTGGTGAGCTGCTTCATTTCAGTTTTTACATTATTAAGAGATACCATCATGGCGTGGAAGGCGGTCCGGAAGATATATCGACTTCCAATTTATTTATCACCTCACATGCCATTATGGAAACTGCCAGCATTCCCTCAGGGAAAGGATAATGCAATATATAGAACATGGAGACAAAAAAGTGTTAAAACACTGAGGGATATCCTAGATACCACAAATCAGACACTGATGACGTGGGACGAATGTAGAGCCAGGTATGGTCTGTCTGCCTCCCACTTCCTTCCTTTTCATCAACTGCGGTCTTATTGTAAAACCCAGTCGGAGGGTTTGGGGGATGCTGACAGGTTGACATGGTTTGATGCACTGATGGGTTCCAATGACTCTTCAATTCCACTGGCGGAATTGTATCGTCGAATACACAGTACGCAAACTTTAGGTTTGGTATCTCAAGCTTTCTTCTCATGGGAACGAGAAGTTAATGTACCGGGCTTAACAAAAAAAATCAGGGAAGGTTTCGAAAAGATAAGGAAGGCTATTTACAATGCACAGTGGCGAGAGACCCAACTGAAGATTATACATAGAGCCACTTACGCCTTTGATCTTTCATTTCGAGACGCTCCGGCTCACTGCCTGAGACAATGCCCCAAGTGTGCATTGCCGAAGGCAAATTTGCTACATAGCTTGTGGAGTTGTCCGAATATAACTCATCTTTTGGAGCGATCAAAAGAATATATTGATTCTGTTTGGGGTATAGACAATGCAGCCATCAGACCAAAAACGGTTGTGCTCCCCTGAGTTATATGTTTTAAAGTCTTTTTTGGCGTGTATAAGTGGGGGAATAAAGGTTATTAGCTGTTGTGTGGTGAAGTTAGAAAATTAATTTTTGGCGTGTATTAGTGGGGGGGAAAAAAGTATTATTTGCCGTTAAACGGTGCAGTTATACAGTGCCTTGTGAAAGTATTTGGCCGCCTTGAACTTTTTGACCTTTTGCCACATTTCAGGCTTCAAACATAAAGATATAAAACTGTAATTTTTTGTGAAGAATCAACAACAAGTGGGACACTATTATGAAGTGGAACGAAATTTATTGGATATTTCAAACTTTGTTAACAAATAAAAAACTGAAAAATTGGGCGTGCAAAATTATTCAGCCCCCTTAAGTTAATACTTTGTAGCGCCTCCTTTTGCTGTGATTACAGCTGTAAGTCACTTGGGGTATGTCTATAAGTTTTGCACATCGAGAGACTGACATTTTTGCCTATTCCTCCTTGCAAAACAGCTCGAGCTCAGTGAGGTTGGATGGAGAGCGTTTGTGAACAGCAGTTTTCAGTTCTTTCCACAGATTCTCGATAGGATTCAGGTCTGGGCTTTGACTTGGCCATTCTAACACCTGGATATGTTTATTTGTGATTCATTCCATTGTAGATTTTGCTTTAAGTTTTGGATCATTATCTTGTTGGAAGACAAATCTCCGTCCCAGTCTCAGGTCTTTTGCAAACTCCATAAGGTTTTCTTCCAGAATGGTCCTGTATTTGGCTCCATCCATCTTCCCATCAATTTTAACCATCTTCCCTGTCCCTGCTGAAGAAAAGCAGGCCCAAACCATGATGCTGCCATCACCATGTTTGACAGTGGGGATGGTGTGTTCAGGGTGATGAGCTGTTTTGCTTTTACGGCAAACATAACGTTTTGCATTGTTGCCAAAAAGTTCGATTTTGGTTTCATCTGATCAGAGCAACTTCTTCCACATGTTTGGTGTGTCTCCCAGGTGGCTTGTGGCAAACTTTAAACAACACTTTTTATGGATATCTTTAAGAAATGGCTTTCTTCTTGCCACTCTTCCATAAAGGCCAGATTTGTGCAGTATAAGACTGATTGTTGTCCTATGGACAGAGTGTCCCACCTCAGCTGTAGATCTCTGCAGTTCATCCAGAGTGATCATGGGCCTCTTGGCTGCATCTCTGATCAGTCTTCTCCTTGTATGAGCTGAAAGTTTAAAGGGACGGCCAGGTTTTGGTAGATTTGCAGTGGTCTGATACTCCTTCCATTTCAATATTATCACTTGCACAGTGCTCCTTGGGATGTTTAAAGTTTGGGAAATCTTTTTGTATCCAAATCCGGCTTTAAACTTCTCCACAACAGTATCTCGGACCTGCCTGGTGTGTTCCTTTGTCTTCATGATGCTCTCTGTGCTTTAAACTGACCTCTGAGACTATCACAGTGCAGGTGCATTTATACGGGGACTTGATTACACACAGGTGGATTCTATTTATCATCATTAGTCATTTAGGTCAACATTGGATCATTCAGAGATCCTCACTGAACTTCTGGAGAGAGTTTGCTGCACTGAAAGTAAAGGGGCCGAAAAATTTTGCACGCCCAATTTTTCAGTTTTTTATTTGTTAGCAAAGTTTGAAATATCAAATAAATTTCGTTCCACTTCATAATTGTGTCCCACTTGTTGTTGATTCTTCACAAAAAACTGTTTTATATCTTTATGTTCGAAGCCCGAAATGTGGCAAAAGGTCGAAAAGTACAAGGGGGCCAAATACTTTTACAAGGCACTGTATGTTGTAAAGCTTTTTTGGCATGTATTAGTGGCAAAAAAAAGTATTATTTGCCGTTCAGAGGTGTAGTTATATGTTCTTAAGCCTTTTTTGTTGTGTTTTAGTGGCAAAAAAAAGTATTATTTGATGTTCAGCGGTGCAGTTATATGTTCTAAATCTTTTTTTGGCGGGTATTAGTGGCCAAAAAGGGCTTATTAGACGTTGTGTGGTGAAGTGAGAAAATGACAGCCCTTTTACGTGTGTATTAGTGACAAAAAAAAAGTATTATTTGCCGTTCAGCGGTGCAGTTATATGTTCAAAAGCCTTTTTTGGCATGTATTTGATCTAACAGTATGTCAGACAGAGAAGTGACAGGCCCTGCACAGGGGAGGGGAAGAGGCCTAAATGTTCCTGGCGCAGGCACAGGTCACAGCATAGAGTAAGGGGGCGTGGCAGCAGGGGTCACTTCCAGAGGCCTGAGCTCCCAGTGTCAGCTAGCGGTCATGTCTTGACCAGCAACCCAGCGGTTCTTGAATGGTGACTCGGTCATCCACTTCGTCCCAAGTGACATCAGACACTACCAGCCAAGAGTCGGTGGGTTCGTCTGACACAACGCTTAGTTGGCATGGCCCGGGAGCAGGCCCTGTGCCCTCACCTGTCCTCAACCTGCCTCTGTCCTTTGCTGTTCCCTTAGCCACAGAAGTATTACAGTATATGCTGTGGCCTCAGCTCCACTATACAGCGAGGACAAGTTACTAGAGGACATTCAGCAGCTACTGCCCAGCGATGATCTGGAGGAGACATCCGCCGCTTCCTTCGGTAGGCAGGCAAGTAGTGATGAGGAGAATGGCGTGGGTGCTGGTGTTGCGAGCAGTCAGGCTCCTAGTTCAGAGACCATTGAGGAGGACATCAGTGATGTGCAGACAGTACTCAATGGTGATGTAGCAGATCGCAATTGGGAACCGGGTAAAGAAGGGGCTTCATCATCATCTGGAAAAGAGGGTGGCAGCTTGTGCGTGAGGCAGCGACAGAGCCAGTAAGTCATTAGCGTGGCCGGGAGTCAGCAGGGTGGCAGCGGTGGGAGGACGGGAATCAAACGTGCCCAGGGTAGACCACTCACTTCACAGGAGCCTATCTGCCTGGAAAGTAGTGATGCAGGGGTTCATGGAGGCAGCGGCGGTAGCAGTCAGTCAGTACAGAGTGTTGGGGGTAAAATCACCTACTCTGCGATGTGGCAGTTTTTTGTTAGGCCGGCGGAGGAGGGGAACATGGCCATTTGCCGTATCTGTGGGCAGAAAGTGAAGCGTGGCCAGGGTGCCAATGTTGACACCATGGCCCTGAGTCAACATATGCAGTGTCACCATAAAGTAGCTTGGGAGAACTGTGGCTCTAATGAGGTGGTCCAGCCTGCCACAGCAACCTCTGCATCACCCAGTGGCACGCACCTGATTTCAGGCAGTCAAGGCTCCACCACCTCAGCCGAAGGGAGCTGTCTGTCCTTCCCATCATTTACAAGTCCTGATGCTCCTGCTCCTCGCCCTCATACTCCTCGTCAGTCATTACATCAGCAATCGATCACCAGGGGTGGATTGGCCATAGACCCAAGAAGGAAATTTTCTAGTGGGCTGATGCCCAGGGGGCCGCCTGAGCCCTCCTCGTGGAAAGCCAGTGGAAGTTTTTGGGGATGTATTTTGTGCTGTTGGCGGCAGGATTTTGGGATGGACTTTGGTATTTGGCTCTGTTAGATTGGTATAACCATAAAAATGGGGCCACTATTACTCATTTTTCCAGGGCCACTTTAAGTTCCCAGTCCGCCCCTGTCGGTCACCGAAGTGATTGCCAGTAGAAAACAGTATGCATGCACTCATCCAACAGCGCAGAAGCTGAACGTGCCCCTGGCCAAGTCTGCTGCAGTCGCTCCCTTTCCTAGTGGTGGACTCTGCACCTTTTAGAGAACTGATGGCTTGTGCCGAGCCGAGGTGGAGAGTCCCAAGCAGTCATTTCTTTGAGAAAAAGGCAGTACCAGCCCTGCACAAATATGTAGAACAGAAGGTAGGCCAGTCTTTGAGCCTGTCAGTGTCTGCCAAAGTTCATGGCAGCGCCGACATGTGGAGCTATAACTACGGTCAAGGACAATACATGTCTATTACGGCCCACCGGGTAAATGTGGTTCCTGCCCAGCCAAACCAGCAACTTGGCCAGGTGACGCCGCTTCTGCCTCTGTGTTTTCCGTGTCTCCGGCGCCACCGTTGGTCCTACCACAATGTTCACCTCTTCTTCCTCATCCACCACCGTGTCCTCAGCCTCCACTGCAGGGACAATTCACAGTGCTCCTCCGGCATACCGAATGTGCAGGGCACAGTAGTGTCATGCTTTTCTACACCTCGTTTGCCTGGGCGAACGTAGTCACACAAGGGAGGAATTGCTCTGTGTCCTTCATTAAGAAATGGAATCCTGGGTTTCTCCGCGACAACTCAAAATCGGAACCATGGTGACCGACAACAGGAAGAACATGGTGTGGGTGCTGCGTCAAGGAGGGCTGAACCATGCGCCCTGCATGATGCACGAGTTTAATATGGTTGTCAAGCAGTTCCTGAAGTCTTCCACCCATCTGCAAGACATCCTAAAAATGGCCAGGAAACTTTGCCTGCACTTCAGCCACTCATACACCGCCAAGCACACCCTCCTTGAACTGCAGCGTCAGAACGGCGTCCCCCAACATAGGCTGATATGCGACATTTCCACCCATTGGAATTCCACCCTCCATAAGTTAGGCCCACTATACAAACAGAGAAATGCCATAAACGATTTTTTGATGATCCAAGTGGACAGGATTACTCCCCTGTGTAACTTCGATGTCAGCCAGTGGCAGCTCTTGATTTACACTAGTGTTGGGCATGAATATTAGCATCGCAAATTCTAATCGCGAATATCACCACTTAGAGAATTTGCAAAGATTTAGAATATAGTGCAATTTATCCGTATTCGGGAATATTCTAGATTTTGTTTTCCTCTGAACCCATGACCCCTTCCTGCTTATTTTTTGTGGGCCAATGAGAAGGCTGCAATGTCTTTTTCTGAGCTTAGCAACATCCCTAGCAACCAATAGGAAAGTTGCCTACCCCTTACTTTCCAAGAACCTCCCCAGCAGCCATTTTCTGCAGGTTTTTTTTTTTTTCAGTTCTGAGAGAGACAGCAGTGTCATTGCTGTGCTCTGTGCTTTACTGTGTCACATTACATTAGATAGCTAGTACAGTAAGTTAGCTTATATATAATAAAGATAGTTAGTGGGATATAGTCAGTGTATGTTAGATTGGGATATAGTATAGTTCTAGTGCAGGGTGTTAGGTAGTGTGATAGGTTCTGCTGTCCATACATACATGCTACAGGCAAGTTCACAACAATACTTAGTGCACCAATCACTAATATGCAGTCAAACCTGCTAAAATGTGAAGTTGCACGTATTGTGCAAAAATATGCGCATCATTAATTGACGATTTGCGCAATCGTGAATATATCGGAGCACTCTTTCTGCATATAAAGCTACTGTAATGTTCTGCTCTGCCAACCATTTTCTCCAGTCTCAGGAAACTTCTAGCAGCTTGAAAAATATAGCAATAGTGACCAACACCTGTATTGTGTGTGCATATTACATTGCCGATTTTAGCAATTAAGAAAAAAGAATTTATGACGAATATTCGCCTGAATATTCGCGAAATATCGCATATTCGAATATTGATGCTGCTGCCACCTCACCACTCACTTCTCCTCTTGCTGCTGCTACCTCTACACTCTGTCATTGTGCCACTCTGTGGGCTCCTCATGCTGCTGCCACGTCCACACTATGTCACCTTGCCAGTTTGTGGCCTCCTCATGCTGCTGCTGCCACCTCCACACTCTGTCATTGTGCCACTATGTGGCTTCCCTTATGCTGCTGCCACCTTCACACTACAGTATGTTACCTTGCCAGTCTATGGCCTCCTCATTCTGCTACCACCTTCACAGTATGTCAAATTGCTAGTCTGTGGCCTTATTATGCTGCTGCCACCTCCACACTATGTTACCTTGCCAGTTTGTGGCCTCCTTATGCTTGTGCTGCTGACATCTCCATACTCTGTCATTGTGCCCCTCTGTGGCCTCCTTATGCTGCTGCCACCTTCACACTATGTTACCTTGCCAGTTTGTGGCCTCCTCATGCTTGTGCTGCTGACATCTCCATACTCTGTCATAGTGCCACTCTGTGGCCTCCTCATTCTGCTGCCACTTTCACACTATGTCACCTTGCCAGTATGTGGCCTCCTCATGCTGCTGCTGCTACCACCTCCACAATCTGTAATTATGCCACTCAGTGTGGAGATGGCTGCAGCATGAGGAGGACACAGAGTGGCATAATTACAGATTGTGGAGGTGGTAGCAGCAGCAGCAAGAGGAGGACACAGATTGTCAAGGTGAGATAGTGTGAAGGTGGCAGCAGCATGAAGATGCCACAGAGTGGCACAATGACAGTGTCGCATTGGCAGCAGCACCATGAGAAATCCACAGAGTGGCACAATGATGGAGTGTGAAGGTGGCAGCAGCAGCAGCATGAGGAGGCCACAGAATGGCAAGGTGACAGAGTGTGAAGGTGGAAGCAACATGAGAAGGCCACAGAGGGGCACAATGACAGAGTGTGGAGGTGGCAGCAGCATAAGAAGGCCACAGACTGGCAATTTGACATTGGGTCCTCCTCATGCTGCTGCCACCTCCACACTATGTCAAATTGCCAGTCTATGGCCTTCTTATGCTGCTGCCACCTCCACACTCTGTCATTGTGCCCCTCTATGGCCTTCTCATGTTGCTTCCACCTTCACACTATGTCACCTTGCCATTATGTGGCCTCCTCATGCTGCTGCTGCTGCGACCTTCACACTCCATCATTGCGCCACTCTGTGGATTTCTCATGGTGCTGCTGCCAACTCGACACTCTGTCATTGCTGCTGCCACCTTCACACTATCTCACCTTGAAAATCTGTGGCCTCCTCTTGCTGCTGCCACCTCCACACTCTGTCAATGTGCCACTCTGTGGTATCCTCATGCTGCAGCTGCCACCACACTCTGTCATTGTGCCACTCTGTGGTATCCTGATGCTGCAGCTGCCACCACACTCTGTCATTGTGCCACTCTGTGGCCTAATTATGCTGCTGCTGCCACCTCAACAGTATATCACTTTGTCAGTCTGTGGCCTTCTCCTGCGGCTGCTTCCACCTCCACACTCTGTCATTGTTTCACTCTGTGGTCTCCCCATGCTGCTGCCACCTGCACACTATCATTGTGCCACTCTGTGGCCTGCTCACTATGGTGCTGCTGCCACCCCACACCTTGTGTCCTTGCCAGTCTATGGCCTCTTCATGCTGCTGCTGCCACCTCCACACTCTGTCCTTGTGCCACTATGTGGCTTCCTCATGCTGCTGCCACCTTCACACTACAGTATGTCACCTTGCCAGTCTGTGGCCTCCTCATGCTGCTGCCACCTTCACACTATGTCACCTTGCCACTCTGTGGTCTCCTCATGCTGCTGCTAAATCAACACTCTGTCACTGGGCCAATCTGTGGCCCCCTCATGCTGTTGCTACTGCAACCTTCACACTATGTCACCTTGTCACTCTATGGTCTCCTCATGTTGATGCTAAATCAACACTATGTCACTGGGCCACTCTGTGGCCTCCTCATGTTCCTGCCACCTTCACATTATGTCACCTTGCCAGTCTGTGGCCTTCTCATGCTTCTGCTGCTGCCATCTCCACACTCTGTCATCGTGCCACTCTGTGGCCTCCTCATGCTGCTGTCGCACCTCCACACTCTGTCATAGTGACACTCTGTGGCCTCCTCATTCTGCTGCCACCTTCACACTGTGTCACCTTGCCAGTATGTGGCCTCCTCATGCTGCTGCTGCTACCACCTCCACACTCTGTCATTATGCCACTCTGTGTCCTCCTCATGCTGCTGCCATCTCCACACTATGTCAAATTGTCAGTCTGTAGCCTCCATATGCTGCTGCTGCTGCTGCTGCTGCCACCTCCACATTCTGTCATTGTGCACCTCTGTGGCCTCCTCATGCTGCTCAAACAAAACAATAGCAGATCTCAGGGAGACCAGCTACAAAAAAAACATGGAGCCTCATTTAAGAATCTCAACACAGCAATCCAAAGTGCAGAACTCACTGGGAAACAGTAATATGCTAAATAAATGTGAAGCCCCATTATTGGGTCTACAACACAATGAAAGCCAGATATCCCTCAAAGGAAGGAAAACCAAGCAAAGGGGTGTCTCCATTACAGAGATCACCAAATCCACCATATTAAGTGGCACATTTATTTTGCTTATTACTGTTTCCCAGGGAGCTCTGCTATTTGGATTGCTGTGTTGAGACTCTTAGATGAGTCTCCATGGTGTTTTATGTAGCTTGTCTCCCTGAGATCAGCTATTGTTTTGTTTGAGTAGTCTCCAAGGCATTGCTTCCTGTTAGCCAGAATCCTACTCCACACTGATGAGGGGCAAAACCCTAAAATAGCTGTCTGTGGATGGATAACTGGCTTAGGTTTTTTCCAAGTCACATCCTTAATGCTTGTAAAAAAAAAGGTGGCATCTTGACATAGGGGCCACTTAATATGGTGGATTTGGTGATCTCTGTAATGAAGACACCATTTTGCTTGGTTTCCTTCCTTTGAGAGATATATGTCTTTCATTGTGTTGTAGACCCAAAACTGGGGCTCCACATTTATTTTGAATATTACTGTTTCCCGGGGATCTCTGCACTTTGGATTGCTGTGTTGAGACTCTTAAATGAGGCTCCATGGTGTTTTATGTAGCTTGTCTCCCTGAGATCAGATATTGTTTTGTTTGAGTAGTCCCCAAGGCATTGCTCCCGGTTAGCCAGAATCCTACTCCACACTGATGAGGAGCAACACCCCGAAACAGCTGTCTGTGGATGGATAACTGGTTTAGGTTTTCCCTGTCACATCCTGAATGCTTGTAAAAAAACAGGATCTTGACATAGGGCCCACTTAATATTGTGGATTTGGTCATCTCTGTAATGGAGACACCCCTATGCTTGGTTTTCCTTCCTTTGAGGGATATCTGGCTTTCATTGTGTTGAAGACCCAATACTGGGGCTCCACATTTAGTTAGCATATTATTGTTTCCCAGGGAGCTCTGCACTTTGGATTGTTGTGTTGAGACACTTAAATGAGGCTCCACGGTGTTTTATGTAGCTTGTCTCCCTGAGATCAGCTATTGTTTTGTTTGAGTAGTCTCCAAGGCATTGCTCCCGGTTAGCCAGAATCCTACTCCACACTGATGAGGGGCAACACCCCCGAAACAGCTGTCTGTGGATGGATAACTGGTTTAGGTTTTCCCTGTCACATCCTTAATGCTTGTAAAAAAAGTGGCATCTTGACATAGGGGCCACTTAATATGGTGGATTTGGTGATCTCTGTAATGGAGACACCCCTTTGCTTGGTTTTCCTTCCTTTGAGGGTTGTCTGGGTTTCATTGTGTTGTAGACCCAACACTGGGGCTCCACATTTAATTTGCATATTATTGTTTCCCAGGGAGCTCTGCACTTTGGATTGCTGTGTTAAGACTCTTAAATGAGTCTCCATGGTGTTTTATGTAGCTGGTCTCCCTGAGATCAGCTATTGTTTTGTTTGAGTAGTCTCCAAGGCATTGCTCCCTGTTATCCAGAATCATACTCCACACTGATGAGGGGCAACACCCAGAAACAGCTGTCTGTGGATGGATAACTGGTTTAGGTTTTCCCCGTCACATCCTTAATGCTTGTAAAAAAGGTGGCATCTTGACATAGGGGCCACTTAATATTGTGGATTTGGTGATCTCTGTAATGGAGACACCCCTTTGCTTGGTTTTCCTTCCTTTGAGGGTTGTCTGGGTTTCATTGTGTTGTAGACCCAATACTGGGGCTCCACATTTATTTTGCATATTATTGTTTCCCAGGGAGCTCTGCACTTTGGATTGCTGTGTTGAGACTCTTAAATGAGTCTCCATGGTGTTTTATGTAGCTGGTCTCCCTGAGATCAGCTATTGTTTTGTTTGAGTAGTATCCAAGGCATTGCTCCCGGTTAGCCAGAATCCTACTCCATCTATTTTGCATATTACTCCTCATGCTGCTGCCACCTTCACACTCTGTCGTTGTGCCACTCTGTGGCCTCCTTAATGTTGTTGCCACCTTCCCACTACATTGGGCCCGCTACATTGACGATATCTTCGTTGTGTGGCAGGGCCCACAGTCTGGATTCATTGAACTGGTGGGGCTACTAAATCTCAATAACCAGAACATCACTTTGATGTCTAGGATTGATAAAACTCATCTTGATTTTCTTGATGTACAGATCTTGGTGGAGGAGTCTGGTAAAATATCTACTGACTTTTTTCGCAAGACGACATCTACCAACTCAGTCCTACATGCGCACTCCTGCCATCCCCACAGCCTGATCCGAAGCATCCCATATGGTCAGTTTTTGAGGGCCAGGAGAATTTTTTCAACGGATGAAGCATTTAAGAGACAATCTCGGGACCTTCACCAAAGATTTCTCGATCGCGGATACTCAGAAGTGAATATCGCGCAATGCCATCAAAAAGCCAAACAGGTGCAAAGAGATCCACTACTCACATATAGCCGCAAACTACTTAACCAAATCGATATGGTACGGTTTATTACCTCCTATAATTCACAGTGGAAATCGATTTGAAATACCTTGGCAAAACATTGGGAGATTTTACAACTGGATCGCACCTTGGCAAAAATAATCCCTGCCCGTCCATCCATCACGTACAGACGTACTAAAAATCTGAAAGATCTTTTGGTCAATAGTTACCATCCAGGCCATCAAGCAAAGTTGAATCCTGACTCAAAAGGACCCAAATGGAGTTGCTCCCCATGTGGGAAGTGCATTGCATGTTCTAATATTGACAGGACCTCCACTTTTGATAACCCATTCATAAACAGTAAACAATACACTATCACACATACCATAACTTGTAATACACCAGGTGTGATATACTTAGGAATGTGCTCATACAAACGTATATATATGTCGGGCTGACCTCCAGGAGGACACGTGAACACATCCTGGGGATTGAAGCTGCAAGGATGAAAAAGATGTCTCCTTGCTAAAAACCATTCCCAGACATTTTAAACTCTTCCACGACTGTGGCAGTACCCAATTTAGATTTCGTGGCATTGATAGAGTATATATCACATTATGTGGTGGTAACTGAAAAAAGATTCTGGTGCAAAAAGAAGTACGCTGGATTCACGAGTTGGATTGTATGACACTCAGGGGTCTGAACGAGGATATGTCCTTTGCCCCATTTCTCTAGCTGACACCAGGTGCCTATATTGATAAATTTGAGTTCTCTTGAGGTTCCCCTGCGCATCCCAGGTCCCTATGTTTTTAACCTCTTTCCCTTATTCCCCTGTTTTTAATGTGTTGTGTTCGGGATCCAAACTCGACCCGAACTTTATCCCGAACCCAAACCCCATTGAAGTTAATAGGGACCCGAACCTTTGGGCACTAAGAAGGCTGAAAAATAGTCCAGGAAAGGTCTAGAGGGCTGCAAAAGGCAGCAAAATATAGATAAATGCCCTGCAAACAAATATGGATAGGAAAATGAATTAAAATAAAATAAATAAAAATTAACCAATATCAATTGGAGAGAGGTCCCATAGCAGAGAATCATGCGTCATATCACTCACCACTGGAGAAGGCCACTTCCAGATATTTAGGCCCCAGCACCCAGACAGGGGAAAGAGGTCCCACAGCAAGGAATAAAGCGTCATATCACCCTCCACTGGAGAAGGCCACTTTCAGTTATTTAGGCCCCAGCACCCAGACAGAGGAGAGAGGTCCCACAGCAAGGAATAAGGAGTCATATCACCCACCACTGGAGAAGGCCACTTTCAGATATTTAGGCCCCAGCACCCAGACAGAGGAGAGAGGTCCCACAGCAAGGAATAAGGCTTGCATATCACCCACTACTGGAGAAGGCCACTTTCAGTTATTTAGGCCCCAGCACCCAGACAGAGGAGAGAGGTCCCACAGCAAAGAATAAGGCATCATATCACCCACCACTGGAGAAGGCCACTTTCAGTTATTTAGGCCCCAGCACCCAGACAGAGGATAGAGGTCCCACAGCAAGGAATAAGGCGTCATATCAGCCACCACTGGAGAAGGCCACTTCCAGATATTTAGGCCCCAGCACCCAAACAGAGGAGAGAGGTCTCACAGCAAGGAATAAGGCATCATATCACCCACCACTGGAGAAGGCCACTTTCAGTTATTTCGGCCCCAGCACCCAGACAGAGGAGAGGTCCCACAGCAAGGAATAAGGCGTCATATCAACCACCACTGGAGAAGGCCACTTTCAGTTATTTAGGCCCCAGCACCCAGACAGAGGAGAGAGGTCGCATGGCAGAGGTTCAGGCTTCATGTCACTCACCATTGTAACAGGCCACTTTCAGTTATTTAGGCCCCGGCACACAGATTGAGGAGAGGTTCATTCAACTTTGGGTTGCACCGCAAGATCATGGTAAAGTTAAAAAAATGAGGTTTCAATAAAGAAGTGCCCTGGAGTACAAGAATACATGGTTGAGGGGGAGGCAGTTATAAATGTCTATTCTGCTCAAGGGAGGGACAGGTCCTGTGGGATCCATGCCTGGTTCATTTTTATGAACGTCAGATGGTCCACGTTGGCTGTGGACAGGCAGCTGCGTTTGTCAGTAATGACGCCCCCTGCCATGCTGAATACACGTTCAGACAAAACGCTGGCCGCCGGGCAGGCCAGCACCTCCAAGGCATAAAATGCTAAGTCTGGCCACGTGGACAATTTGGAGAGCCGGAAGGTTAATGGGGCCGAACCATCAGTCAGTACGTGGAGGGGAGCGCAGACGTGCTGTTCAACCATGTTAGTGAAATGCTGCCTCCTGCTAACACGTTCCGTATCAGGTGGTGGTGCAGTTAGCTGTGCCGTGGAGACAAAACTTTTCCACATTTCTGCCATGCTAACCCTGCCCTCAGAGGAGCTGGCCGTGACACAGCTGCGTTGGCGACCTCTTGCTCCTCCTCTGCCTTTGCCTTGGGCTTCCACCTGTTCCCCTGTGACATTTGGCAATGTTCTCAGGAGCACGTCTACCAGCGTGCGCTTGTACTCGCGCATCTTCCTATCACGCTCCAGTGCAGGAAGTAAGGTGGGCACATTGTCTTTGTACCGGGGATCCAGCAGGGTGGCAACCCAGTAGTCCGCACACGTTAAAATGTGGGAAACTCTGCTGTCGTTGCGCAGGCACTGCAGCATGCAGTCGCTTATTAGTGTTGAGCGCGAATATTCGAATAGCGAATTTTTATCTCGCATATCGTCACTTTGCAAATTCGCAAATATTTCGAATATAGCACTATAAATTCGTTATTTCGAATATTCGTTTTTATTTTTAGTTTTTTTTTTGTTATATTTTTTTCTTCCCACTTCCCAAAAGTAGTTCTTACCTGTCCTGAGGATTCCTGGCTTCCTGGCTGCTCCAGTCAGTGCCCGTTGCCGCTTCTGCCGACTTCCGTGCTCATGGAGCGTCCCCATCACCATGGGAACGTCTCCATATACTAAAATGTACTGTCTGATTTGAGAATTACGTTGAAATCGCAATGCGATTAATTAAAGTTTTATTAATTGCATTGCGATTACAACTTAGCAGTGCACTGCTATCTTACATATTAGGCTAGAATTAACGAATATGGAATATAGCAGCAGTGCTAAGTAGAAATCGCAATGCGATTACTCCAAGTCACATTAATCGCATTGCGATTTCAATTAGCACTGCTATAATATATTCCATATTCGTTAACTTCGTTCATTCTAGCAAGCTGACCCATTATAAACTCAGCTCGAAGTTGAAATCGCAATGCGATTAATATAACTTGAATTAATCGCATTGCGATTTCAACAGACATGGTTTACTATGGTTGCTAAAACGAAGATGGAGAATACTTCGTTATCTTCGTTTTGAGGAATATGAACAATACATTCGTCATATTCGCTAATTCTACTAAGCCAACCATAGTAAACCAGGTCTAAGTAGAAATTGCAATGCGATTAATTCAAGTTATATTAATCGCATTGAGATTACAACGTAATTCTCAAATCCGACAGTACATTTTAGTATGGAGACGTTCTTGGCTTGGTAGAATTAGCGAATATGACGAATGTATTCGTCATATTCCTCAAAATGAAGATAACGAAGTATTCTCCATCTTCGTTTTAGCAACCTATTCGTCAACTTCGCTAATTCTAGCAATCAAATAGGAGGGTTGACTATAGAGAAAGCTGTTTTTAATTCGCTATGCGATTACATAATTTTTTTTTAATAGATTCATTATAATAATTATCAAGTAATATAATTATTCTATTAAAAAAAGCTAAGTAATATGATCGCATAGCGAATTAAACACAGCTGTCTCTATAGTCAACCCTCCTATTTGATTGCTAGAATTAGCGAAGTTGACGAATAGGTTGCTAAAACAAAAATGGAGAATACTTCTTTATCTTTGTTTTGAGGAATATGACGAATACATTCGTCATATTCGTCATCTTCGCTATAATTCTAGATATGAAACCAATAGGAAAGTAGCCTAAGTTAAAATCGCAATACGCGATTATTTGAATCGCATATTAATCGTGATAACTAGAATAATGACGAATATTCGATTTCGACGAATATGAAATGAATATTTTTTCGAATACTCGCGAATTTCGTCGAAATCGAATATGGCACCTGCCGCTCATCACTATCGCTCATGTGTGCCAGGCTCCCCAGAGGTAAGGACAAGCTGTCCTCTGTGGGAGGCGTATCGTCATCGTCCTCCGTATCCCCCCAGCCACGCACCAGTGATGGGCCTGAGCTGTCGGCTGTCGGGTGCCATCCCGCTGTGAAGCAGCTTCATCCTCATCCTCATCCTCCTCCACCTCCTCCTCGTCCTCCAGTAGTGGGCCCTGGCTGGCCACATTTGTACCTGGCCTCTGCTGAGGCAAAAAACCACCCTCTGAGCCACTTCTAACAGACTGGCCTGAAAGTGCTAAAAATGACCCCTCATCCTCCTCCTCCTGGGCCACCTCCTCTTCCATCATCGCCCTAAGCGTTTTCTCAAGGAGACATAGAAGTGGTATTGTAACGCTGATAACGGGGCACACAGGTCTCGCATGGAGGCCCAATCATTGGTGGTGAAGTGGTGCTGTTCCGCAGTGCGACTGACGCGTGCGTGCTGCAGCTGAAACTTCACTATGGCCTGCTGCTGCTCGCACAGTCTCTCCAGCATGTGAAAGGTGGAGTTCCAGCTGGTGTGCATGTTGCATATGAGGCGGTGAGCGGGAAGGCCGAAGTTATGCTGTAGCGTAGACAGGCGAGCAGCGGCAGGATGTGAACGCCGGAAGCGCGCACAGCCGGCCTGCACTTTATGCAGCAGCTATGACATGTCGGGGTAGTTGTGAATGAATTTCTGCACCACCAAATTCAGCACATGCACCAGGCAAGGGATGTGCGTCAAACCGGCCAGTCCCAGAGCTGCGACGAGATTTCGCCCATTATCGCACACCACCAGGCCGGGCTTGAAGCCCACCGGCAGAAACCACTTGTCAGTCTGTTGTTCAATACCCCGCCACAACACCTGCGCGGTGTGGGGCCTGTCCCCCAAACATATGAGTTTCTAAATGGCCTGCTGACGTTTACTCCGGGCTGTGCTGAAGTTGGTGGTGAAGGTGTGTGGCTGACTGGATGAGCTGGTGGAAGCAGAGGAGGAGGAAGCCGAGTAGGAGGAGGAGGCTTCAGGAGGCAAAGAATGATGCCCTGTGATCCCTGGCGGTGGAAGGACGTGCGCCAAGGAACTCTCCGCCTGGGGCCCAGCCGCCAGTACATTTACCCAGTGTGCAGTGAGGGAGATATAGCGTCCCTGGCCGTGCTTACTGGTCCACATATCTGTGGTTAGGTGGATCTTGCCACAGATGGCGTTGCACATTGCACACTTGATTTTATCGGATACTTGGTTGTGCAGGGAAGGCACGGCTGTCTTGGAGAAGTAGTGGCGGCTGGGAACAACATACTGTGGGACAGCCATGGACATCAGCTGTTTGAAGCTGTCTGTGTCCACCAGCCTGAATGACAGCATTTCAAAGGCCAGTATTTAAGAAATGCTGGCATTCAGGCCCAGGGCTCCAGGGTGGCTAGGTGGGAATTTACGCTTTCTCTCCAAGGTTTGTGAGATGGAGAGCTGAACGCTGCCGTGTGACATGGTGGAGATGCTTGGTCATGCAGGTGGTGTTGTCGGTGGCACATCCTCTGTTTGGTGGGCGGCAGGTGCCAACATTCTTCCTGAGGCGGAGGAAGAGGTCGAGGCAGCAGCAGAAGAGGGAGCAGGGGGAGCCAGAGTGAGTTCCTTGCTTTTAAGATGTTTACTCCACTGCAGTTCATGCATTGCATGTAGATGCCTGGTCATGCAGGTTGTGCTAAGGTTCAGAACGTTAATGCCTCGCTTCAGGCTCTGATGGCACAGCGTGCAAACCACTCGGGTCTTGTCGTCAGCACATTGTTTAAAGAAGTGCCATGCCAGGGAACTCCTTGAAGCTGCCTTTGGGGTGCTCGGTCCCTGGTGGCGGTGGCCAGTAGCAGGCGAACTCTCTTAACGGCGGCTGTTCTCCTTTTGCACCCTGCTCTCTCTTTTGCTACGCTGTTGGCTCGGTCTCACCACTGCCTCTTCCTCTGAACTATGAAAGTCAGTGGCACGACCTTCATTCCATGTGGGGTCTTGGACCTTATCGTCCCCTGCATCGTCTTCCACAGAGTCTTCCTCCCTGACCTCCTGTTCGGTCTGCACACTGCAGAAAGACGCAGCAGTTGGCACCTGTGTTTCGTCATCATCAGAGACGTGCGGACTCCGATAAGGTGGTATTCCCATGTCCTCATCATCAGGAAACATTAGTGGTTGTGCATCAGTGCATTCTATGTCTTCCACCACTGGGGAAGGGCTCGGTGGACTCCCTTGGGAAACCCTGCCAGCAGAGTCTTCAAACAGCATAAGAGACTGCTGCATAACTTGAGGCTCAGACAGTTTCCCTGATATGCATGGGGGTGATGTGACAGACTGATGGGCTTGATTTTTACGCGCCACCTGTGCGCTTTCTGCAGAAGACTGTGTGGGAGATAATGTTGTGAACGTGCTGGATCCACTGTCGGTCACCCAATTGACTAGTGTCTGTACCTGCTCAGGCCTTACCATCCTTAGAACGGCATTGGGCCCCACCAAATATCGCTGTAAATTCTGTCGGGTACTGTAACCTGAGGTAGTTGGTTCACTAGGACGTGTGGCTGTGGCAGAATGGCCATGTCCTCTCCCAGCACCAGAGGGTACACTAACACCACCACTACCGCGTCCACGTCCCTTACTAGATGTTTTCCTCATTGTTACCGTTCACCAAGCACCACAATAAGAAAAAAAATATTTGTCCCAATGTATTGATTTCAAATTCAGGCCTTTTTTTTACAGGCACCTAACACTATCTGCCTATTTATTTATGTAGCGTATTACACTAATCCGGGCACAGCAGTAACCACTGATTTAGGGGAATATCTCTTTTAGGGCTAGTATTTAGGTCTTGGATGAAAGGTATCCTTTTATGGACAGATTTACACTTGGAGATGCACAGTAGCATGTGAAAAAATATGTAGGATTATGCCTTCAGCAATTGTATTTTAACACATTGTGTAATACACCCTTTAACGGACAGAAATACAATGGGAGATGCACGGTAGCATGTGAAGTTATTGAGGATGACCCTCTCAGCACTTGTATATACACCTTTAGTGTAATATACCCTTTTACGGACATATTAACACTTGGCCTGCAACAGCTGTAACACCAGATTCAGGGTATTGCTATTTTGGCAATTGAATTCCCCCCCAAGAACAAAATATATGTTTTGGCGGACACTATTATACTTTGCCAGCCAGTGCTGGATCACCAGATTCAGGGTATTGCTATTTTGGCAATTGAATTTCACCCCAGAACAATATATATGTTTTGACGGACACTATTATACTTTGCCAGCCACTGCTGGGACACTAGATTCAGGGTTTTGCTATTTTGGCAAGTGAATTTTACCCCAGAAAAAAATATATGTTTTGGCGGACACTATTATACTCTGCCAGCCAGCCACTGCTCGGACACCAGATTTAGGGGATTGCTATTTTGGCAATTGAATTTAACCACAGAAAATAATCTATCCTTTGCCAGACAGCAGACAGTATTACACTTAGCTAGCCAAAGCTGGAACACCATATTTAGGGGATTGGTATTTTGGCAATTGTATTTAACCCCTTAATAAAATATAGAAATTGCTATCTTGAGTTTCTAGGGGTGACAGTAAGCACAGCCAAGCCCCTGATTTAGGATATAGCAAAAAAAAAAAGTATTGATGGATTGATGGACTTGGTGGCAGCTTGTTCTGGTGCACCACAAGTCACAAAATGGCCGCCGATCACCCCAGAAAAAAGTGACAGAAAAACGCTCTGTGCAGGCTAAAAACCAGTGAGCAATTAACTAGCAGAAGTTGAATCATTCACAGCTGTAGATCATTCAGCTCATTAGGTGCTGTTGCTGACTTTTCCCTGCCTAATTTCGCCCTCACAGAAGCTGTGTCCTCTCCCTATACTAATCAGAGCAGTGTGACGTGCGGCGCTACGTGACTCCAGCTTAAATAGAGGCTGGGTCACATGCTGCACTTGGCCAATCACAGCCATGCCATTAGTAGGCATGGCTGTGATGGCTTCTTAGGGCAAAAAGTAAAACACTAGCTGATTGGCTGCTGTGCAGCCCTTCAGAAAGCGGGAAGAAATCGCCGAACAATGGACCCGAACCCGAACTGTTTTGAAAATGTCCGGGTCCGGGTCCCGAACACCCCAAAATTCGGTACGAACCCGAACTATGCTCGAACTGTTCGCTCAACACTACTTATAACTGTACTTTGTTCTCCTGATTTTGTGATATTGCACTTTAACTAGTATTGTTCTTATACACTTTATTATTGTATTTGTCTAATGGGCTCTTGCTGGGGCCATCACCTGTTATATTATTGTATTTGTTGGATTTGTGTACATCTCCTACCTGTGAAACACTTTTACTTAAATTTCTGTCCGGGTGGTGTTCGATTTTTCTATTCGATTCCTAAAATGTATACTTTCTCCTGGAAGGACCTCTGACACTGCGCTCATGTGCTTTGTCATGTGACTGCCGTGTCATAGCTGTCCCGCCCCCAGCATATCTTTTCTATATTGCTGATTGGCTTCCAGCAGGTGATGGCGGCGGTCACTGGGCTGTGTCTCTGATGCTGCGGTCAGGTGCCTTGTCACATGACCGCTATGTCAGACCTGCCCCGCCCCGGTTCCTCCCTTTGATGCCGATAATTGGCTGGACATGTCCGGCACTCCATCCCTATTGGTATGGGCGTCCAGGTCTTTTAATTATTATACTATACACCTGTGAGGGCACTATATTAGGGGTATCTTTTCTTAATGTTATATCCCCGGAAGAAGCCAGGTCTCTGGCGAAATGGCGTTGGGACAGGAGGCGGCTGAGAGATCGACACACCATCCAGGGTATGACTACTTACCTTTTTCAAAAGTTTTTGCACATACATTTACCATTGCTGCTTTTTATTTGCTGAAAATTGTGGTCCAATTGTTGGGTGATACACCTTCACACTATGTCACATTACAAATTTATGGCCTCCTCATGCTGCTGCTGCTGCCACCTCCACACTCCATCATTGTGCCACTCTGTGGCTTTCTCTTGGTGCTCCTGCCAACTCGACACTCTGTCATTGTGCCAATTTGTGGTCTCCTCATGCTGCAGCAGCCACCTCCACACTCTGTCATTTCCCACTCTGTGGCCTCCTCATGCTGCTGCTGCCACCTCCACAGTATGTCACATTGCCAGTCTGTGGCCTTCTCATGCTGCTTCTTCCACCTCCACACTCTGTCATTGTGTCACTCTGTGGTTTCCTCATGCTACTGCCACCCCCACACTTTGTCATTGTGCCACTCTGGGGCCTGCTCACTGTGGTTCTGCTGCTACCTCCACACAATGCTTTCCTACCAGTCTATGGCCTCCTCATGCTGCCACCTTCACACTCTGTCATTGTTCCACTTTGTGGTCTCCTCATGCTGCTGCTAAATCAACACTATGTCATTGGGCTACTCTGTGATCTCCTCATGCTGTTGCTAAGTAAACACTATTTCACTGGGCCACTCTGTGGCCTCCTCATGCTGCTGCCACCTCCACACTGTCACCTTGCCAGTCTATGGCCTCCTCATGGTGCTGCTAAGTCAACACTATGTCATGGGGCTACTCTGTGGCTTCCTCATGCTGCTGCCACCTCAACACTATGTAAATGGGCCACTCTGTGATCTCCTCATGCTGCTGATGCCACCTCCCCACTATGTCACTTGGCTACTCTGTGGCCTCCTAATGCTGCTGCTACCTCAACACTATGTCATTGGGCCACTCTGTGGACTTCTCAAGCTGTTCTCCCACTCTCCCCACTCTATGACTGGGCCACTATTTTGCCTTTTATGACTGGGCCACTATTTATTTTGCCGATACAAATAAATTTGTATCGAATCAAATCTTTTCAGAAAATTCGCTGAACCGGATGAATTGGATTTTTGAGAAATTCGCTCATCTCTAACATAGACCATAGGCACAGTGTACTGGAGATGTTAATTGACTTCTCTCAGAGAGTTTTCTACTGTGTGTATGGTCTGTGACCTGTGCAGAGGCTGTTGTAGAAGAAGGGGAGTAGATAATCTGCTATGTCACCTTTTGTGAATGGTGGATCCTGTGTCATCTGTATGTAGAGGTTTTACCTGTAATTGTAATTCTGCATGTGATGATAATGAGATGACTGCTAAAAAGTGATCGCTACAGAACAGGGATTGCCAGCATGAAAACTGCAGGATTTTAGGATTTATTTTTAATATAGATAGTGACATGAGAAATGTAAAATAACACCACCAAAACAATGTGATTTAAGCAACAGGCTGTTTTCTGATTACACATTCCCTGTAAGAAGGGCATAAAATTTAAAGGGTCAACCTATTATTGACATTAATGAAATATCACAGTTTTCTAAGGCCCAACCGCTATGTTTCCCGACAATCATTTAAATAAAATGTATAATTATAGGTCATCTTTAAATTCCTTTATTAAACAGGTAAACTCTTGGCTGCTTACCAGCATTGAAAGGGCAAGTTCAGAGTAGTGACTGTATTCTGTTAGAGAGGAAGGCATTCTTCGATATAGCTTGTCTCTACTCAGGGAGATGTAATGTCTGGGATATTGGTTGTCACAAACAAAGAAATAAATAAGAAATTGTTCACTATAGTAATTTCGTAGAACTCTCCAATCTTCATATTTTTTTAATTTTATTTTGGGGTTTATACTGTTTAGTGTATCTTCATTTTTGATGTGTTTGTATCTGCTCCAACCAGCTTACATGTGGAAGCAAGAGGAGAGTGGGAGGTCTTGTAGCCAAGGCAACTGTGCGATGCTGGAAGCCTGTACTGCCTTGCTCATAAATATAATTAATAACTGGAGGTGCACTTTAACAATCTCCTCATCAATATAATAATTGGTGTTGTGACTAATTTGGGCATTCTTAAAGTGATACACCATGAATCTAAGGTTGTGATATTTTAGGCATCTTATCATATAAAAAAGTAAGTTATTTCTCTAAACTCCTTTCTTACAACCTGTTCTGATAAATGCAGTCTAAAATGTCCATGTGATTCTGCTGGTAAAGCTATAGCATGCACACACTGGCTAGCGCTGGGCAAGATGTTCATTTGAAATGTAATGAAGGTGACTAAAAAATCAATGTACTACACAGATACAGAACTATCGAGCTTGCATCAAAGATACACATTAGTATTTGTGCAGGGAGAGCCTATACAAAAAATTCCTGACATTATTGTAATTAACAATTGGAAACAGACGCTTTGTTTTCAAACAAATTTAACATTTCACTGCCTTTAGGGTTATTTGTGTGGGTAATTTCTTTTTTATGCTCCTTTTAGAGTTTAGCTGTAATTTACTGAGGCTGAAACAATTGTGATTCTGGCAGGGAAGATTAGGAAGAATACAGAACATTTATTGCCAGCCCTTAAACGGTGCGGTTTTATTTCCGTATGCTTGCAGATCTTTATTGGACTTGTTTTGTCAGTGCAGTTAAGGCCCGTGTGTTTTTGTCTTGTATGTAAGTGATAAATAATTCATATCTGCCATCTGCTGCTAATAATCCTTCCTATTCTTTCGTATTTCTCCACTTGTCTTTTTCTCCATCCTTTTTCTTTCTTGCTTTATCTCAAGGAAGAAAAAAGGTCAAGTCATCTCATCTTAAAAAAACCATAAAGGGTGATTTTGCAGTTTCTTCTACTACTCATTTTCTGAATTTGTTATAAGCACATATACTATAGATATAGACATACAGTATACTTCTACTTATTCATTTATGTTCATAATAATACTAGTACAATACAAGCAATAATTAATTTATCTTGATATGATAGCATTCTATATCTGCACCATAAAGTTTATTCTTTTTACATGCTTGCCATGCCACTTTCTATATATTTTTATCTTTTCACAATGTTTCTTTTCTTATACCAAAATCAAAAATATACATGTACTGTAGGTTAAAAAAAAATTCTACCAAATATATATATATATGTATATATATATATAGATAAAAGCAAAAATCCGGCAGCACTCCTTCGGTGTATTTCAATGGTGCACGCGTCCACCCCTGGTTATGGGGTCTCTTTACAACTCCAACAAATTGGCGCAGCACTCCTTAGGTAAAAGTGAACAAAATTGTGTTTATTAACACAGCAACGTTTCAGCTCTCTCGCAGAGCCATTTTCAAGCCAAGCCACTTGGCTTGAAAATGGCTCTGCGAGAGAGCTGAAACGTTGCTGTGTTAACATGTGTTAATTAACACAATTTTGTTCACTTTTACCTAAGGAGTGCTGCGCCAATTTGTTGGAGATATATATATATATATATATATATATATATATATACACATACTGTACATCTATTTTAAATCTTAGTACAGAATCAATATTAATATCAGATTGGTAGGTGTCCACAATGTTATGGAGTGCCTAATCCTTAGATTCTTTGCAATTTTACTGCTACCACATTCTATGCTAGTACAGTTCATTAGAGAGAGTTGAAGATGGCCAAATAGACTGGTTGTAGGCATCCACTACCTAACTACTGAAATTAGAGTTGGGAGAACCCGAACTGTAGAGTTCGGGTTCGTACCGAATTGTAGGATTTTTGGCACCCGAACATTTTCATAATAGTTCGGCTTCGGGTTCGGTGTTCGGCAAATTTTATTGCGCTTTTTGAAAAGCTGCTGGGCAGCCAATCAACAAGCATCTAACTACTTTGCCCTTAGAAGCCACCACAGCCATGCCTACTAATGGCATAGCTGTGATTGGCTAAGTGCAGCATGTGACCCAGACATTATATAATCTAGAGTCACATAGTGCAGCACGTCACTCCGCTGTTATTAGTGTAGGGACAGGTTGCTGCTGATGCTCTCAGGGAGAGAATAGGAAATGAGCTTTGCTGAATAATATCAGAATTGTGTTCACTCAGCGACCTTTTTTTTCTTGTGGGTGCAATGGCAGTTTTTTTTATGAGTCCAGTGACAAAGACTTTTATATTTCTGTGAGTGGTTAGTGTTGGCAGCCATTTTGTGCAAGTTACGTGCACTTGCAGCTGCATATGTGCCAGGGACACTAATAGAATCCAGTCTTTTTACTTTATTTGGCAAAATTAACCAATGTTTTAAGTGCACCTGCACTGCATATCTGCCAGGGGAAGGTCAAAATTAATACTGTTACTCCATTTGTGATTTTAGGGACCTAGTGGGTGATATTTTCACATTTTGTTCTGTAAAGTACCCCTGTACTGCATATATCCTTGTCATTAATTCTCTAAATACATCAAATTCTGGGCTTCTTTTGTTGTGCTAAAAAGTACATTTGCTCGGTGCACTACATTTATGATTATGAAAAATATAATCAGTAAATCCATTTGTTTCACTGTGGGTGAAAAAAAATATATATTTTTTTTACCATTAAGTGCCTTTTCTGCCTGCTCAGCAAATCTGATAGTTAAAAATAATCAGTAAATCCATCAGTTTCACTGGGGTAGAAAAAATCCTCTTTTTTTCCCTATAAAGTTCCTTATTGCCTTGTACTGCAAATCAAATAAAATCAGTAAATTCCACTAAGACATTATGGGTGTAAAAAACACTACTGTTGAGCGCGAATATCGATTTTTTTTTTAGCGAATATCGTCACTTCGCTAATTCGTGAATATTTCGAATATAGTGCTATAAATTCGCTATTTCGAATATTCGTTTTTTTTTTTTTATTGTTATATTATTTTCTTTCCCACTTCCCAAAAGTAGTTCTTACCTGTCCTTAGGATTCCTGGCTTCCTGGCTGCTCCAGTCAGTGTCCGTTGCCGCTTCTGCCGACTTCCGTGCTCATGGAGCGTCCCCATCACCATGGGAACGTCTCCATACTAGAATGTACTGTCGGATTTGAGAATTATGTTGAAATCGCAATGCGATTAATATAACTTGAATTAATCGCATTGCGATTTCAACTTAGACCTGGTTTACTATGGTTGGCTTAGTAGAATTAGCGAATATGACGAATGTATTCGTCATCGTCATATTCCTGAAAACTAAGATAATGAAGTATTCTCCATCTTCGTTTTAGCTACCTATTGATCAACTTCACTAATTTTAGCAATCAAATAGGAAAGTTGACTATAGAGACAGCTGTGTTTAATTCGCTATGCGATTATATTACTTTGCTTTTTTTTAATAAATAGAATAATTATAATAATTATCAAGTATTATAATTATTCTATTTATTTAAAAAAAGCAAAGTAATATAATTGCATAGCAAATAAAACACAGCTGTCTCTATAGTCAACCTTCCTATTTGATTGCTAGAATTATCGAAGCTGACGAATATGGAGCAAAAACGAAGATTGCGATTACAACTTAGCACTGTTATATTACATATTAGGCTAGAATTAACGAATATGGAATATAGCAGTGCTAAGTTGAAATCGTGATTACTTCAACTTATATTAATCGCATTGCGATTTTAACTTAGCACTGCTATATTCCATATTCGTTAACTTCGTTAATTCTAGCAAGCTGACCTATTAGAAACCCAGCCCTAAGTTGAAATCGCAATGTGATTAATATAACTTGAAGTCATCGCATTGGGATTTCTACTTAGACCTGGTTTACTATGGTTGGCTTGGTTGAATTTGCGAAGATGACGAATGTTTTCGTCATATTCCTCAAAACGAAGATAACGAAGTATTCTCCATCTTTGTTTTTGCTCCATATTCGTCAGCTTCGATAATTCTAGAAATCAAATAGGAAGGTTGACTATAGAGACAGCTGTGTTTAATTCGCTATGCGATTATTTAACTTTACTTTTTTTTTAAATAAATAGAATAATTATAATACTTGATAATTATTATAATTATTCTATTTATTAAAAAAAATGATAATAATATAATCGCATAGCGAATTAAACACAGCTGTTTCTATAGTCAACTTTCCTATTTGATTTCAAGAATTAGCGAAGTTGACGAATAGGTAGCTAAAACGAAGATGGAGAATACTTTGTTATCTTCGTTTTGAGGAATATGACGAATACATTAGTCATATTCGCTAATTCTAGATATCAAACCAATAGGAAAATAGCCTTAAGTTACAATCGCAATACGCGATTATTTAAATCGCATACTAATCGCGATAACTAGAATAATGATGAATATTCGATTTCGACGACTATGAAACTAATATTTTATCGAATATTCGCGAATTTCATCGAAATCGAATACGGCACCTGCCACTCATCACTAAAAAACACGTAATTTTTGGCACAAAGTAAATTTGTGGCCTGCTCTGTATTACTGCTAGTGAAAGAATTTCTCTTGCATCCATCAGTTTCATTGGTGGGTGAAGAAATCATATATTTTGTTGAAATAAATTCCATCCTCTGACTGCACAGGCAATCTGATAGTGAACAATAATCTATTAATTCATCTGTTTCACTGGGGTTGAAGAAATCATATATTTTGTTGAAATAAATTCCATCCTCTGCCTGCACAGCCAATCTGATAGTGAAAAATAATCTGTTAATTCATCTGTTTCACTGGGGAAAAAATCCTCTTTTTTCCTATAAAGTACCTTTTTGCCTTGTACTGCAAATCAAATAAAATCATTAAATTCCACTGGGACATTGTGGGTGAAAAAAACACAATTTTTGGCACAAAGTAAATTTGTGGCCTGCTCTCTACTACTGCTAGTGTAGTGAAAGAATTTCACTTGCATCCATCAGTTTCATTGGTGGGTGAAGAAATCATATATTTTGTTGAAATAAATTCCAGCTTCTGCCTGCACAGGCAATCTTATACTGAAAAATAATCAGTAAATCCATCTGTTTCACTGGGGTAGAAAAAATCCTCTTTTCTTCCTGTAAAGTACCTTATTGCCTTGTAAATCAAATAAAATCAGTAAATTCACTAAGACATTGTGGTTGATAAAAAACAACATCATTTTGACCCATAAAGTACCCCTGCAGCCTGCGTTGGTGTTGCTGCTGCACTGCATACCTGACTTGCCAAAATTTATTCTGCAAATTAGGTGGCATACTACCGATTGTTGAGGGATCTGTGCCCCTCATATCTTTCAAAGTAACTTGTGACCTTAACTAATCTTTTATCTTTAACACACTGCCAGGGCCTATTGGGCAGGCCACACAGTGTAACAAATTCATTTCTCATATTGTGGTGTGACCTAGAAATATCTTTTATCTTTATCAAACTGCCAGGGCATATTAGGCAGGGCACAAAGTGTAATAATAGAGGTGTGACCAAAACCAATCTTTTCTGTTTATGACACGGGCAAGGCATACCTGACAGGGAACAAGTTTTATTAAATCTGTCTGTTACTTCGTTGCGTTACTGAAAAGAATGAGGATGGTGGATCTGTGCCAGCTACACACCCAAATGAAACACCTTCCTCGGGTTCGCGTAGACGACAGGGCCTTCCACGTTATTTAGTAGGCCCGAATGCCGCTCTACGAATGGTGAGGCCAGAGAACGTAGGCCCTACTAGATTGGGTGGCTGCAGTACCTTCACATTGTCTCCCACCTGGTCCACTGCTGAAAGCTCAGAGTTGGTACCTGCAGACCATGGGCAGCTATCTAGCACCTCCCCCCCTTGCAAATCAGGCAAGCAGTCTAAGCCCCAAGTCATGCAGTAGACTCTCATGCTTTTTGATGACTCTCCTGGCAGGGTTTCCCTGGCCCCTCCACCTAACCCAGCTTTAGAAGTGGGAGAGATTGAGTGCACCGATGCCCAACCACTTATGTTTGAGGATGAGGACATGGGAAGACCACCGCAGCACGTCTCTGATGATGACGACGAAACACAGGTGCCAACTGCTGCAGCTTTCTGCAGTGTGCAAACCGACAAGGAGGGCAGGGGTGCAAAAGACTTGGTGGAAGATGATGTCGAGGACGATGAGGTCCTATACCCTACATGGGATGAAGGTCATGCTAGTGACCTGTGCAGTTCAGAGGAAGAGGCGGTGGTCGCACAGAGACACCAGCACAGCAAAAGAGGGAGCAGGGTGGAGAAGCAGAGCACCCATCCCCTAGACACTACGCCCGCTACTGACCACCGCACACAGGGACCCAGCACACCAAAGACAGCTCCAAGGAGTTTCCAAGCTTGGCTGTTCTTCACACAATGTGCAGACCACAAGACAGGAGTGGTTTGCTCGCTGTGTAATCAGAGCCTAAAGCGAGGCATAAATGTTCTAAACCTGAGCACTACCTGCATGACCAGGCATCTAAGTGCAAGACACGAGCAGCAGTGGAGTAAACAGCTTCAAAACCAAGAAAAGTCTCTCGCTCCTCCTGCTCCCTCTTCTGCTGCAATCTCGGCCTCTTCCTCCACCTCTGAAGTGACAGTGGCAAAGGCCACCCCGCAAACGGAGGATGTGACACCAACGCCACCACATCCGTCACCTTAAACAAGAACCACCACAGTGTCCCATGGAAGCGTTCAGCTGTCTGTCTCCCAAACACTGGATCAAAAGAGGAAGTACTGGCATTTGAAATGCTGTAATTCCGTCTGGTGGAGAAGGAGAGTTTTAAAAACCTTGTGGAGGTGGCTCTCCCACAGTACATCGTTCCAAGCCGCCACTACTTTTCCAGGCGAGCCATCCCTTACCTGCACAAACAAGTGACAGACAAAGTAAGGTGTGCACTGCGCAATGCCATCTGTGGCAAGATCCACATAACTACCGATACGTGGACCAGTAAGCAGGGCCAGGGCCGTTATATCTCCCTAACTGACTACACCAATGCCCACGTTGTACCCTCAGGATACTACACATTTATTTACAAAAAGGTCACATAGACCTACTAATTCCTTTTAGGGGTTACAACATAGATATTAAAATGTAACCTTTATTATATTTTTATAAAAGCTAATACATTTATTTATACACCCAGTCCCATTAAAATTATCAGGGAAGGAATCAGATATTCCACTCAATACTGAATGTGTGTAATCCTCTTTTACTTGGAGGTACTGCTTATGGCTGCAGTTCACTTTGCTGTGTTATAATGTGTGCATCTGCCATAGGTTAATGCATATGTTTTTCTACATTCCTATCAGGAATCCAGCGCATTCGTTGCTCAACATTGTGCTTGATGGCAACCTACAACTTTGTTGCAACACTGGAATGTGTAGCCAATTGCTCACTCTTTG
Organism: Bufotes viridis; assembly: GCA_033119425.1. Lineage (NCBI taxonomy): Eukaryota > Metazoa > Chordata > Amphibia > Anura > Bufonidae > Bufotes > Bufotes viridis. The sequence continues at coordinate 92,183,498 of CM065595.1, forward strand.
AAGCTTCTTGGCTGTCAGATTCTGATTGTAAGTCAGTGTTGCAACAATGTGATTGTATAATAGAGCAGATTTCTATTTGCTCCTACTGCACTTATATTATGGTGCTGGAACCATTTGACTAATTCCTATGTTTGTGCACACATGCTTTATTACACTATGGCTCATGAGAGAGGAAATAGATTCCTACAAAATTACCAGGGAATGGTTTCCCTATTTTATCGTAAAGGGGGCGCCTACTGCTCACCCCTCTTTACTATGAGCCATATCACACCAACTTTCTCAGCCACGCAGATACACGCTGTTTAGAGCTTACCAACCACACATTCATTCATACAATTGTATGCTTCTGATTCGGTCCCTGTCTAAAAGCCAGCAGGCACTAACCCTCCCGACATGTTTCGCCGCATGTGCGGCTTCATCAGGGAAATAGGGTATTAGTGTGCCGCACGCCCATTCTCACCTGTATTTAAGCTGTATGAGACCCGCCCCTACGCAGCGTTGCCCTATCGCATACACACTTTGCCGGAGGTTACTGGATCAGGCACCATTAATAGGAGCACTGGAGCGCATCATCTCCTCTCTCACCATCTGATCCTTTCATTGGTTATCGGAGTTGTTTGAAAACTGAACTAACCTATGGGTCTGCCTGGGATGTCATTTATTTTTATTTTTTTTCTTTCTTTCCAGGTTGGTTATGCAAATTTTAAAGAAACACTGGCACCTCCTAACTAATAATGTGGAGTTAAAAGATGTGTTGACACCGTATCCGAGTGTGACTTACAGACGGGGCAGGAATTAAAAGATAAACTGGTACACAGTTTTTTACCCAGTAATTCGGTACCTAATGAGACGTGGCTTACGGTGAAAATAATGGGCTCTTATCCCTGCGGACATTGTGGGTTCTGTAAGTATATACCCAAAATAAAAAAGTTTAGAAACCCCGTAAACAGGTATGAATATGAAATCAGGGACTTCTTCAATTGCCGCAGTAGTGGGATAGTGTACATTGCCACCTGTACATGCCCAAAACTTTATGTGGGAAAAACTGTGCAGGAGCTTCGAAGACCCATATCTGGCCATATCAGTTCTATTAACACCAGGAAGCACACGTCCCTGTTCAGACACATTTTTTATACCCAGACGTCTTGAAATTATGGGGGATTGCAAAAATCAAACTAGGTCCCAGAAGTGGAGACCTTGACCGTAAGATGCTTCAAGAGGAAGCGAAATAGATTTTTAGGTTGAAATCACGGAGCCCGTATGGCCTGAACGAAGGTTTTTCGTATATGGCCTTTATAAAATGGAACTTGCCATACCTAATGATTATTTTCATATAAAAATCATAAAATTACATCTGGCCCCTACACTCACCTGTATCTTTAGTGCACCATTGTGGACAGCGTAATTTTGACATATTTTTGTCATGAGGATTTTGTATTTATGACAAGAATTTTGATCTCTTATGATCTGGAGTTGAGAAAACAATTACCCAGCATAGAATAAAATAGTCCATTTAAAGTTTAGATTAGCTGCTATAGGCAACAATGATCAGTCGTTCCCACATAGTGTAATAACTAATATGAATAAAATAGAATGATTGTGTGTCCAGATTTAATATGGGGCACAATATTGATGTAAGATCGACTGGAAACTGGAGTCTTAGGCTGATATATTACAAGTGAATAAATTATTATATGCCTGCAGCCATGGTTATAATATTATAATGTTGTAACCTATATGTCTGAATATCATGCTGTGGCATGAATAAAGTGAAGTGAAAGAAAGAAAAAAATTTGACTTCCCAGGCAGACCCATAGGTTAGTTGTCAAACAACTTCGATAACCAATGAAAGGATCGGATGGTGAGAGAGGAGATGATGCGCTCGGGTGCTCCTATCAATGGTGCCTGATCCATTGACCTCCGGCAAAGTGTGTATACGATCGGTCAACGCTGCATAGGGGCGGGTCTCATACAGCTTAAATACAGGTGAGAATGGGCATGCGACACACTAATACCCTATTTCCCTGATGAAGCCGCACATGCGGCGAAACATGTCGGGAGGGTTAGTGCCTGCTGGCTTTTAGACAGGAACTGAATCAGAAGCATACAATTGTATGAATGAATGTGTGGTTGGTAAGCGCTAAACAGCGTGTATCTGCGTGGCTGAGAAAGTTGGTGTGATATAGCTCATAGTAAAGAGGGGTGAGCAGTGGGAGCCCCCTTTACGATAAAATAGGGAAACCATTCCCTGGTAATTTTGTAGGAATCTATTTCCTCTCTCATGAGCCATAGTGTGATAAAGCATATGTGCACAAACATAGGAATTAGTCAAGTGGTTCCAGCGCCATTATATAAGTGCAGTAGGAGCAAATAGAAATCTGCTCTATTATACAATCACATTGTTGCATCACTGACTTACAATCAGAATCTGACTGCCAAGAAGCTTCAAAGAATGAGCAATTGGCTACACATTCCAGTGTTGCAACAAAGTTGTAGGTTGCCATCAAGCACAATGTTGAGCAACGAATGCGCTGGATTCCTGATAGGAATGTAGAAAAACATATGCATTAACCTATGGCAGATGCACACATTATAACACAGCAAAGTGAACTGCAGCCATAAGCAGTACCTCCAAGTAATAGAGGATTACACACATTCAGTATTGAGTGGAATATCTGATTCATTCCCTGATAATTTTAATGGGACTGGGTGTATAAATAAATGTATTAGCTTTTATAAAAATATAATAAAGGTTACATTTTAATATCTATGTTTTAACCCCTAAAAGGATTTAGTAGGTCTATGTGACCTTTTTGTAAATAAATCTCCCTAACAGCACACTAAATGCAGTGGTGGCAGAGCCTGAGGCGGATAGCTGTTTGGTGCATGTCCTTCCGCCCCCGAGGATTGCAGGGCCCTTCTCTTTGCCACCTTTTTCCTCCTCCCCCTACTCCTCTTCCACCTCCTCCTCATCCTCTCAGCATAACACCTTCACCACCAACTTCAGCACAGCCAGAAAGAAACTACAGCAGGCAGTTTTTAAACTAATCTGTTTGGGGGACAAACACCACACCACGCAGGAGCTTTGGACGGGCCTGGAACAACAGACCAATGAGTAGTTGGTGCCACTGAGCTTCAATCCGGCCTGGTGGTGTACGATAATGGGTGAAATCTCGTAGCAGCTCTGGGCCTAGCCTGTTTGACGCTCATCTCTTGCCTGGCGCATGTTCTCAATTTGGTCGTGCAGAGATTCCTGAAAAACTACCCCGATATGTCAGAGCTGCTGCAGAAGGTGCTGGCCGTCTGTGCACGCTTTCAGCGTTCTCACCCTGCTGCTGCTCGCCTGTTTGTAAAAAAAAAATATATAATAATAAAAAATAAAAAAAATTAAAGAATGTCCTTAAAAGGGTTTGTGGGAATTTATATGACTGACATATCCTTATGGTAGGCTATGAATCTGTGATTGGGGAGGTTCTCAACCTACAGACCCTTACTGAGCAGCAGAATTGCAAGGTGTCTACAGTCGTAGCCAAAAGTTTTGAGAATTACATAAATATTGGAAAAGTTGCTGCTTAAGTTTTTATAATAGCAATTTGCATATACTCCAGAATGTTATGAGGAGTGATCAGAAGAATTGCATAGTCCTTCTTTGCCATGAAAATTAACTTAATCCCAAAAAAAACCTTTCCACTGCACTTCATTGCTGTTATTAAAGGACCTGCTGAGATCATTTCAGTAATCGTCTTGTTAAGGCTTCTTTCACACGAGCGTGTCCGGATTAGGTCCGGATGCGTTGCGGATGCGTTCAGTGAAAATTGTGCGATTTCACAGGCAAAGCCATTCAGTTTTGCCTGCGATTGCGTTCAGTTGTTCAGTTTTTTCCGCGCGGGTGCAATGCGTTTTGATGCGTTTTTCACGCGCGTGATAAAAAACTGAAGGTTTACAAACAACATCTCCTAGCAACCATCAGTGAAAAACGCAACGCACCCGCACTCGCTTGCGGATGCAATGCGTTTTTCACGCAGCCCCATTCACTTCTATGGGACTAGGGCTGCGTGAAAAATGCAGAATATAGAACATGCTGCGATTTTAAAGCAACGCACAAGTGATGCGTGAAAAAAAACGCTCATGTACACACACCCATTGAAATGAATGGGTCAGGATTCAGTGCGGATGCTATGCGTTCACGTCACGCATTGCACCCGCGCGGAAAACTTGCTTGTGTGAAAGGGGCCTAACTCAGGTGAGAATGTTGACGAGCACAAGGCTGGAGATCATTATGTCAGGCTGATTGGGTTAAAATGGCAGACTTGACATGTTAAAAGGAGGATGATGCTTGAAATCATTGTTCTTCCATTGTTAACCATGGTGACCTGCAAAGAAACACGTGCAGCCATCATTGCATTGCATAAAAATGGCTTCACAGGCAAGGATATTGTGGCAACTAAGATTGCACCTCAATCAACAATTTATAGGATCATCAAGAACTTCAAGGAAAGAGGTTCAATTCTTGTTAAGAAGGTTTCAGGGCTTCCAAGAAAGTCCAGCAAGCGCCAGGATTGTCTCCTAAAGAGGATTCAGCTGCGGGATCAGAGTGCCACCAGTGCAGAGCTTGCTCAGGAATGGCAGCAAGCAGGTGTGAGCGCATCTGCACGCACAGTGAGGCGAAGACTTTTGGAAGATGGCCTGGTGTCAAGAAGGGCAGCAAAGAAGCCACTTCTCTCCAAAAAAAAACATCAGGGACAGATTGATCTTCTGCAGAAAGTATGGTGAATGGACTGCTGAGGACTGGGACAAAGTCATATTCTCAGATGAAGCCTCTTTCCGATTGTTTGGGACATCTGGAAAAAGGCTTGTCCGGAGAAGAAAAGGTGAGCACTACCATCAGTCCTGTGTCATGCCAACAGTAAGGCATCCTGAGACCATTCATTTGTGGACTTGCTTCTCATCAAAGGGAGTAGGCTCACACACAATTTTTCCCCAAAACACAGCCATGAATAAAGAATGGTACCAAAACACCCTCCAACAGCAATTTCTTCCAACAATCCAACAACAGTTTGGTGAAGAACAATGCATTTTCCAGCACGATGGAGCACCGTTCCATAAGGCAAAAGTGATAACTAAGTGGCTCGGGGACCAAAACGTTGACATTTTGGGCCCATGGCCTGGAAATTCCCCAGATCTTAATCCCATTGAGAATTTGTGGTCAATCCTCAAGAGGCGGGTGGACAAACAAACACCCACTAATTCTGGCAAACTCCAAGAAGTGATTATGAAAGAATAGTTTGCTATCAGTCAGGAATTGGCCCAGAAGGTGATTGAGAGCATGCCCAGCCGAATTGCAGAGGTCCTGAAAAAGAAGGGCCAACACTGCAAATATTGACTCTTTGCATAAATGTCATGTAATTGTCGATAAAAGCCTTTGAAACGTATGAAGTAAGTGTAATTATATTTTACTACATCACTACAACGTGAAGCATAGCTTGACACAAGTGTCTTGCAGCGATCTACGGGTATCTTCACCCATTCTTCATGGGCAAAAGCCTCTAGTTCAGTCACATTGTTAGGCTTGCACGCTGCAACTGCTTTCCTTAAGTCCCACCAGAGGTTCTCAATCGGATTTAAGTCTGGTGACTGTGATGGCCACTTCAAAATGTTCCAGCCTTTAATCTGCAACCATGCTCTAGTGGACTTGGAGGTATGCTTGGGATCATTGTCCTGTTGAAAGGTCTCCCAAGCTTCAGGTTTGCATCACATTTTCATCCAATATCTCCTGGTGCTGAAGAGAATTCATGGTACCTTGCACATGCTGAAGCTTCCCTGTACCTGTAGAAGCAAAACAGCCCCAAAGCATGATTGACCCCCCGCCATGCTTCACAGTAGGCAAGGTGTTCTTTTCTTCATAGGCCTTGTTCTTCCTCCTCCAAACATAGCGTTGATCCATGGGCCCAAACAGTTCTAATTTTGTTTCATCATTCCACAGAACACAAATGTGGTTTGTCCCCATGACTTTTGGCATACTGCAGTCGACTCTTCTTATTCTTTGGAGACAGCAAGGGGGTTGGCCTGGTAGTTCTGGCATGGAGGCCTTCATTACGCAGTGTGCGCCTTATTGTCTGAGCTGAAACTTCAGTACCCGCATCTGACAAATCGTTTTTCAGTTCCTCAGCAGTCACACGGGGACTTTTCTTCACTTTGCGCTTCAGGTAGCGCACAGCAGTCAAAGTCAGCATCTTCTTTCTGCCACAACCAGGTTGCGTTTCAACGGTGCCCTTTGCCTTGAATTTGCAAATGATGCTTCCTCTGGTGTCTCTTGGTATGTTTAACATCTTTGCAATCTTCTTATAGCCATTGCCCTTCCTGTGAAGAGAAATCACCTCTTCTCTTGTCTTCCTGGACCATTCTCTTGACTTCACCATGTTTGTAAACACAAAAGTAAATGTCTAGAAGGAGCTGAGTATCACAGTCATTTTAAATCTGCCTAATTGGTGCTTATTATGCTTGATTGCTGCTCCTTGACATCCACAGGGGTTTTCAATACCTGATCGAAAACACTTGAATGAACCTCTGTTCTTAAGACTGGTAGTCTTTAAGGGGTTGAATAATTGTGTCAATGAAGAAATCACAAAAAAAAACATTTAACACTGTATTACAAAAGCAATTGCTGTCATTTTAGTTGCATTTGGTTCTTTAAAAAGTCCTTGTAAGATTTCATTCTGAACACAATTACAAATGTACACTAAATTCCCTAAAACCCCTTACAGCATTGGGGGTTGAATAATTTTGATATACGCCAGTTTGAACACAAATGCACTTTCTTCCCCCAAATATTGATTGGGGCTGGCGATACACCTGCTTCCACAAAATACTGATTAACCACATCAGCCCCCTTAGCTTAAACACCCTTAATGACTAGACCACTTTTTACAATTCTGCACTACAAAAAGTTCACAGTTTATTGCTCGGTCATACAACTTACCACCCAAATGAATTTTACCTCCTTTTCTTCTCACTAATAGAGCTTTCATTTGATGGTATTTCATTGTTGCTGACATTTTTACTTTTTTTGATATTAATAAAAAATTACCGAAATCTTTGCAAAAAAATAAAAATTTTCGCTTTCTGTTGTAAATTTTTTTAAAAAAAAAACTACATTTCTATATAAAATTTTCTCTAAATTTATTGTTATACATGTCTTTGATAAAAAAAAATGCAATAAGTGTATATTTATTGGTTTGGGTAAAAGTTATAGCGTTTACAAACTATGGTGCAAAAAAGTGAATTTCCGCACTTAGAAGCAGCTCTGACTTTCTGAGCACCTGTCATGTTTCTTCAGGTGCTAGAATGCCAGGATAGTATAAATACCCCCCAAATGACACCATTTTAGAAAGAAGACACCCCAAAGTATTCTTGGAGGGGCATGGTGAGTTCATGTATGACTTCATTTTTTCAGTTAGCTGAACATGACACTTTCTGAGGAAAAAAAATAATAATAAAGTTTCCATTTCTGCTAACTTCTGGCAAAACAAAATAAAATCTCCCACGGACTCACTATGCCCCTCAGTGAATACGTTGGGGTGTCTACTTTCCGAAAGGGGTCATTTGTGGGGTGTGTTTACTGTACTGGCATTTTGGGCAGGGCTAAATTGTAAACAACCCTGTAAAAAGTGGCACACGTGGTATCGCCGTACTCAGAAGAAGTAGGGCAATGTGTTTTGGGGTGTATTTTTACGTATACCCATGCTGGGTGAGAGAAATATCTCTATAAATTGACAACTTTGTATAAAAAAATTTAAAAAGTTGTAATTTACAGAGATATTTCTCACACCCAGCATGGGCATATGTAAAAATACACCCCAAAACACATTTCCCTACTTCTCCTGAGTACGGTGATACAACATGAGTGATACTTTTTTGCAGCCAAGATGCGCAAAGGGGCCCAAATTCCAATCAGTACCTTTAGGATTTCACAGGGCATTTTTACGCATTTGGATTCCAAACTACTTATCACGCATTAGGGCCCCTAAAATGCCAGGGCAGTATAAATACCCCACAAGTGACCCCATTTTAGAAAGAAGACACCCCAAGGTATTCCGTGAGGGGCATGGCGCGTTCATAAAATATTTATTTTTTTTGGCACAAGTTAGCGGAAATTGAGATTTTTATATATATATATATATATATATATATATATATATATATATATATATATTTATATCCATAGAAAAGAACGCAGCACTCCTCCAAATGTGATAAAAAAGGACGGTGATTTATTCAGCACATGTGTCAGCAACGTTTCAGCTCTCTCACAGAGCCATTATCAAGCCAAGTGAACAAACATAGCATAGTTGTGCATATATATACTCTTGTGCAGGAAATCATTAGTGTCAATATCCTGTGTAATTACAGACATATGTGTATAAAAAAGTGCAGTCAACCACAATAAAATTGATTACAAAAAAACTTGTTCCTGTGCATAGTCGTCTTGTTCCCCAAACTGAGGTATCTTAAAACATGTTTATTTGTGATATATCAAGTTTATCTTCACATAAAGGTGCTATTCATCTCCATATGAGATCACACGGTGCAGTGAAATTAAAAACTCCTGGCTTGTATCACTTTGTTAGCATATACAAAGAAGGGAAACAACCTATAGGGAGAAATGGAGTCATAACCATTATTCATGTGGGTTACCTTGGCGTCCCTCCTGTTCCATACCGCATGTGCATGCCCCTCCAGTTACTTCACCATCACAGCCGTGCTGGGACGCATCAAGGATAACCGGGCATGCGCATTGTGTATCAAGCGCACCAGGAGCCATCTTGGATGAGGGTATATTAGCGCCAGGTTCACACAGCACTACATCCCTCAACTGTAAAAAACGCAGAGCGGCACTATCTACCTAATGTTAGCTTGCAGCCCACAACCCACCAATATATATACAGCATATTAACCCCTCGCGGGCTAATTAAACATTGATCTTTCCTCTGGTCCCTGATACTCTGTCTATGATTATTAAGGCGTGTTTTAATTTCAGTGGTGGTTTCACCCACATATAATAAATTACAGGGGCACCACAAAACATAAACAATCTACGTTGAGTCACAAGTAAGATATTGTCTGATCTCAAATTTCTCTTTTGTTAAAGGGTGTATAAATTGTGTACCCTTCTGCATGTACCTACAATTTATACATCTCAGGCAGGGAAAACTTCCTCTGCTTTGTGTTCCAAGAAAGGTCTGTCTCATCGTGGGTGGTGTGGCGAAACCAAACTCGCCACTGAGTTTTGGAGGGGACAGATTGCTCGCCTCCTGCCCTGCGACTATGGCCCCATGTATGCTTGTTCTGTTTGAGCGGTGATGCCCCAGATAGCTCTGCTATGGAGCCCATTCGTATAATGAAAGACTATGGGAAAGACTTTAGCTCCATGGCAATTGAACTGGATGTGTGTGGTCTGAGCGCCATTCAATAATGTGCGCTCAGACCTAAGCTATCTGGGGATATGTTGCATGTATATGTTTTATGTAGTAATTGTAACATTGTGTAATTTTATGTCCTTTTGCAACCATGTGCTCAATGGAGTCTGCCTCTATCCCTGGATATATTGAGCGCTCAGATCCAAGCCATCTGGGGATATGTTAAATGTCTGTGTGTACTGTAAAGGGTGGGACATTGTATATTGAATAGTGATGTCTGTCCTATTGTCCCCACGTGTGTATTGGAGATTTCCCTTTGTCCTGAGAGATAATTGAATGACTCCTCAATTGTCTCAAGGACAGAAGACATTGTGTATTCTCCTGCCTGTGATGATTACATTAACCTGTGTAGGGTGATTGTATCACAGGCAGAGGGGAGGGATATGCTGGGGGTGTCTGTATTGTCCCATTGTGTGTGATTGGCTGCTGTATCCCGTGTCGCAGTCTACCTTCTGGTCCCCTAGGGGAGTGTCCACCAGGTGGGAGACCTGCATAAATACCGGGCAGGTAGCCCTCAATAAAGTGAGAGTTCTTATTTGACCCTCAATGTGGAGCTTCTGTCTCGTTATTGGGGGGATTTATTATTGGCGTTTAGAGACTGCTGAATGGAAATGGAAGCCGCTTGGTGAGTGTGATCGTTCGGCGGCTTGCAGCAGTTCGTGGATTACCGTTCGTGTGTTTGGAGCCGTTCGTGAGATTGCCGCTTCCCCTGCATTTGGTTCGTGCCCTCCAGTTTATGCGAACGGAGGTTATGTGTACAGCAGCCGGGGAAGGTCTACTAAACGGCGGTTTGGTTTAAAGACACAGGAGGTGTCGTAACAACTGGTGGCAAGCAGCGGGATCGTTCCTACAACCAGAAGGACAGAAACAGAAGGCACTGTGGAATTTGAGGGCAAAGCGTGTCCCAGTACAGCACCGGTATGGAACCACTAGTGGAGTATGATGAGGGTGTCATGGATGACCGAGATGCAGTCCGCAAAGGCATCTGGTACCAGGCACTGGGTATTGTGGAGTATCTGCGGGACGAGAGGCTCCCCAAGGACAAGCAGCGACAGCAGAAGCGAGTAGCCCTGCGGATGCCCTTCCTAGGAGAGCAGCCCCTGGAAGAGTGGGTAGAAGACCTGAAGCACCTGGTAAGGCGGGAGATGTGGCTGGAAGATGCCTACCAGGCACTCTGGTGGTACGAAGCTCGGTACCTACCCCGGACAGCCGAGCATGACATGCCAGATTGAGAGGAGTTTGATGGTCCTGGCTTGTTATGGGAGACTTTTTCAGAGCTGGAGTTTGGGAGCCCTACACAAGCCCGGTTCAGGGACCTCTTTGAGTGGCGGGAGAGCAGGTATGACTGGGACGACACTCACAAAATTGAGCAAGACCTGGTCCACCTGGTGACCCGGGAGATGGAGCTGGAACAGGACTACCAGCAGCTGTTCCACTCCAGTGAGAGGGCTCAGCGAGAGAGCAGAGTGTCAGACCCAGGTCCAGAGCCCTTCAGCTGGGAGGATATTGTGGAGGTCTACTGGGAAGAACTCCAGGTGGCCGGTGGAGATGGGACCGAGGTCTCTCCACCGGTCCTGCAGGGAATTGGGAGCCCAGTCTCCATTCCCCAGCGGCAGGCTGAGTTACAGGGGGCAGAGATAGTCGGTCCTGGCCCCCAGCAGCAGAGTGACTTACTGGGAGAGGAGAGCCTTGTCCTCCCTCCCCAGAGGCAGAGTGTCCAGCAGGGAATAGAGAGCCCAGTCTCCTTTCCCCAGCATCAGGACACTGTATTGGGAGCGGAGACAGTCAGTGTCCCTCTCCAGCAGCTGGAAGAATGTCTGGAAGATGAGGTTGTTACCCCCTCTCCCCAGCGGCAGCTTAATGCACCAGGGGGAGACAGTAAGCCCCACAACAGTGGAGATGGGACCGAGAGCTCTCCACCGGCCCTACAGGGATGCTGGGTAGTCGGCCCAGATCCCCAGCGGCAGACGGATTTTAAGGGAGTAGGGACAGTCGGTCCTGCTCCCCAGCGGCAGTATGTTTTGCAGGGAGAGAAGAGCATCGTCTCCATTCCCCATCAGCCGTGTGATGTACAGGGAATTGGGAGCCCGGTCTCCATCCCCCGGTGACAGTTTAACGCACCAGGGGGAGACAGTAAGCCCCACAACAGTGCAGATGGGACCGTGGTCTCTGCACTCACAGCACAAGGGGTAGGGACAGTCGGTCCTGTCCCCAAGCAACAGGGCCATTTAGCCAAAGGGGAGACAGTCGGTCTCCCCCCACAGCAGCATGGTGGTCTATCTAAAGGGGAGACAGTCGGTCTCCCCCTACAACAACCAGGCTCAAACCAGGCTACTTCCGTGGTAGCGCTGGCACCAGGGCAGAGTACCGCTGGTCTCTACCCACTCAGCAACCCACTCAGGCAGTCTACCAGTCTCCCACACAGCTGTAGTGAGGCACATGGACATGGACAGGTTTATCGCTTGCTCAGGTGTAGTAACCATTTATTGTGGGTGGGCTGTACTGCTGTTTCTGTTTTGTGGGTGGGCTGCTGGACTAACAAGGGCACTGACCGGCAGAAGGTCAGATACCCTGTTAGTCTGTTTGGAAAAGGGGAGATGTGTGGCGAAACCAAACTCGCCACTGAGTTTTGGAGGGGACAGATTGCTCGCCTCCTGCCCTGCGACTATGGCCCCATGTATGCTTGTTCTGTTTGAGCGGTGATGCCCCAGATAGCTCTGCTATGGAGCCCATTCGTATAATGAAAGACTATGGGAAAGACTTTAGCTCCATGGCAATTGAACTGGATGTGTGTGGTCTGAGCGCCATTCAATAATGTGCGCTCAGACCTAAGCTATCTGGGGATATGTTGCATGTATATGTTTTATGTAGTAATTGTAACATTGTGTAATTTTATGTCCTTTTGCAACCATGTGCTCAATGGAGTCTGCCTCTATCCCTGGATATATTGAGTGCTCAGATCCAAGCCATCTGGGGATATGTTAAATGTCTGTGTGTACTGTAAAGGGTGGGACATTGTATATTGAATAGTGATGTCTGTCCTATTGTCCCCACGTGTGTATTGGAGATTTCCTTTGTCCTGAGAGATAATTGAATGACTCCTCAATTGTCTCCAGGACAGAAGACATTGTGTATTCTCCTGCCTGTGATGATTACATTAACCTGTGTAGGGTGATTGTATCACAGGCAGAGGGGAGGGATATGCTGGGGGTGTCTGTATTGTCCCATTGTGTGTGATTGGCTGCTGTATCCCGTGTCGCAGTCTTCCTTCTGGTCCCCTAGGGGAGTGTCCACCAGGTGGGAGACCTGCATAAATACCGGGCAGGTAGCCCTCAATAAAGTGAGAATTCCTGTTTACCATCAATACGGAGCCTCGTCTCGTACTTGGGGGGAATTGCTACGTCAGAACGTTCTCTTGCTTGTTCCAGGAGAGGAGGACTTTGTATGGTTCCAGTTCGGTGGATTCCAGCGGTTGTGGGTTGCTGTGCTCTTCTCCAGGGGAATCGCCCGAACGGTATTAACCCTCACTATACCGGGTTATACCGTAACAGGTGGTTTATAGGTTTCCGTTTTTACTATCCTATCCCCAATGTTTTTACTTCGTCTATATGACATTAGAGGGACATCCTGAAAGTCGGGGATCATCGGATCATCATGTCCAAGAGCCGCATATATCCATAGAAAAGAACGCAGCACTCCTCCAAATGTGATAAAAAAAGGACGGTGATTTATTCAGCACATGTGTCAGCAACGTTTCAGCTCTCTCACAGAGCCATTATCAAGCCAAGTGAACAAACATAGCATAGTTGTGCATATATATACTCTTGTGCAGGAAATCATTAGTGTCAATATCCTGTGTAATTACAGACATATGTGTATAAAAAAGTGCAGTCAACCACAATACAACTGATTACAAAAAACCTGTTCCTCTGCATAGTCGTCTTGTTCCCCAAACTGAGGTATCTTAAAACATGTTTCTTTGTGATATATCAAGTTTATCTTCACATAAAGGTGCTATTCATCTCCATATGAGATCACACGGTGCAGTGAAATTAAAAACTCCTGGCTTGTATCACTTAGTTAGGATATGCAAAGAAGGGAAACCACCTATAGGGAGAAATGGAGTCATAACCATTATTCATGTGGGTTACCTTGTGGTATCTATAGTATGTGGTGAAGGTACATAGATGACGTGTTCCTCATCTGGACGGGCACGCATGATGCTTTGGAATTATTTCATAATTTCCTGAATAATATTGACATAAACATCAGATTTACCATGACTGCGTCTACAGAGAGGATCCAATTTTTGGACACAGAAGTGTACGTTAGAGATGGACAGATCCATACTGATTTACATATTAAGGCAACTGATAAAAACACCTTATTGCATTATAAGAGCTGTCATCCTAGGAGAATGATCGATTCCTTGCCGTATGGTCAGATGCTCCGCATCAAAAGAATTGTGGATGATGATGAGCATCTGAATACAGCTTTGATTGATATGGGAAGATCTTTTGTTCTAAGAGGCTATCCCAAATCTTTGGTAAAAAAAACACATGTTAAAAGTAAAGTCCCTACCAAGGGATATGACGCGTATGAGTAAACGAAAAAGGGACACTGATAGGCTGCCTTTTATATCCACACATAGTGTATACAGCTCCAGAATAGAACAGATTGTCAGGAAACATTGGGGGGTCCTGAGAGGTGGGTATCCGATGATCCCCGCCTTTCAGGATGTCCCTCTAATGTCATATAGACGAAGTAAAAACATTGGGGATAGGATAGTAAAAACGGAAACCTATAAACCACCCACGATGAGACAGACCTTTCTTGGAACACAAAGCAGAGGAAGTTTTCCCTGCCTGAGATGTATAAATTGTAGGTACATGCAGAAGGGTACACAATTTATACACCCTTTAACAAAAGAGAAATTTGAGATTAGACAATATCTTACTTGTGACTAGTGTTGAGCGAACAGTTCGAAAATCGTTCGGGTCCATACCGAATTTTGGGGTGTCCGTGACACGGACCCGAACCCGGACATTTTCAAAAAAGTTCGGGTTCGGGTCCGGTGTTCGTCGATTACTTCCCGCTTTCTGAAGGGCTGCACAGCAGCCAATCAGCTAGCGTTTTACTTCTTGCCCTAAGTGCCCATCATAGCCATGCCTACTAATGGCATGGCTGTGATTGGCCAAGTGCAGCATGTGACCCAGCCTCTATTTAAGCTGGAGTCACGTAGCGCCGCACGTCACACTGCTCTGACTAGTGTAGGGAGAGGATGCAGCTTCTGTGAGGGCGAGATAGGCAGGGATAAAGAAGTGATTGAATGATCTACCTTTCTACACCTGTGCATCAGAACAACTCAGCTGAGCTGTTCACTGAAAGTCACTATTTTGTTGAGACTGGCCAGAGCGATTTTTACTGGCACATGTAACTGGGCTGACCGGCGGTGGCCATTTTGGGACTTGTGGTGCGCCAGCACTTGCTGCCACAGAGTGTAAACCAAAGCTCCAAAGAAGTTAAAAATCTACACCTGTGAATCAGAACAACAGCGATTCAGCTGCTCAGTCAAAGTCAATTTTTTTTCTGGCTGTGCAGACTGTTTTCTGGCACATGTTACTGGGATGATAGGCGGCGGCCATTTTGGGACTTGTGGTGCTACAGCAAAAGCTGCCACAACGTCCATTAATCTAATGTAATAGTCGATTTTTTCATAGATATACTACATAAGGGGTTTGGCTGTGCTTGTGTCACCCATACTAACTGCAAAGATATTTAATATATCAGTGGTGAAACTGAAAGTAACCCACTTGGATAGCAAATCCCATGAATGTGCTGTTCCAGCTAGGCTAGCCAGTGCCACTACTTTGTCCAATACTGTCAGCCAGAAATATTTTTTTTTTTTATGTGCCAGAAATATAAATTAGAAAAAGCTTTCACCGTAATAATAAAATTATTCTGGTGTTAGACCAGAAGAAGCACTCCTGTTGTAATTAATACTGTAAAAAGGCTTAGGCAATATTTCTCCCAGTGTGGGAAATTTATCTAGCAAAACTAGCATTTTAACAATTCCGGTGTTCTGAAATACCAGCAGTCCTCTTGTAATTAATACCGCCAAAAGGCATTATTGTCCAGTGTTGTAATTTTGGTGAAAAAAAAGGCCAATTTAATCAATCTTGTGTTTGTTAGACCAGAAAAACTAGGCCTCACGTTTTCACTCCTCTAAAAAGGAATTATATTTCCCTGTGTGGGAATCTATGTACCAAAACTAGCATTATAAAAAATCTGGTGTCCAATTAGCAGCAGTGTTCTTGTAATTAATACCACCAAAAGGCATTATTGTCCAGTGTTGTAATTTTGGTGAAAAAAAGGCCAATTTAATCAATCTGGTGTTTGTTAGACCAGAAAAACTAGGCCTCACGTTTTCACTCCTCTAAAAGGAATTATATTTCCCGTGTGGGAATCTATGTACCAAAACTAGCATTATAAAAAATCTGGTGTCCAATTAGCAGCAGTGTTCTTGTAATTAATACCGCCAAAAGGCATTATTGTCCAGTGTTGTAATTTTGGTGAAAAAAAGGCCAATTTAATCAATCTGGTGTTTGTTAGACCAGAAAAACTAGGCCTCACGTTTTCACTCCTCTAAAAGGAATTATATTTCCCCGTGTGGGAATCTATGTACCAAAACTAGCATTATAAAAAAATCTGGTGTCCAATTAGCAGCAGTGTTCTTGTAATTAATACCGCCAAAAGGCATTATTGTCCAGTGTTGTAATTTTGGTGAAAAAAAGGCCAATTTAATCAATCTGGTGTTTGTTAGACCAGAAAAACTAGGCCTCACGTTTTCACTCCTCTAAAAGGAATTATATTTCCCGTGTGGGAATCTATGTACCAAAACTAGCATTATAAAAAATCTGGTGTCCAATTAGCAGCAGTGTTCTTGTAATTAATACCGCCAAAAGGCATTATTGTCCAGTGTTGTAATTTTGGTGAAAAAAGGCCAATTTAATCAATCTGGTGTTTGTTAGACCAGAAAAACTAGGCCTCACGTTTTCACTCCTCTAAAAGGAATTATATTTCCCGTGTGGGAATCTATGTACCAAAACTAGCATTATAAAAAATCTGGTGTCCAATTAGCAGCAGTGTTCTTGTAATTAATACCGCCAAAGGCATTATTGTCCAGTGTTGTAATTTTGGTGAAAAAAAGGCCAATTTAATCAATCTGGTGTTTGTTAGACCAGAAAAACTAGGCCTCACGTTTTCACTCCTCTAAAAGGAATTATATTTCCCCGTGTGGGAATCTATGTACCAAAACTAGCATTATAAAAAATCTGGTGTCCAATTAGCAGCAGTGTTCTTGTAATTAATACCGCCAAAGGCATTATTGTCCAGTGTTGTAATTTTGGTGAAAAAAGGCCAATTTAATCAATCTGGTGTTTGTTAGACCAGAAAAACTAGGCCTCACGTTTTCACTCCTCTAAAAGGAATTATATTTCCCGTGTGGGAATCTATGTACCAAAACTAGCATTATAAAAAATCTGGTGTCCAATTAGCAGCAGTGTTCTTGTAATTAATACCGCCAAAGGCATTATTGTCCAGTGTTGTAATTTTGGTGAAAAAGGCCAATTTAATCAATCTGGTGTTTGTTAGACCAGAAAAACTAGGCCTCACGTTTTCACTCCTCTAAAAAGGAATTATATTTCCCCGTGTGGGAATCTATGTACCAAAACTAGCATTATAAAAAATCTGGTGTCCAATTAGCAGCAGTGTTCTTGTAATTAATACCACCAAAAGGCATTATTGTCCAGTGTTGTAATTTTGGTGAAAAGAAGGCCAATTTAATCAATCTGGTGTTTGTTAGACCAGAAAAACTAGGCCTCACGTTTTCACTCCTCTAAAAAGGAATTGTATTTCCCCGTGTGGGAAACTATGTACCAAAACTAGCATTATAAAAAATCTGGTGTCCACTTAGCAGCAGTGTTCTTGTAATTAATACCGCCAAAAGGCATTATTGTCCAGTGTTGTAATTTTGGTGAAAAAAAGGCCAATTTAATCAATCTGGTGTTTGTTAGACCAGAAAAACTAGGCCTCACGTTTTCACTCCTCTAAAAGGAATTATATTTCCCGTGTGGGAATCTATGTACCAAAACTAGCATTATAAAAAAATCTGGTGTCCAATTAGCAGCAGTGTTCTTGTAATTAATACCGCCAAAAGGCATTATTGTCCAGTGTTGCAATTTTGGTGAAAAAAAGGCCAGTTTAATCAATCTGGTGTTTGTTAGACCAGAAAAACTAGGCCTCACGTTTTCACTCCTCTAAAAAGGAATTATATTTCCCCGTGTGGGAATCTATGTACCAAAACTAGCATTATAAAAAATCTGGTGTCCAATTAGCAGCAGTGTTCTTGTAATTAATACCGCCAAAAGGCATTATTGTCCAGTGTTGTAATTTTGGTGAAAAAAAAGGCCAATTTAATCAATCTTGTGTTTGTTAGACCAGAAAAACTAGGCCTCCCGTTTTCACTCCTCTAAAAAGGAATTATATTTCCCGTGTGGGAATCTATGTACCAAAACTAGCATTATAAAAAATCTGGTGTCCAATTAGCAGCAGTGTTCTTGTAATTAATACCGCCAAAAGGCATTATTGTCCAGTGTTGTAATTTTGGTGAAAAAAGGCCAATTTAATCAATCTTGTGTTTGTTAGACCAGAAAACTAGGCCTCACGTTTTCACTCCTCTAAAAGGAATTATATTTCCCGTGTGGGAAACTATGTACCAAAACTAGCATTATAAAAATCTGGTGTCCAATTAGCAGCAGTGTTCTTGTAATTAATACCGCCAAAAGGCATTATTGTCCAGTGTTGTAATTTTGGTGAAAAAAAGGCTAATTTAATCAATCTGGTGTTTGTTAGACCAGAAAAACTAGGCCTCACGTTTTCACTCCTCTAAAAAGGAATTATATTTCCCCGTGTGGGAAACTATGTACCAAAACTAGCATTATAAAAAATCTGGTGTCCAATTAGCAGCAGTGTTCTTGTAATTAATACCGCCAAAAGGCATTATTGTCCAGTGTTGTAATTTTGGTGAAAAAAAGGCTAATTTAATCAATCTGGTGTTTGTTAGACCAGAAAAACTAGGCCTCACGTTTTCACTCCTCTAAAAAGGAATTATATTTCCCGTGTGGGAAACTATGTACCAAAACTAGCATTATAAAAATCTGGTGTCCAATTAGCAGCAGTGTTCTTGTAATTAATACCGGAAAAAGGAATTATATCTTCCAGTGTGGGAATTTTGGGGCTAAAAAATAATATATTTTATTGTGGTGCGAGTTGAATCGCAACAATGAGGAAACATTCTATTAAGGTACGAGGACGCGGTCGTGGTGGGGTCCGTGGAGCCTCTGTTGCTGGCAGAGGACGTGGCCGTTCGGCCTCAGGCGCACAAAGTAGTGAAACAACTCCCTCAAGTAGCCGGCAGAATTTACAGCGATATTTGGTGGGGCCCAATGCCGTTATGAGGATGGTAAGGCCTGAGCAGGTACAGGCATTAGTCGATTGGGTGGCCGACAGTGCTTCCAGCACGTTCACCACATTGTCTTCCGCCCAGTCTTCTGCGGAAAGCGCACAGGTGGCACCTGAAAACCAAGCCCATCAGTCTGTCACATCACCCCCATGCATATCAGGGAAACTGGCTGAGCCTCAAGTTATGCAGCAGTCTCTTCTTCTGTTTGAAGACTCTGCTCCCACGGTTTTCCAGGGGCGTCCACCTATCCCTTCCCCAGCGGTGGAAGACATTCCATGCACTGACGCACAACCACTTATGTATCCAGATGATGAGGACATGGGAATACCACCACAGCAGAGTGACCGAGTGTCTGATGATGACGAAACACAGGTGCCCACTGCCGTGTCTTATTGCAGTGTGCAGACTGAACAGGACGAGGTCAGGGAGGAAGACTGGGTGGAAGACGATGCAGAGGACGATGAGGTCTTAGACCCCACATGGACTGAAGGTCATGCCGCTGACTTAAATAGTTCAGAGGAAGAGGCAGTGGTGAGACCGAGACAACAGCGAAGCCAAAGAGGGAGCAGGGGGCAAAAGCAGAACAGCCGCCGTCCAGAGAGTTCGCCTGCTATTGGCCAGCGCCAACAGGGACCCAGCACCCCAAAGGCATCTTCAAGGAGTTCCCTGGCATGGCACTTCTTCAAACAATGTGCTGAGGACAAGACCAGAGTGGTTTGCACGCTGTGCCATCAGACCCTGAGGCGAGGCATTAACGTTCTTAACCTGAGCACCACCTGCATGATCAGGCATCTACATGCAAAGCATGAACTGCAGTGGAGTACACACCTTAAAAACAAGGAACCCGCTCAGGCTCCCCTGCTCCCTCTACCGCTGCTGCCTCGGCTTCCGCCTCGAGAGGAATGTTGCTACCTGCCGAGCAGCAAACAGAGGATGTGCCACCGACACCACCACCACCACCGCCACCGTCACCTAGCGTCTCCACTATTTCACACAGCAGCGTTCAGCTCTCCATCTCTCAAACCTTTGAGAGGAAGCGCAAATTCCCACCTAGTCACCCTCGAGCCCTTGGCCTGAATGCCAGCATTTCTAAACTACTGGCCTTTGAAATGCTGTCATTCCGGCTGGTGGACACAGACAGCTTCAAACAGCTGATGGCCATGGCTGTCCCCCAGTATGTGGTTCCCAGCCGCCACTACTTCTCCAAGACAGCCGTGCCTTCCCTGCACATGCAAGTGTCCGATAAAATCAAGTGTGCACTGCGCAACGCCATTTGTGGCAAGGTCCACCTAACCACAGATACGTAGACCAGTAAGCACGGCCAGGGACACTATATCTCCCTAACTGCACACTGGGTAAATGTAGTGGCGGCTGGGCCCCAGGCAGAGAGTTCCTTGGCGCACGTCCTTCCGCCGCCAAGGATCACAGGGCATCATTCTTTGCCTCCTGTAGCCTCCTCCTCCTACTCGGCTTCCTCCTCCTCCTCCTCCTCCTCTGCTTCCACCAGCTCATCCAGTCAGCCACACACCTTCACCACCAACTTCAGCACAGCCCGGGGTAAACGTCAGCAGGCCATTCTGAAACTCATATGTTTGGGGGACAGGCCCCACACCGCGCAGGAGTTGTGGCGGGGTATTGAACAACAGACCGACCAGTGGTTGCTGCCGGTGGGCCTCAAGCCCGGCCTGGTGGTGTGCGATAATGGGCGAAATCTCGTGGCAGCTCTGGGACTAGCCGGTTTGACGCACATGCCTTGCCTGGCGCATGTGCTGAATTTGGTGGTGCAAAAGTTCATTCACAACTACCCAGACATGTCAGAGCTGCTGCATAAAGTGCGGGCCGTCTGTGCGCGCTTCCGGCGTTCACATCCTGCCGCTGCTCGCCTGTCACCGCTACAGCGGAACTTCGGCCTTCCCGCTCACCGCCTAATATGCGACGTGCCCACCCGGTGGAACTCCACCTTGCACATGCTGGAGAGACTGTGCGAGCAGCAGCAGGCCATAGTGAAGTTTCAGCTGCAGCACGCACGAGTCAGTCGCACTGCGGAACAGCACCACTTCCCCACCAATGATTGGGCCTCCATGCGAGACCTGTGTGCCCTGTTGCGCTGTTTAGAGTACGCCACCAACATGGCCAGTGGCGATGCCACAGTTATCAGCGTGACGATACCAATTCTATGTCTCCTAGAGAAAACGCTTAGGGCGATGATGGAAGAGGAGGTGGGCCAGGGCCAGGAGGAGGAGAAGGAGGATGACGGGTCGTTTTTAGCACTTTCAGGCCAGTCTGTTAGAAGTGGCTCAGAGGGAGGTTTTTTGCAACAGCAGAGGGCAGGTACAAATGTGGCCAGCCAGGGACCACTACTGGAGGATGAGGAGGATAAGGAGGAGGTGGAGGAGGATGAGGATGAAGCAGGTTCACAGCGGGGTGGCACCCAGCACAGCGCAGGCACATCCCTGGTGCGTGGCTGGGGGGATAAAGAGGATGATGACGATACGCCTCCCACAGAGGACAGCTTGTCCTTACCTCTGGGGAGCCTGGCACACATGAGCGATTACATGCTGCAGTGCCTGCGCAACGACAGCAGAGTTGCCCACATTTTAACGTGTGCTGACTACTCGGTGGCCACCCTGCTGGATCCACGGTACAAAGACAATGTGCCCACTTTACTTCCTGCACTGGAGCGTGATAGGAAGATGCGCGAGAACAAGCGCACACTGGTAGACGCGCTCCTGAGAGCATTCCCAACTGTCACAGGGGAACAGGTGGAAGGCCAAGGCAGAGGAGGAGCTAGAGGTCGCCCACGCAGCAGTGTCACGGCCAGCTCCTCTGAGGGCAGGGTTAGCATGGCAGAAATGTGGAAAAGTTTTGTCTCCACGGCACAGCTAACTGCCCCACCACCTGATACGGAACGTGTTAGCAGGAGGCAACATTTCACTAACATGGTTGAACAGTACATCTGCACACAACTCCACGTACTGACGGATGGTTCGGCCCCATTCAACTTCTGGGTTTCCAAATTGTCCACGTGGCCAGAATTAGCATGTTATGCCTTGGAGGTGCTGGCCTGCCCGGCGACCAGCGTTTTATCTGAACGTGTATTCAGCACGGCAGGGGGCGTCATTACTGACAAACGCAGCCGCCTGTCCGCAGCCAACGTGGACAAGCTGACGTTTATAAAAATGAACCAGGCATGGATCCCACAAGACCTGACCCTCCCTTGTGCAGAGTAGTCCTTAATAACTGCCTTAAACCATGTTGTCTTGGTCACTTCTTCATTGAAAAATCTATTTTTGAAATTAAGTAGGATCTTGGGGTGCAACCCAGAGTTGAATGAACCTTCCGTCTGTCTGGGTGCCGGAGCCAAAGTACATGAAAGTGTCCTTCTCCTGTGCTGGGTGATATGAATGTTATACTTGTGCTGTCTGACATGTCTCCTTTGTGTGGGTGCAGGGGGCCAAAGTCACTGAAAGCGGCCTTCTCCTGTGGTGGGTGATCGAAATGCCTGATTCTCTGCTGTGGGACCTCTCTCCTCCGTGTGGCTGCAGGGGTCAAGGTCTCTAAAAGTGCCCTTCTCCTGTGGTGGTTGATGTAAAACTGATGCTTGTGCTATCTGACCTGTCTCCTCTGTGTCGGTGCTAAGGCCTAAGTCACTGAAAGCGGCCTTCTCCTGTGCTGGCTGATATAAATGCCTGAATCTCTGCTGTGGGACCTCTCTCCTCCGTCTGGGTGCAGGGGTCAAAGTCTCTAAAAGTGCCCTTCTCCTGTGGTGGTTGATGTGAAACTGATGCTTGTGCTATCTGACCTGTCTCCTCTGTGTTGGTGCTAAGGCCTAAGTCACTGAAAGCGGCCTTCTGCTGTGCTGGCTGATATAAATGCCTGAATCTCTGCTGTGGGACCTCTCTCCTCCGTCTGGGTGCAGGGGTCAAAGTCTCTCAAAGTGGCCTTCTCTTGTGCTGGGTGATGTGA
This sequence comes from Bufotes viridis, assembly GCA_033119425.1. Taxonomy (NCBI): domain Eukaryota; kingdom Metazoa; phylum Chordata; class Amphibia; order Anura; family Bufonidae; genus Bufotes; species Bufotes viridis. Next base: position 92,206,463 of record CM065595.1, read on the forward strand.
AACTGATGCTTGTGCTATCTGACCTGTCTCCTCTGTGTCGGTGCTAAGGCCTAAGTCACTGAAAGCGGCCTTCTCCTGTGCTGGCTGATATAAATGCCTGAATCTCTGCTGTGGGACCTCTCTCCTCCGTCTGGGTGCAGGGGTCAAGGTCTCTAAAAGTGCCCTTCTCCTGTGGTGGTTGATGTGAAACTGATGCTTGTGCTATCTGACCTGTCTCCTCTGTGTCGGTGCTAAGGCCTAAGTCACTGAAAGCGGCCTTCTGCTGTGCTGGCTGATATAAATGCCTGAATCTCTGCTGTGGGACCTCTCTCCTCCGTCTGGGTGCAGGGGTCAAAGTCTCTCAAAGTGGCCTTCTCTTGTGCTGGGTGATGTGACACTGATGCTTGTGCTATCTGACCTGTCTCCTCTGTGTTGGTGCTAAGGCCTAAGTCACTGAAAGCGGCCTTCTCCTGTGCTGGCTGATATAAATGCCTGAATCTCTGCTGTGGGACCTCTCTCCTCTTTCTGGGTGCAGGGGTCAAAGTCTCTAAAAGTGCTCTTCTCCTGTGGTGGTTGATGTGAAACTGATGCTTGTGCTATCTGACCTGTCTCCTCTGTGTCGGTGCTAAGGCCTAAGTCACTGAAAGCGGCCTTCTCCTGTGCTGGCTGATATAAATGCCTGAATCTCTGCTGTGGGACCTCTCTCCTCTTTCTGGGTGCAGGGGTCAAAGTCTCTAAAAGTGCCCTTCTCCTGTGGTGGTTGATGTGAAACTGATGCTTGTGCTATCTGACCTGTCTCCTCTGTGTCGGTGCTAAGGCCTAAGTCACTGAAAGCGGCCTTCTCCTGTGCTGGCTGATATAAATGCCTGAATCTCTGCTGTGGGACCTCTCTCCTCTTTCTGGGTGCAGGGTCAAAGTCTCTAAAAGTGCCCTTCTCCTGTGGTGGTTGATGTGAAACTGATGCTTGTGCTATCTGACCTGTCTCCTCTGTGTCGGTGCTAAGGCCTAAGTCACTGAAAGCAGCCTTCTCCTGTGCTGGCTGATATAAATGCCTGAATCTCTGCTGTGGGACCTCTCTCCTCTTTCTGGGTGCCGGGTCAAAGTCTCTCAAAGTGGCCTTCTCTTGTGCTGGGTGATGTGAAACTGATGTTTGTGCCATCTGACATGGTTGCCGGGGTCCCATTAAATGATGGCCTACTCCTGTGGTGGGTGATCTAAATGCCTGATTCTCTGCTGTGAAACCTCTCTCCTCCGTCTGGGTGCAGGGGTCAAAGTACATGAAAGTGTCCTTCTCCTGTGCTGGGTGATATGAATGTTATACTTGTGCTGTCTGACATGTCTCCTTTGTGTGGGTGCAGGGGGCCAAAGTCACTGAAAGCGGCCTTCTCCTGTGGTGGGTGATCGAAATGCCTGATTCTCTGCTGTGGGACCTCTCTCCTCCGTGTGGCTGCAGGGGTCAAGGTCTCTAAAAGTGCCCTTCTCCTGTGGTGGTTGATGTAAAACTGATGCTTGTGCTATCTCACCTGTCTCCTCTGTGTCGGTGCTAAGGCCTAAGTCACTGAAAGCGGCCTTCTCCTGTGCTGGCTGATATACAGAAAATGCCTGAATCTCTGCTGTGGGACCTCTCTCCTCCGTCTGGGTGCAGGGGTCAAAGTCTCTCAAAGTGGCCTTCTCTTGTGCTGGGTGATGTGAAACTGATGCTTGTGCTATCTGACCTGTCTCCTCTGTGTCGGTGCTAAGGCCTAAGTCACTGAAAGCGGCCTTCTCCTGTGCTGGCTGATATAAATGCCTGAATCTCGGCTGTGGGACCTCTCTCCTCTTTCTGGGTGCAGTGGTCAAAGTCTCTAAAAGTGCCCTTCTCCTGTGGTGGTTGATGTGAAACTGATGCTTGTGCTATCTGACCTGTCTCCTCTGTGTCGGTGCTAAGGCCTAAGTCACTGAAAGCGGCCTTCTCCTGTGCTGGCTGATATAAATGCCTGAATCTCTGCTGTGGGACCTCTCTCCTCTTTCTGGGTGCAGGGTCAAAGTCTCTAAAAGTGCCCTACTCCTGTGGTGGTTGATGTGAAACTGATGCTTGTGCTATCTGACCTGTCTCCTCTGTGTCGGTGCTAAGGCCTAAGTCACTGAAAGCGGCCTTCTCCTGTGCTGGCTGATATAAATGCCTGAATCTCTGCTGTGGGACCTCTCTCCTCTTTCTGGGTGCAGGGGTCAAAGTCTCTAAAAGTGCCCTTCTCCTGTGGTGGTTGATGTGAAACTGATGCTTGTGTTATCTGACCTGTCTCCTCTGTGTCGGTGCTAAGGCCTAAGTCACTGAAAGCGGCCATCTCCTGTGCTGGCTGATATAAATGCCTGAATCTCTGCTGTGGGACCTCTCTCCTCTTTCTGGGTGCAGGGGTCAAAGTCTCTAAAAGTGCCCTTCTCCTGTGGTGGTTGATGTGAAACTGATGCTTGTGCTATCTGACCTGTCTCCTCTGTGTCGGTGCTAAGGCCTAAGTCACTGAAAGCAGCCTTCTCCTGTGCTGGCTGATATAAATGCCTGAATCTCTGCTGTGGGACCTATCTCCTCCGTCTGGGTGCAGGGGTCAAAGTCTCTCAAAGTGGCCTTCTCTTGTGCTGGGTGATGTGAAACTGATGTTTGTGCCATCTGACATGGTTGCCGGGGTCCCATTAAATGATGGCCTACTCCTGTGGTGGGTGATCTAAATGCCTGATTCTCTGCTGTGAAACCTCTCCCCTCCGTCTGAGTGCAGGGGTCAAAGTACATGAAAGTGTCCTTCTCCTGTGCTGGGTGATATGAATGTTATACTTGTGCTGTCTGACATGTCTCCTTTGTGTGAGTGCAGGGGGCCAAAGTCACTGAAAGCGGCCTTCTCCTGTGGTGGGTGATCGAAATGCCTGATTCTCTGCTGTGGGACCTCTCTCCTCCGTGTGGCTGCAGGGGTCAAGGTCTCTAAAAGTGCCCTTCTCCTGTGGTGGTTGATGTAAAACTGATGCTTGTGCTATCTGACCTGTCTCCTCTGTGTCGGTGCTGAGGCCTAAGTCACTGAAAGCGGCCTTCTCCTGTGCTGGCTGATATAAATGCCTGAATCTCTGCTGTGGGACCTCTCTCCTCTTTCTGGGTGCAGGGGTCAAAGTCTCTAAAAGTGCCCTTCTCCTGTGGTGGTTGATGTGAAACTGATGCTTGTGCTATCTGACCTGTCTCCTCTGTGTCGGTGCTAAGGCCTAAGTCACTGAAAGCAGCCTTCTCCTGTGCTGGCTGATATAAATGCCTGAATCTCTGCTGTGGGACCTATCTCCTCCGTCTGGGTGCAGGGGTCAAAGTCTCTCAAAGTGGCCTTCTCTTGTGCTGGGTGATGTGAAACTGATGTTTGTGCCATCTGAGATGGTTGCCGGGGTCCCATTAAATGATGGCCTACTCCTGTGGTGGGTGATCTAAATGCCTGATTCTCTGCTGTGAAACCTCTCTCCTCCGTCTGGGTGCAGGGGTCAAAGTACATGAAAGTGTCCTTCTCCTGTGCTGGGTGATATGAATGTTATACTTGTGCTGTCTGACATGTCTCCTTTGTGTGGGTGCAGGGGGCCAAAGTCACTGAAAGCGGCCTTCTCCTGTGGTGGGTGATCGAAATGCCTGATTCTCTGCTGTGGGACCTCTCTCCTCCGTGTGGCTGCAGGGGTCAAGGTCTCTAAAATTGCCCTTCTCCTGTGGTGGTTGATGTAAAACTGATGCTTGTGCTATCTGACCTGTCTCCTCTGTGTCGGTGCTAAGGCCTAAGTCACTGAAAGCGGCCTTCTCCTGTGCTGGCTGATATAAATGCCTGAATCTCTGCTGTGGGACCTATCTCCTCCGTCTGGGTGCAGGGGTCAAAGTCTCTCAAAGTGGCCTTCTCTTGTGCTGGGTGATGTGAAACTGATGTTTGTGCCATCTGACATGGTTGCCGGGGTCCCATTAAATGATGGCCTACTCCTGTGGTGGTTGATCTAAATGCCTGATTCTCTGCTGTGAAACCTCTCTCCTCCGTCTGGGTGCAGGGGTCAAAGTACATGAAAGTGTCCTTCTCCTGTGCTGGGTGATGTGAATGTTATACTTGTGCTGTCTGACATGTGTAGTGTACGGGAGTTGTACTGCCCGTCACTACGGAAGGGTCACTTGGCTGCTGTCGCTCCTCTCATTTTAGGAGGAGGCTGGTAAAGGTCCTATTTGTACCATGCAATGTAAATCAATGTAATTTATGGTATTTGATTCCCCTGTTACTGTGAAATGTGCTATGGGCAGGCCGGCTAGGGATGTAATTCCAGCTCTAGTCACTAGAGGGAGCTAGGTTGCCCTAGTCTATATAAGGCCCAGTCAGGGGAAGGGAAGGCAGTCTAGAGTATGCCTTAGACAAGTGCAGGCCATGTGCCTGTGAAGGCCAAACCCAGGCCTTATGGCCTGTGAGGAATCCACCCTAGGAAGATGGTGCCCTAGGAGAAGGAGTGCAGACCCTGGAGTCTGTGAAGGCCACCTGTCTCAGGCCTAGGCGAGTTCAGCAGAAGTCAACCTGGAGGCAATCCCTAGAGCAAGAGGTACTAAATGTCAAGAGGAGGTACATTATAAACTGGAGATTCGAGGATATAAGCCAGAAGTAGGGCATTGGGGCCTTGAAGCATCAATTCCAGTCAGGACGAGTCAGGAAGAAAGTAAGGTTCACCTGCAATTCCAAGTCCTGTATTATCACCCTCTGTTTTACCTTGCTGGATGTAAGACCACTGCAATTGTGATTGTCTGCAAAAAGGAACTGTTGGAAAGACTGCTTACTGTATCATCACTGTTTTCAGTAAAGTTGGAATTCTGTTTTCAAGTTACAAGTCTGCACCTCTGTTATTCCTACTATAAATACGGTGTGCCACCGTTTACTGGCACTGGCGTCACGACACCTCAGGGACCCAGCCATAGGCACGTTAAACTACAACACCAAGGGCACCTCACATTCCACCTGGCTGTGTCCCGCAAGAACCCAGAGAGTGCCCCAGAGGAACAGCGTGCCGGCCTCTCCATCACTGGCATTCCCCAGGTTAGTTCCATACATTGCCCTGACTTGGGGATGCTACACATGTCTCCTTTGTGTGGGTGCAGGGGGCCAAAGTCACTGAAAGCGGCCTTCTCCTGTGGTGGGTTATCGAAATGCCTGATTCTCTGCTGTGGGACCTCTCTCCTCCGTGTGGCTGCAGGGGTCAAGGTCTCTAAAAGTGCCCTTCTCCTGTGGTGGTTGATGTAAAACTGATGCTTGTGCTATCTCACCTGTCTCCTCTGTGTCGGTGCTAAGGCCTAAGTCACTGAAAGCGGCCTTCTCCTGTGCTGGCTGATATAAATGCCTGAATCTCTGCTGTGGGACCTCTCTCCTCCGTCTGGGTGCAGGGGTCAAAGTCTCTCAAAGTGGCCTTCTCTTGTGCTGGGTGATGCGAAACTGATGCTTGTGCTATCTGACCTGTCTCCTCTGTGTCGGTGCTAAGGCCTAAGTCACTGAAAGCGGCCTTCTCCTGTGCTGGCTGATATAAATGCCTGATTCTCTGCTGTGAAAACCCCTCTCCTCCCCCTGGGTGCAGGGGTCAAAGTCTCTCAAAGTGGCCTTCTCTTGTGCTGGGTGATGTGAAGCTGATGTTTGTGCCATCTGACATGGTTGCCGGGGTCCCATTAAATGGTGGCCTACTCCTGTGGTGGGTGATCTAAATGTATGATTCTCTGCTGTGAAAACTCCTCTCCTCCGCCTGGGTGCAGGGGTCAAAGTCTCTCAAAGTGGCCTTCTCTTGTGCTGGGTGATGTGAAGCTGATGTTTGTGCCATCTGACATGGTTGTCGGGGTCCCATTAAATGGTGGCCTACTCCTGTGGTGGGTGATCTAAATGCATGATTCTCTGCTGTGAAAACCTCTCTCCTCCGCCTGGGTGCAGGGGCCAAAGTTTCTCAAAGTGGCCTTCCCTTGTGCTGGGTGATATGAAGCTGATGTTTGTGCCATCTGACATGGTTGCCGGGGTCCCATTAAATGGTGGCCTACTCCTGTGGTGGGTGATCTAAATGCCTGATTCTCTGCTGTGAAAACCCCTCTCCTCCGCCTGGGTGCAGGGGTCAAAGTCTCTCAAAGTGGCCTTCTCTTGTGCTGGGTGATGTGAAGCTGATGTTTGTGCCATCTGACATGGTTGCCGGGTCCCATTAAATGGTGGCCTACTCCTGTGGTGGGTGATCTAAATGCATGATTCTCTGCTGTCAAAACCTCTCTCCTCCGTCTGGGTGCAGGGGTCAAAGTCTCTCAAAGTGGCCTTCTCTTGTGCTGGGTGATGTGAAGCTGATGTTTGTGCCATCTGACATGGTTGCCGGGGTCCCATTAAATGGTGGCCTACTCCTGTGGTGGGTGATATAAATGCCTGATTCTCTGCTGTGAAAACCCCTCTCCTCCGCCTGGGTGCAGGGGTCAAAGTCTCTCAAAGTGGCCTTCTCTTGTGCTGGGTGATGTGAAGCTGATGTTTGTGCCATCTGACATGGTTGCCGGGGTCCCATTAAATGGTGGCCTACTCCTGTGGTGGGTGATCTAAATGCCTGATTCTCTGCTGTGAAAACCCTCTCCTCTGCCTGGGTGCAGGGGTCAAAGTCTCTCAAAGTGGCCTTCTCTTGTGCTGGGTGATGTGAAGCTGATGTTTGTGCCATCTGACATGGTTGCCGGGGTCCCATTAAATGGTGGCCTACTCCTGTGGTGGGTGATCTAAATGCCTGATTCTCTGCTGTGAAAACCCCTCTCCTCCGCTCTGGGTGCAGGGGTCAAAGTCTCTCAAAGTGGCCTTCTCTTGTGCTGGGTGATGTGAAGCTGATGTTTGTGCCATCTGACATGGTTGCCGGGGTCCCATTAAATGGTGGCCTACTCCTGTGGTGGGTGATCTAAATGCCTGATTCTCTGCTGTGAAAACCCTCTCCTCCGCCTGGGTGCAGGGGTCAAAGTCTCTCAAAGTGGCCTTCTCTTGTGCTGGGTGATGTGAAGCTGATGTTTGTGCCATCTGACATGGTTGCCGGGGTCCCATTAAATGGTGGCCTACTCCTGTGGTGGGTGATCTAAATGCATGATTCTCTGCTGTCAAAACCTCTCTCCTCCGTCTGGGTGCAGGGGTCAAAGTCTCTCAAAGTGGCCTTCTCTTGTGCTGGGTGATGTGAAACTGATGTTTGTGCCATCTGACATGGTTGCCGGGGTCCCATTAAATGATGGCCTACTCCTGTGGTGGGTGATCTAAATGCCTGATTCTCTGCTGTGAAACCTCTCTCCTCCGTCTGGGTGCAGGGGTCAAAGTACATGAAAGTGTCCTTCTCCTGTGCTGGGTGATATGAATGTTATACTTGTGCTGTCTGACATGTCTCCTTTGTGTGGGTGCAGGGGGCCAAAGTCACTGAAAGCGGCCTTCTCCTGTGGTGGGTGATCGAAATGCCTGATTCTCTGCTGTGGGACCTCTCTCCTCTGTGTGGCTGCAGGGGTCAAGGTCTCTAAAAGTGCCCTTCTCCTGTGGTGGTTGATGTAAAACTGATGCTTGTGCTATCTCACCTGTCTCCTCTGTGTCGGTGCTAAGGCCTAAGTCACTGAAAGCGGCCTTCTCCTGTGCTGGCTGATATAAATGCCTGAATCTCTGCTGTGGGACCTCTCTCCTCTGTCTGGGTGCAGGGGACAAAGTCTCTCAAAGTGGCCTTCTCTTGTGCTGGGTGATGCGAAACTGATGCTTGTGCAATCTGACCTGTCTCCTCTGTGTCGGTGCTAAGGCCTAAGTCACTGAAAGCGGCCTTCTCCTGTGCTGGCTGATATAAATGCCTGAATCTCTGCTGTGGGACCTCTCTCCTCCGTCTGGTTGCAGGGGTCAAAGTCTCTCAAAGTGGCCTTCTCTTGTGCTGGGTGATGTGAAGCTGATGTTTGTGCCATCTGACATGGTTGCCGGGGTCCCATTAAATGGTGGCCTACTCCTGTGGTGGGTGATCTAAATGCCTGATTCTCTGCTGTGAAAACTCCTCTCCTCCGCCTGGGTGCAGGGGTCAAAGTCTCTCAAAGTGGCCTTCTCTTGTGCTGGGTGATGTGAAGCTGATGTTTGTGCCATCTGACATGGTTGCCGGGGTCCCATTAAATGGTGGCCTACTCCTGTGGTGGGTGATCTAAATGCCTGATTCTCTGCTGTGAAAACCCCTCTCCTCCGCCTGGGTGCAGGGGTCAAAGTCTCTCAAAGTGGCCTTCTCTTGTGCTGGGTGATGTGAAGCTGATGTTTGTGCCATCTGACATGGTTGCCGGGGTCCCATTAAATGGTGGCCTACTCCTGTGGTGGGTGATCTAAATGTCTGATTCTCTGCTGTGAAAACCCCTCTCCTCCGCCTGGGTGCAGGGGTCAAAGTCTCTCAAAGTGGCCTTCTCTTGTGCTGGGTGATGTGAAGCTGATGTTTGTGCCATCTGACATGGTTGCCGGGGTCCCATTAAATGGTGGCCTACTCCTGTGGTGGGTGATCTAAATGCATGATTCTCTGCTGTGAAAACCTCTCTCCTCCGCCTGGGTGCAGGGGCCAAAGTCTCTCAAAGTGGCCTTCCCTTGTGCTGGGTGATGTGAAGCTGATGTTTGTGCCATCTGACATGGTTGCCGGGGTCCCATTAAATGGTGGCCTACTCCTGTGGTGGGTGATCTAAATGCCTGATTCTCTGCTGTGAAAACCCCTCTCCTCCGCCTGGGTGCAGGGGTCAAAGTCTCTCAAAGTGGCCTTCTCTTGTGCTGGGTGATGTGAAGCTGATGTTTGTGCCATCTGACATGGTTGCCGGGGTCCCATTAAATGGTGGCCTACTCCTGTGGTGGGTGATCTAAATGCATGATTCTCTGCTGTCAAAACCTCTCTCCTCCGTCTGGGTGCAGGGGTCAAAGTCTCTCAAAGTGGCCTTCTCTTGTGCTGGGTGATGTGAAACTGATGCTTGTGCTATCTGACCTTTCTCCTCTGTGTCGGTGCTAAGGCCTAAGTCACTGAAAGCGGCCTTCTCCTGTGCTGGCTGATATAAATGCCTGAATCTCTGCTGTGGGACCTCTCTCCTCTTTCTGGGTGCAGGTGTCAAAGTCTCTAAAAGTGCCCTTCTCCTGTGGTGGTTGATGTGAAACTGATGCTAGTGCTATCTGACCTGTCTCCTCTGTGTCGGTGCTAAGGCCTAAGTCACTGAAAGCGGCCTTCTCCTGTGCTGGCTGATATAAATGCCTGAATCTCTGCTGTGGGACCTCTCTCCTCTTTCTGGGTGCAGGGGTCAAAGTCTCTAAAAGTGCCCTTCTCCTGTGGTGGTTGATGTGAAACTGATGCTTGTGCTATCTGACCTGTCTCCTCTGTGTCGGTGCTAAGGCCTAAGTCACTGAAAGCAGCCTTCTCCTGTGCTGGCTGATATAAATGCCTGAATCTCTGCTGTGGGACCTATCTCCTCCGTCTGGGTGCAGGGGTCAAAGTCTCTCAAAGTGGCCTTCTCTTGTGCTGGGTGATGTGAAACTGATGTTTGTGCCATCTGAGATGGTTGCCGGGGTCCCATTAAATGATGGCCTACTCCTGTGGTGGGTGATCTAAATGCCTGATTCTCTGCTGTGAAACCTCTCTCCTCCGTCTGGGTGCAGGGGTCAAAGTACATGAAAGTGTCCTTCTCCTGTGCTGGGTGATATGAATGTTATACTTGTGCTGTCTGACATGTCTCCTTTGTGTGGGTGCAGGGGGCCAAAGTCACTGAAAGCGGCCTTCTCCTGTGGTGGGTGATCGAAATGCCTGATTCTCTGCTGTGGGACCTCTCTCCTCCGTGTGGCTGCAGGGGTCAAGGTCTCTAAAATTGCCCTTCTCCTGTGGTGGTTGATGTAAAACTGATGCTTGTGCTATCTGACCTGTCTCCTCTGTGTCGGTGCTAAGGCCTAAGTCACTGAATGCGGCCTTCTCCTGTGCTGGCTGATATAAATGCCTGAATCTCTGCTGTGGGACCTATCTCCTCCGTCTGGGTGCAGGGGTCAAAGTCTCTCAAAGTGGCCTTCTCTTGTGCTGGGTGATGTGAAACTGATGTTTGTGCCATCTGACATGGTTGCCGGGGTCCCATTAAATGATGGCCTACTCCTGTGGTGGTTGATCTAAATGCCTGATTCTCTGCTGTGAAACCTCTCTCCTCCGTCTGGGTGCAGGGGTCAAACTACATGAAAGTGTCCTTCTCCTGTGCTGGGTGATATGAATGTTATACTTGTGCTGTCTGACATGTCTCCTTTGTGTGGGTGCAGGGGGCCAAAGTCACTGAAAGCGGCCTTCTCCTGTGGTGGGTGATCAAAATGCCTGATTCTCTGCTGTGGGACCTCTCTCCTCCGTGTGGCTGCAGGGGTCAAGGTCTCTAAAAGTGCCCTTCTCCTGTGGTGGTTGATGTAAAACTGATGCTTGTGCTATCTCACCTGTCTCCTCTGTGTCGGTGCTAAGGCCTAAGTCACTGAAAGCGGCCTTCTCCTGTGCTGGCTGATATAAATGCCTGAATCTCTGCTGTGGGACCTCTCTCCTCCGTCTGGGTGCAGGGGTCAAAGTCTCTCAAAGTGGCCTTCTCTTGTGCTGGGTGATGCGAAACTGATGCTTGTGCTATCTGACCTGTCTCCTCTGTGTCGGTGCTAAGGCCTAAGTCACTGAAAGCGGCCTTCTCCTGTGCTGGCTGATATAAATGCCTGAATCTCTGCTGTGGGACCTCTCTCCTCCGTCTGGGTGCAGGGGTCAAAGTCTCTCAAAGTGGCCTTCTCTTGTGCTGGGTGATGTGAAGCTGATGTTTGTGCCATCTGACATGGTTGCCGGGGTCCCATTAAATGGTGGCCTACTCCTGTGGTGGGTGATCTAAATGCCTGATTCTCTGCTGTGAAAACTCCTCTCCTCCGCCTGGGTGCAGGGGTCAAAGTCTCTCAAAGTGGCCTTCTCTTGTGCTGGGTGATGTGAAGCTGATGTTTGTGCCATCTGACATGGTTGCCGGGGTCCCATTAAATGGTGGCCTACTCCTGTGGTGGGTGATCTAAATGCCTGATTCTCTGCTGTGAAAACCCCTCTCCTCCGCCTGGGTGCAGGGGTCAAAGTCTCTCAAAGTGGCCTTCTCTTGTGCTGGGTGATGTGAAGCTGATGTTTGTGCCATCTGACATGGTTGCCGGGGTCCCATTAAATGGTGGCCTACTCCTGTGGTGGGTGATCTAAATGTCTGATTCTCTGCTGTAAAAACCCGTCTCCTCCGCCTGGGTGCAGGGGTCAAAGTCTCTCAAAGTGGCCTTCTCTTGTGCTGGGTGATGTGAAGCTGATGTTTGTGCCATCTGACATGGTTGCCGGGGTCCCATTAAATGGTGGCCTACTCCTGTGGTGGGTGATCTAAATGCATGATTCTCTGCTGTGAAAACCTCTCTCCTCCGCCTGGGTGCAGGGGCCAAAGTCTCTCAAAGTGGCCTTCCCTTGTGCTGGGTGATGTGAAGCTGATGTTTGTGCCATCTGACATGGTTGCCGGGGTCCCATTAAATGGTGGCCTACTCCTGTGGTGGGTGATCTAAATGCCTGATTCTCTGCTGTGAAAACCCCTCTCCTCCGCCTGGGTGCAGGGGTCAAAGTCTCTCAAAGTGGCCTTCTCTTGTGCTGGGTGATGTGAAGCTGATGTTTGTGCCATCTGACATTGTTGCCGGGGTCCCATTAAATGGTGGCCTACTCCTGTGGTGGGTGATCTAAATGCATGATTCTCTGCTGTCAAAACCTCTCTCCTCCGTCTGGGTGCAGGGGTCAAAGTCTCTCAAAGTGGCCTTCTCTTGTGCTGGTTGATGTGAAACTGATGCTTGTGCTATCTGACCTTTCTCCTCTGTGTCGGTGCTAAGGCCTAAGTCACTGAAAGTGGCCTTCTCCTGTGCTGGCTGATATAAATGCCTGAATCTCTGCTGTGGGACCTCTCTCCTCTTTCTGGGTGCAGGGGTCAAAGTCTCTAAAAGTGCCCTTCTCCTGTGGTGGTTGATGTGAAACTGATGCTAGTGCTATCTGACCTGTCTCCTCTGTGTCGGTGCTAAGGCCTAAGTCACTGAAAGCGGCCTTCTCCTGTGCTGGCTGATATAAATGCCTGAATCTCTGCTGTGGGACCTCTCTCCTCTTTCTGGGTGCAGGGGTCAAAGTCTCTAAAAGTGCCCTTCTCCTGTGGTGGTTGATGTGAAACTGATGCTTGTGCTATCTGACCTGTCTCCTCTGTGTCGGTGCTAAGGCCTAAGTCACTGAAAGCAGCCTTCTCCTGTGCTGGCTGATATAAATGCCTGAATCTCTGCTGTGGGAACCTATCTCCTCCGTCTGGGTGCAGGGGTCAAAGTCTCTCAAAGTGGCCTTCTCTTGTGCTGGGTGATGTGAAGCTGATGTTTGTGCCATCTGACATTGTTGCCGGGGTCCCATTAAATGGTGGCCTACTCCTGTGGTGGGTGATCTAAATGCATGATTCTCTGCTGTCAAAACCTCTCTCCTCCGTCTGGGTGCAGGGGTCAAAGTCTCTCAAAGTGGCCTTCTCTTGTGCTGGGTGATGTGAAGCTGATGTTTGTGCCATCTGACATGGTTGCCGGGGTCCCATTAAATGGTGGCCTACTCCTGTGGTGGGTGATATAAATGCCTGATTCTCTGCTGTGAAAACCCCTCTCCTCCGCCTGGGTGCAGGGGTCAAAATCTCTCAAAGTGGCCTTCTCTTTTGCTGGGTGATGTGAAGCTGATGTTTGTGCCATCTGACATGGTTGCCGGGGTCCCATTAAATGGTGGCCTACTCCTGTGGTGGGTGATCTAAATGCCTGATTCTCTGCTGTGAAAACCCCTCTCCTCCGCCTTGGTGCAGGGGTCAAAGTCTCTCAAAGTGGCCTTCTCTTGTGCTGGGTGATGTGAAGCTGATGTTTGTGCCATCTGACATGGTTGCCGGGGTCCCATTAAATGGTGGCCTACTCCTGTGGTGGGTGATCTAAATGCCTGATTCTCTGCTGTGAAAACCCCTCTCCTCCGCCTGGGTGCAGGGGTCAAAAGTCTCTCAAAGTGGCCTTCTCTTGTGCTGGGTGATGTGAAGCTGATGTTTGTGCCATCTGACATGGTTGCCGGGGTCCCATTAAATGGTGGCCTACTCCTGTGGTGGGTGATCTAAATGCCTGATTCTCTGCTGTGAAAACCCCTCTCCTCCGCCTGGGTGCAGGGGTCAAAGTCTCTCAAAGTGGCCTTCTCTTGTGCTGGGTGATGTGAAGCTGATGTTTGTGCCATCTGACATGGTTGCCGGGGTCCCATTAAATGGTGGCCTACTCCTGTGGTGGGTGATCTAAATGCATGATTCTCTGCTGTGAAAACCTCTCTCCTCCGTCTGGGTGCAGGGGTCAAAGTCTCTCAAAGTGGCCTTCTCTTGTGCTGGGTGATGTGAAGCTGATGTTTGTGCCATCTGACATGGTTGCCGGGGTCCCATTAAATGGTGGCCTACTCCTGTGGTGGGTGATATAAATGCCTGATTCTCTGCTGTGAAAACCCCTCTCCTCCGCCTGGGTGCAGGGGTCAAAGTCTCTCAAAGTGGCCTTCTCTTGTGCTGGGTGATGTGAAGCTGATGTTTGTGCCATCTGACATGGTTGCCGGGGTCCCATTAAATGGTGGCCTACTCCTGTGGTGGGTGATCTAAATGCCTGATTCTCTGCTGTGAAAACCCCTCTCCTCTGCCTTGGTGCAGGGGTCAAAGTCTCTCAAAGTGGCCTTCTCTTGTGCTGGGTGATGTGAAGCTGATGTTTGTGCCATCTGACATGGTTGCCGGGGTCCCATTAAATGGTGGCCTACTCCTGTGGTGGGTGATCTAAATGCCTGATTCTCTGCTGTGAAAACCCCTCTCCTCCGCCTGGGTGCAGGGGTCAAAGTCTCTCAAAGTGGCCTTCTCTTGTGCTGGGTGATGTGAAGCTGATGTTTGTGCCATCTGACATGGTTGCCGGGGTCCCATTAAATGGTGGCCTACTCCTGTGGTGGGTGATCTAAATGCCTGATTCTCTGCTGTGAAAACCCCTCTCCTCCGCCTGGGTGCAGGGGTCAAAGTCTCTCAAAGTGGCCTTCTCTTGTGCTGGGTGATGTGAAGCTGATGTTTGTGCCATCTGACATGGTTGCCGGGGTCCCATTAAATGGTGGCCTACTCCTGTGGTGGGTGATCTAAATGCATGATTCTCTGCTGTCAAAACCTCTCTCCTCCGTCTCGGTGCAGGGGTCAAAGTCTCTCAAAGTGGCCTTCTCTTGTGCTGGGTGATGTGAAACTGATGTTTGTGCCATCTGACATGGTTGCCGGGGTCCCATTAAATGATGGCCTACTCCTGTGGTGGGTGATCTAAATGCCTGATTCTCTGCTGTGAAAACCCCTCTCCTCCGCCTGGGTGCAGGGGTCAAAGTCTCTCAAAGTGGCCTTCTCTTGTGCTGGGTGATGTGAAGCTGATGTTTGTGCCATCTGACATTGTTGCCGGGGTCCCATTAAATGGTGGCCTACTCCTGTGGTGGGTGATCTAAATGCATGATTCTCTGCTGTCAAAACCTCTCTCCTCCGTCTGGGTGCAGGGGTCAAAGTCTCTCAAAGTGGCCTTCTCTTGTGCTGGGTGATGTGAAACTGATGCTTGTGCTATCTGACCTTGTCTCCTCTGTGTCGGTGCTAAGGCCTAAGTCACTGAAAGTGGCCTTCTCCTGTGCTGGCTGATATAAATGCCTGAATCTCTGCTGTGAAGACCTCTCTCCTCTTTCTGGGTGCAGGGGTCAAAGTCTCTAAAAGTGCCCTTCTCCTGTGGTGGTTGATGTGAAACTGATGCTTGTGCTATCTGACCTGTCTCCTCTGTGTCGGTGCTAAGGCCTAAGTCACTGAAAGCAGCCTTCTCCTGTGCTGGCTGATATAAATGCCTGAATCTCTGCTGTGGGACCTATCTCCTCCGTCTGGGTGCAGGGTCAAAGTCTCTCAAAGTGGCCTTCTCTTGTGCTGGGTGATGTGAAGCTGATGTTTGTGCCATCTGACATGGTTGCCGGGGTCCCATTAAATGGTGGCCTACTCCTGTGGTGGGTGATCTAAATGCATGATTCTCTGCTGTCAAAACCTCTCTCCTCCGTCTGGGTGCAGGGGTCAAAGTCTCTCAAAGTGGCCTTCTCTTGTGCTGGGTGATGTGAAGCTGATGTTTGTGCCATCTGACATGGTTGCCGGGGTCCCATTAAATGGTGGCCTACTCCTGTGGTGGGTGATATAAATGCCTGATTCTCTGCTGTGAAAACCCCTCTCCTCCGCCTGGGTGCAGGGGTCAAAATCTCTCAAAGTGGCCTTCTCTTGTGCTGGGTGATGTGAAGCTGATGTTTGTGCCATCTGACATGGTTGCCGGGGTCCCATTAAATGGTGGCCTACTCCTGTGGTGGGTGATCTAAATGCCTGATTCTCTGCTGTGAAAACCCCTCTCCTCCGCCTGGGTGCAGGGTCAAAGTCTCTCAAAGTGGCCTTCTCTTGTGCTGGGTGATGTGAAGCTGATGTTTGTGCCATCTGACATGGTTGCCGGGGTCCCATTAAATGGTGGCCTACTCCTGTGGTGGGTGATCTAAATGCCTGATTCTCTGCTGTGAAAACCCCTCTCCTCCGCCTGGGTGCAGGGGTCAAAGTCTCTCAAAGTGGCCTTCTCTTGTGCTGGGTGATGTGAAGCTGATGTTTGTGCCATCTGACATGGTTGCCGGGGTCCCATTAAATGGTGGCCTACTCCTGTGGTGGGTGATCTAAATGCCTGATTCTCTGCTGTGAAAACCCCTCTCCTCCGCCTGGGTGCAGGGGTCAAAGTCTCTCAAAGTGGCCTTCTCTTGTGCTGGGTGATGTGAAGCTGATGTTTGCGCCATCTGACATGGTTGCCGGGGTCCCATTAAATGGTGGCCTACTCCTGTGGTGGGTGATCTAAATGCATGATTCTCTGCTGTCAAAACCTCTCTCCTCCGTCTGGGTGCAGGGGTCAAAGTCTCTCAAAGTGGCCTTCTCTTGTGCTGGGTGATGTGAAGCTGATGTTTGTGCCATCTGACATGGTTGCCGGGGTCCCATTAAATGGTGGCCTACTCCTGTGGTGGGTGATATAAATGCCTGATTCTCTGCTGTGAAAACCCCTCTCCTCCGCCTGGGTGCAGGGGTCAAAGTCTCTCAAAGTGGCCTTCTCTTGTGCTGGGTGATGTGAAGCTGATGTTTGTGCCATCTGACATGGTTGCCGGGGTCCCATTAAATGGTGGCCTACTCCTGTGGTGGGTGATCTAAATGCCTGATTCTCTGCTGTGAAAACCCCTCTCCTCCGCCTGGGTGCAGGGGTCAAAGTCTCTCAAAGTGGCCTTCTCTTGTGCTGGGTGATGTGAAGCTGATGTTTGTGCCATCTGACATGGTTGCCGGGGTCCCATTAAATGGTGGCCTACTCCTGTGGTGGGTGATCTAAATGCCTGATTCTCTGCTGTGAAAACCCCTCTCCTCTGCCTTGGTGCAGGGGTCAAAGTCTCTCAAAGTGGCCTTCTCTTGTGCTGGGTGATGTGAAGCTGATGTTTGTGCCATCTGACATGGTTGCCGGGGTCCCATTAAATGGTGGCCTACTCCTGTGGTGGGTGATCTAAATGCCTGATTCTCTGCTGTGAAAACCCCTCTCCTCCGCCTGGGTGCAGGGGTCAAAGTCTCTCAAAGTGGCCTTCTCTTGTGCTGGGTGATGTGAAGCTGATGTTTGTGCCATCTGACATGGTTGCCGGGGTCCCATTAAATGGTGGCCTACTCCTGTGGTGGGTGATCTAAATGCCTGATTCTCTGCTGTGAAAACCCCTCTCCTCCGCCTGGGTGCAGGGGTCAAAGTCTCTCAAAGTGGCCTTCTCTTGTGCTGGGTGATGTGAAGCTGATGTTTGTGCCATCTGACATGGTTGCCGGGGTCCCATTAAATGGTGGCCTACTCCTGTGGTGGGTGATCTAAATGCATGATTCTCTGCTGTCAAAACCTCTCTCCTCCGTCTCGGTGCAGGGGTCAAAGTCTCTCAAAGTGGCCTTCTCTTGTGCTGGGTGATGTGAAACTGATGTTTGTGCCATCTGACATGGTTGCCGGGGTCCCATTAAATGATGGCCTACTCCTGTGGTGGTTGATCTAAATGCCTGATTCTCTGCTGTGAAACCTCTCTCCTCCGTCTGGGTGCAGGGGTCAAAGTACATGAAAGTGTCCTTCTCCTGTGCTGGGTGATATGAATGTTATACTTGTGCTGTCTGACATGTCTCCTTTGTGTGGGTGTAGGGTGCCAAAGTCACTGAAAGCGGCCTTCTCCTGTGGTGGGTGATCGAAATGCCGGATTCTCTGCTGTGGGACCTCTCTCCTCCTTCTCCTGTGCTGGGTGATATGAATGTTATACTTGTGCTGTCTGACATGTCTCCTTTGTGTGGCTGCAGGGGTCAAGGTCTCTAAAAGTGCCCTTCTCCTGTGGTGGTTGATGTAAAACTGATGCTTGTGCTATCTCACATGTCTCCTCTGTGTCGGTGCTAAGGCCTAAGTCACTGAAAGCGGCCTTCTCCTGTGCTGGCTGATATAAATGCCTGAATCTCTGCTGTGGGACCTCTCTCCTCCGTCTGGGTGCAGGGGTCAAAGTCTCTCAAAGTGGCCTTCTCTTGTGCTGGGTGATGCGAAACTGATGCTTGTGCTATCTGACCTGTCTCCTCTGTGTCGGTGCTAAGGCCTAAGTCACTGAAAGCGGCCTTCTCCTGTGCTGGCTGATATAAATGCCTGAATCTCTGCTGTGGGACCTCTCTCCTCCGTCTGGGTGCAGGGGTCAAAGTCTCTCAAAGTGGCCTTCTCTTGTGCTGGGTGATGTGAAGCTGATGTTTGTGCCATCTGACATGGTTGCCGGGGTCCCATTAAATGGTGGCCTACTCCTGTGGTGGGTGATCTAAATGCCTGATTCTCTGCTGTGAAAACTCCTCTCCTCCGCCTGGGTGCAGGGGTCAAAGTCTCTCAAAGTTGCCTTCTCTTGTGCTGGGTGATGTGAAGCTGATGTTTGTGCCATCTGACATGGTTGCCGGGGTCCCATTAAATGGTGGCCTACTCCTGTGGTGGGTGATCTAAATGCCTGATTCTCTGCTGTGAAAACCCCTCTCCTCCGCCTGGGTGCAGGGGTCAAAGTCTCTCAAAGTGGCCTTCTCTTGTGCTGGGTGATGTGAAGCTGATGTTTGTGCCATCTGACATGGTTGCCGGGGTCCCATTAAATGGTGGCCTACTCCTGTGGTGGGTGATCTAAATGTCTGATTCTCTGCTGTGAAAACCCCTCTCCTCCGCCTGGGTGCAGGGGTCAAAGTCTCTCAAAGTGGCCTTCTCTTGTGCTGGGTGATGTGAAGCTGATGTTTGTGCCATCTGACATGGTTGCCGGGGTCCCATTAAATGGTGGCCTACTCCTGTGGTGGGTGATCTAAATGCATGATTCTCTGCTGTGAAAACCTCTCTCCTCCGCCTGGGTGCAGGGGCCAAAGTCTCTCAAAGTGGCCTTCCCTTGTGCTGGGTGATGTGAAGCTGATGTTTGTGCCATCTGACATGGTTGCCGGGGTCCCATTAAATGGTGGCCTACTCCTGTGGTGGGTGATCTAAATGCCTGATTCTCTGCTGTGAAAACCCCTCTCCTCCGCCTGGGTGCAGGGGTCAAAGTCTCTCAAAGTGGCCTTCTCTTGTGCTGGGTGATGTGAAGCTGATGTTTGTGCCATCTGACATGGTTGCCGGGGTCCCATTAAATGGTGGCCTACTCCTGTGGTGGGTGATCTAAATGCATGATTCTCTGCTGTCAAAACCTCTCTCCTCCGTCTGGGTGCAGGGGTCAAAGTCTCTCAAAGTGGCCTTCTCTTGTGCTGGGTGATGTGAAGCTGATGTTTGTGCCATCTGACATGGTTGCCGGGGTCCCATTAAATGGTGGCCTACTCCTGTGGTGGGTGATATAAATGCCTGATTCTCTGCTGTGAAAACCCCTCTCCTCTGCCTGGGTGCAGGGGTCAAAGTCTCTCAAAGTGGCCTTCTCTTTTGCTGGGTGATGTGAAGCTGATGTTTGTGCCATCTGACATGGTTGCCGGGGTCCCATTAAATGGTGGCCTACTCCTGTGGCGGGTGATCTAAATGCCTGATTCTCTGCTGTGAAAACCCCTCTCCTCTGCCTGGGTGCAGGGGTCAAAGTCTCTCAAAGTGGCCTTCTCTTGTGCTGGGTGATGTGAAGCTGATGTTTGTGCCATCTGACATGGTTGCCGGGGTCCCATTAAATGGTGGCCTACTCCTGTGGTGGGTGATCTAAATGCCTGATTCTCTGCTGTGAAAACCCCTCTCCTCCGCCTGGGTGCAGGGGTCAAAGTCTCTCAAAGTGGCCTTCTCTTGTGCTGGGTGATGTGAAGCTGATGTTTGTGCCATCTGACATGGTTGCCGGGGTCCCATTAAATTGTGGCCTACTCCTGTGGTGGGTGATCTAAATGCTTGATTCTCTGCTGTGAAAACTCCTCTCCTCCGCCTGGGTGCAGGGGTTATTTTGGAAATAAGACACCCCAAGGTCTTCCATGAGGGGCATGGCTAGTTCATAGAAGATTTTTTTTTTGTACAAGTTAGCGGAAATTAAATCTTTTTTTTTTTCTCACAAAGTCTCCCTTTCCGCTAACTTGTGACAAAAAGTTCAATCTTTCATGGACTCAATATGCCCCTCAGCAAATACCTTGGGCTGTCTTCTTTCCAAAATGGGGTCACATGCGGGGTGTTTGTACTGCCCTGGCATTTGAGGGTCTCCTCAATCATTAAATGTATGGCCAGCATTAGGAGATTCTGCTATTCTCCTTATATTGAGCATACGGGTAATGTGATTTTTTTTCCGTTCAGCCTCTGGGCTGAAAGAAAAAATGAACGGCACAGATTTCTTCATTCGCATCGATCAATGTGGATGAAAAAATCTCTGCCAAAAAATGTGCAAAAAAAAGAGGGGAAAGGACATAGGAGGGCTTGCGAAGTAAGGCCCCATTCACACGTCCGCAAAAATGTCCGCATCTATTCTGCAATTCTGCGGAATAGATAAGGACCCATTCAGTGTGAATGGGGTCAGCGGTGATGCGGAGAGCGCACTATGTGCTCTCCGCATCAGCATTTACGGAGCTGCGGCCGCGAACTTCCGAGTTTCAGCCCCGAAACATCTGGCCGCAGCTCCGCAAAAGATAGAGCATGTCCTATTCTTGTCCGCAATTGCGGACAAGAAAAGGCATTTTCTATATAGTTCTGACAATGTGCGTATCTGCAAAATGCGGAAAGCACATTGCCGGTGTCCGTGTTTTGCGGATCCGCGGACACATACAGACGTCTCAATGAGCCTTAGAGGGGGGTGATTAGTGACAGGGGGTGATCAGGGTGATGATATGGGGTGATCAGGGGTTAATCAGTGACGGGGGGTGTTGGTGTGTGGTGATTGGTGCACTTACAGTGTCCTCTGGTGGTCCCAAGCAAAAGGGACAACCAGAGGAGCAGGCATATCAGAGGACGTTTACAAAATAGCGTCTGATATGTGATTCAGATGCTATTTTCTTAACATCTACAGCCTGCCAGCGCATGATCAGCGCTGGCAGGCTGTAGTTAACGTTTCTGCCGTTGCGATCCTGTGAACGCGCACACGCGTTCGCAGGAAATCCTGCCTCTCGCGAGATGACGCATGGATGCGTCTAGGAGGAACATGCCGCCTGCCCGCAGGACGCATCCCTGCGTTAGGCGGTCGGGAGGTGGTTAAGGGGATTGATATACCTGCTTCCACCAAATATTGATTGAGACCTGCAATACACCTTATTCCACAAAATAGTGATTAAGGGGATTTATATACCTGCTTCCACCAAATATTGATTGAGGCATCCTTCCACAAACTACTGATTAAAATCTACGATTTACCTGTAACCTGTTGCCCCAAATAAACAGGGTACTGTGATATAATGGTTATGGCAACAAAAAAAAAAAAAATCAGGGTGTGATAAACCTGCTTTCACAAAATACTGATTAAGGGATTAATAATATACATGCTTACACCAAATATTGATTGGGGCCTACGATACACCTGCTTCCACAAAATATTGATTGACGGCTGCAAAATACCTGTAACCTGTTGCCCCCAAAAAACAAGGTGGTGTGATATAACTATTGTGGCAAAAAAAATAATTGATGGGTGTGATATACCTGCTTTCACAAAATACTGATTAAGGGGATTGTTATACCTGCATCCACCAAATATTGATTGAGGCCTGTGATACACCTGCTTCCAAAAAATACTGATTAATAAAATGATATACCAGCTTCCACCAAATATTGATTGAGGCCTGCGATACACTTGCTTCCACAAAATACTGATTAAGGGATTGATATACTTTCTTCCACTAAATATATATTGAGGCCTGCGATAC
The DNA here is from genome assembly GCA_033119425.1 of Bufotes viridis. NCBI lineage: Eukaryota > Metazoa > Chordata > Amphibia > Anura > Bufonidae > Bufotes > Bufotes viridis. The sequence continues at coordinate 92,227,857 of CM065595.1, forward strand.
ACCTGATTCCCCAAAATACTGATTGACGGCTGTGATATACCTGTAAATAAACAGGGTGGTGTGATGTAACTGTTATGGAAAAAAAAATAATTGAGGGGTGTGATATACCTGCTTCTACAAAATACTGATTGAGGGGTTTAATTGACCTGCATCCATCAAATAATGATTGATGCCTGCGATATAGCAGCTTCCACAAAATACTGATTAAAGGATAACTGTCACATTTAGACCCAAATTTCAGTTTTCATATATGTAGTTACTAATATGATAATATTCCTGAATCAATAACTATTAGACTTACCCCTTATTTAATAAGATTCAGCCCTTAGCAACCAGTCTGCATAAAACTGCAATTTCACTATTCTGTTAAAATGGCTGCCCTCAGCCCTGAGGCTAATCCATAGGACGCCTGCAGTGAAGTTAGTGAAGACCAGCTCTGTATAGGGGGGTCTTGCAGTGAAGTTCCCAGGTCTGACTGAAGCCTGTAGTCCTTCTACAAGCTCTCCTCTTATCAGATAAGGCTTTCATTTATACACTGAGCAGCCCCATATCTTCTCTGAGCTGTATATTCTCCAGAACTGCTAAGGGAGTGTCTGCCAAGCACAGACATGTGGAGAAGTTCACACACACAGCCCAGCACTGTTATCTCCTGTCAGGAAGAACCTGGCTTTTGATACATTCCCTTACAATGCTGACTCACTATCAGTTCCCAGTGCACGCAGCGTGCTCCGTCCTCTGTCTGGTAGACGGAAGGGGCATAGCAACATGATTTTATCTCAGGTAAATATAGCCAATACTGGGGACTTTTAGGTGGCTTTTAGGGGTTATTTATTTAAGAATCAGAAATTAAAACAGGGCCAATAAGGTAATATTAATCACCAGAATCCAATAGTAAAAAAAAAAAAAATTTGACAGTTATACTTTAAGGGTATTGATATATCTGCTTCCACCAAATATTGATAGAGGCCTGCTAGATACCTGCTTTCACAAAATACTGATTAAAGGGTATGAAATACTGTGCTTCCGCCAAATACGGATTGAATCCTGCAATATATCTGCTTCCACAAAAAAATGATTGCGGGGATTGATATACCTGCTTCCACCAAATATTGATTGAGTCCTGCGATATAAACGATTCCACAAAATACTGATTAAGGGGATTGATACAACTGCTTCCACCAAATATTGATTGAGGCCTGCGATACACCTGCTTCCTCAAAATATTGATTGAGGCTATGATATACCTGTAACCTTTTAACCCAAATAAACAGGGGGGGGGGGGAATATAACTGTTGTGGCAAAAAATAATAATTTAGGGGTGTGATTGTACCTGCTTCCACAAAATACTGATTAAGGGTAATTGATATACCGACTTCCACCAATTATTGATTGAGGGCTGAGATACAACTGCTTCCTCAAAATATTGATTGAGGCTGTGATATACCTGTAACCTTTTAACCCAAATAAACAGGGTGGTGTGATATAACTGTTGTGGCAAAAAATAATAATTTAGGGGTGTGATTATACCTGCTTCCACAAAATACTGATTAAGGGTAATTGATATACCTGCTTCCACCAATTATTGATTGAGGGTTGCGATACACATGCTACCACAAAATACTAATGAAGGTGATTGATATACCTGCTTCCTCCAAATATTGATTGAGGCCTGCGATATACCCAATTCCACAAAATAGTGATTAAGGGGTTTTGATAGTCCTGCTTCAAAGCGACTGAAAAAATGATGTTGTGTTAAACAGGCAGGAAATGCTTCAACCCAAATGCAGATGTGCATATATAAACAGGGGAGCAGATCCATCACTTGTGGCCCGTTGCTAATGGCGATCCCCAGCAAAAATACATACAATGGAGGATGCCCGCCACGGACCACAAGTACTGCAATAGACATCCTTCACATGGTGGCAGTTGTGTGGATGTGATAAACAATATAACAATATCAATAGAAAAGACAGGTGCACTCTGCAGTCTTACTAACCCTCATTCTGATGTTAAAATTGAGAATTTGCCAACTTGTCCTGCTGTGGAGGACATGTCTGAGCTCGAGCACCGCGCCAAGGTTTCTCAAGTAGCTCAACCAAATAATGACTGACGCCTGCGATATATCAGCTTCCACATAATACTGATTAAGGGGATTGATATACCTGTTTCCACAAATTATTGATTGAGGACTGAGAGATACCTGCTTTCACAAAATACTGATTAAAGGATTTGATATACCTGCTTCTACCAAATACTTATTGAGTCCTGCGATATACCTGCTTCCACAAAATACTGATTGATAGCTGTGATATACCAGTTGCCCCAAATAAACAGGGTGGTGTGATATAACTGTTGTGGCAAAAAAAATAATTGAGAGGTGTGACATACCTACTTCTACAAAATACTGATTGAGGGGTTTGATAGACTGCTTCCATCAAATACTCATTGACGCCTGAGATATACCAGCTTCCACAAAATACTAATTAAGGGGATTGATATACCTGCTTCCACCAAATTTTGATTGAGTCATGTGATATACCTGCTTCTACAAAATACTGAGTAAGGGGAGTGATACACCTGCGTCCACAAAATACTGATTTAATGGATTGATATACTTACTTCCACCAAATCTTGATTGAGGCCTGCGATAAACCTGCTTCCACAAAATACTGATTAAGGGGAGTGATATACCTGCTTCCAAAAAATATTGATTGATGCCAGCGATACACCAGATTCCACAAAATACTGATTAAGGAGTTTGATAAACCTGCTTCCACTAAATACTGACCGACGCCTACCGTGACGGACTAAACCGTCATTGGGGCTGCTGGAGAGGCCTGCTTGCCAGCCTCTTGCCCTGTGACTATTTGGGCATATTGGATTTTAAAGGTACTGTTTCTGCCCCTTGGACTTTTAACTGGAACAGAACTCCTGTTATTGCCTGGATTCATAACTTTTATTTTGTTGATTGTATCACAGGCAATGTCAGTGTGTTGTTGATTGTATCACAGGCAATGCCATTGTGTTGTTGATTGGGTCACAGACAATGCCATTGTGTTGTTGATTGTATGACAGGCAATGCCATTGTGTTGTTGATTGTGTCACGGACAATGTCATTGTGGTTGATAAATGTACATTGATGAATGGGTTCTGTTTAAAATGTGAAACTGTAAACGATTGGCTGCTATGTTTAAGTCCTCAGTTCCCAAAAAGGTCCACGTGGGTGTTAACCTTGTTGGAAAATGTGTATAAAAGGAAATGCTTGTGTGGTCATTAAAGGAGTTCTTGTTTTACCCCAACATAGAGCCTCGTCTCATGTGTGGGGGGAAAAGGCTGCATCTACCCTGGGGATTGCTATACCCTGTATACTCCCCTGGCTATAATCACTGAGCTCTTTTAAGAGCTTGTTCCTGGTTCCTGCTCTCTGAAGGAAGAAAGGTTCACCCAACGGAGCCTGGAGCCTTGTCGTAGGTCCAGGGTGGGGAGGAGATGGCGAAACCCAAACCAAGCTGTGGCGGTTTGAGGGGTCTACAGTGCGTGTGGTGTCAAGCGGAGTGCTTGGAGCCCTCAGGAAGCACTAGGAGCATCCATCAACGGAGGTACCCAGTTGGGGTGCCAGGTGGTCCGTTACACCTATGATATACCAGCTTTCACAAAATACTGAATTAGGGGATTTCTATACCTGCTTCCACCAAATATTGATTGAGGCCTGCTAGATACCTGCTTCCACAAAATAATGATTACGGGGATTGATATACTTTCTTCCACCAGATATTGTTTGAGGCCTGCGATACACCTGCTTCCACAAAATACTCATTAAGGGATTGATATACCTGTTTCCACAAAATATTGATTGAAGCCTGCAAGATACCTGGTTTCACAAAATACTGATTAAGGGGTTTGATATACCTGCTTCCATACGGATTAGGTTCTGCGATATACCTGTTTCCACAAAATACTGATTAAGGGGATTGATATACCTGCTTCCACCAAATATTGATTGATGCCTGTGATACACCTGCTTTCTCAAAATACTGATTGACAGCTACAATATACCTGTAACCTGTTGCCCAAAATAAACAGGGTGGTGTCATATAACTGTTGTGGGGAAAAAAATAATTGAGGCCTGCGATACACCTGCTTCCACAAAATACAGATTAAGGGGATTGATATACATGTTTCCTACTGCCTGAGCGGACGGTTAAACAAAAAATAATAAACCTTTATTAAAGTATAAGGTAAAATCTTGGGGCGCTGGGTAAAACCCTAATTACCAAACAGTTAGGCACGAGGGACAAAATTGCCCCAGTGGAGGGTACACTTATGGATGTGTGTGTTCCCTTAGATGGAACCTAAGCTTCACTAGGGGTAGTCCTTCACTAGTATGGCACACTTTACAACCTCAGGGCTCTAGATTGGTCCTGTGGTAGGTGCCATACACTAAAGAGTGTCACCCCATCTGTCACTTTAGTACAAGACAGTAAGGTGTACCTCAATAAACACTCTTGGGCAAGAGTACCACTCTATTGGTAAATTTATTGCAGCTTAAGGTACTCCTATCGCCCATGTAAAAAGGAGGCAGTAGGGTGAGTGCGTAGCCGCTGCCCTTTAATCACATGCTGCTATCCCTAATATATACTCTCACCCTGCCTCCCCTTCACACCGCTACAAGAGGGGAACTACAGTCCTGGTATTGCTCAACGCGTTTCTATGTCCTATTTAGTGGACATGTCATCAGGAGCTACAGGGCAGTATCGGAGCATTCCCCTGACTGCAGAGTCGATGGCCGGCAGAGAACGCTGCACGTGTGCTGGCAGCAGTAGCGGCGCTAGTAAGGCCATACGTGTGCCGCCAACCATCGCTCTATAAATGAGGACGTGCCGGAGGATAGAGATGGGGAGCTGTCTCTCGCAGCCAATAGGAGATAGGGGGGCATGTCCAAAGGACAGCACGGCCCAGATCTCCGCTACCGCTGCATGCATCTGTTATGTCCCGATCTCGGTATTGTGGTAAGGTGCAGGGTGCTGTCCTAGATGGCAGGTACGTGTCACCGAGGTTCATAGCCTCGGTGAGGTAAAAGCCGTTTGTTGGTGTCAGTAGCAGGTAGTGCTACTGACACATTTGCTAGATAGCATGGCTGCAAAGCCGATCCGGGCCGGCTCTTACCGGGAGCAGCTAAAGTGTAGGGTGGGTGGCTGCTCCCCACGACCCAGTCCTGGTTTTGGGCTGGGTTTAAAAACTCAGCCAGCACTAGCAGCTGTGAGAGTGATTGTCTTGGAAGCTGCTGCTAGTTCTGTGGAGCTCTCTGGGCTGGAAGGACGTGCCCAGCAAGGAGGCGTGCAGCCGTCCTGGAACCCTGAAGGAGGATTGTCCTGCGGCTGGGCTGACAGCCAGGTGCGAACCCGCACATCAAACCTGCCAGGTGAATGGAACCTGTGTTCGGACTTTTTGTTTTCCCCTTCATTTGCTGATGTGTGTGACTTAACACCAAGTGACTTTCTTCTGTTATTTTGATGCAAGTGTGAATAAAACACTGTTTTCCGCACCTTCTGGACTCCCTGTTGCCTCTATACTGCACCCGCACCGCTGTCTACCAGAGCGACTCCCACATTTGGTGTCGGATGCGGGCATGCGCAGTGAGGCTGGCGTGAACGCCGAAGTTTGTTTTTGCTGGGCACGACTGGATGTCCTATATTCGGCCGGCAAAGTTGCAGCCTGTTGTCCCTGACAAAATGGAGGCAGCTGTGAAAGCCCTCATAGAGGCTAACGTGCAGCAGCGGGAGACCAACCAGCTACTGCTGCAGCACGTGATGGCATTGCAAGCTGCAGGAGCGTCCCGCCACGTCCACGATGCCCGGAAAGCTGTCCGTGCAGCGATCCCTAAGATGACCCCTCGGATGATGTGGAGACCTATCTGGCGGTGTTCGAGAAGGTGGCCGTGAGGGAGAAATTACCCCGAGAACAGTGGGCAGAGGTCGTCGCTCCGTTCCTGGCGTCTGGACCCCAGCAAGTGTTTTTTGACCTCCCAGATGACCAATCAGCTGACTACCCGACCGTGAAAGGTGAGATCCTGGCAAGACTGGGGGTGAACGTGTTAGTCCGGGCTCAGCGGGTCCACCAGTGGAACTTTAATACGGCTGAACCAGCCAGGCCGCAGTATTATGAGTTGCTGCACAGGTTGCAAAAGTCGCTGCAGCCTGAGGTTCTAAGTTCGGCTGCTATGCTGGACCGTCTGCTGGCTGACATCTTCTGGAGGGCCTTGCCGTACCCCCTGCAGCACTGGATCGGCCAGGTGTCACCCACTAATGCCTTGGACATGGTCGACCTGGTCGAGCGCTATGAGGCCACAAAAACCTTGAAAGGGGGTGTTGTTGGGAGGGGGCCGGTCAAACCCCAGAGGTCTCCCATCCAGTCCCGACGACTGGTACCCGAGAAACCTGCTCTGGGTGTACCCCCTGTAGACCCGGCCCCTATAGTCTGCTGGCGGTGTCACGAGCCTGGCCATGTGAGGGCCGACTGTCCACAGTGGGGAGAACCCATGGAGACCAATTATGGGTACCGGGCCTCCATGTATGCCCGGAGAATGTGTGCGACCGGCACCCCCGAGACAATAGACAATCGTCATCTGTGCCAGGTGCAAGTCGGTGATAATCTTGCAGTGGCGCTGCTGGACTCAGGGAGCCTAGTAACCCTGGTAAGTGCTGCCCTGGTACAGCCCTCCCAGTATATGGGCCGGAAAGTTGGGGTGGTGTGCATACACGGAGACTTAAAGGACTATCCCACGGCTGTAATGTCTCTGTCCACGGCGGCCGGCACCTGGACTTGTGAAGTGGCGATCTCCTCAAAGCTACCCTATGAACTAATAATTGGGAGAGACTTCCCTGGTTTTCCGTCACTATGGCCTGAGGTGAAAGTGACTAATAGCCCTGAGACAGGGGTAACCCTAGCAGAGTGGCCTGGTTCCTGTGGGAGGCCAGAGCCCTGGGAGCCCGAGTCCGAAGGGCCGGCGGTAGGGGTGACCATTGCTCCAGCGGTAGAGGGGGAGACAACCCCACTAAGTGTAATGGTGGGAGACACGGAGGACTTGCCACCGGGACCTGAGTTGGCAGACCTCAATGTCTCCGGGGAAAATTTTGGGACCGCACAACGCCGGGACCAAACCCTAACCAGAGCCTGGGATAGTGTCATAATAATTGATGGTAAACCCCAGAAACCTGGGGCTGAATTAATGTTTCCGTGATTCATTGTCCTTCAGGATATGTTGTATCGGGTGAACCAAATCCGAGGTGAGCCTGTTGAACAGTTGGTGGTGCCCACAGCGTATCGCAGGCTTGTCATGGAGCTTGCCCACCAACATGTTCTTGGGGGACACCTGGGGTGGCAGAAAACCCAGGACCGCATACTGCAGCGGTTTTATTGGCCCAGTGTGTTCAAGGAGGTAGAGAATTATTGTAAGTCCTGTCCCACCTGTCAGATAAATAGCCCCCAGCCACATTTCCGTAGTCCTCTGGTACCGCTTCCAATTATTGAGGTCCCGTTTGAGCGAATCGCTATGGATCTAATTGGGCCTGTACCAAAGTCTGCCAGGGGCCACCAACACATTCTGGTAGTTCTCGACTATGCCACTCGATATCCGGAGGCGGTGCCTCTGCGACATACCTCAGCTAAGCTCATTGCCAAAGAGTTAATAGAAATGTTTTCCCGTGTGGGCCTGCCAAAAGAGGTTCTGACAGACCAAGGGACCCCTTTTATGTCCAAAGTTATGAGGGAACTGTGTAAGTTATTGCGTATAAAGCAATTGCGGACGTCCGTTTACCATCCGCAAACGGACGGTCTTGTCGAGAGGTTTAACCAAACTTTAAAAAATATGTTAAAAAGGGTGGTGTCTAGAGATGGGAAGGACTGGGACCTGCTTCTGCCCTATCTCATGTTCGCAGTGCGAGAGGTACCCCAGGCCTCTACTGGGTTCTCGCCCTTCGAACTGCTTTATGGCAGACACCCTCGGGGCCTGTTGGATATCGCCAAGGAAACATGGGAACAACAGCCTGTCCCCCACAAAAGTGTCATTGAGTATGTCACCCAGATGCAGGAACGGATGGAAAAGGTGTTGCCGCTGGTCCGGGAGCATATGGAGGCAGCGCAACAAGCCCAGAGTATGGTGTACAATCGTCAGGCTCGGGTACGGGGCTTCAAGCCGGGAGATCGGGTGTTGGTTCTGGTACCCACCCTTGACAGCAAGTTCCTAGCTAGGTGGCAGGGCCCCTATGAGGTGATCGAGAAAGTAGGGGAAGTAAATTACAAAGTACACCAGCCAGGGCGGCGCAAGCCGGAGCAGGTGTACCACGTGAATTTACTAAAGCCGTGGAAAGATAGGGACACGGCCGACGACCACAGCCCCCGGCCTGGGCTTCTAGGTGAAAAGGGTCCAGCCCCCCCGTTCGAGGCCTGTGAAGCCGTAACCACGGTAAGAATTGCAGACAGCCTGTCTTCCAAACAAGTTCAGGAAGTCAGGGAGTTCCTCAGTCGGAACACAGATGTGTTCTCGGACCTCCCTGGCCGCACGTCTCTCATCCGACATGACATCGTCACTGAGCCTCAGGCCAAGATCCGGTTAAAACCATACCGGGTACCCGAGGCTCGGCGACGAGCCATCGCGGAGGAAGTGAAATTAATGTTGAAGCTCGATGTCATTGAGGAGTCGAAAAGTGAGTGGGCCAGTCCCATAGTCCTAATACCCAAGCCGGATGGGACGTTGCGGTTCTGCAACGACTTTCGCAAGTTAAATGAAGTGTCCAAGTTTGACGCGTATCCCATGCCCCGGGTAGAAGAGCTTGTGGAGAATTTAGGACAAGCCCGTTATTTTTCTGTGCTGGACCTCACTAAAGGGTTCTGGCAGGTACTCTTAACGGAGTCGGCTAAGGAAAAAACCGCTTTTGTTACCCCGCAGGGCCTGTATCACTACAAGGTGTTACCCTTTGGCCTGCATGGCGCTCCCGCCACCTTCCAAAGGTTAATGGACATAGTGCTGCGACCACATCGTCGTTACGCCTCGGCCTATTTAGATGATGTGATCATCCACAGCACCGACTGGGAAAGCCATTTGCCCAAAGTGCAGGCGGTAGTGGATGCCCTGAGGAAAGCCGGTCTAACCGCCAATCCAAAGAAGTGTGCGATTGGATTGGAAGAGACCAAATACCTGGGATATGTCTTTGGGCGGGGAGTCATTAAGCCTCAGGTAAATAAGGTAGAGGCAATACGGAATTGGCCCCGACCGGTCACCACCAGGCAGGTAAAGTCGTTCCTGGGGATTGTGGGGTATTACATGAGGTTTGTGCCCCACTTTGCTACTATCGCTTCGCCATTGACAGAGTTGTTAAAGGGGCGTAAGACAGGGATGGTCCGCTGGAATGAGCAGGCGGAAAAGGCTTTCTCCGCCTTGAAGTCGGCCCTGTGTGGGTCCCCGGTTTTGGTGACACTCGATTTCAGGAGAGAATTCATAGTCCAGACCGACGCCTCTGAGGTTGGCCTTGGTGCGGTACTATCGCAGGAAGTCAACGGGGAGGAGCATCCCGTTGTCTTCCTCAGCCGCAAGCTCACCCCAGCCGAGACTAGGTACAGCATAGTCGAGAGAGAGTGCCTGGCCATCAAGTGGGCACTCGAGGCCCTCCGTTATTACCTGTTGGGCAGAAGCTTTCGCCTGGTGACCGACCACTCCCCACTCAAGTGGATGTCCCAAGCCAAAGAGAGGAATGCCCGGGTCACCAGGTGGTTTCTGTCCCTACAGAATTTTAAATTCACGGTGGAACACAGAGCGGGCCGGTTGTTAAAAAACGCAGACGCGCTCTCCCGGGTACACTGTTTGTCGTGTGTCCACCCCCTCAGGGTTGAACAAAGGGGGGGGGGTATGTGGTAAGGTGCAGGGTGCTGTCCTAGATGGCAGGTACGTGTCACCGAGTCCTGGTTTTGGGCTGGGTTTAAAAACTCAGCCAGCACTAGCAGCTGTGAGAGTGATTGTCTTGGAAGCTGCTGCTAGTTCTGTGGAGCTCTCTGGGCTGGAAGGACGTGCCCAGCAAGGAGGCGTGCAGCCGTCCTGGAACCCTGAAGGAGGATTGTCCTGTGGCTGGGCTGACAGCCAGGTGCGAACCCGCACATCAAACCTGCCAGGTGAATGGAACCTGTGTTCGGACTTTTTGTTTTCCCCTTCATTTGCTGATGTGTGTGACTTAACACCAAGTGACTTTCTTCTGTTATTTTGATGCAAGTGTGAATAAAACACTGTTTTCCGCACCTTCTGGACTCCCTGTTGCCTCTATACTGCACCCGCACCCCTGTCTACCAGAGCGACTCCCCACAGTATCAACATTCATAGGGGGATATCAGGCGGCAGCTCCTTTCAAGTATATATGTACTATATATGGGAGCAGATCCGTTGGTGCAGAAGTTATGGGGCATAAATAACTAACCCCAGGACCCCTCAGACAGAGTATGCGGCTTCAAATTGTGGGGAACAGCAGAATGTGGACCACTCTCTGCCTGCCGAATCCCCACTAAATAATATGGGACCACCGAAGTGGACCATTCACAGAAGGCTATACAAAACATGATGTTATATTGATTTATATAGCAAGCAGAAAGTCAGCAACCATAAGTAAAATATACAGTTAGGTTTAAAATTATTCAACCCCCACTGAAATTGAGTGTTTTGGCTAGTTTGAGATTGATTTTGATCATTTCAGTCATCTTGTTTGCAATTAAATCAAAGAGGCACTTGTAAGTCAGACAAATATAACATAACATTTATAATGAAATAACCACGAATGTCTTGTCTGTGCTCCCATCATTATCAGTTTTATTCAACCCCCAAGTGACATTCAATCTTAGTACTTAGTACAACATCCTTTTCCAGTTATAACAGCTTTTAAACGTGAAGCATAGCTTGACACAAGTGTCTTGCAGCGATCGACGGGTATCTTCGCCAATTCTCCATTTCAGTCACATTCTTAGGCTTGCGCGCTGCAACTGCTTTCTTTAAGTCCCACCAGAGGTTCTCAATCGGATTTAAGTCTGGTGACTGCGATGGCCACTTCAAAATGTTCCAGCCTTTAATCTGCAACCATGCTCTAGTGGACTTGGAGGTATGATTGGGATCATTGTCCTGTTGAAAGGTCCAACGTCTCCCAAGCCTCAGGTTTGTGACGGACTGCATCACATTTTCATCCAATATCTCCTGGTACTGAAGAGAATTCATGGTACCTTGCACACGCTGAAGCTTGCCTGTACCTGTAGAAGCAAAACAGCCCCAAAGCATGATTGACCCCCCGCCATGCTTCACAGTAGGCAAGGTGTTCTTTTCTTTATAGGCCTTGTTCTTCCTACTCCAAACATAGCGTTGATCCATGGGCCCAAACAGTTCTAATTTTGTTTCATCAGTCCACAGAACACTATCCCAAAACTTTTGTGGTTTGTCCACATGACTTTCGGCATACTGCAGTCGACTCTTCTTATTCTTTGGAGACAGCACGGGGGTGCGCCTGGGAGTTCTGGCATGGAGGCCTTCATTACACAGTGTGCGCCTTATTGTCTGAGCTGAAACTTCAGTAACCGCATCTGACAAATTTTTTTCAGTTCCTCAGCAGTCACACAGGGACTTTTCTCCACTTTGCGCTTCAGGTAGCGCACAGCAGTCCAAGTCAGCATCTTCTTTCTGCCACGACCAGGTAGCGTTTCAACAGTGCCCTTTGCCTTGAATTTGCGAATGATGCTTCCTATGGTGTCTCTTGGTATGTTTAACATCTTTGCAATCTTCTTATAGCCATTGCCCTTCCTGTGAAGAGAAATCACCTCTTCTCTTGTCTTCCTGGACCATTCTCTTGACTTCACTATGTTTGTAAACACACCAGTAAATGTCTAGAAGGAGCAGAGTATAGCAGTCATTTTAAATCTGCCTAATTGGTGCTTATTATGCTTGATTGCTGCTTGACATCCACAGGTGTTTTCAATACCTGATCGAAAACACTTGAATGAACCTCTGTTCTTAAGAGTGGTAGTCTTTAAGGGGTTGAATAATTGTGTCAATGAAGAAATCACAAAAAAAACATTTAATACTGTATTACAAAAACAATTGATGTCATTTTAGTTGCATTTGGTTCTTTAAAAAGTCCTTGTAAGATTTCATTCTGAACACAATTACAAATGTACACTAAATTCCCTAAAACCCTTTACAGCATTGAGGGTTGAATAATTTTGAACACAACTGTATGGCAGTGTAATAGTCATCCTGAATTTGACACATTCTTTACATAGAACAGTGACAATGAGAGACCCCCATTGTGGACAAAATTCTGGGTAAATGGCGGAATGCTGTGTTATATAAGTTACATCATTCAATTCTATAGATGGCAAAAAGCAAGTAATCATATTGAGTAATATATCTGTCGATAGGCCATCCTACACAGGGGCCATCCTTGGGCGTAGGGGTAGCTGCTTCAGAAGAAGTACGGGGCTATTATTCCATAGGGCAAAGTTATGGGTAGGTGCCGGAAGACTATGTTAGACCAAATAACATTCTGTAACTGGCCCTAAGCCTTTTGTTTAACCGTCCGCTCAGGCAGTATGTGATATAATACATTGGTACGGTCTAATACACTTTTTCAGTCAGAAGATATTTATGTGATTTCTGAATACAAAAGCGGATGGCAGGCTTTCTTTCAGGTGATCTTAGTGTGGAGAAATGAAATAACGAGGCAAAAGAAGTATTCTCAGACAGAGATTTACCTACACACACACAATCCTTAAGTATAACAGGGACATTCAGGAACCTCACCAGAATATATAAAGATCATATACGCACTTGGTGGGAGGTACATGCCCTAGAAATATACCTGCGTGAAAAAATTGTACCTAGAGGTCTACGCATTCCTCTGCTACCTGTGGCACGTCTACGTTCCACAGAATTCCTAAAAAAGTGGGAAAGAGAGTCGATAGACTCTTCCGTATAACTTATGACATTGCTCCTTCTGGAAGAACAGGAGATATTGTCACAGACAGAAAAGGAATTGAAGGAAACTATAGAAAGCGCCAAAAATTTCCAAAATAATCCCGATTTCAGTAAAAAAGAGAATGCTTTACAGGTGTCAATTGAGAAATTCACTTCACACCTCAAAGAGAAGAAACATTCACAATACATAACAGACAACAAGGATTTCAGGGAGGGGGCCGGACACTATTAAACTTGGCCAGCCACTGCTGGGACACCAGATTTAGGGGATTGCTGTTTTGGCTATTGAATTTAACCCCAGAACAAAATATATCCTTTGCCGGACACTATTAAACTTGGCCTGCCACAGCTGAAACCACTGATTTATGGTATTGCTATTTTGGTAATTGAATTCAACCCCAGAACAAAATATATTCTTTGCCGGACACTATTAAACTTGGCCAGTCACAGCTGGAACACCAGATTTACGATATTGCTATTTTGTTAATTGAATTTCACCCCAGAATAAAATCTATCCTTTGACAGACACTATAAAACTTGTCCTGCCACAGAAGAAACCACTGATTTAGGGTATTGCTATTTTGGCAATTGAATTTAGTGTCAATAAGTTTTTATTAAGGGTTATACAGAGAAATAATACAGTAGCAAAGTGGATGCAACCACAACAGCTGAGTACATTGTCAATCAAGTTATAAAAAACTCTTACAACATACACCAGTGCGCCCGCTCGGACGCTGCCTACCTGGTGAGCTAGGAGTCAGAAGACAAGAAAACAGGGAAAGTGGGGGGGGGGGAACGACAGGATAAAGGTAAGAAGAAAGAAAGAAAAGAAAAGAAAAGAAAAGGTCCTGATCCAGACACGACATACTCACACATGTGCAAATAATTAGGTGAACTGTGCGCGGATAGCCCAAAGGCCCCTATAGAATGCTCATGGGGAGAGGTGACGAGAATTTACTCGACAACCAGGCGAGCCATCTGTTATGCGTAGCTATTCTGAGAGGCAGGGTCGCTGCGAAAACTAATTCATGGTGAAAGTGAGAGTTCACCATCGCCAGCACTTCCTGCATAGACGGGGACTCAGCATATTTCCATTGTCGTGCAATCACTTTCCGCGCCCCGATGAGGATATGCGCCACAACCCATCTAAACTCCCTTGGTATACTTGCTATGCCCATGCCCAATACAGCCATCCCGGGGAGTAATTGGAATTGCGTTCCCATGACTTCAGACAAAACCCCAGCAATTGATGACCAAAAGACAGAAAGAAGTGGGCAGTCCCACCACATATGAAGGGGAGTACCCCGAGCCCCACAGCCCCTCCAACATAACGGGGAATACCCCAGGACACTGTGTGAGAGCCTATCGGGAGTTAGATACCAGCGCAGTTGCACCTTCCTCGCCTGCTCCACATGATTAATGCACTTCGTGCATTTTACAGACCACAACATAGCGGATTTCCAGTCCTGCAAAGAGAATGCCTGACCCATCTCGGACTCCCATTTCAACATATAGGGTCTTTTGTCCCCAATGTGATTAGCAAGAAGGAGCGTATACCAGGCTGAAATGTTAGATTTCTTCCATCCTTCGCCCTTCAGCAGACCAGATATCGGGTCCTCCCCTCCTGGGTCCCAGCAAAGTGGGGCCGTGGCGAGAAGGTGCCGAATCTGCAAATACTGATAGAACAAAGAGTTGGGTAGGTCATATTCAGAATGCAGGGACCGGAATTCTCTCAGGGTTCCATCAGAGTACACATCCCCCAGTGTGCCTATTCCCGCATTCAGCCAAGAGGTCACTGAGATTGTGGGGATATGGTATTCCACGACAGGTAAAGGGATGGTCCGGGCGCCGATCGGCAATCGTGGACGGAGTCTGAGCAACTTTGCCCAAGCCCACAAAGTAGCTCTCATAGTGTCCAGTACAGGGTGGTAAGCGAAAGGTTTAATCACATGGGCCACTAATAACGATTTGAGGGACCTCCTCCTGACAAAGTGCTCCTCAATACTAAGCCAGCGTAGAGCAGATTCAGTGGACCACCACAGCATAGCCTGATCCAACAAAGAGGCCAGGTAGTAGTTGAATAAGTTGGGCACCCCCAGGCCCCCATCCCTCAGAGGCAAATAAAGAGTGTCACTCGAGACTCGCCTATGGGTATTCTGCCAAATAAAACGAGAGATATCTCCCTGAAGTGTCTCAATGAGGCGTTTCGGAACAATCAGGGGAATACAGTTAAATTTATATAAAATTTTGGGTAATATTAACATCTTTACTAGGTTTATCCTAGCTATCCAGGAAAGTCCAATCATAGAGAGTCTGGCAAAATCCTTCTGGAGCTCCGACCTAAGCCTAGTAAAGTTCGTATGAACCATGTCTGTGGGGGACAATGTTAGATCCACCCCTAAGTATGGAAGGGAATGATCCACCCAGGAGAAGGTGTGCCGGGACGATATCTCAAGTTTCACTGAGTCAGGGACTAAAACCGGGAGAACTTGGGTCTTACTCGGGTTTAGTTTGTAATATGACACTGCGGCATATTGGGACAGGATCTGAGAAGCAGCTTCCAGTGACTGCATGGGGGAGGACAGTGTCAAAATCACATCATCTGCATAAAGCCCAATGACATGGGAGTCCTTCCCCACCTGTATCCCGTGTATATTTGAGCAGGACCGGAGTTTAGCCGCTAAGGGCTCAATAACCAACGCAAAAATGAGGGGGGAAAGCGGGCAGCCCTGCCTGGTCCCATTTGTAATCATAAATGGGGCTGAAAGGAAACCGGAGGCAAGCACTCTCGCTGACGGATCTGAGTATAAACCCATAACCGCTCGCAAGATCGCCCCCTCGAAGCCAAATTTCCTCAAGACCTGTTCCAGGAACCCCCAGTGGACTCTGTCAAAAGCTTTTTCAGCGTCTAAAGAGACAAAGATACTGGGGGTCCTGGACCAGTGAGCCACCTGCAGCAAATCAATCATACGCCGGGTGCCATCTCGGCATTGCCGACCGGGAACAAACCCCACTTGATCTGATGAGACCAGGCAGGGCAGAAACTGGTTAATTCTGGAGGCTAATAATTTGGCAAAAAGTTTAAGGTCCGAATTGAGTAAGGAGATGGGCCGAAAGTTTGCAGGAGTCGTAGGGGGCTTACCAGGTTTTGGGAGGGTGACGATAGTAGCGGATAGCATTTCAGACGGGATATGGCCAGCATTAAGAAAAGAGGAAAACAGCCTATCCAATATCGGCATTAGTGACTGGTGAAAGGATTTATAATATTCCGCCGGTAATCCATCCGGACCCGGGGACTTACAGGAAGGGGTACTCTGGATAACACTCTTAATTTCCCTCTGAGTAACCGGAGCATTCAACACCGCCAGGTTTGTGGCAGACAAAGCTGGGAGATCCAAAGAATCCAAGAAGCCTTTAATTCCCTCAGGGGTAGGCTGAGGGGTATCACCATCCCGGTTTAGGTTATACAAAGAGGAGTAATAGGCCGCAAAGGCGTCTGCAATACCTTGAGGGTGAGTAACCGTAGCGCCACCATAGGTGAGCTTCTCAATGCGGGATTCCGCCTGTCTCTTATTAACTCTTTTGGCCAGTCGAGCACCAGCTCTATCACCCTCATGATAGAAAGCCGCCTTAAGTCTACGCATACACCACTCCTGTCTGTACAACAAAAGAGATCGCAGATGATCCCTAGAGGCCTGGAGCTCCTTCAAGGAAGAAGGGGAGGGACAGCCCTTATGGTGGTGCTCGGCTATACGCAAGCGCTGTAGCGCCTTGTCCTGTTCGGCCAGTCTAGCTTTCTTCAATCTGGCTGCCGATTGCAGAAAAATACCCCTCATATAAGCCTTGTGTGATAACCACAAGGTGGATATGTCCACTTCAGAAGTGTCGTTGAAAGAGAGAAACTCAGTTAGGGTATCTAAAAAGGCTTTAACCCTATCCGGGCATTTCAAGAGATACAGATTCAGCCTCCATTGCGAAGGAGGAAGGGGAAGGAGGCCATCCTCCACTACAAGGGTAATCGGCGCAAGATCCGACCAGGTGGCGACTCCAATGCCCACGTCTCGCACCTTATGAATTAAATTCCGGGAGACTAAGAAAAAATCTAGGCGGGCTTGAGATAGCGAGGCCGGGGAGATATATGTATAATCACGTTCCCCTCCGTGAAGATAGCGCCAAATATCATGAAAGGGCGATTCCCTAATAATTTTAATTAGATCGGGGCGGTGAGAGGAGTGGGGCGATTGAAAGTCCAGAGAGGTCTGGACGGGAGCATTGAAGTCACCACCTATAACCACATCACCCACCGCTTCCTTCTGAATTCTATTAAGAACCTTTCTGCAAAAGGCTTGCTGGTGGCTGTTAGGGGCATATACAGATACCAAGGTGAATTTAGATCCGTTAATAGTACAATTAACCAGGACATACCTGCCTAATGAATCACACACATAGTTATCCAATGTGAAAGCAACGGTGGACCTTACACCGATGAACACACCCGCCCTCTTACTCTTCACTGCGTGAGAATGAAATATATGAGGGAAACGCGGGTGGGCACATCTGTGAGAGTCAACCTCAAGCAAGTGTGACTCCTGTACAAATACAATATCACATTTAGACTTAATCACTTCAGTCCAGAGCATCGATCTTTTAAACGGGGAATTTAAACCCCTCACATTCAGAGATAATACCCGCAGACCCATAATACAGGTAAATAAAAAAGCGTTAGCACACCGTTCATGGGCTCCGTGGCTGGAGCCAACAGGTTAAAGAACAAGCACAGTGAAAATAGGTCACCTAACAGCATGGCAGCATAATCCAAGGACCTAGAAAATAAAAGAAGGAGGAAGGGAAGTAGTAGAAAAGGGCCATAAACCGGGAAAATAAAACAAAAAGAACATACAACCACCCTCAGAGGAGGGAGAATAAAGTACCAAGGGGTCAGAGAATATACACCAGGAGGGAACGATTAAACGCAACCAAGAACAGTCCTCCCGTGTCAGACCCCTTAAGGTCAACATTAGAAAAATCACCGATTTCCGGACCGGCACAGTCAGGCAGCAGACCATTCGGGGTCAATTCTTGGCTTGTTCCGAGGCGCAGATAGATCCATATGCAGCCCCTCCGGAATCAGGCCCCATTCCGCCAGCTTAACAGCCGCGACTTTAGGCGTGGGGAGTGGGTGGAAAGCTCCGTCATGGTGAACCAAAAGTTTCACAGGGAACCCCCACCGGTATCTCACTTGCTGTTGACGCAGGAGCTTGGTGATGGACCCAAATTCCCGTCTTCTGGCCAGGGTCGCCGCCGACAGATCCGCATACACGGAGACTCCAGCAAACAGATCAGAGGGTTCCGGGTTATTCCTCAGGACCCGGAGAAACTCCTCCTTAGTGGTGTAAAAATGGATCCTGGCGATCACGTCCCGTGGGAGAGTGGGGTCAAGGCCCCTAGGCTTTGGGATCCTATGGATCCGGTCCACAATGAGATCCCGGTCTTGGGACTGTGGGAGAGCAGCTTTGAGAAGACGCTCCAGGAAAGGACCCAGCTCAGAGGTGTCTACCGTCTCCGGGACACCCCGCAGGCGGATGTTATTCCTCCTATGCCGGTCCTCAAGTTCTTGCAGCTTGGCCGAAAGCTTGGAAACCTCCTCTTCCAGCGCATCGTGAGCGTCGATCAAGGAGTTGTGCGAGGAGGCGAATTCCGCCATCTTAGTCTCCACGTGGGCCGTCCGGTCGCCCAGTTCACTGATGTCCCGCCTGATGTCTTTGAGCATCCCCGCCATGTCCTCCTTCATGGAGGTACGGAGCTCGTCCAGTAAGGACCTCATCACTCCCTCTGTCAGTGCTGTGTGAGAGGAAGGCACCGTGCTCTGTCTATCAGGTTGTTGTGCTGCAGGGGAGGCAGAGCCGGAGGATGGAGAGTGCGAAGGCTGCGGGGAGGCCCTCAGGGCCGCAGGGCTCGGGCTCGCCTTGCTGAAAAACTCAGTGAGCTTCGCGGGAGTCGGGCGTCTCTTAACCTTCCCCATGGTCCAGAGGTCCAGTAGTGAGGGTAAGTCCGACCGGAATGGTGATTAGTAAGCTGGGTGAGCCGCTTCAGGGATCTGATGCACGGAGCTACAGCACTATGCGGCCGGCGCCATCAGCGTGCAGGCCACGCCCCCTTTGGCAATTGAATTTAACCCCAGAAAATAATATATCCTTTGTAGGACACTATGAATCTTGTCAAGTCACAGCTGGAACACCAGATTTACGGTATTTCTATTTTTGCAACTTAATTTCACCCCAGAAAATAATATATCGTTTGACAGACACTATAAAACTTGTCCAGTCACCGCTGGAACACCATATTTAGGGGACTGCTATTTTGGCTATTGAATTTAACCCCAGAACAAAATATATCCTTTGCCGGACACTATTAAACTTGGCCAGCCACTGCTGGGAAACCACTGATTTACGGTATTGCTATTTTGGCAATTTAATTTCACCCCAGAAAATAATATATCCTTTGACGAACACTATGAAACTTGTCCAGTCACAGCTGGAACACCAGATTTACGGTATTGCTATTTTGGTAATTGAATTTCACCCCAGAACAAAAGCTATCCATTGACGGACAATATAAAGCTTGTGCTGCCACAGCAGAAACCACTTATTTAGGGTATTGCCATTTTGGCAATTGAATTTCACCCCAGAAAATAATATATCCATTGACAAACACTATGAAACTTGTCCAGTCACAGCTGGATCACCAGATTTACGGTATTTCTATTTGCACAACCGATTCTTACTCCCAGAAAAGTCAATATATCCTTTGATCGGGACACTGTTATTAAAGCTGGCCAGACCGCTAGCTGAAACCAGTGATTTAACGGTCATTGCTATTCTGGCAACCGACTCTCACCCCAGAAAATAATATATCATCAGAACAAAAGCTATCCATTGACGGACAATATAAAGCTTGTGCTGCCACAGCAGAAACCACTTATTTAGGGTATTGCCATTTTGGCAATTGAATTTCACCCCAGAAAATAATATATCCATTGACAAACACTATGAAACTTGTCCAGTCACAGCTGGATCACCAGATTTACGGTATTTCTATTTTTACAACCGAATTTTACCCCAGAAAATAATATATCCTTTGACGGACACTATTAAAGTTGGCCAGCCACAGCTGAAACCAGTGATTTACGGTATTGCTATTTTGGCAATTGAATTTCACCCCAGAAAATAATATATCATTTGACGAACACTATGAAACTTGTCCAGTCACAGCTGGAACACCAGATTTACGGGACTTCTACTTTTGCAACTGAATTTCACCCCAGAAAATAATATATCCTTTGACGGACACTATTGAACTTGGCCAGCCACAGCTGAAACCACTGATTTACGGTATTGCCATTTTGGAAATTGAATTTCACCCGAGAACAAAATCTATCCTTTGCCGGACACTATTAAACTTGGCCAGCCACTGCTGGGCCACCAGATTTAGGGGATTGCTATTTTGGCAATTGAATTTCACCCCAGAACAAAATATATCCTTTGCCGGACACTATTAAACTTGGCGTGCCACAGCTGAAACCACTGATTTATGGTATTGCTATTTTGGTAATTGAATTCAACCCCAGAACAAAATATATTCTTTGCCGGACACTATTAAACTTGGCGTGCCACAGCTGAAACCACTGATTTACGGTATTGCTATTTTGACAATTGAATTTCACCCCAGAAAATTATCTATCCTTTGCTGGACACTATTAAATTTGGCCAGCCACTGCTGGAACACCAGATTTACATTATTTCTATTTTTGCAACTGAATTTCACCCAGAAAAAAATATATCCTTTGCCGGACACTATTAAACTTGGCCAGCTCAGCAGAAACCACTAATTTAGGGTATTGCTATTTTGGCACTTGAATTTGACCCCAGAAAATAATATATCTATTGACAAACACTATGAAACTTGTCCAGTCACAGCTGGATCCCCAGATTTATGGTATTTCTATTTTTGCAACTGAATTTTACCTCAGAAAATAATATAATCATTGACAGACACTAAAAAAACTTGGCCAGCCACAGCTGAAACCACTGATTTACGGTATTGCTATTTTGGCAATTGAATTTCACCCCAGACAATAATATATCATTTGACGAACACCATGAAACTTGTCCAGTCACAGCTGGACCACCAGATTTACTGGACTTCTATTTTTGCAACAGAATTTCACCCTAGAAAATAATATATCCTTTGCCGGACACTATTAAACTTGGCCAGCCACAGCTGAAACCACTGATTTATGGAATTGCTTTTTTGGCAATTTAATTTCACCCCAGAAAAAAAAAAATCCTTTGACGGACACTATGAAACTTGTCGAGTCACAGCTGGAACACCAGATTTACGGTATTTTTATTTTTGCAACTGAATTTCACCCCAGAAAATAATATATCCTTTGACGGACACTGTAAAACTTGTCCAGTCACAGCTGGAGCAACAGATTTACGGTATTTCTATTTTTGCAAATGAATTTCACCCCAGAAAATAATATATACTTTGACGGACACTATGAAACTTGTCCAGTCACAGCTGAAACCACTGATTTACGGTATTTATATTTTTGCAACTGAATTTCACCCCAGAAAAAAATATATCCTTTGCAGGACACTATTAAACTTGGCCAGCCACAGCTGAAACCACTGATTTACAGTATTGATATTTTGGCAATTGAATTTCACCCCAGAACAAAATCTATCCTTTGCCGAACACTATTAAACTTGGCCAGCCACTGCTGGAACAGCAGATTTACATTATTTCTATTTTTGCAACTGAATTTCACCCAGAAAAATATATATCCTTTGCCGGACACTATTGAACTTGGCCAGCCACAGCTGAAACCACTGATTTACGGTATGGATATTTTGGCAATTGAATTTCACCCCAGAACAAAATCTATCCTTTGCTGGACACTATTAAACTTGGCCAGCCACTGCTGGGACACCAGATTTTGGGGATTGCTCTTTTAGCTATTGAATTTCACCCCAGAACAAAATATATCCTTTGCCGGACAGCAATATAACATCATGTTTCGTATAGCCTTCTGTGAATGGTCCACTTCAGTGGTCCCATATTACTTACTGGGGATTGGATAGGAAGAGAGTGGTGGACATTCTTCTGTCCCCTGCAATTTGAAGCCGCATACTCTGTCTGAGGTGTCCTGGGGTTAGTTATTTATGCCCCATAACTTCTGCACCAACGGATCTGCTCCCATATATAGTACATATATACTTGAAAAGAGCGGCCGTCTGATATCCCCCTATGAATGTTGATACAGAGATCGGGACATAACAGATACATGCAGCGGTAACGGAGATCTGGGCAGCACTGCCCTTTGGACATGCCCTTCTCTCCGCCAGTGGCTGCGAGAGACAGCTCCCCATCTCTGTCCTCTGGCGCATCCTCATTTATAGAGCGATGGTCGGCGGCGCGCGTATAGCCTTACTAGCGCAGCTACTGCTGCCAGCACACGTGCAGCGTTCTCCGCCGGCCATCGACTCTGCAGTCAGGGGAATGCTCCGATACTGCCCTGTAGCTCCTGATGACATGTCCACTAAATAGGACATAGAAATGCGTTGAGCGATACCAGGACTGTAGTTCCCCTCTTGTGGCGTGTGTGAGGGGGAGGCAGGGTGAGAGTACATATTAGGGGTAGCAGCATGTGATTAAAGGGCAGCGGCTATGCACTCACCCTACTGCCTCCTTCTTACTGGGGCGATAGGAGTACCTTAAGCTGCAATAAATTTACCAATAGAGTGGTACTCTTGCCCAAGAGTGTTTATTGAGGTACACCTTACTGTCTTGTACTATAACATTCAAGTGACAGATGGGGTGACACTCTTTAGTGTATGGCACCTACCACAGGACCAATCTAGAGCCCTGAGGTTGCAAAGTGTGCCATACTACCTTGTGAGGGACTACCCCTAGTGAAGCTTAGGTTCCATCTAAGGGAACACACACATCCATAAGTGTACCCTCCACTGGGGAAATTTTGTCCCTCCTGCCTGACTGTTTGGTAATTAGGGTTTTACCCAGAGCCTCGAGATTTTACCTTATACTTTAATAAAGGTTTATTATTTTTTGTTTAACCGTCCACTCAGGCAGTAAGTGATATAATACATTGGTACAGTCTAATTCATTTTTTCAGTCAGAAGATATACCTGTTTCCACCAAATACTGATTGAAGCCTGCGAAACACCTGCTTCCACAAAATACTGATTAAGGGATTGATATACCTGCTTCCACCAAACATTGATTGAGGCCTGTGATACACCTGCTTCCACAAAATACTGATTGATGTCTGCGATATACCTGTAAGTAGTGTAGAGCGAACAGTTTGGGCATAGTTCGGTTCGTACCGAATTTTGGGGTGTCCGAGACACGGACCCGAACCCGGACATTTTCTAAAAAGTTCGGGTTCGTTGTTCGGCGATTACTTCCCGCTTTCTGAAGGGCTGCACAGCAGCCAATCAGCTAGCGTTTTACTTCTTGCCCTAAGAGCCCATCACAGCTATGCCTACTAATGGCATGGCTGTGATTGGCCAAGTGCAGCATGTGACCCAGCCTCTCATTTAAGCTGGAGTCACGTAGAGCCGCATGTCACACTGCTCTGATTAGTGTAGGGAGAGGACGCAGCTTCTGTGAGGGCGAGATTAGGCAGGGAAAAGTCAGCAACAGCACCTAATGAACGGATCGATCTACAGCTGTGAATGATTGAATTTCTGCTAGTTACTTGATCACTGGTTTTTAGGCTGCACAGAGCGTTTTTCTGTCACTTATTTTCTGGGGTGATCTGCGGCAATTTTGTGACTTGTGGTGCACCAGAACAAGCTGCCACTAAGTCCATCAATCCATCAATACTAGTTTTTTTTTTGCTATATCCTACATCAGGGGCTTGGCTGTGCTAATTGTCACCACTAAAAACTCAGGATAGCAATTTCTATATTTTATTAAGGGGTTAAATACAATTGCCCAAATACCAATCCCCTAAATCTGGTGTTCCAGCTTTGGCTAGCCAAGTATTATACTGTCTGCTGTCTGGCAAAGGAAAGATTATTTTATGTGGTGAAATTCAATTGCCAAGATAGTAATACCATAAATCAGTGGTTTCAAATGTGGCTGGCAAAGTAAAATAGTGTCCGCCAAAACATATATTTTGTTCTGGGGTGAAATTCAATTGCCAAAATAGCAATACCATGAATCAGTAGTTTCAGCTGTGGCTGGCAAAGTATAATAGTGTCCGCTAAAACATATATTTTGTTCTGGGGTGAAATTCAATTGCAAAAATAGCAATACCCTGAATCTGGTGTCCCAGCTGTTGCAGGCCAAGATTCATAGTGTCCGCCAAAACATATATTTTGTTCTGGGGTGAAATTCAATTGCTAAAATAGCAATACCATAAATCATTGGTTTCAAATGTGGCTGGCAAAGTATAATAGTGTCGGCGAAAACATATACTTTGTTATGGGGTGAAATTCAGTTGCCAAAATAGCAATACCCTGAATCTGGTGTTCCAGCAGTTGCAGGCCAAGTGTTAATCATAGTGTCGGTCATAACAGGGTATATTTTGTTCTGGGGTGAAATTTACTTGCCAATATAGCAATACCCTGAATCTGGTGTTCCCGTAGTGGCTTGTAAAGTATAATAGTGTCCGCCAAAACATATATTTTGTTCTGGGGTGAAATTCAATTGCCAAAATAGCAATACCCTGAATCTGGTGTCCCAGCTGTTGCAGGCCAAGATTCATAGTGTTCGCCAAAACATATATTTTGTTCTGGGGTGAAATTCAATTGCCAAAATAGCAATACCATAAATCAGTGGTTTCAGCTGTGGCTGGCAAAGTATAATAGTGTCCGCCAAAACATAAATTTTGTTCTGGGGTGAAATTCAATTGCCAAAATAGCAACACCCTAAATCTGGTGTTCCAGCTGTTGCAGGCCAAGATTCATAGTGTCCGCCAAAACATATATTTTGTTCTGGGGTGAAATTCAATTGCCAAAATTGCAATACCATAAATCAGTGGTTTCAGCTGGGGCTGGCAAAGTATAATAGTGTCCGACAAAACATATATTTTGTTCTGGGGTGAAATTAAATTGCCAAAATAGCAATACCCTGAATCTGGTGTTCCAGCAGTTGTAGGCCAAGTGTTAATCTGTCCATAACAGGGTATATTTTGTTCTTGGGAGAAATTCAATTGCCAAAATAGCAATACCCTGAATCTGGTGTTCCAGTAGTTGCTTGCAAAGTATAATAGAGTCCGCCAAAACATATATTTTGTTCTGGGGTGAAATTCAATTGCCAAAATAGCAATACCCTTAATCTGGTGTCCCAGCTGTTGCAGGCCAAGATTCATAGTGTCTACCAAAACATATATTTTGTTCTGGGGTGAAATTCAATTGCCAAAATAGCAATACCATAAATCAGTGGTTTCAGCTGTGGCTGGCAAAGTATAATAGTGTCTGCCAAAACATAAATTTTGTTCTGGGGTGAAATTCAATTGCCAATATAGCAATACCCTGAATTTGGTGTTCCAGTAGTGGCTTGCAAAGTATAAAAGTGTCCGCCAAAACATATATTTTGTTCTGGGGTGAAATTCAATTGCCAAAATAGCAATACCCTGAATCTGGTGTCCCAGCTGTTGCAGGCCAAGATTCATAGTGTCTTCCAAAACATATATTTTGTTCTGGGGTGAAATTCAATTGCCAAAATAGCAATACCCTGAATCTGGTGTCCCAGCTGTTGCAGGCCAAGATTCATAGTGTCCGCCAAAACATATATTTTGTTCTGGGGTGAAATTCAATTGCCAAAATAGCAATACCATAAATCAGTAGTTTCAGCTGTGGCTGGCAAAGTATAATAGTGTCCGCTAAAACATATATTTTGTTCTGGGGTGAAATTCAATTGCAAAAATAGCAATACCCTGAATCTGGTGTCCCAGCTGTTGCAGGCCAAGATTCATGGTGTCCGCCAAAACATATATTTTGTTCTGGGGTGAAATTCAATTGCCAAAATAGCAATACCATAAATCAGTGTTTTCAAATGTGGCTGGCAAAGTATAATAGTGTCCGCCAAAACATATATTTTGTTCTGGGGTGAAATTCAATTGCCAAAATAGCAATACAATAAATCAGTGGTTTCAGCTGTGGCTGGCAAAGTATAATAGTGTTGGCCAAAACATATACTTTGTTCTGAGGTGAAATTCAATTGCCAATATAGCAATACCCTGAATCTGGTGTCCCAGCTGTTGCAGGCCAGGATTCATAGTGTCCGCCAAAACATATATTTTGTTCTAGGGTGAAATTCAATTGCCAAAAAAGCAATACCATAAATCAGTGGTTTCAGCTGTGGCTGGCAAAGTATAATAGTGTCGGCCAACACATATATTTTGTTCTGGGGTGAAATTAAATTGCCAAAATAGCAATACCCTGAATCTGGTGTTCCAGCAGTTGCAGGCCAAGTGTTAGTCTGTCCATAACAGGGTATATTTTGTTCTGGGGTGAAATTTACTTGCCAATATAGCAATACCCTGAATCCGGTGTTCCAGTAGTGGCTTGCAAAGTATAATAGTGTCCGCCAAAACATATATTTTGTTCTGGGGTGAAATTCAATTGCCAAAATAGCAATACACTGAATCTGGTGTCCCAGCTGTTGCAGGCCAAGATTCATAGTGTCCGCCAAAACATATATTTTGTTCTGGGGTGAAATTCAATTGCCAAAATAGCAATACCATAAATCAGTGGTTTCAAATGTGGCTGGCAAAGTATAATAGTGTCCGCCAAAACATATATTTTGTTATGGGGTGAAATTCAATTGCCAAAATAGCAATACCCTGAATCTGGTGTTCCAGCAGTTGCAGGCCAAGTGTTAATCTGTCTATAACAGGGTATATTTTGTTCAGGGGAGAAATTTACTTGCCAATATAGCAATACCCTGAATCTGGTGTTCCAGTAGTGGCTTGCAAAGTATAATAGTGTCCGCCAAAACATATATTTTGTTCTGGGGTGAAATTCAATTGCCAAATTAGCAATACCCTGAATCTGGTGTCCCAGCTGTTGCAGGCCAGGATTCATAGTGTCCGCCAAAACATATATTTTGTTCTGGGGTGAAATTCAATTGCCAAAAAAGCAATACCATAAATCAGTGGTTTCAGCTGTGGCTGGCAAAGTATAATAGTGTCGGCCAACACATATATTTTGTTCTGGGGTGAAATTAAATTGCCAAAATAGCAATACCCTGAATCTGGTGTTCCAGCAGTTGCAGGCCAAGTGTTAGTCTGTCCATAACAGGGTATATTTTGTTCTGGGGTGAAATTTACTTGCCAATATAGCAATACCCTGAATCCGGTGTTCCAGTAGTGGCTTGCAAAGTATAATAGTGTCCGCCAAAACATATATTTTGTTCTGGGGTGAAATTCATTTGCCAAAATAGCAATACCCTGAATCTGGTGTCCCAGCTGTTGCAGG